>OX104071.1:75134710-75368386 GCA_944474145.2 Dicrocoelium dendriticum | reverse complement strand
GAGGCGCACGTGAAAGCTGGTCGATATCCATCAACGATCGGCCAAGGTCTGTAGACTAGACCACGAAACGAAGTAGAAGAATTTCATGGGTAGATAAGCGCGTTACACTGCCTCCGAAATTCTGCTGCGATTGACTTCTCGTACGTCCCCACTCCACTCTGGCTCTCGGTCCTACAACTGCCTACAATAGCGCTCCTTAGAAAAACAGAAAAGAAAGCAACGCAACCACACGAGAGCGTCTTGGCAGGAGCCTTTTCCATGACTCCCACCAAGCGCCGTTCGTGGGCGTCTTTGGAAATCGAAACGTTTGGGTGAAAGCCGTTTTCCATGACTACCACCCTGCACTCCAAGCCAGACTTAAGCGCTGCTAATCATCGCACTCCAGGCGGCATACTGTTCTGACATCTCTTTTTAATACACCTGCGTTCGTTCTAATGTACACCGTCCTTATTAAACCGTCATTGCTGGCTTCACAACTCATGACTCGACCCAACGGCCAACAACCCCTTGGTAGTTTCTCGGAAGCCACCAACACTAATTCGTCTTTTTCTACAGACTTGGTCGAAAACTGCCACTTCTGTCGAGATTGTAACGTTGTTATATATTCTTTTAACCATCTCTTCCAGAATCCCGTGGCTACGTGGGCTACTTGCTTCCAGCGCTTAGTATACCTGTCTCTGATGGCGTTATCTGGTAGCTGCAAGGTTTCGCATCGTATGAGAATTAGGCTGTTCGGGGTTAATGGAGGAGCATCTTGGCTATCGGAGGTGGGTGGAACTAGCGGGCGATTGTTTAGAATCCGTTCTACCTCAACGAATACAGTGGCTAGGGAGTCATCAGTAAGGCGTTGCTCGTTGCATACGCCGTACAATATTTTCCTTGCAGAGCAGATAATTCATTCCCACACCCCGCCCCTGTGACTTGCAAATGGTGGATTGAAAAGCCATTGCACATCACAAAGGCATAGCTCTCCGTCAATCCGTTTTTGATCCCATTTTTAACACCACCACGTAATTCCCTAACAGCCCCGACGAAATTCGTTCCGTTGTCACTATATACTTCTGATGGGCAGCCCCGTCTGCCGACGAAGCGAATGAACGCCGTAATGAGTGCATCAGTCGAGAGGTCGTGGGCTGCTTCCAAGTGCACTGCCCTGGTTTGCAGGCAATTGAATATGCGCCCAAAGCGCTTTTTCACAGTCCTTTCTCGCTTTACAACAATAGGGCCAAAGTAATCCACACCCACCTCCTTGAAAGGAAACCAACCAATTTCCGCCCTGGCACGGGGTAATGGTGCCAACTGTTGCTGGCACGGAGGGGCGATGCGCTTCCAGCAGCGGATGCAGCTTCCGACCACTCGCTTTACTGTTTTAGCTCCATGCAGTAACCAGTACTTGGTGCGGATCGCACTTAGCACCTGATGCACTCCACCGTGGCCTTCTGAGACGTGGAAATGACGAACCAGCGCCTCGACAACTGGGGTTTGTTGATGCAGCATTTATGGAACTACTTGGCTCTTTTAATTCCACATTTGCCATGCTTTCCTTTGGGGTATACCCGTCTACCAAGGAGCAGTCGGTTTGCAGGAAAAAATCTGGTCCTCCTACTCACACTCTCCATTTGCTCAAATTCAGGTCAAGTCTGCTGCTTTATCCCTCGACCGAACGTGGTTCCATTGCGTCGGTTCAGACAGCTGTTGTATGGCGGCAATTCGGTCAGCGACAAATGTACTGAATCTTGTCCAATTATTATAGATGTAGTGCAGCACGATTTGTGTGTCGGTCCAATACCGTGTATCTCGTGGACTCATACCCAGACTATCTGCGAATATCTGATTAAATTTCGCTGCCAACACTGCAGCTCCGAGTTCTAACCGGGGTATAGATGTTGCCTTCAATGGAGCAACTCTGGATTTTACAAGCGAGAGTGAGCAATAAGGCCGACCCAACGCAGAGGTGTGCTGCAAATATGCGACCACACCATACCCAATTGCAGTAGCATCGCTGAAAACGTGCAGCTGCGTGCGTTGCTCCGAGGTCTCTATGCTCCGCAGCACACAACGAGGAACCGAGAGTTGGCCAATAGACAAAGTGTGATTAATCCACTGCTTCCACTCTTGCTCGTCTGACGGCTGGAGAGGGTCATCCCAACCCAGTCCTCTTCTACACAATTTCTGTAGAAGCACCTTGGCTGGTAGAAGCAAAGGACACACTAATCCGAGGGGATCGAACATCGATGATACGGTTGACAGGATGTTCCGTCGGGTCGCCGGGCAGTTGCCAAAACTGATCTGTCGCAGCGTTCCATTCGAGCCTAAGCGTACGATCATTGCAGTGCGAGCTAACAACGAGCTCTTTAGGCGCTCGTGCCCACTCGGTAGGGGATATCAAAACTAGGGCCCTCGTCTTATTCGAGATCCATTTCCGCAGCCTGAATCCCCCTTGGCCAGCAGTTCCCATATGTCTTGGGCGAACAGCGCTGCTTCCTCTACTGAACTCAATGATACCAGGCAGTCATCTACGTAGAAACTATTGGTGATTGCATTCGTTACCGTAGCGTTGTATAAATGACCGAAAGCACGCACCATCTTGCGAAGGGCATAAGTGGCACAAAACGGCGAGGCCGTCGTCCCGAATGGATGGGCGGTCATATGGTAGTCAACAGGATCCCTAGACAGGTTGCCTTTTGGCCACCACAGAAACCGCAGTGCTCCATGGTCGTCCTCCGGCACCTTTACGTGCATGCACATTTCTTCCACGTCTGCTGCTAACGCCACTAAATTCTTCCGAAACCGAGTAAGTACTTTGCTCAGGTTCGCAGTGACGTCGGGGCCCCGGCGGAGTTGGTCATTTAGGGACAGACCTCGAAATTTCGCCGCACAATCAAAAACCCCTCTAATTTCCTCCGGTTTCTTGGGGTTAACTATCGCGTGCTGAGGTAGATACCAGCACCGAGGTCCGGTCTTCGCCGGAGCTCTAACCGCATAACCCTTATCCAGCATCGAGTGTATTGACTACGTTTATTTGGAGAAAGTCCGCCATCTCGCAGTAGACGACGTTTAAGGTACGTTAGCCTTTATTCGACCATAACCCTGTTACTAGATAGAACTACGCTACCGTCTCGCCAAGGGTGAGGAACAACGTAGTGTCCATGTACTAAGCGTGTCTTCGCCTCGGTCTTAGCAACTACCGCTGAATCCTCACATGACATGGATAGTTTAAGAGCATCAAAGTCCGAAAATTCAGCGTTGTACAACCTTTGAATTTGGTCAGCCATGGGTATGTCCGCCGCCCAGATGCCGTTAACGGATGCAACTCGACGCATCGCGGCTCCAAGAGGACCCAACACAATCAGGCCAAGCAAGGTTTTGATAGCGTACGGTTCCTTTCAACCACCAAGTCGTTGGTCTAACACCCAAAGAGCCTCCGGAATGTCGCAACCAATCAACAACGGTATCCGCGGGTCGCGGATATCTTCGAAGTTGAGATCGGCCAGGTGCGGCCACTTGCGCGCCTCCGATTGTGTCCCGTGACAGGATGCTTGAATAGGCAGACTAAGCACTGCGAACGCGCGCTCTACCTCAATCCCTTCTAGCCCGTTTGGTGAACGCAAGTAGAATTTGACCACGAAGCTATCCATACTGCGGTTTCCGTTGATCGTCGTAATCGTCAAAGACGACGACTGTGGCTCCAAACGGAGGCCGCCGACGAGATCCTGGGTGATCAGTGTTGCATCTGAACTGTTGCCGAGAAGTGCACAGGTTTCTATCGACCCAAACGGACCGAACACAGTCACCGGAATCACCCCAAGAGCGACACAACGCGAGCCCGCGTCTGTGACTCCGCAGGGAGCCTGATCTGTGGATACTGCGTGATTTAACTTGGGGACTTCGCCATCATGGAGCAGGCTGTGATGACGATATTGGCAACCAGCGGCATTGCAGGCTCGGCGAATGCCACAGTTTTGGGCGATATGGCCCGGTCTTAAACAACCGAAACAGAGGTTCTTGGTTTTTAACATTTCCCATCGTTGCGATATGTCCAGTTCTCTAAATACTCCACACTCTACGGCTAAGTGGTTGTCCGAACAAACGGGGCAGGAGTGGTTGAGGCTGGCAGGCGACGTAGTTCTCTGACCAGCGTAATGGCTACTTACCGCCGGATACTCTTTCCTTGGGGAGCTCTCGTAACAGTCGTTTCGACACCACGGGCTGATCGATCGGCTAACTGTCCGAACCGGCTGCGAGCTTTGCGTACCCGGCGATAAAACAAATATGGTTAAATTCAGAAAACTGGGCTCATGACCACTAAGCGTTAGCTGATCGACGATTTCGGCCCATTTGTACTGCAGTGGCTTCGGTAGGGCACGGACTATCTCTTCTAGAGTGGTGGAGGAGTCTACATCTGCCTCATAGTTCATTTGTTTCAATGTGATGTGGCAGTTCTCCATCTTAATGGCCAATTCCGACAAGGCATCTGCGTTGTTGGGAATGGACTTCGCGCCTTGACGTATACCTTCTATCGATGCCCTAGCAATGTAGTGTGCTTGTCCGAAGAGGTCCCGAAGAATAAGTCGAGCTCTTTCATAACCCTGACCGGGCGGCAGCATTACGCAGTTGCCAATAGCCAATCTAGCTGGTCCCTTACAGTAATGAATGAGGTAGAGCAGACGTCTACCGTCATCTACCACCTTGCTCTCCACATAGAACTCAAACTGCTTGACGAACCTCCAGTAGTCAGCTGGGTGCCCATCGAGATAAGCCAACTCTACTTTTAGGAGACCAGCTTCGGCAATAAGTTGGACGAGAGCGGACGCTGTAGCGTTTCCCAACGTGGCAGTGGGGGGACAATCGGTAAATCGTCACAACAATCGGCGGATGGTTTATTCGCAGCCACCGCGGCACATTCCGTGACAAACTCGTCAACTCTGTTTGACGAATAAATAGGGAGTGCGGGCAGGTCTACATCGCCTTGTTCTTCTTCCAGCAAGGTGCTACGCTGGGCGAATTCGACTCCTGTCTAGCCTTCAACAGTCTACGCTGTTTGGTAAGTTCCCGCACCCAAGTTTCTAGTTCTAGCTCCTCTTTGAGCTGCTTTTCTTTCAACTCAGCAAGCAGGAGCTATGAGCACGTACTGCTAACTGAATTTCTAGAGCTAACCCGAGAGCCAGAGTGAGAGACGGCATCAAGAGCTACTTGCCTTGACTTGGATGCGTCCTTTCTCCGGGTGGATGCACGGGGTGACTGACATTGCAAAGAGGAACCAATTGGGCGCTTCCGGATATGAGTACCACCAAACCGAGGGATCCAATTAAGCAATCCGTCGAAGCGAGAACCAATTGAAAACTGTAACGTCCACCGTGAACGTTGAATAACGCGTAGCCAAAGATCCCGAAATTCACATCCCATCGGACAATTACCTAAGGCCTATACTATCCGATTACACTACAACCCTATATCCGTCCACCGAATAAAGAGAGGTTTTCTGCAAACCATGCTGTTCTAAACAGTCCTTTAATTGTCCCTACATGCTCCTTGAAACATGGTGAGACTGCATCCCATATTCCTGATTATAGGGGCAAGAAAGTCGATGCAGATTCAAGTGTACTCACCCGTAATTATCCAAGTGACCAGATACTCCATGCTGGTACTCACTAAGGGAGTGGCGTACGTACCGCCAATTCATACACACAAACCGACGTTTGCTAGGTAATATATTGTTGATCACGAAGTCCATCTCGTTGAGCTCAATGTTTGAGCTGAAGTCCCACTAATAAGTCATGTGGGCAGTTTGTGAATGTAGGTTCTAGTACATGATCTAGATGTGTACAATAGCAAAATTTTCCACTGAAGGACAGACGGATGTGAAGGAATATGATTCAAGCTACATTATAACAGAACAAGGACACACGTACTTGGGTAACAAGCCATAGTGTTAAACATATGACTAAAGAGGTTATAAATACAACTATACTCAAGATGTCGGACAGTGTAAGTCAGTAGCGGTGTAACGTCCACCGTGAACGTTGAATAACGCGTAGCCAAAGATCCCGAAGTCAAAACAAATCGGATCAGAAATACTACGGTACTATTGAAATATATACAGTTGATAATTGGGACATACTTCAATGGTTCAGTATCCCGGTGTATGCAAGTTGACAGCAAGGTGTCAGTAAACAATAGGAGGGAAAGAGTTGTCTACGCCGGACAATCAAAGGAACAAGTCACCACGCCTGAGTGCCACGAGTATTAAGAATAATGGCGTTGACCAATCAATGGATGGTCCAATCATAGGGTGAGAGTTTAATGGCACGCATAAACATGGTGTTTGGACGAGCGATCAGTGAACGGGGGAGGGGGTGCGACACATGCTCCGGGTTGAACGTGTCATCTGCGGCGAAGAGTGGGGTTGGAGATCCAAGGTCGTCGGTAGCCGCACACTCAGGGAACCAGTGCCGGGGATTAGCATGCACACACAGACACACCTACGACGCTAACAATGGGAATGTAAGGAGGCGCACGTGAACGCTGGTCGATATCCATCAACGATCGGCCAAGGTCTGTAGACTAGACCACGAAACGAAGAGTAGAAGAATTTCATGGGTAGATAAGCGCGTTACACTGCCTCCGAAATTCTGCTGCGATTGACGTCTCGTACGTCCCCGACCCCACTCTGGCTCTCGGTCCTACAACTGCCTACAGTAGCGCTCCTTAGAAAAACAGAAGGGGAAGCAACGTAACCACACGAGAGCGTCTTGGCAGGAGCCGTTTTCTATGACTCACACCAAGCGTATTTCGTGGGCGTCTTTGGGCATCGAAGCGCTTGGGTGAAAGCCGTTTTCCATGACTACCACCCTGCACTCCAAGCCAGAATTAAGCGCTGCTTCTCATCGCCCTCCAGGCGGCACACCTTTCTGACATCTCTTTTTAATACACCTGAGTTCGTTCTAATGTACACCGTCCTTACTAAACCGTTATTGCTGGCTTCACTACTCACGACTCGACCCAGCTGCCAACAACCCCTTGGTAGTTTCTCGGAAGCCACCAACACTAATTCCTCTTTTTCTACAGACTTGGTCGGAAGCTGCCACTTCTGTCGAGATTGTAATGTTGTTAGGTATTCTTTTAACAATCTCTTCCAGAATCCCGTGGCTACGTGAGCTACTTGCTTCCAGCGCTTAGTATACCTGTCTCTGATGTCGATGTCTGGTAGCAGCAAGATTTCGCATCCTATGCGAAGTAGGCTATTCGGGGTTAACAGAGGAGCATCTTGGCTATCGAAGGTGGGTGGAACTAGCTGGCAATTGTTTAGAATCCGTTCTACCTCGATGAATACAGTGGCTAGGGAGTCATCAGTAAGGCGTTGCTCGTTGCATACGCCGTACAATATTTTCCTTACAGAACGGATAATTCTTTCCCACACCCCGCCCCTGTGACTTGCAAGTGGTGGATTGAATTGCCATTGCACACCACGAAGGCATAGCTCTCCGTCAATCCGTTTTTGAGCCTATTTTTTTAACACCATCACGTAATTCCCTAATCACCCCGACGAAATTCGTTCCGTTGTCACTATATACTTCCGGTGGGTAGCCCCGTCTGCCTACGAAACAGATGAATGCCGTAATGATTGCATCAGTCGAGAGGTCGTGGGCTGCTTCCAAGTGCACTGCCCTGGTTTGCAGACAATTGAATATGCACCCAAAGCGCTTTTCCACAGTCCTTCCTCGCTTTACAAAAATAGGGTCAAATTAATCCACACCCACATTCTTAAAAGGAAACCAACCAATTTCCGCCCTTGCACGGGGTAATGGTGTCATCTTTTGCTGACACGGAGTGGCGGTGCGCTTCCCGCAGCGGATGCAGCTTCCGACTACTCGCTTCACTGTTTTAGCTCCATGCAGTATCCATTATTTGGTGCGGATCGCACTTAGCACGTGTTGCACTCCACCGTGGCCTTTTGAGACGTGGAAATGACGTACCAGCGCCTCGACAACTGGGTGCCTACTGGGAAGGATTGCAGGGTGCTTCAAACTCTCCTCGTAGTCCGTGTAGTTCAACCGCCCTCCGACGCAGATAATTCCCTCGATCAGAGTTGGGTACAGGCGACGGATTGGGTTTCGTTTTTTCATGCGTGACTAAGGTGGGTCGATTGATTGCTGCACGCCATAAGATTTGTCAGTTCGTTGCTGAACGTCTCGCGCTGCACCATGCGCAGGATATAAATAAATAAATAAATAAATAAATTGTGTATTCTCGACTAAGCGAGGCACGCCTGCGCAGGCATGATCATGTTAAGAGTACAAAATGTGATCAGTTAATGTACAATGGAACAATGGGATTGTTTCATATGTTTATGTATGAACGTATGTACGTTTGCATGTAGGCGTGTTTAGATTTGTTTATGAGATTGGTAAATGTTTCCTGTCGTTTTGCTTGAATGTGTTTGAAGGTGTCGCCAGTGCTGAATGGATGCTTGATATCTGTGGACTTGAAGCGATTGTCCGGATAAGCAATGGGTGACTTTAGTTAGTGGCGAGTCACAACCGCCACGTCACAGTGTTGTTAAACAGACTTGTGTGGCTTTTTATAGGGAGAACGCTTGCCAGGCGAAAACCCACCACGTCCTGGAACACTGCCGCCGAACTATTTGCTGGAAGGGGGTAAACCCGAACCACCCAGCTGACACCACGAGGAGGTTGTTCGGCCAGCCAGCCAGCCTGGGATCTTCTATCTCGGAAACTAACAGCGGACCTCAAGCAAATACCCGATGCGCATTGTGACGGGATAGTAACCAGCATTTGAAACGAACCAGTCAAGCTACTGCCTTCAGTAATTTGGCCCAACTCGAAAAATACGTCAGCAGTGGGTTCGCGGGGTTTGTTGACGTAGCATTTATGGAACTACTTGGCTTTTTTAATTCCCCATTTGCCATGCTTTCCGTTGGGGTATACCCGTCTACCCAGGGGCAGTCGGTTTGCAGGAGAAAATCCGGTCCTCTTACCCACGCTCTCCATTCGCTCAACTTCAGGGTTCCCCTCGAGGTCAGGTCTGCTGCATTATCCTTCGACCGAACGTGGTTCCATTGCGTCGGTTCAGACAGCTGTTGTATGGAGGCAATTCGGTTAGCGACAAATGTACTGAATCTTGTCGACTTATTATAAGTGTAGTGCAGCACGATTTGCGAGTTGGTCCAATACCGTGTATCTCGTGGACTCATACTCAGACTATCTGCGAGTATCTGATTAACTTTCGCTGCCAACACTGCAGCTCCAAGTTCTAACTGGGGTATAGATGTTGCCTTCAATGGAGCAACTCTGGATTTTGCAAGCAAGAGAGCAATAAGGCCGACCCAACGCAGAGATGTGCCGCAAATATGCGACCACACCATAACCAATTTCAGAGGCCTCGCTGAAAATGTGCAGCTGTGCGCGTTGCTCAGAGGTCTCTATGCTCCGCAGCACACAACGAGGAACCGAGAACCGGAATGTCGCAACCAATCAACAATGATATCCGCGGGTCGCGGATCTCTTCCAAGTCGAGATCGGCCAGGTGCGGCCAGTTGCGTGCCTCCGCCTGTGTCCCGTGACAGGATGCTTGAATAGGCAGACTAGGCACTGCGAACGCGCGCTCTACCTCAATCTCTTTTAGCCCGTTTAATGAACGCAGGTAGAATTTGACCACGGAGCCATCCATACTGCGGTCTCCGTTGATCGTCGTACTCGTCAAAGACGACGGCTGTGGCTCCAAACGGAGGCGGCCGACGAGAGCATGGGTGATCAGTGTTGTATCTGAACAGTTGTCGAGAAGTGCATAGGTTTCTATCGACCCGAACGGACCGAACACAGTCACCGGAATCACCCCAAGAGCGACACAACACGAGCCCGCGTCTGTGACTCCGCGGCGAGCCTGATCTGTGGATACTGCGTGGGTTAACTTGGGGAGTTCGCCACCATGGAGCAGGCTGTGATGACGAGATTGGCAACCAGCGGCATTACAGGCTCGGCGAATGCCACAGCTTTTGGCGATATGGCCCGGTCTCAAGCAACCGAAACAGAGATTCCCATCGTTGCGATATGTCCAGTTCTCTAAATCTTCCACACTCCACGGCCAAGTGGTTGCCCGAACAAACGGGGCAGGAGTGGGTGGGGCGGGCAGGCAGGCGGCGTAGCTCTCCGACCAGCGTAATGGCTACTTATCGCCGGATACTCTTTCCTTGGAGGAGCTCTCGTAACAGTCATTTCGACACCCCGGGGTGATCGATCGGCCAACTGTCCGAACCGGCTGCGAGCTATGCGTACCCGCGATGAAGCAACTGTGGTTAAATTTAGAAAACTGGACTCATGACCACTAAGCGTCAGCTGATCGACGATTTCGGCACATTTGAACTGCAAGAGCTTCGACAGGGCACGGACTATCTCTTCTAGGGTGGTGCAGGAGTCTACATCTGCCTCATAGTGTTTGTTTCAACGTGATAGGGCAGTTCTCCATCTTAATGGCCAATTCCGACAGGACATCTGCGTTGTTGGGAATGGACTTCGCGCCTTGAAGTAGGCCTTCTATCGATGCCCTAGCAATGTAGTGTGCTTGCCCGATGAGGTCTCGAAGGATACGTCGAGCTCTTTCATAACCCTGAACGGGCGGCAGCATTATGCAGTTGCCAATAGCCAGCCTAGCTCGTCCCTTACAGTAACGAATGAGGTAGAGCAGACGTCTTCCGTCATCTACCACCTTGCTCTCCACATAGAACTCAAACTGCTTGACGAACCTCCAGTAGTCACCCGGGTGCCTATCGAAATAAGCCAGCTCTACTTTGGGGGGACCAGCTTCCGCAATAAGTGGGACGAGAGCGGACGCTATAGCGTTTCCCAACGTGGCAGTGGGGGTCAAACGGCAAATCGTCATAACAACCGGCGGATGGTTGATTCGCAGCCACCGCAGCACATTCCGTGACAAAGTCGTCAACTCTGTTTGACGAATAAATAGGGAGCGCGGGCAGGTCTACATCGCCTTGTTCGTCTTCCAGCAAGGAGCTACGCTGGGCGAATTCCACCTCCTGTCTAGCCTTCAACAGTCTACGCTGTTTGCTAAGTTCCTGCTCCCTAGTTTCTAGTTCTAGCTCCTCCTTGAGCTGCTTTTCTTTCAACTCAGCAAGCAGGAGCTGTGAGCGCGAACTGCTAACTGAATTCCTATAGCTAACCCGAGAGCCAGAGTGAGAGACAGCATCAAGAGGGACTTGCCTTGGCTTGAATGAGTCCTTTGTCCGGGTGGATGCGCAGGTGACTGGCATTGCGAAGAGGAACCAATTTGGCACTTCCGGATACGAGTGCCACCAAACCGAGGGATCTAATTAAGAAATGCGTCGAAGCGGGAACCAAATTTAATACTGTGACGTCCACCGTGAACGTTGAATAACGCGTGGCCAAAGATCCCGAAATAAAAACAAGTCGGATCACAAATACTACGGTACTATTAAAATATATACAGCTGACAATTGGGAAATACTTCAATTGTTCAGTATCCCGGTGTATGCAAGTTGACAACAAGGTGTCAGTAAACATTAGGAGGGAACGAGTTGTCTACGCTGGACAAGCAAAGGAACAAGTCACCACACCTGAGTGCTACGAGTATTAAGAATAATGGCGTTGGCCAATCAAGGAATGGTCCAATCACAGAGTGGGCGTTTAATGGCACGCATAAACATGGTGTTTGGACGAGCAATCAGTGAACGGGGGAAGGGTGCGTTACATGCTCCGGACTGAACGTGTCATGTTCGGCGAAGAGTAAGGTTGGAGCTCCAAGGTCGTCGGTAGTCACACACGCACGGAACCAGTGCCGGGGATTAGCATGCACACACAGACACACCTACAACGCTAACCATGAGAATGTAAGGAGACGCACGTGAACGCTGGTCGATATCCGTCAAAGATCGGCCAAGGTCTGTAGACTAGACCACGAAGCGAAGAGTAGAAGAATTTCATGGGTAAATAAGCGCGTTACACCCGTATTCCATGAATTAACCTTGTACCCACTCGCAAAACCCTCTCCAGTTCCATTTTGTCCCTTAAAAGACAAGGTGGATAAGCCTGGATCCAGTGCTCTACGTGAGGTCGCACAAAAGCTGAGAAGAGCTTCACAAAGTATTGGCCGTTAGGACACCGAAGGAGCGGTGAATAAACCACATCATACGGAACACTCTACAAGCAGCTTTCCTTCAAGTTTACCCAGAGTGAAGCAATGATGTATGAGTGATACCTAGATCAACCTACTGAATGACAACAGGGAGTTCACTTCCACCCGAAACACACCCTGGTCAACCAGTTACTGCCCACGTTCCCTGCACTAGCAGTCCCCACTGTTTAGGTTACGTGGAGTAAGAAAGAAGTAGAAAGTAAATGGAAGATAAAGGGGAATGAAAGTCAGTAAAATGAAGGATAACATCAAAGAGTGAAGAGAATGACTGAATAAGAACTGAAAGTTTGAAGATGGATATGGTCAGGAAAAGGGAAAGGTTTCGTGTTGCCACCCAAGAGCGTCTAACTGACGCTCGAAACCCTTAACAGTAGCTTCACTGACTGCACTTTCTGGAAGCGAGTTCCAGCGCTCGATAACTCTACGCGATAACCGAATATCCGCCCTGATCCGGTCAGAACGCGGCTTGTGTAACTTCATGGGATCACCGCGAAGACAAGGCAACCTAGCCGGGCTGAACAGCCAGCTCAAGGCAGGTCCAACCTTCCCTGTTAAAATGCGGTAAGTAAGGACTAAGTCTCCTCGAAACAGTCGATAGTGCATTGAATACATACCCAAGCTAAGTAGACGCTCGGGGTACGATTCGCCCGAAACCCCCGACCAATTTGGTACCTACTCTCAAAACCCTCTCAAGCTCCATTTTGCCCCGAACAAGGCCGGGCGGGCAAGCCTGGACGCAGTATTCCAGCTAATGCCGAAGAAAAGTTGAGAACAGCTTCATAAACGTCGGCAGGTAAGACCCCGAAAGAACGGCGTATTAGCCACAACATTCTGAAACCCCTACTAGTGGCCTTCTCCCAGTTGTCACCAGAATGCAAACACGAGGAATGGACGACGCCTAGGTCTACCTGGTTGGAGACAAGCGGGAGTTCGACCTCACCAAATACGTAGCTCGAAGGCGGGAACGTTGTTCCTATACGAAGGACGGAACACTTAGCCTGATTTATGGGCAGTAGCCACAAAGTAGACCAGTCCCAGGGTCTGTCCAGTGCATGCTGTATGGCCTCAGAACCCCCAGGAACATTTACACCATTCCATAGCTTAAGGTCATCAGCAAACAATAGGGATGATACCCCAAGCTCTCCAGGGAGATCGTTTACGTAGATGGAGGACAGCATCGGTCCAAGGACCGAGCCCTGTGGGACAACGCTAAGGACCGCTTGCCTAAAGGATAAGCTTCGACCCACACGTACACACTACTCTCTTCCCTGCAAGAACGCAGATACCCAGTGAAGGGCGCGGCCAGATACGCCGTAAGACCTCAGCTTTTGTGATAGCCTCAAGTAGGGTACCTTATCAAATGCTTTCGAGAAGTCTACGAAAAGCATATCCACTTCAATAGATCCAAGATATCTTGGATCAGAGAAAATTTGACAATAGTCAAATTTCGTTTCAAGTGTTTATTCAAACACTGTTTTCCACGTTAGTTCGGCTAAAAAGCTGGTTGATTCCAAGATCACCGCTAGCGAACGTCGTTGTAGCAGTCTGGAGATTCCCCAGTTTGTCTGTGTAAAATTCTAATCAAAATTATTTCATTGTACACTTAGGCAACCCGTGTGGTCTGTTGAACTGATTGCTGAGTTCAAATGCTTGACTTGCTCATCGCCGTTTATGCTTGGCGCTCGTTTCGGTTGCAACTCGCGAATACCCTGTGTGCTGTGCTAGAAAGTCCACGGTGTCGTTCCTTTATAGCTAGATAACAGGGAACTTTTTACTGTACCAATAAAAGTTTCCCTGCAACTCGATCTGTCTTTTCGAATCGCTCTCCGGGCTCCCGGTACAGGCTACCCTCTAAACCGTGTGTTTTCCTTTTGATAAAGGTTAATTTTCTCCGTTTTCTTGTGACCCAGACGGGCTTTGAGGTGCGCCAAATACTCGGAATCTTCTGCTGGTCTATCAATAATCATGGTGTCCAAGTGTCTAGATTGTGGTAAAGATGTTATTACCCATCCAAAGGCTGTTCAATGTTCTTCCTGCGAAGGCTGGTTGTATCTCATCAAATTTTGGTGAGTCATTCTGCTGTATTTGGCATCCTCTGTTGGTATCTTTTGCGATTCTTGTCTTCCTTCAGTCAACACCCAGTGTGCTCAGTCTGGTTTCCCTGCTTTTACTCCCCGCTCCGCTAGTGGACACTCCGATCCCCAACCGACTGCTTCTCAAAATTCGCCTTCTTCTTTCCCTTCCCTGTGCCCTTCTGATTTTGTCACGTCAGTTTTTGAACAAATTTCTGTCCCACTCTCGGAGTCACAAATGTCTAGTGACTAGCCCAGTAAGCCCCCGCCCAAGACGTTTGCGACCGTCGTCAAGGAGAACACGGCGGCTGCTCCCGCAAGCCGGATTCCTGTTGTGCATAGGTGTAAGCCTATAGCCAAGTCTGTATAAGACAAAGCGTCACCTCCAAAGCGCGTGCTGAAATCGTTTCTTCATAGGATCGACCATTTGAAGTTACTACTCAATGACAAGCCGCCTTCTAAGCCACCGATCGAGACCGCCAAGTCCCTAACCGGGAACGTTGTCTCATCATAATGAACTCCCCGGAGTCGGATAGGACAACAGCAGCAGAGAGAATTCCGGATGATCAATTATTTCTAAAACGTATCGTCTCACAAACTGTTCGATGAGGTGGAACCGGGAATTAATATTGTCTCTCCTTTTCGAATTGGCAGAAAACACGAAGATTCTCCCAAGATTTGCTCCTTTAACGTTGTATGCCAAAGTGAAGATGAATGCGTTGGGATCCTTGGACGAACTTTGCGCCTCAACGGGGTGCCATTTCACGTGTTACGAAATCTATCCCTTGAGGACGGCGTTAGAATGAAGATTGCAGTCGATGAATTGAGAACTCGCCGTGCGAACGATGAAACCGGTTTGCGTATTGAGGATTTTCGCGTGGTTCGAAAAGTGCAGCCAACGCGCCGAAAGCCAGTTCTTGTCCTTCCCGGACATTAAGATCAACAACTGGGTTGCACGTACTGTTTGCGAACGTGCGCAGTCCACGTAACAAACTAGATGGTTATGCACGATTGCGTCAGTACTCCTCCCGGATCTTATGGCGTTTACGGAGACATGGTCGTCCCCAGAAACCCCAGATCCTGAACCACATATTCCTGGTTACAGTCTCTCACTAGCTGATCGTATTAATTTGAGGTCGGGGGGCCGCGTCACAATCTACTGGAAGGAGAATCTGAAGGTCCATATAGTTGATGTTGTCTTTGGAAGTGATGACTGCTCCAAAGTGCTTTGGTGCCATATTCACAATGGATGTAGATCTCTCCTTCTCGGTGTCTTTTACAGAGCTCCCCTGAGCCCTGGTGATCGTTTACTGGCCTCTCTAAAGAAGCATGGTAGAAATAAGGATTGTTTACTATTAGGGGACTTGAATGCCCCTAATGTTTATTGGATCTTCTTCGCTGTGATGCCGCAACTGCCTCCTTCGATTCTACGTTTCTGGAAGCTGTTCTTGAAAGCAATTTAATTCAACACGTCGCGGCACCTACTCACATTATCCCTGGTCAGACGTCGCACATACTCGATCTTGTGCTTTCGCCTGCACAATCGGATGTTTCTGATTTGAATGTTTTACCACCAATCGGGAGGAGTGACCACTGCCTACTTTCCTTTCACTGGACCGCACGGTTGAGCATTCACAACCACTGTGTCTATCGTCGGACTTTCTGGCGTGCTGATCCAAGCCGCTTGAAGAAGGCCGCGAGCGAGCAGGATTGGAGTCTTCCCCAGCACTTAGACGTCGATGATGCTTGGAGCCTTGTTTACTCGAAAATGTCCCTTGTTGATGATTTTGTTCCCATATCCAAACGAAAACCGTTTACTAGAGGTCCCCCTCGATCGACTGAGAATTACGATCGCTCATAGGCCAAAGACACAAACTTTGGAATCGCTATAGGCTTTCGAGATTGGAAACTGATTATAGAAATAATAAATTGGCCCGGAACGTATGTACATCGAAAAGGCGTAGGAAACGGCAGCAATACGAAGATCATCTGGCTGAGCATTCCAAGTCGGTCATCATCATCATCATCATACACGTTAGCTAGAGGTGCATACCACCTCAGCTATTGTGTCGCAATACACAGAAAAAAGGAGAAGAAATGCAACGGGTGCAAGCCGGCTGAGCTACCGATAAGGGATGGGCATCGTTCCGGTAAGCGACCAGCCGGCTACTGTGCACCAAAAGTATTACTATGCAAAATTATATAATGCTAAATGATGAGATCGTGGTTGGAGGAGGAGGCTAAGAGGGATGGGGTGGGACAAAGAAACGCACAGCACGAACGCCACTGAGGTCGGCTCTTAGCCATATCAACAAGTGTATGCAGCCAAACGTGTTCATCGTCTTTCGGACCCCAACCAGGGAGCCGAGACGCTCCAACCGAGGCCAGCTCAGAAGTGAGGGCTTTCATTCCTCTCGACCAAGTAATCGTTTGGCCGCCCCACCTCTCCTTCCATCCAAATCCCCGGCGCGCAAACAACGCACGTCGCAGGAGTCGGTGGGCTGGCATGCGTAACACGTGACCGAGCCATCGGAGCTTGGTGCGTGAAATGACGGTGCTGAGCTGTTCAGTTCCTTTTCCTGTGTCGTAAACAAGGCGTCGAACACGCTCGTTGCTCACGCGGTGTTCCCACTAGATGTGAGCTCAAGTACGAAAGCACCGGTGGTCGGACGTAACTAGCCTCTTCAGCTCCGCTAGGTTAAGCGGCCAGGTTTCACAACCGTACAGTAGGGTCAAACGTACCACCGCATTGTACACTCTACCATTCAGTGCAAAAGTGATGTCGCGTCGTGTACTGTTCGTCGGTAAATATACAAATTTATTTTATTTTATTTTAAGGTTAGCAAAAGCGCCCCGAGCTTTTGCTATACGGTTCGTGATCTCATCTTCAATCCTACGGGCGTTGATACAACTTCCCAGGTAGTTGAATTTTTGAACGACTTCTAGCTGATCCCCACCAACGGTCAGCAAAGGATGCGTTCCAGACTAATCATGGAGGAACGCTTCGCACTTAGAGGGTGCGAAGCAAAGCCCGAAGTGACGGACAGCTAGTGCTAATCTGTCCAGTGCCGCTTGGCACGTCTGGGAGCTGTCACTGATTAGGGCAATATCGTCAACATACTCTAGGTCAAGAAGTCGTTCTCCTGGGAGCAGACCCATACCTTCTATGTCGTGTCCTGTGAACGCGATTTTCATGACTTCGCCAACAGCGAAGTTGAAGAGGAAAGGTGACAGCGGGCATCATTGACTCACGCCGCTGGAGATATTAAATGGCGACGACAGCTTGCCGTAAGCCCTCACTCTTCCAGAGCTACGAGCATACAATGCTCGGATAATATTCACATATTGCTTGGGCACACCTTTCCTAAGTAGACAGTCCCAAAGTGCACGTCTATCCACCGAATCAAATGCACCTTTGATATCGAGGAACACGACAACGGTGAGCCGCCAATATATGTGACGGTGCTCCAACAACTGACGCAAGGTGAAGATGTGGTCAGTGCAGCCACGACCTCGACGAAATCCAGCTTGCTCTTCACGAATCTGGCTTTCACAAAAGCCAGTCAGTCTGTGAAGGATGACAGAGGCAAGCAATTTGGAGGCGATGGAGATCAGGCTGATTCCTCTATGGCTGCCGCATTCCGATCGTGAGCCTCCCTTGAAAATTGGGACTATGACGGAGCGGCTCCAATCGGTTGGGACAGTTTCCTGCTCCCACATTTTCACTAGTAACTCGTGTAAATCATCCACAAGAGCAGGTTCCCCGAATTTGTAGAGGGCTAGAGGAAGATCATCAGGTCCCGCGGCTTTAGTTAACTTCACCAGTTCGATCTCACGAGCGAGAGGGTGGATTCAAAGTGACAGCCCACGGAGCGGAGAGATCAGTGGCCCGGGAGAAATCTAACAATTCCAACCGATTAAATTGCCTTGCAAAGTGCTCAGTCCAACGCTCTAAGCGTTTTGATAAGTTGTGGATAGGCTGTCCACTCTCGTCACGTATAGTTTCACTAACACCAGGTCTCCTGCTGCCCGTTTCCTGTATCAGACGGAATAACTTCCGATGGTTACCGAGGGCAGCGGCCATTTCCCTCTCTGATGCACGATGAGACCACCAGGATTCGCGGTCTCTCTTCAGGATAGCACAGAGTTTTGCCCGGAGCTCTTTGCGAGTTTCATTGTGTTCGCTTTCAGCCAGAATATGCCGGCGAGCATCTATAAGTTCCAGAAAGTGTGAAGAGAGCCAATGTCCATGTTGGCGATTAGACATACCACATGAGGATTTTCCTGCTGCTAGTAGGGTCTGGTGAATATGAGACCAGTCACCTTCAATTGCATCCAGTGAGCGTTTACCCAACTCGCATGATAGCGTACTTTGATAGGCTTTCAGAACAGCTGGATTCGCCAGTTGGCTGGTGTCGATGCGCTCACAACGTCGTCGTGGGCGTCCGCCAAAGCGCATCCGCAGATCAGCACACACAAGTGCATGGTCGGTGTCCCCACCTGTGCTCCAAATCGAGCGGCAGTTCTGGACACAGCCTCTCCAGCGGTAACTTAGCACAGTGTGCTCGATTTGCGTCCATAGCTGGTTCGAGGCTGGTGGGCGCCAAGTCACCCTCAGGCGAGCGCTGTCTGAAATTAGTGCTCGCAAGAAATAAGCGAGCATCCTCACACAAATGAAGTAACCGCTCACCGTTGGCGATGGAGTTGACAATGGATTTTTCCTTCTGCTCTCTACATCCCAGTGATCCAATGATCAGTATGGCACGGCAAAAATCCAGTTACCGCGTGGTACCCACAGAGGACAATTGTGAAGATGACAAATATAACTATAGGTATATTTCTAGACGAGCGCTAGATGCTGTTCCTGCGTGGGATCAGATCAAATTGTACATAACATCCATGCTCATGCGTGGAGAAGAAATATCGTTAACAACTGCTTTTGATCGTGTTTATCTTTCCGAACAGTAAAGCAGGGATAAATACAAACGTTTCGTAGGCCTCGACATTGTTGAAGGCAGTAGTTTGGGTCTCCGTAGCTTATGTACGAATTCTGCGCTTTTCACCGGCTACCGCTGCCAAACCTTGAGGTGCCTGATTCCATTAGTAAACTATCAATCTATTATGCCAATGAGTTGTGTTATTTTCGATGGAAAATGCACCACTAGAGGAAATTTGATCCATTTTTTTGGTCACATCACCGCATTTCGAGCATCCATTAGTAGCGGGCTCATGGAAAAGAATAATACAGTGGAATCAAGAACATCTACTGCTTACCCGCCTTCAGCTTATTTGCGTAGTCAGTCCGTTCTTTGGCATATGGTAGCACTGCTGTCACAACTCCCGTGGAACCAACAATTTCTAGTACTTATGGGCTGCCAGCTTATGGTAGTAGTCAGTTAGCTCTATTGCACATGGTAGCATGCCTGTGACATCTTGAGTGGAGCCGGCCACGTCCAACAATTACCGGCGTCCAGCCTATGTGCATTTATTCAGCTCTACTGTATATGGTAGCATCCCGTGGACATCGTAAGTGGGGTCCGGAACACCTAATACTTGCCGACCGCAAGCTTATTTGAGTAGTCAGTCCGTTCTATTGCATATGATAGCATTGCTGTGACATCTTCTGTGGAGCCAGCAACCTCTAATACTTCATAGCGGCCAGCTTATTTTAGGTCTCAGTTAACTCCATTGCACATTGCACCATTGCGTTAAGACCATAAATGGAGCCGGCAACATATTTTAAGCACTGACCACCGCTTACTTTAGTAGGCCGTTTCATGTACTACGTATACTGAACCACATAACCGCCTCGTCGGCTCTTTGTCTTCCGACGATAAACCTTTGCTAACATGTATGCCTATTCACAGTCTACCGCTTATTTTTCTATCTAAAGTATTTTAAAAGCTGATCCACCCCATTGGTAAGCCCGCATTTACTCATAATCTATTGTATGACAAAACAAGAAACACACGAATTCTCTAAATTCCGCCTTTTTCTTGCCTACTCATGTCTGTTTGACATCGCATAAGGCTACTGCAATAGCAGAGCATCATATACTGCATGAAAATTCCTTGTAAATATCCTAACCATTGAGTTTGCCCTTACCGCCCGCTGAACTATTGCCGATTATAGCATATGTAATATATTCCGAATAGCAAGTTCGAGATACAGATGAGAAGTCCCGGCTGCAAACGAGCTGCACGCGAGCATCAGCGACCGAGTAGCTAACACAGTAGCGTGTACAAAACGGCAATCATGCAAGACGACGATGCTTTACTGAGTCCACCACGAGAACAAGCAAGCTGGACCAACTCAGCTGTATTCAACCGCGCGGCGTGCGAATAGCGTGGTACACGGCAAGTAAGTATATAAACAACGAGTTTACAAAGAACAGTTACTGGGGCGTGGCTTTTGCTTCCCTTCATTCATTGTGCATTCGGTCCGCCAGGCCTTGTAAAATAAGCAAACGTGACATAAGTAATGGCGGTCAATATAAACAATGCATTGCGGTTTCAACTCTACTACATTGTCCCTCCCTCTAAGTGAGGCACTGTGGACAGTGTCAGCGCAGCTGGAACCACAGCGAGGCCCCCTCAGCTGGCACTTCTACAGTGTGTTTGGCTATCAGGAAACAACCGGGTGACACGATTCTAGCTACAGGCGTAGAACTTGAAGACGGTGTCATCGGTTTCAGTTGTTGTAATGTACGGTCAGTACGTCGGCGTTTGGATCCGTAACGTTTCGAATCACACACACAGTAGGCAAGCGTATGAACACAATCTCATATGGCCCCTGTCATTCCCGATGGAATCTTCCTGGTGCGCCAGCTTGAGGTCTTGGTCCGTGTAGCCATACACGATCACATCGTCGGTATTCAGGGCCTCAAATTTAGCGATCGTAATGCTCCTACTGGCTATGCTGCGCTCTGTTCATATGCTCCTGCACGATTTGAAAGGCTACTAGGAGTCGCTCACGGGCTATGCGGACGTATTCCGACAAAGAGTGAGCTTCAACCGGACCGACAGGTGATAGTAATTCCAGAGTTAAGCGAATCTCACGGCTGAGAGTAAGTTAAGCTGGAGATTAGCCGGTTGTAGAGGGCACCGAGGCTCGATAGGCAAGCATATATTGCTGCAATGCTTCGTCCCACTGATTGGACTGATGGCGCTCGACGAAGCTCTGTAGAATAGCCTTGATAGTCCTGTTGGTCCGCCCAAAGAGCCCATTTCCTTGTGGATGATACGGTGTAGTTAGTGTCTTTTTAATGGCTAGCAAGCGGCAGAGTTCTTGCATTAGATGACTCTTAAAAGCCGCGCCCTGCTCGGAGTGCAGGGATATGGGTGCACCGAAACGAGCCATCTGCTCGTTGACGATGGTGGAAGCGACAATGGATGCATTTTTGCATCTGATAGGTATTGCTCCGCACCATTTTGTGAAGTAATCTATCATAACTGATATGAAGCATCTCCCGCTCTTTGGTATCAGCAAACAAACAATGATATCTACTCCAATTCGTTGTCCTTGTGCGGAAGTAATTATTGGTTCCAAAGAAGCGCGAGGGACCGGCAACATTGGTTTCAAAGTAGCACAGAGCTCACGTGACACACAGAATTGAACGACCTCGGCGTGAATGCCCGGCCATCAATGCCGTTGTCGAACTGCAGCCTCCGTTTTCAACTGACCAGAATGGCCTAATTGTTGCTGAACTTTTTGTGGTATTCGAAGAGATCGGGTCATTGGAGTAATCAGTTTCGAACCAGATTTATCAAGCCGATACAGAACACCGTCGATGATTTTTAAGTCCTTCCAGTGCCCGGGTAGGGAGCACCCTTCTGTGGTATGTTCACGAAGTTCATTTCCAGCAGGTTTAGAGGAGCTATTCAGTTGTCGGTTGTAGGTGTTAGCTACGTACGGGTAATATGCTTGCTCTTCGGCCCACGCAATAACGGTCTCTGGGGTTACAAAAGCCGAATTTACCTGTTCGGATCTCACTAGCCTTGACAGCGCGTCAGCATTAGAGCGTCGTGTCTCGGGACGATATTCGCAGGTAAAATAGTATTCTTGAAGCTTATCCTGCCATCACGCTATCTTACCCTCCGGCTCACGAAAGCTTTTAACCACTGAAGTGACTGGTGATAAGCGTGAACCTGAAATGACTGCCCAAGTAGGTAGGCCTAAAATGTCGCAAAAAGCCAACCAGCGCCAGTAGTTCCCGTCGAATGGTGCTGTATTTTCTCTCGCGTTTATCTAGGCGGCGACTAGCGTAGGAGATCAAAACTTCGGCCGCCGGAGTGCTCTGGGATAAAACTGCGAAGACCGCTTTAGCGCTCGCATCTGTATCCAACACAATAGCTTCAGACTCTGGTGACGTGTCAGGGTGAGCAAAGATTGGGGTATCCTAAGATGAATTTTCAACTCTGCAAAAGCATTCTGACATCCGTTAGTCCAGCAGACGTTCCGTCCATTCTAAGTTAAATGATGTAAGGAGGATGAGATGACCACAAAATTAAAAATAAACCGTCGATAGTACGAAACCAATCCAAAGAAACTTCGGAGTACTGCTCTCGTTTTAAATAAATGAATAAATAAATAGTATATTCTCGAATTTGTCGAGACACACCAAGTCAGGCATGATCAACATTTACATGCAATTATGTTTCGAAACAAACATGTATCTATGTATGTAATGGGCAGTAAGCTGAAAGTTGTACAGGCTTTGGAAATTGTAAAATTAATCGTGAGGAATAAAGTCGACAACGCATGACGAAACGTGGGGTTCTAGCGCGTGTAGTGTAAACAGTCTGGGTAGTACATGTGTAGTGAAAACGATACATGTAGGCAGGGAATATCTTACTGTGGAACGTGTCAGGATAATATTAAACTGTGATTGTAATCTACTTGCCAGTATGTAGTTGTGGGCAGTGACTTTATTCAGTGGCGAGTCACATCTGCCACGTTGCTGTGTTGTTAAGCGGACATTTGTGGCCTTATATAGGGGAAAGGCTTGCCAGGCGAAAACCCACCACGTCCTGAACACTGTCAGAAATCCTTTTGTACACTAATGTAAAACTGGCAGAGCAGCTTGCCGACTGATTTCACCCTCGGTTTTCCGCAGTCGAGTGGCTTCCAAGTTCCTCTGTGAGCTGATCAGGTATCTTTGGTCGGGGCGGCCATAATGGCTGAGGCCCATGGTGGGTCAGACCCTCACGAAGAGTCATCTTTGTGTGTCCAGGTAAGCAAAACGTTAAATTGTTGCGTCTGGATTTTTCAGGTTTATGTATACTTTTCAGGAGTGTGAAGACCTCGTGTCCAGCTATCATTACTGGACAACGGTCGTGGTGGTGAGTGCATTTGTATCCATTTGTTGTACAGCCATGTTCTTTGTAGGTCCTTGCGGGTTATGTCCGGCCGCGGGCAAAACTCCTTCTCGGTCCAATCCCAGAGCCCCAAGAACTTCCGGACCTCGGAGAAAAGGGAAGGTGAGAGACACACAGGGCCGCAATGAACAGGCGTGGGAGCAAACATTGTTTAAGTCCTACGGTGTAACATGTAGTGGTAAAATGATGTACAATGTGCAACAATGATTGTGCTAAAAGTGTCTTTTGGATGTTCTACGAAAGCAGCGATGTAGTCGCAGCACCGTTACCCCGCAAAACTAGTGTGCAATAAATAGTTTAGCGACAAGGTCAGCTCATTTTCCAAGCCATCAGGCAATTAGATAATATACGTTGAGTACTGACGTTCAGTTATTAACAAAAGTGACAGAGCTATGTCATTTTATATGCTCTCATAATTAATTTTGGTCACCTTGTTTACCACCTACGTATAATTAACATATAGTCAGTCAGAAATTCTAACGAATAGAAATGGCAGAGATCGTTTGTGACGGTAGGTTGGGAAGGCCATGTGCATCACAATCGCAAATTCTGAAATAGGTACTTAATCGGCAGTACAACCGCATGCAAACCAATATGATTATATGCATGTGCAGTCACGTCTAAGGATATCTGACAGTTGAACGGTTATCTGCAGACTGAGGTCATAAATTTGCCAAATGTACTTCCAGTTATTTGCCACACTGCTGCTGTAAATCACCCAGGCCCGACCGGCTAACGGTACAGATACGGGTAATAATAGTGGCCACTGTTTTCCCTTACATTAGCTAGTGGAATACGCTTGAGGTTCTTATGAGGATGGAACGGTGAAAAGGGCATGTGTGTTGCAACTGATGTCAAAATTCATAAAGTTCTAGAGTTGTAAAAGATATAAATGCTATTATGTTACAAACGTTGTGAATTTGCAACTGAAGTTACAAAGCTGCAAAAAGCTTATAAACCTACAAATTATTAAGTCACACTTTATCAAGTTGCAAAGTTGGCGAGTTACTGCATACCTCTTAGATATGTTCCATAACCCCTTATGTAAACCCTAACCGTCAGTCATCCGGAAACTAGAATTGTGACGATACAGTGAATATCAGCATCCTGGGCTAGCAACCGACCATAAATTGTCCTCGGCTGTTCAAGAAATACAGACTTTGGAGCTTTTGATAAGCGGATTGGACAATCGATGAACATGAATCCCTAAGTGTCAACGTACCATGACACGGATTTTGCAACCAACCAGTATGCTGTCCGGATCAAGGTCATCTGCGTGGAACAGCCAACGAAAGTTGAGCGCCTGCGCCGCGGTTGACGGAAAGTTTGAATCGGGATGATGTGGCGTAAATCTTCAAGTCAAGGACGCCTTTTGACCTGGTTTTCACCCATGCTTTTCTTCCTCTTTTTATTCACAGATCTCACAATGGTCCACTTCTCGAATATAACTGACACGAACTGTGTGAATGAGTGCAAAGTGACTGAATACCTATCGCCTTCTTAAACAATCCGCATTTTTCCGCCCCTTGTTGTTTTCCTTATTGGTAGTACCGCTGTTAACGCTTCTTGTCGCAATGCACACGCTGCCTGTTCTAACCGTACGCGCTCTTCCTCGTTCGCTTCGTCGTGTGATTGACTTGCCAGTTGTCCATCGCGCTTGTGTGCTAATCGCCTGTTGAGCAACGCTTCCAGCTATGTCGAGCGCGCCGAACTCATGCAACAATGACGAGCGAAATTAAGTTGCTGGTCGCAGAACTTGTTTACATCATTGTCCAAGAGATGCAAAGGTAAACAACTGTTAGGACATAATGTAAACAATGTATGATAAATAATGCGTAATCAATACTAGTTTGTGTTTTTGGATTAGCATAAGCTTTGGTTTTAATGAGTGGTTATGTAACGGCAGATAATGAGCGTAAATAAGCAAGGTGTATGCTGTAATTAGAACTAGTTTAGAGAGCTGTAATGGCAGACTCAATGGTTAGGACATTTACAAGGAATTTTCATGCAGCACAAGGTGCTGTGCTATTGCAGTAGCATGGGGCGATGTAAAAATGAAGACATACGTATGCAAGGAGAAGCCTAAATTTAGGCATTCTGTGTATATCTTGATATGCCTGGTGATATGCCGTAAATAAGTGAGTTTACCTGCAGCCTTTTTAATACGGGGAATGAGCCTTTAAAATTATTTAGGTAGCTAAATAACTGGTAGACCATAAATAGGTATACATGTCCGCAAAGACTTCTGGAATGGTTGTCGTCGGACGACAAAGAGACAACAAGGCGATGATTTGGTTCATTATACGCATTACATAAAACGGACTACAAAAATAAGCTAGTATGTAGTAATTAAAATATGTTGCCCGCTTCATTTATTGTCTGACAGTAATGCTGCAATGTGCGATAGATCTAACTGAGTACTCAAAAGCTGGCCGATCTGAAGCATTAGAGTGTGCTGGCTCCACAGAATATGTCACAGCAATGCTACCATATGCAATAGAGCTGAATGACTACTCATATAAGCAGGCGGTCCGCAAGTATTAGATGGTCCCCACTGCACTTAATATTACAAAGGGATGCTACCATATGCAATAAAGCTAAAGGACTGCTAATGTAAGCTGGCGGCCAGTAAGTATTAGGTGATCTCGAATGCACTGAAGATATGCAAATGATGCTATCATGGGCAATGGAACTAAATGACTGCTCATATAAGCTGGACGCCGGTAATTATTACATGTTGCCGGCTCCACTGAAGATGACACAGCGTGCGACCATTTTCAATAAAGGTAAGTAACTACTCACATAAACTGGCCACTAGCAAACAAAAGCTTTTGCCGGCTCCACAGAATGTGTCACAGCAGCGCCTTCGGTCGGTTTGAACCCTCAATCTTTTCCCAAATGCTGAACGCCTACATGCGACCGCCAGTGGAATAAGCTAAGCAGACATGGCAGCCGTGGCAGAAACAGGAGCTTGTTGCTCTTGAGACTACTCAACGAAGGGCAACCAATAACGTCAGGGGCCTCTTCCATTTGCATTAGCAGCTTAGACTGAAATATCTAAGAAGGTACAGCGGCTGATATCGGCTTTTGCGGGGAATCACATAATGGTTTACCAAATTCTGGAGAACCCAAATCAAATTTGCCGACCGCTGCTGGAATTGAACCACAACGCTAACCTAAGAGGTCACCCACTGAAACTGACAAATCTGTATAGACGGCCATGGTGCCGTAGAGATTTCTTTTCCATCCGCGTGCGCCAGCCTTGGAAGAACCGCCTTAGTTAGGTTGTCTATGCTCACAATCTTAGGATGTTTAGAAAACGAGTTGACGATACATTATCACTTACGTATCATTTTAAAATTTGTTAGCCAGGGGTACAAATAAACAATGAAACAGTGCGTTGCCAAACGCCTAACCAATGGATTTATACGCTTAATACGCAAACATCTCCGCTATTCTACTGAAGACTATGGAGGGTCCACCACTACGCTTTTCACCTTATCATGCGATGCAATTTTCGCAATAATTTCTATCCCACGGGACTTCCTAAGCGATGTATTTTTACTCGTAATAAACCGTCGTTCCATTATTGCATATTCGTAGAGCTGACGGACTACTCACATACTCTGGACGCCAGTAATTATGAGATGCTGCCGGCTGCACAGAATGTCACGACAATGCTGCTATATTCAATGAGGCTAATGGGCTGGTTACACACGCTGGCCGCCGGTAATTAATGGATGTCCCCACTTCTAATTAAGAAGTCACGGCGATGCTACCGTATGCAATAGAGTTAAATGACTACTCATACATTCTGGACGCCTGTAATTATTAGATGTTCCCGATTCTACTTAAGATATCACAGAGGTGCTAAGTTATGCAAGAGGCCAATGACTACTCACATAAGCTGGTCGCTCTTAAGTGTTGGAGGCTGCTGGCTCCACAGAAGATGTAAAATTAATGCTTCTGTGTGCAATAGAGTTAATGACTATTAATGTGAGCTTGTGGCCGGTACTCATTACATGCTCCCGACAGTACTTAAGATATCACAGCCATGCTACCATATGCTTAGAGCTAACTGACTGCTCATATAAGCTGGACGCTGGTAGTTATTATATGTTGCCAGCTCCAATATACATGTCACAGCCGCGCAACCATATGCAATAGAGGTAACTAACTACTCACATAAGCTGGCCACTGGCAAACAAAACTGTTGTCGGCTCCACAGTATGTGTCGCAACAATACAGTTTCAATGTAATACCAGGGTAAGGGTGAAAGCTACGCAGCGGGTGTGTTGCTCAGGCTCATGCAAAGTGCTCACGCTGTTGTTAAGGTGAGTATTGCTTTGTCGCGTCAAGACAGTGGACCAATGAGGTCCGGGCTATATTCTATGCCATGGCAAAAGGGGTATCAAATAAATGCTGAACGCACCTGCTGAACGATGCCATTATGGGCGTTTTGTGCGTACACCTGCGAGGGGCCATGGAAAGACATATGTAGACAAGGTGAAGGCGTAATACTGTGCGCATACATACTACGGGACGAAAATGACCTACCATTGCCTGTGCCACGCCATGGTAACTTGGCAAGTAGGTTCAGCGGCGGTGCGCTTGGCACACGGTATACAGGAACTACCACTAAGAATGCGGTTCTGTTGCAAAACAAATAACCATTAAGGCGTAATGGTCGGTTGTAGATCCACCCACTAGACTGCCATGCGGTATGTTCCAAGCGGTACCCAGCAGATTTTCTGCAGCTTGCGTTACCATCCGGGGCAAGCATACCGCTGCAGCACCAGAGGGTGGCGCTAACAAGAGCCGGTTTAACGTTCTCGTGTGCTTGCATGAATAGAAATTTGGTTAGAACATAGTGAACTCACATGCAAACGATGCACGTATAGTGCTCGTCGTCCCCGTTGTACGCCGCACATACCTGATATAGCCACCTGTTGCATTCGCAGCACATCACACAGTGAACGTAGTCTCCGCTGGTTCTTTGTCCAGGCTCGGTGCCGCAAATTATGCACGCGGTTTCGTTCTTGCTTGTAGATTACATAATCTCTGCTCTGGCGCGTTTATTTGTAGTTTTGTGCACCGCAGAAGTGACAGTCGGGATGCGTCGGAAGTACAGTGGGTGCTTTTTGGTCGACGGCCGCGGGCGTTCCGTCACCCTAGGCGACAGCGACTGCTTCCTTTTTGTTGCTTTGGGGCGGTTACGTTGTGGTAACGCGTCAGCCTGGTCCGGGTTGTCAGGAAGGCAGTTTCCAACTGACACCAAGCTCTGCATATGTAGCAACGTATTCAGGCTGCTTTGGTAGAACTGCTCCGCCTCAAGGAATGCCGTTATATCCAGACTGGGCATGATAACAGTTATGTCATTCAACAGATGGTTAACATGGGGTAAATTCTCCTCCCTCGCTAACACCACTTGCAGGGTGGCAGACATAGAGGGCATTGGTAGAAGTTCCTCAGGTAATGTATTGCAATTAGGGATGGGCATCTGACTGTCCCGCATTGACCAACGGTTGCGGTGCATAAGCTGTGTTATGTCTGCGGTTAACATGCCAGCAACCCGCACGATATGTGCGCATGGCATATCCCACTGCCTTACGAACGAGCAATCGCAGCCCATTTCAGTACCCATCACAACCGTGTGCATGCGGTCGCAATGTCCTTTCGCTTAGGCCGCACCTCAGATGTTTATTCGCGTTCTCCACTCTGTTTGTTGCGAAGGCGCCCAACCTGCGCACTTTGCGCAATCTATGGTACGCCAAGCTTCCAGCGAAGGGCAACCACTTGCTACAGAGGTACGTGAACGCTTCTTTGCTTCTGACAGTTGCAGCTCTAAGCAGAAGCTTAAATTGTAATTCGCTTTGTGTACACTGATCTGTGTATCCATTGCTTCAGTAAAACTCTGTGCGCCCTTTTCACTTTCGACAGAGTCGGGCATCTGCATGAAATGTCCCGCAGGAAATAGAACCGGCATAATACTACCATGGTCCGTTGTTATACCGCGTTAAATGCCTTCATTTGCTCCAGACACATGGAATGACTCTAGTCTTCGCTGATTGAGTGGTGGGCAACATTTCTGACATCCCCAAACAACCTCCATAAACTGCCGGCCATCTCATTTGGCATCAAAGCGTAAAACACGATGCTACCTATGCCGAAACTGTCAATTACCATGCAGTGCCAAAGAATGTACCCACCACAGTTTACCTGATGCGTGGCATCTGCAAGAAGCATATCCCCAACTGACACCTTCTTCTTTCCTGTTGCAATGGACACAACGATATTGTACCCCTATGTACCGCAACCCATCGGGAAGCTCTTCACCAGCTCTCTTCTTATACGACACAGCAGTCAGTACGTCATAATTGTAACAACTTGTCGCTGTTTGAACTTGTAACGCCCTCAAAGCTTTCACGAATTCATTAAATGCCTTATAATATTGGCGAAAAGTAGCGCGGAACGCAACAGTATCGTCCGCAGCCATTGCAACGAAACCGAGACAACAACTGCGCACCAAAACAATCACCATTTCAAACATGTAACATAATATGGCACTATTTTCCGTTGCCCTAATTTAATATACATTTAATAAATTCTTTTCAAGGCTTAACAACGTAGTTCATTACATTGCTCCATAGCAGCCAGTACGGCAAACAGTACCGCCCGCAAATTGCGATCAGCTGTTTTTGATTAATCCGATGCTCTCCGCGGTTGGCCAACGAAGTTTTAGCAGCTATGCTATACAACGTCTATAGCAAGCACCTGCTAGGCAGCCTGCGTTTTCTTCCAACCTCAGGTTGCGACGTAGTCGCAGCACCGTTACCCTTCAAAACCTAGCGCGCCATAAATAGTTTCGTGTCGTTTTATGGCATGGTTCCCGGCTATCTTTCTGGCTTGGCAGTTTTATTTAATTCTGTGCAAATTTGATATTGCGTTTTTTAAATGTGTCAGAAGCCAGCTAAGCACCGTTGCCCCGCAAAATCTAGTGCGCAATAAATAGTTTCGTGTCGTTTTATGGCATGATTCCCGGCTACCTTTCTGCCTTTGCAGTTTTATTTCAATCTGCGCAAATGTGATAAAGCAATTGTTTGAATGTGTCGGAAACCAGATACGCGGTACAAGCAGTATTTTCGAATCCATACGCCATGGAGTCTGGTTTCTGGAGAATCCTCTTTGGGTGGCCTTTTGACAGCTTTGGCGAGTATACTAGTTTGTTTTCAGACTTTTATACTTCTTCATTACGTCAATTTCGTATGCTACAGCAGCAGAAAGTGTTACATGTCATGGGTGAAGTACGACAGGGTCATTTATCGCTGTGTCCGCTGCGCACGTCGGAAGTCAAAAGTACAGAAGTGAGACGCGCTTAGTAGGATTTCGCTTCTATTATTCCAAATCTTTTAGCTCACGTGATACTAACTGCCAAGCTCGCGTTGACCCCATTAGAACGGGACGCAAGCTAAAAGTCACAACGTTCGATCTGTCTCACAATCACCCAGTTAATCGCCTTCTTTTTGAGCGACACCCCATCAACCGCCGTCTGACGGACGATGAGTTCACTCAGTCCGTGGACCTTTTCCGCTACAACACTCCAACGAGCGACCTCAAGCAGTTCGTCGAGGTTCGATTCGGAAAGCGTATTACCAGCGATGATGTCCGCAATGTTCGTCGTAAACTGAGACCTGGTGTTGAGCGCAAGCTTATTTTGATAGTTTTTACTTCCTGCAGTGAAATTGCATCAGGTTATCAAGTCTATGGAAGAAGTCGGAGTTGCGCGAATTATTGCTGTGGAAGGCTTGTGCACACACGTATTATTCGCTCGGCATCAACAAATAGAACTTTTCCGCCGATTCTCGCATGTCGTTTGTGTAGACGCTACTCATGGTACTAACCGTTTGAAGTAAGAATTGATAGCGGTCTTAATTGTTGCTTGCAGCTTCAAACTGTACCAGTTGTTAATAACTGCCGGCATGGGGTACGGCCGGCCAATATTTTATGCGTTTCTGCGTCGGGAAGATTACGCATCATTGCTTACGTTGTTCGAATCGTTTCGGGATAACATGGCTCATGATATTCCCGTCTGCACAATAATGATGGACAAAATGGCCGCTCAAATACGTGCGGCGCGCGCGGACTTTCCATGCGATATTTTGTTGCGTTACATCTACATCCGCCAGGCCATCAGGAAGCATGTAAGTGATAAGTCCGTTACATTCTGTAGACAAACATTAACCGGTCGCGTTATCTGTTTCACGCATGGCAACTTCTGACACGGGGACTGGATATAATCTCTTTCTACATGTAATATTCTTGTTTTAGCTTTCAACAAGCTTTGAAGCACCTTCAAAGCACAGACTCCCGGTTTGTGCGCTACCTTAGGTTGTACTGCAGAATAGTCCCAAAGTAAGCTATTCGGTGCAATTTAAACTCCTACTTTCACTTCAACGTAGCGTCGACATGGATGCCAGCCCAGTAAAGAAAACACAAATAAGGAAAAAGCTTGTTCAGATAAAATTCTGGATCAAGTACCCGACAGTAGGCTATATGTTCGCACTACTATGTTCTGTCGATCCTCTTAAACCTAAGCACTTCTGCTTAGCAGCAACTAGTGGTCGTAAGCTCCACGCATTTCTGGAGCTTGCTAAGAGCCGCTCTCTTCTATCTCGAACATTCTCTGTGACTGTCTGCTTCACATACATCCGCTTTTTGCTGATTTATAATGGGTAATTGTGGGCATACACTAGCAACTAAAAGGCTTCATGCAAATTCCATTGCTGATCACTGATACTCACACTTACAGCGACCCTAACTGTTCCTTGTCTTCCCTCGGGCTCCCGTGTTTATCAGCAGTCCTTCTTCATAGGCTACTATCATCTTTGCGCATATACTGAGCTGCTAAGGTCCACACTTTATCCCTCCAAGCTTTAATCCCTGGGACTGCGTGCGTCACATACACTTGCTGTCTGTTGCCTTAAGCAGGTGTCCACTAGCAATTATAAGGCCGCACCTAAATGCCATTGCTCATCCGCGACACCTAATTGGCCGTAGTACAGCTCTCTCACTGGCTTCTCCCGACTCAGGCCTCCTTAATTGTACTCCATTAGCACCACCGCATGATTTGATTAGCTGCGCGTCGATGCGTCGTAGTCTATTATGCTCTAACTATATAAATACCTCTTTGTATGCTTGCGCTTTACTTGTCCGCTGTCATTCTATCACGAAACCTCTCTTAGCTTTCTTCTGTCGTGCAAACATATCCAGGTATTCAGCGTAAGCCGCTCTTCTGCCTCACATTTCTAGACCTTTATCTACCCAATACTTGCTGTATTGTCTTAGGCATTTTTTACCTGCAATACTCCAAGTCTCGGGCTAGCAGTCCATGGCTCTATCCAGCTTGGCACTATTACCCTAGCACTCTGGCTGCTGCGGTTAGGCCTCAGGTTCTGATATCCTCAGCAACCTTAATGTACGCATGTATTCTGGCTATTCGCGGTCCTTCCGTCAATTAGCCCTTCTTAGCTTTTTAATTCGGCACTCTCTCACCTGGTCAGTACAGAGACGCCCCTTAGCTTCTCATTTACAGGTGTTCATTCCTCAATTATTCGCCGCTATTTTTGCGAAACTTACCCATGTATGAGTCCAACAGACTCACTGGCTTTCCCTGGGTCAGCATAATCTACGCTCCCCAGCGAATCTTCCCACGCAACAGTTGCGTCATAGCAAACTGATCCTGTTTTCTTTGCTCAACGGCGCAACGCTCTGTATCCAAGGTATACGGTAGCAACCAACCTATAGGGATTTGCTTCCGATGAATATTCAAAAGACACTTTTAGCATAATCATTGTTACACATTATACATCATATGTTTCCTCTAAATGTTAGTAAATAGGATATAAACAATGCTTGTTCCCACCTCTGTTCTTTGCGGCCCTGTTTGTCTCTCACCTTCCCATTCTCCGAGGTCTGGAACTTCTTGGGGATCTGGGATCGGACCGTGAAAGAGCTGGTGCCTGGGACAGGCTGCGCTAGCCGAACAACCTCCTCGTGGTGCCAGCTGGGTGATTCGGGTTTACCCCCCTTCAGCAAATAGTTCGGCGGCAGTGTTCCAGGACGTGGTGGGTTTTCGCCTGGCAAGCGTTCTCCCTATAAAAAGCCACATATGTCCGTTTAACAACACTGTGACGTGGCGGTTGTGACTCGCCTCTAACTAAAGTCACCCATTGCTTATCCGAACAATCGCTTCAAGTCCACAGATAGCAAGCACTGGCGACACCTTCAAACACATTCAAGCCAAATGACAGGAAGCATTTACCAATCCCATAAACAAAGCTAAACACGCCTACATGCAAACTTACATACATTCATATATAAACATGTGCAACAATCCCATTGTTCCATTGTACATTAACTGATCACATTTTGTACTCTTAACATGATCATGCCTGCTCAGGCGTGCCTCGCTTAGTCGAGAATACACAATTTATTTATTTATTTATTTAAAAACCCCAAGGACCTACATAGAACACGGCTGTACAACAAGTGGATAAAAATGCACTCACTACCATGACCGTCTCCAGTAATGGTAGCTAGACATGACGCCTTCATACTCCTGCGAAGTATACATAATCCTGAGGAATCTAGACGCAAGCATCGGAAGTTTTGCTCACCTGGACACGAAGATGACAAAGGTCTAACCCTCCATAGGCCTCAGCCATTATGGCCGACCCGACAAAAAATAACCTGTTCAGCTAACAGAGGAAACTTGAAGGCAATTGACGGCGGTTAACCGTGGGTTAAATCAGTCGACAAGCTGCTCTGCCAGTTTTACTTTAGTGTACAAACGGATTTCTGACAGTGTTTCAGGACGTGATGGGTTTTCGCCTGGCAAGCGTTCTCCCTATAAAAAGCCACAAATGTCCGCTTAACAACACTGCGACGTGGCGGATGTGACTCGCCACTGAATAAAGTCACTGCCCACAACTACATACTGGCAAGCCGACCAGAATCCTAATGTAATATTTTCCTGACAAGTTTTCTCTACAAACGGAATGCCCAGCCTGTTTACACTACGCCCACCATAACCCAACTTGTCGTCATGTCTTGACGAATTTATACCTCAAGATTAATTTTACAATTTCCAAAGCTTGGACAACTTTCGGCTTACTGTCGATTACATACATAGCAACGTGTTTGTTGCGAAAAGTAATTGCTTGTAAACGTTGATCCTGCCTGGTCTGGGGTGTCTCGGAAGTTCGAGAATGCACTATTTATTTATTTATATATTTATTACATTTTAGCCGATGAATACGACTTTGTGTAATGATATCCTGCATGGGATATGGGCGTCCGAGGCACGAATATAGTGAACAATACTGAACCTTCTCTCGCTGCCTTCTGCTAAATACAATGCACAGTTTTGGTATCGGTTTCTGCGCTCATTTGGGATTACAGCATTTTAAACAATGAACTAGACTAGCTGCACGTTTGCTGCCAGTGTAATAGCACACCGCTCCAAGTCTTGTGGTCGTTGTATATAGGCTCCATCAGTGGCACATTTGGTGTCTATGTAATAGGCTACAAGTGGGTTGTAATAGCACACCACTCCAAGTCTCGTGGTCGTTGTATATAGGCTCTATCAGTGGCACATTTGGTGTCTATGTAATAGGGTACAAGTAGGTTGTAATAGCATACTGCTCGAAGTCTCATGGTCGTTTCGTTTGGACGAGAATTGATAATTCAAAATCAATTTAGGGTTTGGGTTTACGGCTACTGCATTGCGTAACTATAATTAATATGTGGCTTTCCGCTTCATGTTTACGATATACTTTTACCATGAAACTTTCGTTGCTGAAGTCCAAGTGGCGTTGGAAGATATACTGGGTGACCAAAAGGTCGTGCATAATGTGTACCCTTGCACTGCTGAGGGCCAAATGTTTGGTCATTTAGGGAGCTACAACACTCACACGACGGCACACGCTTTCGCTGCTCGCGCTGAAGGGATGCATATTCCTTCAACGTTACGCGGTAATCGAGTACAGACTGGTATGTACGTACTACCACGAATTATTCGTCGCCCGTGGCGCAATAAAAGTCACTTGCGCTGACAGAAAGTGCGGTTACAATGAAGGATTTAACGCACTAAACAGCGCCGATAATTATTTAGAACATTAGTTAACAATATCCATGGACATCTAAAGACATTTGTCTTCATCTCCTTTTGCTTCTGCGTGAGTGGCCAAAAGCACACTTCGATGGGAGGGCTCGCTGTACATATGTTTGGATAAAATGATAATTCATAGGTAAAATAATGCTGCATAAGATTCCTATGAGTTTACAAAAGCTTCGCTGTTAAAGAAGCTACTTAATTATGTCTGCTATGATGTGTCCACTGCTATGAAACTCACAAACCCCAAGTGTTACTTATTTCATTACATTAATAATGCGTTTCACATTAAAAATTACGAGGCTAAAAATATTGGCACAATAAAAGACTCATTAAATAGTCCAGGACGAAACTAAGAGTGAACGGCAGGAATTTTTAATAAATGGGCTCAGAAACGGTATGATTATCTTTTATACCTTGTAGTGAATAATTTTTACTTGAGTTACCAATATTGCAGTAATGTTACGCATATGTAAGGCAATGATAGCTGCAAAACACTCCACACTTCCATGTTTCCGCATCGAAACGTAGACACCTAGTAACGCCAGTTGGATATTAGCAATTTTGCAACACAGCGTGCCCAGCTGATTGAGTGGACACCAGTTTGCATTCATTTCAAAACTCTTTTGCTGCACATATCGTCTGTGTTCTGTTTTGCGTCTAACAACATATAGACAGGACGCCGAGAAGACGCATAAAAGATAACCAACGTACTGTTAACGGACACTCGTGCCAACAAGCTTGTCACAGAAGAAAGCTTTTACGGTATACGTTGCGGAAATACAACGTTTTAACGGACGTCCAAGATTGCGAATTAGATAAATACAGCATCCATGAAAACAAGAGACTTAATTTTGACTTTTAGCATTACAATGCGCTCACTGTACAATATTGGACATAAGGTTTAGTTCAGCTGGGACTGGAACGATAGGAGAATCCCATTAGTGTTCCATCTTGAGTGGATCGTTGAGCCAGAAATTGAGGAAGTGCTCAGTTATTGATGGATCTAAAAGGGAACACCCGTATCGCACCCTGGCCAACCAGTTAATGCTCACGCTTCCTGTCCTAGCAGTCCCTGCTGTGGCAGTCACGTGAAGTAAGCAAAGGATAGGAAGAGAAATCGAAGGTACAGAATAAGGAAATGCACTTAAATAAGGAAATAATACCAATGCGTGAAGAAAAGAAAATCGAAGTAGAAGATGCGAGTTACTCGGGAAAATGGAAATGTTTCGTGTTGCTACCCAAGAGCGACAATTCGCCGCTCAAACCCCGTAACCGTAGATTCCCTGACAACACTTTCCGGAAGCATGTTCCAGTGGTCGATAACTCGGCGTGACAACCGGATTTCCACCCTAATCCGACCGGACCGCGGTTTGTCCAGCTTCAAGGAATGACCGCGTAGTACAGACCATCTAGCAGGACTAAATAGCCAAGCTAAATCTGAACCAACCATCCCAGTTAGGATACGGTAGGTTAGGATTAGGTCTCCTCTAAGCCTTCGGTAGTGCATTGAATGCATTCCCAAACTAAGTAGACGCTCGGGGTACGTCCGTCCCGTAATCCCTCGACTAACCTAGTACCCACTCGGAAAACCATCTCTAGCTCCTTTTTGTCCTGGACGAGGCAGGGCAGATAAGCCTGGACGCAGTTTTCCAGATGAGGCCGAACGAATGCCGAGAACAGCCTCGTAAAGATGCCGCTCGTCAAGGCTCCGAAAGAACGTCGTATTAACCACAACATGCGGAAACCCCTGTTTGCGGCCTTCTTTCAGTTGTCGCCGGAGTGTAAAGCCGAAGAGTGTACGACGCCTAGGTCAATCTGGCTAGATACACGGGGAGTTCGACCACACCGACCAAGTACTTCGTAGGAGGAAAACCTCCTCCAATTCGAAGAACAGAGCACTCTGCTTAATTTATGGGCAGTATTCATAAAGCAGACCAGTCCCAAATCTTATCCAAAGCTCACTGAATAGCTTCGGAACCCCTAGGAACCTCAACAATGTTCCACAGCTTCAGGTCATCAGCAAATAGCAGCGATTTTACCTCAAGCTCCGCGGGTAGGTCATTCACATTGATAGAGAACAACAGCGGTCCCTGGACCGAGCCCTGCGGCACGCCGCTGAGGACAGACTGCCTAAATGATATGCCCTGGCCTACCAGTACACACTGTTCTCTACCCTCCAAGAAGGCAATCACCCAATGAAGGGCGCGGCCAGATACCCCGTAGGGGGACAGCTTTTGCGCGAGCCTCAAATGTGGTACCATGTCAAAAGGGTGTGGAAATTTCTTTGTCTAATTAATTTACCAAATTTACAGCATTGGTCAACCGTATTGCCAAGCACTCGAATCGGCGGCAAACGGTTAATAGCTATTTATCACACTAAAACACAATTTTGAGGTTACACCAGATTAGTATGTCAGAGTCTAGAGGTCAATTGTTTTACTCCCGGCGGACCAATCAACAAAAGTCACCATCTTTAAAGTACCCTGCTAGGTCTGCGACTACCGGGCAGCCAACCTTACTTAGTATCGGAAGGAAACTGTCTACCGATAGGCGGAAGCCTCTATTGTCCGTTTGACCTGACCTGACTTGAGCAATGGGCAAGGTATAATCCGTTAACCGAAGCTATTCAGCGAGCATTGGATAGGCTATGGGACTGGTCTGCTTTATGATTACTGCCCATAAATTAGGCAAAGTGCTCTGTTCTTCGAATTGGAGGAGGTTTTCCTCCTATCCACGATTTGACCTGACCTGACCTGACCTGAAGTACGTGGTCAGTGGGGTCGAACTCCCCCGTGTATCTAGTCAGATTGACCTAGGCGTCGTACACTCTTCGGCTTTACACTCCGGCGACAACTGAAAAAAGGCCGCAAACAGGGGTTTCCGCATGTTGTGGTTAATACGACGTTCTTTCGGAGTCTTGACGAGCGGCATCTTTACGAGGCTGTTCTCGGCTTTCGTTCGGCCTCATCTGGAAAACTGCGTCCAGGCTTATCTGCCCTGCCTCGTCCAGAACAAAATGGAGCTAGAGATGGTTTTCCGAGTGGGTACTAGGTTAGTCGAGGGATTACGGGACGGACGTACCCTGAGCGTCTACTTAGTGTGGGAATGAATTCAATGCACTACCGAAAGCTTAGAGGAGACCTAATCCTAACCTACCGTATCCTAACTGGGATGGTTGGTTCAGATTTATCTTGGCTATTTGGTCCTGCTAGATGGTCTGTACTACGCGGTCATTCCTTGAAGTTGGACAAACCGCGGTCCGGTCGGATTAGGGTGGAAATCCGGTTGTCACGCCGAGTTATCGACCACTGGAACATGCTTCCGGAAAGTGTTGTCAGGGAATCTACGGTTAAGGGGTTTGAGCGGCAACTTCACGCTCTTGGGTGGCAACACGAAACATTTCCATTTTCCCGAGTAACTCGCATCTTCTACTTCGATTTTCTTTTCTTCACGCATTGGTATTATTTCCTTATTTAAGTGCATTTCCTTATTCTGTACCTTCGATTTCTCTTCCTATCCTTTGCTTACTTCACGTGACTGCCACAGCAGGGACTGCTAGGACAGGAAGCGTGAGCATTAACTGGTTGGCCAGGGTGCGATACGGGTGTTCCCTTTTAGATCCATCAATAACTGAGCACTTCCTCAATTTCTGGCTCAACGATCCACTCAAGATGGAACACTAATGGGATTCCCCTATCGTTCCTGGCCCATCTGAACTGAACTGAACAACTTCCTTCCTTACCCAAGTGGTACATTTATCGTGTAGCCTTCAAAGCAGCAGTACATCGATGAATTGAAGTAGATGTGATGTTTTTAAGGTAATTGTACTGCAGCAACGTAGGGTAACCAATGGTAAATTTCGCTTTTATGCGTCCGGTATATCAAAGAACACAAGATCCATTTCCTAAAATAGATGTGTACTATATCGATTGTGCAAGGAAAGCTTATCTCGCTCTAAATTTGGTTCCGAGGCTTTGTTATAACACTGATGCGGTGTGTTAGGTAGACAGTTACAGGATTGTCTACGACAGAGTATGTTAGGGCGTTGTTCCCAGACTGCTGAAGCAAAGATGCTGATTTTATGTTCGGATGGTGAGAACAACGTTATCATGTATCATGAACTACGTATTTGTACTTCTGAAAGCTCAGCTTTTGTGATAGCCTCAAGTGGGGTACCATGTCAACTACTTTCGATAAGTCGACGGAAAGTATGTCCATTACGTGACCATTGTTCGCTGCCTCAGCCCTTCACAAGCAACCAACAAATTCGTGAGACACGAAAAGCGCTTCCGGAATCAGTGCAGTGCACTAGTTAGTAGACTAAATCTGTTCAGGTGACCTTCCAACAAATCTTTCACTAGCTTTTCAAGCAGTTTGACCACGACCCTAGTCAGACTGACTGGCAAATAATTGGCTGATTGACTCTGTCGCCATTTTTGAAGATAGGACAGGTGACAGCCTCCTTCCATTCAGAAGATAATGTACAGTTTTCAAGTGACTTCTGAAACACCATCGTCAGCAGTCCCCTTAGTTCCGCCACCACCTCATGCAGAAGCTTCGGGTGAATTGAATCAGGCCCAGCTGCTTTAGAAGGGTTCAGTTCTTGTAGCAGCCTAAGGACTTGCGTTTTCACCACAGTAAACTCAGGTACATAAGAACCCTCAGGTACTCTGGGGACAAGTTCAACGCTAGCCAACACGGCCTCACGTACAAAAGCCCCTGCATATGCTCACCAAGTACATAACCCCTGTCAGAGTCCGCATACGCATGAGTTCCATCGGCCCGCATCAAAGTTGGAATTATCGAATTTGAACCACGGCGGCTCTTAAACGAACTTCGGATTTTCCGAAGCTCCATCAGACAATCCGTTTAAGTACAACAGCCCAGCTTTCCTCAAGTGTTGTTTACATCTATTTCTAGCCTTGCGGTACCTATCATAGGTGCTAGTTGATGGAGCGGCACGGTAGGTCCTCCAGCACCTAGAACGCTTCTGGAGCAGGTACTTGCCAGTGGTATCTATCCACAGGGGGCCGTGATCGTGTACATTTCTCCTCGCAAGCGGGATGTAGAAAGCGGACACTTTCGTGAGATAAGTAAAATTTATCCCAGGCTGCCTGGACCGTATCGGCCACCGAGATTTCGCAAAGCAACCCAGAAGCCTTGCTACGCATTGTCTGATAGTTCGCACGCCATATGCTTGGATATGGTTCAGCGATGCTCTCGCGCACAGCTGAATGATAAATAGACATGATCGCTGGCATCTAAGGGAGAGCCGTAAGTGATGTCACCTACGAAGTCTAATGACTTGGTAAAAACGAGGTCCAATATAGACGGTACTTGGGCGTCCACGTACCTAATGAGGTCCACGAACTGATGCAACGGTATTTGCAGTGTAAACTCAAGAAGATCTGCACCGAAAGTACCTTCACTGAGTTGTAAGAAAGATCCGTCCAGCAAAACTTTGGTAGAATGAAGTCACCCAGTATCAAACACCTGTTCGCGGATTGGGAACAAATAAACTCAAGCGCCGCTTTGGATACACTCCCAGGGTTTCTATACAAAATCACAACTGTAAGTTGAGCCGAGGAACTGCTAAGCACTACCGATAGAGCTTTGACAGTTTTGTCGACTGACTTAAACATGTAAATACGCTAAACGTCAATTTCACAGTTAACATAAAGTGCGACACCCCTGACTAGTCAGCCAACGAAGCGATCATATCTAAATAGTGCGTAGCCAGACAAATGTACTTCACCGTCCGTGATGTCCTGAGACAGCCACGTTTCAGTGAATGCGAGTATATCGGGATGAGACACATCTACGAGCAGACATATCTCGTACATCTCATTCCTTAGGCTGCGCACATTGCTTAGCACTATCTGGAGGTATTCTTAACGTCCAAAGCTGGGTTGTGCGCAAACAGAACGGGCACTGGTAAGGCGTAAAAGGGCCGCCGATTAAGCATCCGAAAACCCATCAACCAGAGACCTTGTTCACCGACCCCTCGCCTGGTTTTAAGGTCCTTGATGACCTCTTTTAGCTTCAGCCGATCCGCTAGCGGCATGTCTGACTGAACGTTAACATTAGTACCACTCAGTTTACAAGCAAACCGCAACAGCGCGTCGCGTTCCTTCGGAGAGGATAGGACCTTACAAAGTAAGCGCAGTCGATGGTTTAACGCGTTAGCTAGTCTAGTTAGTTTCCTGACAGTAACATCGGGTAACCAAGGCGGATGAAACTTCGTTACGCAAATTTTAAACCACTGTAAGTCGCCCAAGGCACGTTCAGCAGTGGATTACACTGTGTTACGGAATATCACGCTGTTATCCATTAAACAATTACCTCGACAGGTCGTATTTATCACATGGTTTTGAATGTACATGAACAGCATCCGACTTAGCCGCAGGCGATGAGACTGGGCGCACGTTATCAGGCGACGCAGAAGCAACTGTCGTGTACGTCATGTGCTCCAGTTAGTTTGACTCATGATTCTTGACGGCATTCAAACTGGCCTGAAGATTACGGGCAGTTCTGTTCCGTTCTCTCTTTCGTTCAACGGGCGAAGAAGTCCGTGGCTCGACGTGGATGTCAGCCTTCATGACCTGTATCTCCGAATGACAGGATGTGATGCTTGGAGTAAGCACCTCTGCAGCCTGTTTAGCACGCGATGGCGATATCTGGTGCTTTTCACCCACTGCATGCGTAGCCTTAGATGCAGCTTTTGTAGCGGGCTTATACGGCTTACTAGACCTCTTTCATCGCAATTTAGTGCGTTTGTCAGCCAGGAACTCAGCATCCTTCTAGTAGAGCCATAAATGCTAACAGAAGTCAAGAACTGGAAGATGGACGAAACAAGCACTCACCTAACAAGCGTCCAGCTCCATGTGCCAATAAGCGAAACTGGTCTATTCTTTAGATTACTTGCGCTAGAATTGATGTGCGGGGCAACTTCAGAGCGACCGTCTAACGATAAGCGATCGAAGGATTATCGGCTCCGATGCAGCGCCCGAGCGCTGCATTCGCGAATGACGAACAACCAGTTTGATGGCTATGTTGCTTCGGTCCAGACTGCCAGTCGGACATCGGCACATTTTATTACATGGGTAAAAAGCTGGAGATTTACATGACCCATAAGGTATAAAGAAATAGGGTCAGGTCATATAGAAAGGCCAAGCAACGTTACAGTGGGTTGGATAAGCGTATTAGCCGTATCTTCATCAGGCCTATGTGGCATTTAAACAGAATGTACGCCGGTTCGAAGCGTGATACCCCACCACGCTCTCTGTTACAGCTAGTGAAAGAAGAAGTGTAGCATAAAGTGTCTCCATCAACACGTAAATCCGGAGCGTTAGGGGTAGAGGAACAAAGTGCTGCGCCTGGTGAGAAGCGGCATGGAGATGATTGGGTCTAGTCTGGGGTATGGTATTCAAAACTGAAGGTAGATGTCTCAGGGGGGATCACGATGCAGATCGACAAGATGACGGTCCAGGCGAGTCTTGAAATCATCCACAGAAGATGCAAAGATTACGTCGATAAGCAGGGTGTTCCACGGTCGGCAGACTCGCAGGGTGAAGAAATGTCGCCTGCAGTTCAACTGGCTGCGCTGATGTGTGAGACGGAGTGGGTGACCACGAAGATGGAAGCATGAGTAGTGCAGTTTCAGTAAGTGACGGCAGAAGTGTTCAGGTTGGATAGAATTGCAGATATGAGGATCGAGTCGCCCGAAGTTGTCGGTATTTCATGGTGAAGAGACCAAGGCGACGGAGCCGTTGTGGATAATCCAAGTGTCTGAGACTCCGTACTAATTTGGTCGCCCGACATTGTGCAGCCTCAAGCATACGCTAGTCTTTGAGTAATCAGGGGCTCCAAGCTTGAATAGCAAACTCCAAGTGAGGACGTAGGAAGGCGTTTAGGAAGAAGCGGAAATTCCGCAGGTCGATTTGGTCGAGGGCACGTTTTAAAAGTCCCAGCATGCGGTTAGCAGCAGAGGCTGCTTTTCGGCAGAAAGCAGCTACTGAAAAGTCGGTTTGGGTGACGATACTCAAATCTCTTTCAGCTGACGAGACCTGCAGAGCAGACTCTCTCAGAAAGTGTATTGGAGAAGCGGAAGGGCGGGTGGAGAGGACGCGACATTTCCAAGAGTTAAACGGGAGGTTGTTTTCCAGGGGGCCACTAGTGCAGACGGTTAAGATCTCTATCGTATCGTTTGGAGCATTGATTGTGCGCCACAGCTTCGCGTCGTTGGCGTAGAGCAGCATCGATAACTCGATCTGTGTTGTGATATCATCGATGAAGGACAGGAAGAATTCCGGTCCAGGAACAGACCCCTGTGGAACTCCACTTGTTAAAGGGATACGGGAGGATAGCGCTCCGTCGACACGTACTTGGACGGTACGGTGGTAGAGGTAGTTCCGGATTCAGTCCATTGAGGCCCCAGAGATACCGTAGAACGACAGCTTATGCATTAGGGTGGCACGGTCGACTTTATCGAAAGCCTTGGGGAAATCTGAGAGGATTTATGTTTCCAGGCCGGTGTCAGCCACAGTCCTCTAACTTTCCTGTGCGAGTAGCAGGTTACTTAGGCATGGGCTGGCATGCTGAACAACCTCCTCGTGGTGCCAGCTGAGTGGTTCGGGATTTTTCCGTTCCAGCAAATGGTTCGGCGGCAGTGTTCCAAGACGTGGTGGGTTTTCGCCTGGCAAGCGTTATGCCTATAAAAAGCCACAGATGTCTGTTTAACAACACTGACGTGGTGGATGTGACGCCACTAAATGAAGTCCATGCTCCTTGCCCCTCCCTGAGAGGCATTGTACTTCAAGAGTGCGTTCGGCCCCTGGTGCTTCACGGACCGAAAGGCGCATAAGCCATCTAGTTGGACACCGGCTCCCAAAGGGTTGCGATGCCCTCACATTGCCCTGCTGCCCTGTAGGTTAGACCTTTTAACAAAGGCTTGCGGTAGAGCCCCCTAAGACAACCCTTCACTTCGGCCTAGGCAACCGGGTAGTGTCACGTCCACTGACGAATCATGGACCACACTGCTTACTACTGCTTTTGCTATGTCTGTCATGTCTGCTAACTCAACTCCTCATTCTCCATTCACTGACCGCCTCACTTTACGTCTTTCACCTATAGGTGCGCTTATGTCTTCTTCGGTTGTCGTCACAAACGACCCACTTCTCGCAACTGATGGAAGTAACAGCCAAACTCTCGGTTTTCAGTGCCCTACGATTACAACCGTCTCTCGCCACGGAAGCTCCAGTTCTTCTTTGACCGGGTTCTCCATTCACCCTCGCAACGTTTAAGGTTCGAACTTTGATGCAGATCGGACAACAAGCATGTCTAGCCCGTACTCTTGAAATGCTCTCAGTAGACATCTGTTGCATTTCAGAGACCAGATTACAAGACTCTAGCGCTTTCATCAGAATGGCCTTTCCGGTAAACCGCGAGGCCAAATACCACTTGCAGCTTTCCGGAGACCCAGAAGCTGCCGCCTCCGGCCAAGCTGGTGTTGGGATTGCACTGAGTGCCAGGGCTGAATCAGCTCGGCTTGACTGGATCCCAGTCAACAGTCGGCTATGCGCAGTCCGATGAAGAGGTTCATATAATGTAAGCAGTGTCGAGACGTTAAGCGTGCCTTGTTTGTCGTTTTTGCCTACGCCCCTACAGACTGCAGCCCGAATGCAGTCAAGGGTAGATTTTACCAGCAGCTACATGAACTTCTGCGTTCCTCCAAAAGAGCTGATGTAGTCGTTCATGCTGGAGACTAAAGCAAGAGAGCAGCACTTTGGTGTAATTTTGGCCTCGATGGCAGTCGATCAGACCGTGGAGACAGACTGTTTGCTCTTTGCTCTGATCATCGCTTGTTTCTTTCGAGTACTATTTTTCGGCACTCGAGGAGACACACTGCTACTTGGTGCCCTCCCTCACATATGCAAAAGTGCTCCCAGACTGACCACATAGCAATCACCTACAGATGGCGCGACGAAGCGTAACGGACAGCCGATCGTACTGGTCAACTTATTTAGACTCCGATCACGCATTGGTTTGTGCGTTTCGCGGGATCACCACCAGCAGCAGTAGTAGTAGCAGAAGCAGCAGTACATCAGCCATTTGAACTGATGCTTAGCTGCCATACAACCATGAAGAAGAAAGAAAGGTGTCAGCTTATACGCCGTAACGGCGCTTCGCTGCCGCGCGACCACCACCAGTCGCGCGCGGGCTGAGTATACCGTGAGGATGCCCACCCCTACGCGGATTCGAACCGGTGACCTTATGGTTGCAAAGCAAACGTGCATACCACTCGGCCACCGGCCGACCCATACAACCATGAGGACCTATCGGATCAAGAATAATAAGTGGGAGAGAAGAGGGATTTGCCTGACAACCTTAATGCCCTAAGCAAACATTCAGGGTCAAGGAGCCTACACCATGTGTAGACAACATACCGTCGCAAACATCTGGCTATCGTACAAAGATAAGGCAGCATCGGCGAGACAGCTTCATTGCGGCTTTCACTGCCGCGCAGATAACTCAGCACCAAACACACTTTAAACAGGCAATTCGACTAGGAGACGGCAGCAGACGTGCCAGTGGTGTCGCTTGCAAAGCATGTCCTGTAAGGTCTCGAGCCAAGCACAAAACGAGTCACGTGGACTCCAGCCCGGAACGCGAGACGGACAAACGGCACCAAGTTTGGTCGTCAGTGACTTTATTTCACGTTGCCAAGTCAACTTCTGTCCACCTCGAAGCTTGTGCCACCCCACACCTGGCAGACTAAACAAGGCTTTCCTACGTAAGCGGTGACCAAGCTACGTAGCAAGTACCCAAGCCAACGCAACTTATTCAGTGCCATCTGTTGTTCTAAGGAGCTAGCATGAACGGACTGACAACGGTGAGCGTCTGCTGCAACTGTGTGCGAAGCACCAGTTGTTTCTTAGTGGCACTGCTTTTAGACAGTGGGCGCCGAAGTGCCACTTGGCGTCCTCCTGTAGTTGACCAGCGGTGCACTCAAATTGACCGCATTGCCATAAGTTACAGGTGGCGTGGTTCCATCCTGAATTGCCGCTCGTTCTGCAATACTTGTGTGGACTCTGATCGTTCCTTGGTACGTTGTCCTTTCTCCATGTAGTTTACTGGAGGCACATCTAGCGTCTCCTCCGAGTGGCAACTGAGAAATTGCCTCAGCCCTCAGTCAGGCAACCCTATCAAGACGCACTGCATACCGAATTTCCGCTGTCTTGTTCTAATTACACTGAGCTTCAGTGGGATAGGATTTCGGCCGCCATGCACGACGCAGCAGCATCTGCTTGTGGCACTATCGATGGTCACCGCACTAGTCACTGGATATACGAGAGGTCGGTGAACCTGTAGGAATCCAGAAGAAACCTCCCGGCTGGCTTTGAACGCAATGTGACCAGGCGGGCCATTAGGCGTGAATTAAAACGGAGCCAGCGTGCTGACAAGGAGCCTGGTGGACCAGTATGGCTCAAGCAATGGAGGAGGCAGGAGCAGTAGGCAATTGCCGCAAGCTCTTCCAGCTGATCCGCACCACTGGTCCCAGGAAACCAGGCGACAGTGAGACAATCGGAGACAGCGCGGTTGCGTTGATACCCAATAAGGAGCGCCGTATGGCTCTTTGGGCGAAACACTCAAGATCACTTCAGCTGACTCCCTGCTGCTGGACCTCTTCCTACTCGGGTGATGCAGGACGAGCCATGGACGGTTAGTTTAGAGCCTCTGTCGGAGGCCGAGGTCCGAAACGAGATCATAGCCCTCAATCGTTTTCGTGCCTCTGGCCCGGATTCCCTCCCACCTGCACTATTTAAGGATGGAGGTAAAGTCCTCTTCAAAGCACTGACCTCCCTATTCGAGCGTATATGGATGTGTCCCGGCTAATTGGAGCGAATCGATTATAGTAGCAATAATCAAAAATTGAAATCGTACATACTGTGCTAACCACAGGGGTATTAGTCTAACGCCAGTTGTGGAAAAATTACTGGCCTCGATTATCGTTCGTCGCCTCACTGTGAAACGAGAATCTCGGATTAGGGAAGAGCAGGCAGATTTCCGCCCAGAACGTGGCTGTATAGACCATATATTCACTCTGCAACAAGTGCTAGAGTAGCGCCCCGCATATCGCAGACCGACAACAGCTTTGTTCCTCGATTTCAAGAGTTCATTCGATTTAGTAGATCGATCCGTTCTGTTCGAATTACTTGCGTAAAAAGGTGTGCCCACGAAATATGTGAACATCCTTCGTGCTCTCTACTCGAACACTACAGGCCGCGTCAGGGTCTATGGTGTCCTATCAGCTAGCTTTTCGACTGCAAGCGGCGTTTGTCAGGGTTGTCCGATTTCCCCGCTTTTGTTCAATTTCATCGTGGATTCTATTCGGGTGTGTTCCCTTGCGGAATCTCACGATGTAGACGTTGAGGTCCTACCTGATGAATTGTTAGTTCATCTTGATTATGCGGACGATATCGTCTTGCTTTTCAACGATGTTGGGGCGGCACAATCAACCCTGAATAACCTGTTTAGAGGGGACCCATTATTTGGTACGCGCTTCGCACCTTCGAAGTGCAAAATGTTGCTGCAGGACCACTATCCTCATCATCAACAACAGCAATACATCAGCCATTTGAACTGATGCTTCGCTGCCATACAACCATGAGGACCTATGAAATAATGAATAAGAAGAAGGAGGGAAGGGGGACTTACCTGTAAACCTTAATACCCAAAGCAAACATTCAGGTTCAAGGCGCCTACACCTTGTGTAGGCAATATGCAATCGCAAACAGCTGGCTATCGTGCAAAGAGAAGGCGGCATCGGCGAGACAGCTTCCTTGCGGCTTTCACTGCCCCGCGTAATAATCAGCCAGTACTCCGCAGATAACTCAGCACCAAACATACTTTAAACAGGCAATCTGATTAGGAGACGGCAGCAGACGTGCCACTGGTGTCGGCTGCGAGCCATGTCCTGCAAAGTCTCGAGCCAAGCACAAGACGAGTCACGTGGACTGCAGCCAGGAAGGCGCGACGGACAAACCGCACCCAGTTTGGTCGTCAGTGACTTCATTTCCCGCTGCCAAGTCAACTTCTGTCCACCTCGAGCCTTGCGCCATCCTACACCTGGCAGACTAAACAAGGCCCTCCTTGGTAAGCGGTGACCAGGCATGTGTAGCAAGTGCCCGAGCCAACGCAACTTATTCAGTGCTATCAGTTGTTCTAGGGAGCTAACATGATTAGCACCACCTAGTACTCTCCTACGGACATCATCGTTGCGGACACGCTAGTGCCATCCGACATCAGCAATGCTTCGCAGACGACGATGATCAAAGACTTGAAGGCGCCTCAAGTATTCAGACCGAAGGGGCCATGTTTCACTACCATAGAGCAGAACGGCCCTCACCGTGGCCTTGTATACACGGCCTTTCAGACGAAGCGAAACTCCCTTCTGTCTCCAGAGATGCCGCAGGTTCAAGATGCCAGCTCTGGCTTTTGCAGTGCGTTAGCTAACGTCACTTTCTATGCGCCCATCATTGCTGATGCAGCTGCCGAGATAAGTGAATTGATCAACCACCTCGAGTTCCTCATTAGCAAGCGTCAAGGGGTTATCAAGTGGCTGGGGTTCCTGCAGCAACACTTTGCACTTTGAAGGTGCGAAGTGCATACCAAATAATGGGACCACTCTGCACAGGCTATTCAGGGTTGATTGTGCAGCCCCAACATCGTTAAAAAGCAAGACGATATCGTCTGCATAATCTAGATCAACTAACTTTTCACCAGGCTGCACTTCAACGCCTACATCATGAGATTCCGCAAGGGAACACTCCATGATAGAATCCACGATGAAATTGAACAAAAGCGGGGAAATCGGACAACCCTGACAAACGCTACTTGTGGTCGGAAAACTAGAGCACGAAGGATGTTCACATATTCCGTGGGAACACCTTTCCGCCCAAGTATTTCTAACAGAACGGATCGATCGACTGAATCGAACGCACTCTTGAAATCAAGGAACACAGCTATTGTCGGTCTGCGGTTTGCGTGGCGCTGCTCTAGCACCTGACGCAAAGTGAATATATGGTCTATACAGCCACGTTCTGGGCGGAAATCTGCCTGCTCTTCCCTAATCCGAGATTCTTGTTCCGCAGTGAGGCGACGAACGATAATCGAGGCCAGTAATTTTGTCACAACTGGCGTTAGGCTAATACCCCTGTGGTTAGAACAGTCTGTGCGACTGCCCTTTTTGTATATTGCCACTATAATCGATTCGCCCCAATTAGCCGGGACACTTCCTTCCAGATACATCCGAATAGGGAGGTCAGTGCCTCGCAGAGGACTTTACCTCCATCCTTAAATAGTGCAGGTGGGAGGGAATCCGGGGCGGGGGCACGCAAGCGATTAAGGGCTGTGATCGCGTTCCGGACCTTGGCCCCTGACGGAGGCTCTAAACTAACCGTCCGTGGCTCGTCCTGCATCACCTGAGTAGGAAGAGGTCCGGGAGCAGGGGGCCAGGTGAAGTGATCTTGAAAGTGTTCCGCCAAACGAGCCATACGGCGCTCCTTATTGTGTATCAACGCAACCGCGCTGTCTCTGCTTGTCTCACTGACGCCTGGTTTTCTAGGGCCAGTGGTGCGGATCAGCTGGAAGAGCTTGCGGCAATTGCCTACTGCTCCTGCCTCTTCCATTTCTGGACGCCTGCTGATTCACCAGGCTTCCTTGCCAGCATCTAGGCTCCGTTTTAGTTCACGCATAATAGCCCGTCTGGTCACATTGTGTTCAGAGCTAGTCGGGAGGTGTCTTCTAGATTTCAACAAGTTCACCGACCTCTCGGATATCAAGTGACTGGTGCGGTGACGACTGATAGTGCCACAAGCAGATGCTCCTGCGTCGTGCATGACGGCCGAGATCCTATTCCACTGAAGCTCAGTGTCATTAGGACAAGACAGCGGAAGTTCGGTATACAGTGCTTCTTGATAGGCTTGCCTTACTGAAGACGAGACAATTTCTCAGTTGCCAATCAGAGGAAAGGTTAGGTGCGCCTCCCGGTAAAGTTCATCGAGAAACGACAGCGTACCAAGACATGATCATAGTCGACACGGGTACTCCAGTACGAGCGGCAATTCAGGATGGAACCGCGCCACCTGTACCTTATGGCCATGTGGTCAATTCTGGCTCATCGCTGGCCAGCTACAGGAGGACGCCAAGTGGCACTTTGGCGCCCACTGTCTAAAAGCAGTGCTACTAAGAAACAACGGGTGCTGCGCACACAGTTGCAGCAGACGCTCACCGTTGTCAGTCCGTTCGGAGTTAAGCCCACAATTACCACCCAGTTGAGCTTCTGAAGAGCTCAGACGCCCTACTTGTGCGTCTATATCCCATGTAAATACTATACTATCTGAACAAGTAGCATTGCGTAGTACCGCGTTCAGTTCGTGATAGAATGTTTCCTTGACAGCATTTGAACTCAGTTGTTGTGGAGTTCTCCGAGCTGGGCAACTTGGTCGCAGACGTTTCGCCACCATTCGAGGTGGCATTTTCAGTGCGGGATTGATAGCACTGCATAGAAACTGAAGTCAATTCACACATTGCAAAAGCTAGAACTGCGTTCCTGAAAGTGCGACATCTGTCGCAACAGAAGGGCGTTTTCCTCCGTCTGAAAGGCCGTGTATACAAGGTCACGGTGAGGGCCGTTCTGCTCTATGGTAGTGAAACATGGCCCCTTCGGTCTGAATACTTGAGGCGCCTTCAAGTCTTTGATCATCGTTGTCTGCGAAGCATTGCTGATGTCGGATGGCACTAGCGTGTCCGCAACGATGATGTGCGTAGGCGAGTACTAGGTGGTGCTAATCATGCTAGCTCCCTAGAACAACTGATAGCACTGAATAAGTTGCGTTGGCTCGGGCACGTGCTACACATGCCTGGTCACCGCTTACCAAGGACGGCTTTGTTTAGTCTGCCAGGTGTAGGATGGCGCAAGGCTCGAGGTGGACAGAAGTTGACTTGGCAGCGGGAAATGAAGTCACTGACGACCAAACTGGGTGCGGTTTGTCCGTCTCGCCTTCCTGGCTGGAGTCCACGTGACTCGTCTTGTGCTTGGCTCGAGACTTTGCAGGACATGGCTCGCAGCCGACACCAGTGGCACGTCTGCTGCCGTCTCCTAATCGGATTGCCTGTTTAAAGTGTGTTTGGTGCTGAGTTATCTGCGAGGTAGTGGCTGATTATGACGCGTGGCAGTGAAAGCCGCAGGGAAGCTGTCTCGCCGATGTCGCCTTATCTTTGCACGATAGCCAGCTGTTTGCGATGGCATGTTGCCTACACAAGGTGTAGGCGCCTTGACCCTGAATGTTTGCTTCGGGTATTAAGGTTTTCAGGTAAGTCCCCCTTCCCTCCTTCTTCTTATTCATTATTTCATGGGTCCTCATGGTTGTATGGCAGCGAAGCATCAGTTCACATGGCTGATGTACTGCTGTTGTTGATGATGATGAGGAGGAGGAGGAGGAGAAGTAGGATGAAGACGATTTTGAGGCTTCTGATGATGGTGATGATGATGATGATGATGATGATGATGGTGATGATGATGATGATGATGATGATGATGATGATGATGATGATGATGATGATGATGATGATGATGATGATGATGATGATGATGATGATGAGATGATGATGATGATGATGATGATGATGATGATGATGATGATGATGATGATGATGATGATGATGATGATGATGATGATGATGATGATGATGATGATGATGATGATGATGATGATGATGATGATGATGATGATGATGATGATGATGATGATGATGATGATGATGATGATGATGATGATGATGATGATGATGATGATGATGATGATGATGATGATGATGATGATGATGATGATGATGATGATGATGATGATGATGATGATGATGATGATGATGATGATGATGATGATGATGATGATGATGATGATGATGATGATGATGATGATGATGATGATGATGATGATGATGATGATGATGATGATGATGATGATGATGATGATGATGATGATGATGATGATGATGATGATGATGATGATGATGATGATGATGATGATGATGATGATGATGATGATGATGATGATGATGATGATGATGATGATGATGATGATGATGATGATGATGATGATGATGATGATGATGATGATGAGATGATGATGATGATGATGATGATGATGATGATGATGATGATGATGATGATGATGATGATGATGATGATGATGATGATGATGATGATGATGATGATGATGATGATGATGATGATGATGATGATGATGATGATGATGATGATGATGATGATGATGATGATGATGATGATGATGATGATGATGATGATGATGATGATGATGATGATGATGATGATGATGATGATGATGATGATGATGATGATGATGATGATGATGATGATGATGATGATGATGATGATGATGATGATGATGATGATGATGATGATGATGATGATGATGATGATGATGATGATGATGATGATGATGATGATGATGATGATGATGATGATGATGATGATGATGATGATGATGATGATGATGATGATGATGATGATGATGATGATGATGATGATGATGATGATGATGATGATGATGATGATGATGATGATGATGATGATGATGATGATGATGATGATGATGATGATGATGATGATGATGATGATGATGATGATGATGATGATGATGATGATGATGATGATGATGATGATGATGATGATGATGATGATGATGATGATGATGATGATGATGATGATGATGATGATGATGATGATGATGATGATGATGATGATGATGATGATGATGATGATGATGATGATGATGATGATGATGATGATGATGATGATGATGATGATGATGATGATGATGATGATGATGATGATGATGATGATGATGATGATGATGATGATGATGATGATGATGATGATGATGATGATGATGATGATGATGATGATGATGATGATGATGATGATGATGATGATGATGATGATGATGATGATGATGATGATGATGATGATGATGATGATGATGATGATGATGATGATGATGATGATGATGATGATGATGATGATGATGATGATGATGATGATGATGATGATGATGATGATGATGATGATGATGATGATGATGATGATGATGATGATGATGATGATGATGATGATGATGATGATGATGATGATGATGATGATGATGATGATGATGATGATGATGATGATGATGATGATGATGATGATGATGATGATGATGATGATGATGATGATGATGATGATGATGATGATGATGATGATGATGATGATGATGATGATGATGATGATGATGATGATGATGATGATGATGATGATGATGATGATGATATGCATAGCAAAAGCAGTGCGGTCCATGATTCGTCAGTGGACGTGACACTACCCGGTTGCCTAGGCCGAAGTGAAGGGTTGTCTTAGGGGCTCTACCGCAAGCCTTTGTTAGAAAGTCTAACCTACAGGGCAGCAGGGCAATGTGAGGACGTCGCAACCCTTTGGAAGCCGGTGTCCAACTAGATGGCTTATGCACATTTCGGTCCGTGAAGCACCAGGGGCCGAACGCACTCTTGAAGTACAATGCCTCTCAGGGAGGGGCAAGGAGCATGGACTTCATTTAGTGGCGTCACATCCACCACGTCACAGTGTTGTTAAACAGACATTGGTGGCTTTTTATAGGCAAAACGCTTGCCAGGCGAAAACCCACCACGTCATGGAACACTGCCGCCGAACCATTTGCTGGAACGGAAAAATCCCGAACCACTCAGCTGGCACCACGAGGAGGTTGTTCAGCATGCCAGCCCATGCCTAAGTAACCTGCTACTCGCACAGGATAACTGGAGTACTGTGGCTGACACCGGCCTGGAAACATAAATCCTCTTAGATTTCCCCAAGGCTTTCGATAAAGTCGACCGTGCCACCCTAATGCATAAGCTGTCGTTCTACGGTATCTCTGGGGCCTCAATGGACTGAATCCGGAACTACCTCTACCACCGTACCGTCCAAGTACGTGTCGACGGAGCGCTATCCTCCCGTATCCCTTTAACAAGTGGAGTTCCACAGGGGTCTGTTCCTGGACCGGAATTCTTCCTGTCCTCCATCGATGATATCACAACACAGATCGAGTTATCGATGCTGCTCTACGCCAACAACGCGAAGCTGTGGCGCACAATCAATGCTCCAAACGATACGATAGAGATCTTAACCGTTTGCACTAGTGGCCCCCTGGAAAACAACCTCCCGTTTAACTCTTGGAAATGTCGCGTCCTCTCCACCCGCCCTTCCGCTTCTCCAATACACTTTCTGAGAAAGTCTGCTCTGCAGGTCTCGTCAGCTGGAAGAGATTTGAGTATCGTCACCCAAACCGACTTTTCAGTAGCTGCTTTCTGCCGAAAAGCAGAAAAAGCAGACTGAGACTGCTCTACTTTGTGATTGCTGTCCATACATCAGTCTGTGTTCAGTTCTTCCTATAGGAGCAACTTTCCCACCTTCGAGGTACGGGCTCGGTGGTGTCGAACTCTACCTTGTCGCCAATCAGATGAACTTCGGCGTCGTCCATTCCTCCTCTTTGCATTCTAGTGACAACTGGAGGTAGATCCTAAGTAGGGGTTTCAGAATGTTGTAGTTAATACGGCGTCCTTTCGGATTCTTAACTGCCAACGTCATTGTGAAGCGGTTCTCGGCTTTCGTTTAGCCCCACTTAGAATATTGTGTCAAGCTTTGCGAGCCCTGCCTTGTTCGGGACAAAATGGAGCTCGAGAGGGTCTTGAGAGTTGGTACCAAGTTGGTCGTGGGGTTACGGGGGCAAATGTACCCCGAGCGTCTACCTAACTTCGTATGTATTAAATGCACCATCGACGGCTTCGAGGAGACTCAATGCTTACTTACCTCGTTTTAGCAGTGAAGGTTGGACCGGATTTTAGCTGGCTATTTAGCCCGGCTAGGTTGCCTTGTCTTCGCGGTCATCCCATGAAGCTACACAAGCCGCGTCCCGACTGGATCAGGGCGGGAACTCGGTTATCGCGCCGAGTTATCGAGCGCTGGAACTCGTTTCCAGAACATATAGTCAGTGAACCTACGGCTAAGGGTCTCGAGCGTCAGTTAGACTCTCTTGGGTGGCAACACGTAGCCTTTCCCTTCTCCTGACTATATCCATTTTCCAACTTTGAGTTCGTATTCTGTCATTCCCCTCATTCTTAGGTATTATCCTTCATTTAAATGACTCCTTCCTCTTTATCATTCACTTTCTTTCTACCTCCTTTTTACTTCACGTAACCCGTACAATGGGGACTGCTAGTGCAGGGAACATTGGCAGTAATTGGTTGACCAGGGTGTAGTTTGGGAAATTCGTTTTAGCTCCATCAAGATCTAGTAGTACCTTATCTTTTCCTGGCTCAACAATCCGCTCAAGAATGAACACTCAAGGGATTTTCTTATCTTTTCACTCCCTTCTGAACTGTACAGGTTCATCAACGGAGATCGAGATCCATCACGACACTCCGGAACCAGCAGCCTCTGTTTATTCATTGTCGCAGCGTACGCTCCCACAGATTGCAGCCCGGAGTCAGTTAAGGACGAGTTCTATGGTCAACTGGCCGATCTCCGTAAAAAGCGCTGTACCGACACGGTGGTGCTCGACAGGCTTTAACGCGCAGGTCGATAGACTTGAATTTGACGAACGTGAACTCGGTGGTCAACACAACCATGACACTCGCAGAACAGACAACTTTGATCGTCTACTTCAAGGCCTCCTTTTGTCCAACACTAGCTTTCGGGGATCCTGTCGCCAACGCGCCACCTGGAGATCCCCATCGCCTGGTCAGCCGTGCACATAAATTGACTACATTGTCATTAGCTATCGCTGACGGGGGTAGCATATAGGATTGCAAACCAATCTGGAGTACCTATCTCACTTCGGTTCACGCGCTGGTGTGTGCCAAGTTTGCGCTAGGTTTTGGTGGCTTCCAGCAGCGTCGCCAGGATCGGTTTGACGTAGCTAAGCTTTCTGCCCCGAACGTTCTCCGCGCATTTCAGGATAGCTTGGCCTCAAGGCTGAAGACTGACTCATACACAGACATTGCAACACACTGGACACACATCCGCGGCGCCATGTACAACTGCAACCCTGGTCTGTGGCTTCACCAGTAGTCCTGTCAATCACTGGATCTCTGCACGATCCCTCCAACTTCTCGAAGCCTGTCGAGCAATTCCTGCTAGCGTTAATTACCGCTCACTACGCAAGACTACTAACGCTGAGCTCAAATAGCTTCTTCGGGAAGATCGCGAGGCCTGGTGGACGCAGCTGGTCATTGAGATGGAGCAAGCGGCCACCTCGGGGAGTCACCGTAAGCTTTTCCTCTTGATCAGATCTACTGGCGACAGAAAAACCGACTGTAAGCGAAGGTTTATGCGAAACCAATGACCAGCCAATCCACTGTCAAAAACACCGATTCGAGCGTTGGGCCGAGCATTTTGAGCAGCTGTTTAATTGGCCAATAGCACCAATGAGTTTCCATTCTGGAGCCCAGAGCGCTCCCTGGTGTGTAGACGCTTCACCACCATTCGAGGCTGAGGTTGCCCATGAGCTTCGCCTCCTAAAGCACTACAAAACCCCTGGCCCATATAAACTCTCTCCGATTTTTTAAAAGATGGTGGCTTATCACTTGTTCTGGTGTTGAATTCTCTCCTCCAAGAGATCTGGGTCACTGAATTTATTCCGTTTGATTGGAGTCTAGCGGATATCGTGCCTGTCTTCAAAAAGAGTACCCGAACTGACTGTGCCAACCACAGAGGGATTAGTCTCATCTGTGTTGTTTCCAGGGTTCTCGCAGCTCTGCTTCTAAAGAAGCTCAGCCTGGCACGCGAACAGAACAAGCTGAGTTCCGCTCAGGTCGGAGTTGAACTGATCACATCATTACACTCCGCCAAATACTCGAGCGTCGTCAGACATTTGGCCAGCCAACGATCGTTGTCTTCTTAGACATACGAGTCGCGTTTGATACAGTCGATAGAGCTGCTCTCTGGAGTTGTCTACTGAGAAGGAGAGTGCCCGAGAAATATGTCACTACTACAAACCATCCATTCTGAAACCTCGGGCCGAGTACGGGTGTACGGCGGACTTTCGCGCCCTTTTAGTATCACCATTGCCTGGAGACAGTGTTGTCCAGCATCCCCTTGTCCAATTTCGCTATGTACGAAATTTCGTAAAATGCTCCGGAGAATTGCGAACCCAGCGGCATCGACCTGCTTCCGGTGAACCGACTTCGGGATTTGGAGTATGCAGACGACCTCGCCGTAATTTACGATTTTTCAAAAGACTGGTCCCTTTTTACTCCGTTGCTCGGGGACCAAGGTTCACGCCTTAGGGTGAGACGAGATCGCACTAAATTGCCAACTGTCCAATAGTAGATGTTGGTCTCTCTCAAAATGTCCCTCACCCGGTCACATGGGTGTGAAAGACTAGTGATGGCCGTATGCCTGCATCTGGGTACAGGTATACTGACGATGGATGGACAAACAGACCTCGACAGCTGTCACCTTTCCTCTTCAACTTCGCTGTTGACGAAGTCATGGAAATCGCGTCCACATGACACGACTTAGAAGGTGTGGATCTGCTCCCACTAGAACGACTTCTTGACTTTGAGTATGCTGATGATATTGCCCTAATCTGTGACAGCTCACAAACGTGTCAAGCGGCACTGGACAGATTAGCACTGGCTGTCCGTCACTTCGGGCTTTGCTTCGCACCCTCAAAGTGCAAAGCGTTCCTCCAAGATTGATCTGGACCGCCTCCTACGCTGACCGTTGGTGGTGATCAGCTAGAAGTCGTTCAAAAATTTCACTACCTGGGAAGTTGTATCAGCGCCCGTGGGATTGAGGATGAGACCACGAACTGTATAGCAAAAGCTCGTGGCGCTTTTGCTAACCTTCGCCACTTATGGCACCGGCGCGACATCACTCTTGCCCTGAAGGGTAGAGTGTGCAATGCAGCAGTACGTTTGACCCTACTGTACGGTTGTGAAATCTGACCGCTTAAAGCAGCGGACCTGAAGAGGCTAGTTACGTTCGACCACCGGTGCCTTCGTAATTTAGCTCACATCTGGTGGGAACACTGCGTGAGCGACGAGCGTGTTCGACGCCTTGTTTATGGCACAGGAAAAGAAACTGAACCGCTCAGCACCGTCATTTCACGCACCAGGCTCCGATGGCTCGGCCATGTGTTACGCATGCCAGCCCACCGACTCCCGCGACGTGCGTTGTTTGCGCGCCGGGAGTGTGGATGGAACAAGAGGAGGGATGGCGAAGCGATGACTTGGTCGAGAGGAATGAAGGCCCTCACTTCTGAACTTGCCTCGGTTGGAGCGTTTCGGCTCCCTTGTTGGGGTCCGAAAGACGATGAACACGTTTGGTTGGACACACTTGTTGATATGGCTAGGAGCCGACCTCAGTGGCGTTCGTGCTGTGAGCTTCTTTGCCCCACCCCATCTCTCTTAGCCTCCCCTCCAACCACGATCTCATTAGGTAGCCTTATATAATTTTGCATAGTAATTTTTTGATGCACAGTAGCCGGCTGGTAGCCTACCGGTAGCTCAGCCGGCTTGCACCAGTTGCATTTTTTTCTCATTTTTTCTGTGTATTGCGGCACAGTAGCTGAGGTGCTCCCAACCTCTAGCTAACGTGTATGATGATGATGATGAGATATCAATTGCCACACCGATATTAAATTGCCACGCCAACATGCCACTCTCGTGCATCGTGACAACGCTGGATGGGCAGACAGAACAACCTGCCTGGAGGTCATTGACGAAAGAATTCGCCGCACTGATTGGTCTTGGCACAATGACTGGTTACTAAGCTACTCACAGCCATCGCTGTCTTTTAGCTGTCACTGGAATCAATAACAATGAACGCCGCTTGAAAGCTACGGCGCACTGCGGTGTGTCTGTTTGAACGAGATGGCCGCCTTAGTCACATACAGACTAACATCCAAAGGCTGCCGAACTTGCCGTAGGAAGTTCGAAATGGCGGTGTTAGCGGTCGCAGTTTTGGGTTAAGCGTGGAGCATCGCTCAAAATGTCGAAAATGCTAAGAGACTTGTGGTAGCCAAATATTGTTAGGATGCGGTGGCGCTATTTTATGAGCGTGATCAAACATAGTGGGGTCATGCAACGAAATGCTCGTGAGCGCACACACACAAGGACGTACACACAGCGCTTGAAGTTTACTTGCTAGTGTAGTGGGGACCGAGATTACGTACCAGCGAATGACATTCCACAGATAGCACACTCACAGGGGATGTTAATGTGGCGTTATAGCTGGGTATACTGCGTTGCCAAGCTTAAGCTTATGGTTTCTCAGGTGAGTGTTATGAATGAATTACATGAACGACAAAGGTCGCTGTGTTTCTTCAGGATTTATTAAGACATCTTGATGTTATAGGTGCCCCCAGACCTTGAGTACCCCTCGAAAGCGCAGATATTCATGGAGTACATCCCGAAGAATTTTCTTATGGGCTCGGAGACATACTGCGGATTTTTTAATCACCGTGTGCCGGATACTACTATTGCTTCGGATTACTGTGTTATAAGCGTTTTTCTGTGTGAATCGTACACCGATGTTCTTCTTTTGGGGTATTTTCCAATCGGTACAAATTTGATGGATATCCTTTGACTAATTCCGCAGATCTCTTTGATTGGCCCTACTGCCATCTGCATCCGCTATCTTGGATTTTCTCTACCTTTTGGTGCCGTCTCAAGCTACTTGTGGTTCGTGTTCAAAAGTTGTGGGAAATAAGGCTCATGCACTCTCGGTGCTTTGGCTGCGGTGTTTCGTTCCATATTCCGTGCATTGGCTTATCCGTTGACATGTTTCGAAAATCTCTCGACGTCCGACATCGGTTTTTTCAAGCTATATGTGATAAATATCGCGATGCAGGACATCAGAATACACAGCGACCGCCAACAGCCACGGAAAAATCTCTTTTCCAGACAGAACCAAACCGTTCGCCACGTGGGGTCAAACGCCCTCGTGAAAGTACCTCTGTCACCTCGCCTTCCTTTCTCACTCCGCGATCTGCACCACCACCAGCGTCTTCGACTCCGGCCTAGCCTCAAATTCAATGTTCCTCACCGATGGAAGACTCAGACTCGGGACCTACGAAATGCCGCTTCACTGATCGGTTTGTGAATTTCTCAGAGTCTGCCTGTGAACTCCTGTACACCGAGGATCCATGGACCACTCGAAAGCGCAAGGGCCCACGTAATCGAGTTGAGGCGGCTCCTGCTGATTAAATAACAACCCAAACCGATAAGGGCCTCTAGTCCTGCTACCACAGCTTCATCACTGATTTCGCTGAGGCGTCATAATCTCATGGTCTTCCACGTACCATAGTCAAAGAATGGAAACCCTCAGATACGTTATGATCAAACTCGCTTTTGACTCATTTTGATCCCTTCAAAGAGCTTGTCCTAAGCACAGATGCATCAAGCCATGGGATTGACACACTAATTTCACACACATACACCGAGGGATCTCAGTAAGCAATCGCCCATGCCGCCAGAACCTTCACAAACGCCGAGAGGAATTACAGTCAGATCGAGAAAGAAGCATTGGACATAGTGTTCGCGGTCAAAAAATTACACAAAATGCTATACGGCCGCTGCTTCAAGCTTCTGACAGATCACAAGCCCTTGTTGGCTATCTTTGGTTCAGAAAAGAACATCCCGACCTACGCAACTAACCAACTACAACCTTGGGTTCTTACCTTAATGGGGTATGATTTCTGGATCCACTACCAGGCAACTACTTTCATTGGCCAAGCGGATGCACTGTCACGCTTACATGATGCCCACCAGCAAGAACATGAGGACACAATCATTGCCTCGGTCGAGATCAAACCTGACGGCAAGTATCTAGTAAGTGATGCACTGCACGGTCTACCAGTTACCGCAGAAGCTGTACGAACCGAAACGCTTCGGGACCCAGTACTCAAGAAATATACAGTTTCACGAAACAACTTGGCAGCGTTCATATCCATCTGTCGAGTTGCAATAGTACTTCCAGTGGAGACACTCGCTCCCTATTATGCACGACTGCACCCTATTTTCGGAAATTGTGGTCATCCCCAAGGCACTTCAGGAGCGCCTTTTTCAACAGTTCCACGCCGGGCATCCTGGGATGAACCGGATGAAGGCGCTTGCCCGCATTTATGTATACTGGCCCGTCATGAACAACCAGCTAGAAGAAATAGCTACGCACTGCCAAAAGTGCGCCAAGGTCTTGAAAGCGCCACAAACAACTTATATTCATGGCCAAAAGCTACTAAACCATGGTGCCGCATCCATGTCGACTTCGCAGGACCGATCAACGGCCGAAGTTTACTCATTATAGTCGACTCATACAGCAAGTTTCCTGAAGTATTTCTCATGGATAGCACAACCACCAATGCCACTGTATCAAAACTGCGCCAAACCTTCACCAGATTTGGCTGTCCAGGGACAATTGTCACTGCCAATGGCACAATTCACTTCGGCAACTTTTACAGTGTGCTGCAAGCAATGCGCCGTTCAGCACATTCGCTCGCCGCCGTTTCACCCACAGTCGTATGACTAGACAGGAAGGTTTGTCGATACGTTCAAGCGAGCTCTCTACAAATCAGAAGGGGAGGGACGTAAAGTGGAGGTGATTGACCGGTTCCTTTTCCTCTACCGATCAACACCGAATCCACAAGCGTCGGACGGATTTTCTCCAGCACAGACTATGATGAACCGGAAGCTCCGCATGCCTTTTGACGCCATCCAACCGCGCTCGGAATCCTCTGTTGGTGAAGGAAACAGCAGAATGGAACAGGATTTTAACCGGCGCCATGGAGCAAAGAAACGGTTGTTTACAATCGGACAGAAAGTGCTAGTACGAACTATCGGGAAGGCCACGCGGAGTGGACGCCAGGGACGTTCAAAAACAAGCGCGGAAAACATCATGTATGACGTGATAGTGGGCGCACAGATCTTGGCCCGGCATGCAAACCAGTTACGGCCAACATTGTGCCAACCAGAACAAGCAAGGCCTACCGACCTCTCGTCCGACTTATTGATAGAAAGCTTCAACTTACCGAAGGAACCCGTTTACGACCGCTTACAGTTGAGCAAGGAATCCAGACCACGGACATTGGAACCCAGTTCTCGGGCACTTCTGCCAAGGGGATGGACCGATAGGCAGAGAACACCGTCCCGAAGACTGCAGGTTAATTCTAGGCTTTTATCGTATACCTTGGACGATATCTCAAGAGCGGGGTGTCCGGGGGAAAGTAAGAATTAACAGGAAAATCCATTATTTTAGCGATTAATCGATTATCGACAATTATCGCATCGATTACGAACGTTCTGGAATGTTCTAAGTTCTGCACGTGACTACCAACCACCTGACCTGGAAACCACTAATCTTAGTAGTTGGCCTTCCAATTCCAGAATTCGAAGGTCTATAAGAGACCTAGAAATACAGCCAAGGTCCGCGGCAGTTGTACAGTGTTTTGTTTACGGCAGTTAACACGTTATTTTATCAAGGTCATTGGTGTTCTGCTTTGTCTTTCGGTTGGGCCAGCAGTTTTGTGGAGCAGTAAAGGGCCAATTTCGGAATCGCGTCTGGTGACAAGATTATAACATTCATGATGCTGAGTTCCTCCAGAAACTCATCGATAAACTCTTGGATGTGGGTGAAGACAGTGTGACGATTAAACAGTAATCCAACTTGGCCAGAAAACTAACCAGTCATGTCGACTTTTGCAAATCAGCCGCAGCCCATACTGTCAAGGCTGAAAGGCATAAAGGTTCACATCCGCCGCGATTTCGAACCCGGAGACAGGGATCGTTTGAAGACTGCGGTCATTGAGCTCAAACACCGTACAGCACTAGGTGAGACAGGCCTACAAATTGTAAATTTTCGGGTGATCAAGAAGGGTGTACGAACCAGCATCAACCGGTTGCTCAACTACCAGGCACGTCCCGCGGTACCTCTCAAAACCTCCATGTGGCATTTGCCAACGTGTGCAGTCTAATGAACAAACGTGATGAACTGTGCCGCTTCGTTGTCTCAGAGCGGCCGGACGTTTTAGGACTTGCAGAGACTTGGCTGAACTCCGATGTCATACCCCAAGAAGTCGTGTTGTCAGGATACTCTTGTTTCCGATGCGACCGAAAATCAAAGGTTCATGGTGGTGTTCAATTGTACATAAACTCATCAGTCTGGCAAACTTAACAACACCTATCGGAGCGAGTGTGACTTATGCGAGCAATTGTGATGCACAATCCGCCTCAGACGCGCAGAACTAATAGTGGGTGTTATCTACCGTAGCCCATTAAACCGTTGTTGTGATTAGCTACCACATATACAGAAGCACATGAGCCGCCCTCAGTTCTTCCTGATAGGGGATCTAACTTTAACTAAGATATTCTGTCCAGACGATCGGCTTCTTCTAGTTCATGGCGACGTTGACGCTCAGTTCACTAAAACGACTATTGAAATCGGGGCAACGCAACATGTCATCCAACCGACGCTCGTTATTTTGCACTCGGCATCTTGTCTGGACCTTATGTTTACGAGCTGCGAGCAGAAACTGAGCGAGATCAGAGTCCTCGAACCTCTGTCGAACAGTGACCACTGCTCCATTGTGCTAAGCAAAGAACTGCCGTTACCATATTACAATCAACGGAGACCGACATTTAACTATTGGAAGACGGACTTCAACGAACTCGTCCAGGCCGCAATTCAGACTGATTGGACACTACCAAAAGATGCGTCGCTTAAGGCCTGTTGGTCAGTAATGAAGGGGAAGCTTAACTCGCTGTGCGCTCCGTTCGTTCCTCTGAAGTATTCAAAAGTCGAACCTATCCAACCGCATTGGCTTCATATGGAATATAGACAGTTAACGCGACGGCATCGCAGACTTTGCAATAGATGTATCAGCTCTGGTTGTGATGAAGATTACACGGTGTACAAGAAACAGCATAACTTATGTAACGTCGTGAAGATCAAGGAACGTCGGCAGTTCGAAGAGGAACTAGCCCCAACTGCACCAAAAAAGAATATTTGCCTACTTGAAGCGTCAGATGAAACCTGGGGTCGAACTACCGGTCTTAGAGCTTGGACAGACAGACGCTGATTTCAAGCGTGGAGCGCGCGGACGCCTTGGCTACCCACATCCTCACCGTATTTTCCAGAGAAGCTGCGGCTGTTCCAGTAACGGTACAGTTGCACCAGTCTTGCTAGACAGCCTACAATGTGATGCAGTCGAAGTGTATCAGCTACTCGTCAACCTCGATGGTACAAAGCGTCACGGAGCAGACGGACTTCACCCATTAGTACTCAAGTCCCTACCGAATATCATCTCATCAGCCGTGACAAACCTATTCAATAAATCACTCTCTGAAGGATCTGTCCCTAACGACCGGAAATGCTTGATAGTGAGACCGCTTGCCAAAGGTGGTGATCCAACTAAAGTAGAGAACTATAGACCGATCTGTTTGACTTCGATATTATCCAGAGTTCTCGAGAAGGTTATGAAAAGTGTCTGCTATCGTTCTTCGAATCGATGGACGTATTGACGCCAGCGCAACACGACTTTATGAGAGGGAAATCCTGCATCACCAACTTAATGTACGCAAACCACCAGTGGGTACGAGCTGTCAACGAACGGGAGGAGGTTGACGTGGTGTACATCGACTTTAGTAAGGCGTTTAACAGAGTGAACTACGAATTACTCCTTCGTAAACTGTGGACTTACGGAACCTGTGGCACTCTACTTCAGTGGTTACATGAGTTTATTGTGGGACGAAAGTTTAGAGTGCAGGTTAATGACTACATGACAGACTGGTTCCCATCGACCAGTGGCGTGCCTCAAAGAACTGTACTTGGGTTAGTATTATTTCTTATTCATATCAACGATCTTTCGCAGCAACTCCAGTCACCATGTGCCCTGTTTGCGACTGATTTGAAAATCTGGTGGATCATTGTGACCAGGACGACTGCGCTCGCCTCCAGCATGACTTAGATCGACTGTCAACGTGGTCCACTGAAACGCAACTCCCTCTTAAGTCAAGCAAGTCGGAGTTCATCAGTATCATCGGACGTCCAACCACTCGACCATACACCTTGGACAACCAGTTGCCCCACTCTAACACATCTGTCAGAGACTTAGCAGCGCTCTCGCGACATGTTATGAGATCATTAGCAAATACAGAGAAATTGTACCGTGCGGGACTTCGTATGCTCTGGGCATTACAACGTAGTTTCTCCACTTGGTCCGAAGAAACCGTCCCTCGCCTATTCACCTCGTTCATTACAGCGCAACTGGTATGGTACCGAGTCTACGAAAGCTTCCGTATGAAAAACGTTATGAAAGGCTCGTACTGTACACACTATCCTACCGCCGAGTAAGAATTGGTCTTATTATGACCCATCAAGTAGTACACTTGAATCACTTCCCCATACTGCGGCCAATATTTCACCTGCGGGAACCCTGTAACACACAGGACACCGCTATAAACCCAGGGTCCCCTGCATGAACAAGGTATCCCATCAATTTTGTATAGAACGAAAAATCGTAAACTTATAGAATACACTGCCAGAGGGATTAATAGAGGCCGATTCTGTTAAGCGTTTTATGGCAAGTATCGACGATTATTTCAGAAACCTGTACTTTTGTGAAACGGTACACATACAACGCAATAAATACATCGTGTACCCGGAAATAATGACACTAATACCAATTTCTTACCGAACAAAGCTAAACGATTGACTGATCAAACACTACCGCTAACGATACGCAATTAAATGTTTTTTAGATTTTTCATAATTCGATAGAGTTGTACAGAAACCTTTCTACTTACTCTTAAATACAGTCTTATACTTGGTTCCTACTTGCCATTTTTCAATTTATAAAGTGAAAATCTTGTATGAGATTTATTTCTGATATTTCTTTGTCGGAGACTCATTTTCTCGTTGTTTTGATGGAGTTAAAATAGTAAACCTCCTGGTGGGTATGCGATTCACCCCAAGCTCTTATACAAACTGGTAAGTGGACTAGGCCCGTCACTCATCAGTACTAAGTGTCACTTCGGTGCCTAGGGTCTGCAAGGAGGCTGTCGTCTACCACGTCTTTAAAAATGGCACAAGTCTGTACCTGGGAATTGCAGACATGTGTCTGACGAGTGTTCCGGGAAAGTTGACAGGCGATGCACTTGAAAGCATTTAGTTTGCTCAGTCTGTTACATCATGGCCAATTTGCTGGTGGCACTCAAATGCTGAACAAATACCATGTATCAGAGTCTGACAGTGGATACTCTGTTCACTGACTTCTCCAACGCACTCCATATTGTCCCTCATTCTCGCCTATAGCTGAAACTACCATCACATGGTGTATCGGAGCAAGTACTCAGATTGCTTTTCTGAAAGCTTGTGATGTCCGTCCTAGTCGGGTCAGGCCTATCGCTCCGTGTTAGATGTGCCGTTCCTCATGTTTGCCATGACTTGTATTTCTGGTGCCCAGTGACCAACTCCGATGATCTCCATGATTTACAGCGGGCCTTTGATACTGCACTATTCAATGACAGGTGCCTGTTAATTATGGCAAGTGTTCAATAATACACCCATGTTCAAGTGATCTTGCAACTCGTTATCTACATCGTGGAAATAAGCTGTCTCCGATTTCCCGGCTACTGACCTGCGTGTTGCTCCATCCTCCAATTTCAAGTTCAGTGATTACTGGAAGAAAGCTGCCAGTACATGGTACCAAATGCTGTGGGTGATATGCAAGTCGTTCGGAACCAACTCTAACAGAATGCCCCTTTATTACGTCAAGTTCAGAAAGAGAAACAAAACACGAAGCTTTAAACGAGCAGTTGTTTTCAATTAATTCCTCCTCAGGCTCATACAATACATTAGGGTAAGGTCTGTTGTAATCGTCAGCATGACAACGAAACAGTTGATCAGCAAATTTAACTTGTGATCATGCTGGCAGTCGTCTGATCACATGACTGAAGTCAGGTGGAGTTTCGAAGTACCATCACTTCCTTCCCGTCCGGTGGTCGGCCACGGAAGTTGTAGTGTTTAAATCATTTTCTGGACACAAGTCCGAGTTTGTCAGGCGTATGCATACTGCATCAACAGTGGCCAGTAGGCTTGCTCTTCCACGATGGTTATGCCTTGGTGATATTCTATAGAGAATCTGAAAGGATGTTTGTTTGTTTGTTTATCTGGTTGTCTGTGTTGATTAGATGGCTCTTAATCACGCTGTAGTTTGTCTTATTCTCGCGATTGTAGAGCCAAACTGGGAGGTGTTCCTTACTTCTCTTACCTAAATGCCTGGTCATACGTCCAATGTACCAGGCCCAGCACGGGCATGTGAACCGGTAGATTAACATTGATTGGAGATGATCAGGCACTCGGTCTTTGGATCTCGGAACTATTAAAGATCTGCTCGTGAAAACCACATTCAGTTGAGAGGCATTAAAGGTCTTTTTGCAGCTTTGCTGTAGTCGACGCGTGCTTATCTCAGCCGCACTATTTCCTTTGAATGGAAGAGTCAGGTAAAGCGGTTTCTTTTCAAGGTTTTATTTTGATACTTTTGGTATGCATCACCTCCTATTGGTCTCGATAAATCGCTCCGGATATCCATTTTCGAGAAGCGTTTCTTTGATTCGTACGAGTTCGGCTTTTACGGTATCTTTGCTGCAGATTTTGTATGCCCCATCGGTTAGTGTTCGCACCAGCGTTCTTTTTTCGATGCATGGGGCGAAGCTATGAAAGTTCATGTATTGTCCCGTCCAATATGGTTTCCTGTATACTTTTTTGGGTAGATCCATCGGTTCTGCCGATAAGGCTTGCGTCCAGAAAATTCATTTGTTGTTTTCTTCCTCAACTGTAAATGCGGCATTAGGGTGTGCAGTGTTGAAATAGTCAATTATATCCTGAGGTTTGATGCTCTGATCACTTATACGAAATATATCATTCACATTTCAGACCCGATATGACCTGTTTCCATGGACTGCTTTCTAGCATTCCCATGTAAATATCCGCTGACAATAGGCCAACCAGAGATCCCATTGTAACGCCATCAACCTGTCCATAAAACTCGCTATTGATTTGAAATTGAACGTTGTAGGTACATCTGAGTATCAGTTGTTCCAATTGGTTGGTTCGTATACCCATGTTCATCCCATGCTGGTCAATGTACGAGCACAGGTAGTTAACTGTTTCTATCAGAGGCACGTTGGTAAACAATGAAACAACGTCTAAGGAAAACATCCGATACTCTTGGACATTTATATCTCGAACTTCGTTGACAAACTGAAATGTATCTGCCAGTCTATTAAAAGCAATCATTTGCCTGGTGGGATTCAGCATTTTTGTCAGCCATTGCGCAATGTTGTGGTACGGCGAATTCCTCATATCTAGTATGGGTATCGTTGGCGCGCTAGGTTTATGTAAATTTGGAGGCCATAAAGGCGAGGATTGGTGGAGCCTATGGGAAGAAGTTGGTCGTACGTTTATTTGGTGATGGCGCCGTCGCTCACTAGGGATTTAAAACACCTGACCAATTGGCTTTCTACGTAGTCCGTTTGATCGTTCTGTTGTTCACATTTCACGAAACGTGAAGTATCCGAAACTATCACTTTCATTTTCTTTATGTAGTCTTCACGATCTATCAGCACAATCCCAAATCCTTTGTCTGGTTTGGTTATGATGAGATCCTCGTTTCCCGAAGTTCTCTCACAGCATCAATGTGTGCTTTTGTCAGTAGTCGGTGGTGTTGTCTTTGGTATTGAAAAGAAACATTGACCAAAGTTGATTTGAACTGTTCAGGTTCCATATCAGAGTTGGCTACCAAGTCGTTCGTCTGCTTTGTTAGGTGTTCAAACTGTTTCTATTTCAAGATGATCATATTTCTTTTGCGGATGGCTACATTTTATACCGAGTGAAAGTGCTTGCAGCTGTAGTCTACCTAAGTGAACACTGGAACGATTGTGCAAGTATTGTTCTGGAACCGATGGAAACTTAGTTTGACACTTTGTTTCGCTTAACGTTTTCTGCGCTCTACATCGTTTCTTGTCTATTCGTTTAGATGTTACACCTTGCACCTAAGTAAGAAAACGGATACATTCTCCATCGCGGTGGGGGTCCAGCGCAGCTTCTGTTTGGGCAAGAAGCCGTTTGGTTTCCTCTAGTCTCGTTCTATTTCATTCAATAAAGTTGAGTATGTGCCTTTTCAAAGTAGCAGCACTGGGTCGCATGTGATGTCTCCGCAGGTCTTTCCAGAATGATTTTGGATAGTCTCGCATTTCGGTGCGAAGCCTGTGGAACTCAATGGATTCTTCGGTTTCAGCAAATCTCACTCAGGACTTAATATACTGATCAAGTTCCTTGCGCGTCTGAACGCAAGTGTCGCCCTCGCGGAATACTCAGCCCACGCGCGACTGGTGGTGATTGCGCGACAGCGAAGCGCCGTTACGGCGTACAGATGATGATTTATTCATTCGGAATGATCACACCAAAATGTTCACCAGATTTTTCTCAGCCTTCGTTAGGCCGCACCTAAAATATTGCATACCGGCGTGTCCACCATCCTTGGTTCCTGATAGGATGTCGGTGGAGCGGATCCTTAGAGTTGGTACTGAAATTGTTCAAGGGCCACGGCACCTGTCGTATCTAGGGAAGCTCATTATGCTCGGAATCTTTTCCCTCCATTATCGTTTACAACTTGGCGACTTCATACTCATCTGTTATATACCGTCGAAAAAAACGGTCTCGATTTGTCTTGATTTTTTAATCTAACTACTACCATCTCTCCTCTGTCACTCGATGAATTTGCACAAAGCACGATCTGATGGAGTTTGAACCTACGTTCGATTGTCATGTAGAGTGGCTGATTCCTGGATTGCGTTACCCTGTAGCGTGGTATCGTCACAAACAGTACAAAAATTAGGCGCAGACCCCATGTTCTTGGATTGCAATTCGAAATCTTCCCTTTCAAATCCGGAATTTCACTCATACTTATTTACACTACTGTTTCTACCTCCTCCACTGTTGCTTCTTATTTTTGTTCTTAAATCACGTGGTCGGTGCATTGGCGACCGCTAGCGCAAGCCACATGAGCACTAATTAGTTGATCATGATGTGACTCGCGCTTACTGTTTTGGCTTTTCTAGATTACATCTATTACTGTGGATAAATACCCTGGCTCGACGACGCGTTTACAAAGGAACATACAGGGGAGTTATCCTGCTGCTCCACTTCCAATTGAAATAGTACTCCATCTATGGCAAGAGGACGTTTAATGCAAACATCCAGCATGAAGTGATCCATCGCCTTCCACCAAGTGACCCATGCTGTCAGATTTTGTTTTTCGGAGACAACTCCAACCGCCATCCCGGAGAATAATCAGCCGATGTGCATTAGCTGAGCAAGAAGCCTTAGGGAAATTTCCCGGAATTTCGCAACCCTCGTTTGCTACTTGATATGTCCTCTTCCGGCGATCCCGCCACTGATCCCGGTCCTTTGACACTCGAGAATCGCCTCAGCCTCGTTGATTTCCTTCGGAATATAAAACTGGGCCATCTTTTGGACTTTTTTGAGGATTACTTCACGCTGGGTGACCTCTTAAATACCCCCACCTCGGTTATCTCTTCTACTCTAGAAGGATGTGCCACTGCGGAAGAAATTAAGAGACTGTTGCTCCACCTACGTCACCTTTCACCAGGACAATTCAGTGGCGCGTTTCTCAATACTTCATGCACAAAGGTAATGTATCATTCATGTTTAGAATATTCACCCCCATTAAGTGTGCAATTTGTTTCTACTGTCGGGTCAAAGTGGTTACTACCATCGGTTGTCCACAATTTCTGTTCTACCCATTCACCTCAAACGACCAGTTTATTTCCATTAGGTAAACGATTTATACGCTCCTGTTTGTCCCATTGAAGCAAATTTCGAATGGCTTTCGGTCACTCAACACATTTCCAAGCACAAACTTGGCACATGCGGTAAACGCATTGTTCATGGTCGTAACAGCCGTCCGCACCCAGCGCAACTCGATTCCCAAAGTGTCATATCGCAGTGCTGCTACATATGTAATACGACGCCCAGAATTTCTGTGACCGATTTCCGTCTGAAATCTGTCTCATTAGTGTAGTCGCTCACGCTGACTGGGATGACTATTTTCATGAGCAGAAACGATGTACAATCCATAGCTAAAGGCGTTAGCGATGCATTAGAGTATGTAACTTCGCATCTATGCACTACGTTCTTTTTGTTCTTTCACATTTCTCGGATTTGCCAAAACATCGAAATGGGACAGCTGGTCATCCACTGTACCGGTAACTGGTTTAACGAACGCTAGGCTACAATATGGGTCAAGCACACTGTTGTTTAGATTCGCTTTTCTGCTATTCTTTGGTCTCCTCCAGGTACTCAGCAGCTGCCGCCTGCTTATGGACTCCGGGGACGTGTAGCAACTTATCTTTTCGAACTACTTAGCTTGAGGCTTTGTGGGCACTCCATTAGTCACCCAGTTAGACGGCCATATAAACGGTGTGGCGCACTTTTCAGTCAACAGTTGACTTGGCAGAAGTACGCCGGTACGCAGTACCGACGCTTCGCTACCGCGCAACCATCACCGTTCGCACGTTTGCTAAGGCTACTGCGAGCGTCGCCCGGTCCCTACGCACACCCGAACCCGCAGCCTTGTTAATAGGGTGGTAAGCGGAGCCAATGTCCAGATACGAGGTCGCGCACAGGCTTACCGCGGAGCACGTGAGCTGTCTGCTGCGTGCGAAGGTCATCAGCACGAGCGTGGAACGACCTTCGACTGTTTTGTCAAATTCGGGAATAGAGTGCAAACTGATTGGCCAGAAAATACAAGCCCGAGTCAACGGAGGCGAACCATTCTGCCAAATATGGAAAATTCGTGGGACGGAATTAACTCACATTGGCTGAGAGCCAAACGCTTCCAAAATTAGTGTTTCGTTCACCAATAAATAGAACTGACCTGTCGTGTAGAATAGACTCCCTGTTTACCGAGCCTTGGCCTAATGTATCCCGTCGGTTGGTTGGGCTCGTGACTGAGCAATCAGGCGGTCGTAGTCTCGCAGGCGCGGAATAGCAGCAGTACGAAGGCAGCTTTACAACATCGTATTACAAGGTAGGCTTGTGAGTCTTAAGGCTACGGGTCGTCACCAATAGTTTATTCGGCAAGCGAGAAGGTAAAGAAGAAAGCTGACATCAGTATGACGATAGCACGTACCGATGTTTCGCTGCCATGCACACACCAGCGGTCACTCATGTCTACGCAGACTCGAATCGGTGTCCTGTGAATTGTAAATCAGGCATCTGAGCGACAGCTATTCGCGGACTTGTGTTGGGAATACGAATGAGTGAATGTTACAGAATAATCTCGCTTCACTGACTATTAACTTTCACTTCAAGTTTCACACCTTTTATTCCATTAAATTTTTCCGTTACAGGTGGTTGCCTTTTGATTATACCAGAAGAACCGCCTTAAGATATTCTGTTACTTGCCGAACATCAATAACTGCTAGTTTTCATCGACTGGCGTCAATCTGTTTTTAGGTGAGCGTTCTAACGTACTGAATACTGTATTGTTGGAGGAAGTAGAGTTTTAGCTCTGCACAACTCCATCGAAATATAATCGAAAATGTCATAAAAAGTGCCTGCCACCTGTTGATACTCTAATCTTTCTTCAATCTCTTATGCAAAATTGAAAAAGGATTGATTTACACTGTTACTGATCTCCCAACTGAAGGATGCCATTGTCGGTGTGCAATTGTTCTCTAAATCGAATAATGCTAAAATGTACATCCAACAAAGTGTTGGACTGCTGCACAGATTTGGCTTCCACGACTTGAAATGACAAACTGTTCCAAACATTTACCATTTTCCGTTCGAAGCACAGCGGATGGGGAACTCGTTTTATACCTGGCGCCACAAGCTTTTACCGGTGTTCGCATGTGGTGCATGGCGTTTACAATTGAAGCAGCGACCTCAATAGGTGCGAGTCACCGAGGTGTAGTATGCGCTAGGTCACGATGAGCGCGACTCACTGACAACGATAGGGCGAGGTGTAGAGGCCAAATTTCTCGCACCGGTCTTCGTACGTTTGTCTTAGAAAACTCAGCATGCGCCTGATAGCTACGTGCTGGACCTGTTCGACCTGTGCCTCATCTTGGGTGATTTAACAGTGGGTGAGCGATCCGTACTCCAGTACTGGACTAATGATATAAGAGACGAGTGGCACTCTTCAGACTAAGTACATAAGTTGCTTTTGAGCACCCAAAACATCGTATGTGATGGTTCTGCTGGCGGCAACCCGTTTCTTAGCGAGGAATCTCGTCACATCGCTAGTTCTATGCTTTAGCGGACGGTACGAACTCACAAAAAATGCATCTCAGAGCTTGACTAGAATCGTGTGAAACAGTTGATGGCAGTTACACACGTTATATCAGTGCAACTTTAAACAAACTAGATGCGAGAGTTTTCAAGACCTATCGTCAATGACCATTGTTGTCGGTACCCAGTAGAATTGCCCCCTTCCCTAGTTCGATGCTTAATCCACTTCGGATGCGGACCTAGTGGTCGACACTTAGTCCTTTGAGCGTCTCGTGGTTTTTAATACTTTTCTGATGGAGAATTTATGAAGCTTTTTTTCGACACACTGGTCCATGCGAGTCATCCTGAAATGACCATGAGATGTGTGCCTTGTTCCGATTGGGTTTTGACAGCAACGCACGCAATTCGAAAATTAGTGCCCTTCACTTCGTTATCAGCTTTCGATCTATTCACACGGTGCTTTGTTATAAACCCGATACTTTCGTTTAGTAGCGTATTCTTTCGTCGTGCTTGTTTTTCCTTAACATTTTCACTGCATCTGAGAATCACAGGTCGCAAGTAGATAGTTGAAGTGAATCGATTGCTGAACAGGATATTACGGTTTTATCACCGCTACAATAACTACCTACCGAGTGACGTTATCGGCCAGGCTACAGGGCTTGTTGGAAGAAAACCACTAGTCGGCCGTTCTGTTCTAGCGATTCCCTCCTCGGTTAACTGCACTTCCTTTATTCGTTGGAGTCCGGGCCTACTGCAGTTGCTTTTTTAGTTTATTAAAGGTGGGCTTACCTCCATCTTGTATATGGAAGACTACATCGATAGATGTGTTCCTAAAGTTCACTCCAGAATGTACCTGTACCTCTGCTATTTATGGATCGACCACGGATATTAAGCAAAACACCAACTGTCCTCTGCTAACATTTTAAATTTGCAAAGTAGGGGCAGTTTCCACAGCGCTTTGAGTCCGCTGTTTTGTTCTTGAGATTTTCGGAGCTGCTCTCGCCACTGCACTCCAGTACTGGTTTCGTCCTCATTTAGATTTTTCTGGTATTGGATAGCATGAACTGAGAGCGGAACCCGGCTCGAAGTGGCTTCACGGCTTGCGCCTTGATCGCTAGGCCATTGAGCTCTGCGAACAACGCGTGACACGGCGGTTAGATATTCATTGTTCTGATTTGAAAACTGCTTTGAGGCTCACACAACTGAACGGTTTGCTCGTATTCGTGTTGATATTTCTTTTACACCCTCTCATATAAACCTATCTCTATCCGTAACGAGCCGGAAATAATTCGCCTTTAACCCGCGTTTAGAGTACCGTCGCAACGAAACTGGACGTTAACGTGGTACGCCGGTTTGCCCATCTCTTTGGCCCACTGAACTATCTGGGTGGTGTCCCCGGGCTCTTCGCGAGCTATTCCTACCAGGTTGGTCAATATTTAGAGGTCAGACAAACTCAGTCTTCCGGTCCTCAAGGTTAGAGGTTTGAAATGGGATAGCGTCCATCTCTGTAAAACTAAATCATTGCCACCTCCCCGCTGCCTTGTGGACAGGCTTTTGAGCCGAAGGCTTTGGTTAAAGACTGTAATCGTCTTCCTGTCTATATCTGGGCGCCCTGGCAGTATCTTAGCCCACATACAATTATGACAATTTCTCCAAACTCTAACTGCATTCTGCATCGGCTGTCGCGCAGATTACCAAAGGTCACCTTATCTTCTGCATAGAGCAGGGCAGATAAGCGAAAACATGCTACTGCTGACGTCCCCTTCTTACTTTTCCACCTGTTTCTCTTACTCCCATCTCGCCCCCCCATTACTAACTTTACTTCTATAATTCCTAACTTTATTGACAGTAACCGAAGTGCACTGGATTCACAGCATCTGCAGCCACCTTCCTGCAACACTCACTGGATGCCTATCAACAACAGTCACTTATAAGGTCATGCTGTCCCGTTTCCCTGGCGGCGTTCACCGTTCGCACTCTAAGACAAATAGGTCAATAGCGCTGCACTCGCACGCACCTTGGACACGCTGGGTATTGATGTGTGTTTCGTGTACGAAATTAGAATCAATGCCGCTCACATGGTTGAAATAATTGTACCCGGTTTGTCCTTTCGCTATTGCTTGCATACATCCGGAGACGCTGATGCGGCAATCACTGATCAAGCTGGTGTAAGCATCGTTCTCAGCTCCAAGGCTGGGTCGTCGTTGGTTCATTAGATTCCCATGAGCAGCCGTCTGTGTGCAGTCCGTTAGACGACATCAGCTGAGGTTGCTTCACGAGGTAATACAAGACGCTCTTTGTATGTGGTTTCCGCTTGTGCCCCCACTGACTGCAGCTTTGATGCTGTTAAGAACACCTATCGCGAACTGAACACGCTACTAAGTAGTGCTAGCAGTTCAGATATCATAGTATTTGCAAGGGATATGGATGCTTAAGTAGGTCACCTGCGCTTATCAGAAGCTCAGCTAGACGGTAATTATGAGCTTAACTTCGACCGAACGAACAACAGCAAGCATCTTTTGTAACTGTGTGCGGAACATCAGCTGTTTCTTAGTAGCACCGCTTTTAAGCACAGTAGGCGCCGAAGTGCCACTTGGCATTCTCCTGTAGCTGGCCAACGATGGACCCAAATTGATCACATTGCCATAAGTTACAGGTGGCGTGGCTCCATCCTGGGTTGCCGCACGTTCTGCTTGCGTCGACTTTGATCGTGCCTTGGTACGCTGTCGTTTTTCCATGTCCTTTACCAGGATAATCACCAAGCGTCTCCCTTGATTGACAACTGAGAAGTTTTCCCTAGGTCAATCAAGCCTACCAGGATGCACTGCGTAGCGAACTTTCACTCTCTTGTCCTAATGACAATGCGCTTCAGTGGAATAGGATTTCGGCCGCCATGCACGACGCAGGATCATCTGCTTATGGTACTATCAATCGTCGCCGCACCAGTCACTGGATATCCGAGAAGTCGGTGAACCTGTCGGAATCTAGAAGAAAATTCCCGGCTGGCTCAGCACAGACGGACTAAAACGGAGCCTGTGTGTTGAAAAGAAAGCCTGATAGACCAGTCGGGCTCATCGTCATTATACACGTTATCTAGAGGTTTAAAACCAGCTACTGTGCCGCAATACATAAAAGAAAATAAATGCAACGGTTGCATGCCAGCTAAGACACCAGCAACAGATGGGCATCGTTCCGGAAAGCTACCAGCCGGCGACTAGGCAACAAAATATTATGTAAAATTATATGCTACGAAAGGAGATCGTGGTTGGAGGGGGAGGCTAAAAGGGATGAGGAGGGACAAAGAAACTCACAGCAGGAACGCCACTGCGGTCGGCTCCTAGTTATATCAGCCTGCTTATCTATCCAAACGTGTTCATCGTCTTTTGGACACCAACTAGGGAGTCATGACGCTCCAACCGAGGCCAGCTTCGAAGTGCTGGCCTTCATTTCTCTCGATCGAAGCATTCTGTTCGGAATACTTGCACGGAAAGTGTTCCCACTAAATATGTGAACATCTTACGTGCTCTGTACTCGAACACAACAGGCCGCGTCAGGGTTTACGGTGACTTTTGGAAATTATTGAGAATACCTGTAGCTCGGAGTGTGGATGAGAGGATTGTCCTGTTCTCCGAGCCGGGCATTTCGCTTATCCGATATCTTTCCGACAACAAGTGACGGTCGTCAGAATTGTCGTTTTCCCATTTTTTGTTCTCTTTCGTCGTGGACTCTTGAGGTGCTGCCTAGTGAAAGGCTCTTTGATCTCGATTATGCGGACGATATTGTCTTACTGTTTAACGGTGTTGGGTCGGCGCAATCAATTCTGAATAGCCTCTCAAAGTGCTCCCATTATCTGGTCGGCCGGTAGCCGAAAGAATTACACGCGTGGCTTGCAATCTCTAGGTCACCGGTTCGAATCCGCGTAGGGGAGGGCGTCTTCGTGGTATAATCAGCCCACGCGCGACCGGTGGTGGTCGTGTGACAACGAAGCGTAGGCACAGTGTGCCGTCGTCGTGCTGATGATCTTTTTATGCATGTGCTTCGCACCTTCAAAGTGCAAAGTCTTATAGCGAGGAACTCGAGATAGTTTATGGATTCATTTACCTTGGAAGCTACAACAATGGGTGCATAAGCACTGAAATGAGTTCACGTATTGCAAAATGCATAACTGCCGTTTTGGATCTGCGACGTTTTTGACGACAAAAGGGAGTTTCCCTCCGTCTGAAAAGCCGTGTTTACGAAGCCACAGTGAGGGCCGTCCTACTCTATGGTAGTGAGACTTGGCCCCTTCAGTCTGAATATCTGAGGCGCCTTCAAGTCTTTGATCATCGTTGTCTGCGAAGCATTGCTGGTGTCGGATGGCACCAGCGTGTCCGCAACGATGATGTGCGTAGGCGAGTACTAGGTAGTGATAATCATGCTAGCTCCTTAGAACAACAGATAGCACTGAATAATTTGCGTTGGCTCGGGAACGTGCTACGTATGCCTAGTCACCGCTTACGTAGGAGGGCCTTGTTTAGTCTGTCAGGTGTAGGGTGGCGCAATTCTCCATGTGGGCAGAAGTTGACTTGGCAGCGGGGAATGAAGTCACTGACGACCAAACTGGGTGCCGTTTGTCCGTCTCGCCTTCCGGGCTGGAGTCCACGTGACTCGTCTTGTGCTTGGCTCGATACTTTGCAAAACATGGCTCGCAGTCAGCATCGGAGACGCGTCTGCTATCGTCTCCTAATCGGACTGCCTGTTTAAAGTGTGTCTGGTGCTGAGTTATCTACCTGGTAATGGCGGATTATGACGCGGCACAGTAAAGGCGTCAAGCAAGCTGTCGCGCCGATGCCGCCTTATTTTTGCACAAAAGTCAGCTATTTTTGACGGTTTTATCTTGACCACGTGTAGGCGCCTTGTCCCTGTATGTTTGCCTGGGATATTAAGGTTTGCAAGTAAGTCCCCCTTCTCTCCCTCTTATTGCTCTTCTTTTCATATATATATATATATATATATATATACGCGGGCGCGAAAGGTTAATGGATAATGGTTTTAAGTCTGTACGATTAACAATTAGACCTACTGCGCATATTTAACGTTTGTTAATCAGCCCAAACTAATTCATAGCATTCAACAACACGATAGGTGGTCACAGTGTGCTCACACGTATTACACTATATGAGTTTGAACCAATTTTAGGGACTTACAAAGTGCTTCCCTTCGAGATTTACAAGGGCACTTCTTTTAACACCCGCATTCCTCACCTGCCTTCTTGCTCTTTGAAAATGCTTCAACAGCAACTTTGTCCGATTAGTGCATAAGTCCACTCCTGCCAGTTCTCACAACGAAGAGTCCCATTTTATGCTGCCTTTCACCTGGCGAATTTCAATGAATGCTACACATGTGCGTTTGTCGTACTCTGTCCTGTGTAGTATGTCTTCTTCTACACTATACGCCTACTGGAACTCTACGGTACTCGTCACTACTTCAGTTTAGGATGTTGCGCGTCGCACTACCAGCAGGTCATTTTGTGCGTATGCATCGACTCAGAGGTACACACACACAAATCAGCTTTTGGATTCCTTGCACTTGTTTCACGTGTGACTTGTCACTTCCGTGTACTCGGCTCAGGGATGATCGATTTATTTGTGCTAGTGCACCCATGTGTCTGCCCACCTGCTCAGCATGTGAGCACACTTGCACCAGACATGTTTGAACGCCACATGACAGCATGAGATTGGCTCTACGAGAATTAGCACAGTTTCACATAAGAACTGTCTGTTACTTTTGCTGCTCTAATTCGTCGCTCCTAATACGATAGGATTCTCACTTCCCTACTGGTTACTATTATGCCACGGAATATTAAACTCTCGGATATCGGACGTTCAAAGACCCAGTCTCTTGATGTGCACCCAAATCCAAGCTCGCTCAGTTTTGATGAGTCACGGCTAGCTCCCATCGCGTCTGAGTTCCGGACTTGTCAGTCAAACGGAAGCTTCATTTGCACCGCTTTGCCCATTGATGCCAACAATTCCCAGGCGGCGCTTGAATTAATTGGACTACACGAACGAACACGTCTACGTTTATGCGTTCGTTCACTAAGTCTCCGAACCGGAGCCAGACACCGATTTTCATCTAAACTTGACCGTGGTCAGTCACTTCATTCTCCAACTAGCTTGTCTGCCTCTCCTGGGTCATCGTTTTATTCACCGCGAGGCACCCCCTCACCCCATACGGAAGACCGAACACAGAGGCGAAGTCGCTCCCTCTTTCGATCGGATTTGGAACGACTAAACAAGGTAGTTGCACTCTTTTCTTAAGCTCTGCGGCCAGTGATGCCGCTTTACACACACACACACATACACTTGCTTGCGTGTTTTTCTTCCGAGCCGTTCATGTGCTGTCCCGCTCTGTCGAATCGTTAGCTCTTTGTGGCGGTGTTGTTGACAAGGTGTAGATGTCTTGACCCTAGATGTTTGTTTATGTTGTTAAGGTTTTACGTCAGATCGTCCTTCCACTAACATTATTCTTCGTTCCGTACGGCAGCGAAGTATCCTTTCCAATGGCTCTGATATACTACTGTTGATGATAATGATGTCCACCAACTTGTCTGAATATTCTCGCTCATCGACTTAAACTGAGCCCATGCATCACTGCGTTTATTATTCAAAGATGTAATCCTACTTTGCTTCGTTTCCCATTCTTTTCTGCCGTCACGCAGACAAGCGTCATGGTTGTCTGCATCTCGGCCCAGCACAAATCAATCATCTGTGTCATAGGACTGCCCTAACAATGGGAATATTTCGAAAAAAGACTGCTTTAATGTCCACTTCGTTTCAGCCCTGCACTTAATTCCTAGTAACAATGAGGTACTCGTCGATGTAGATCCAGTTATTGATCACCTCTTACATGACAATTACCTCGGTTTCAACTTCTAACCGTGCGCCGAGGTGCGGTGGATCCAGTTATCTTGACACAACAATGATATTCGCGGAAGGTCTAACAAGGTTTTGTCCTAATCATCAGTTGTAATAGCCATTGGTCTGAAATGGAAGTATGTGTACAACAGCGCCGCTAACTTTGGACCTGCAGTCGACACACAGTCGGCAACGGTCAGTGCAGTTTACTTGAGAAAGATTTTAGAATACAACTAACTTTTGTCTAGGTTTGTATTGTATCTACTTTTCGCCCTGAACACCAGCGCTTCTTCAGGCCAGGTTTCAAGGGCGAAATAAAGCTACAATACAAACCTATACATGACCGATTTGTACTCTAAAATCTTCAGAAATTATGTGATCCCAGTCGGTTCCAAGTTTACTCCAAGCTATTGAAGGACTACTTTCATTTCATTTCTCTCTAAACATATATTATCTAAACCGAATTTGTATGGGATCCTAATCTTCTGTTTGGTGCTATTCCACGCCTGAGCAATGCTCACTGGACAATAGAATAAGCTAAAAATGCTTATCTTTTCCCCACGTGTAGTCTCATCCTTGTTTGTGTTCCGCTACTGTCTTTGTGAACCTCCAGCTAAGCTTCTTGATTGACGTTACACACACTTCCTATAGAATTTTCGGTGAGTACAGCGCACTTGCGCCTCTTATAAACCTGATGGTTTATCCTTGACGACATCCTTCGTCGATGTGCCATCTACTCGGGTATCTATCTATTCGATTTGTTAAGCATCGTGAAACTACTTTTTATATTGCTCCTATTGGTACACTTGACAAGCCGCTACTCCGGACTGCTGTACCAAACACGTTAGGGTTCAAATCACCGTCTAACCAGTCTGTCCCGTAAATACTGTGATCCACCCAAACATTTTCCCAATCGACGACCCTACCTCATGTACCTGCTTTGCTTTACCTAGCTTAAGACTGTCGTTCAAAGTCGTCCCATCACGAATCTGCTAACCTATTTATTTCCAATGCGTACTACTGAATTGTACTAATAACAATGATAGTTATAATAATAATAATAAGGTATATTCTCGGATTTACGAGACATGCCCTTTTCGGCATGATCAACTTTTTACAACTGTGTCTTATAAAATTTACAGCATATTCCAAATGTTAGGCAGAAATAAAAATAAGGTTTTTTAACCTCTATGATTGTTCAGTTCAAAGCCTTGAATGGGCACAGAATAGTTCAGGGTGTCTTGACGGAGAGCACCGTGCACGAACGGAACCAAGTTTTTCTTTCATAATAGGGAACATACTTATAGATCATAGATCTAATTGATGCTACAATTTTTCTGTATATTGTGACCTTCCAAAAAAGTAGTGAAAGACAGAGATATTTATTCATTTTCAGTTCAGTAGCTGTACATACGGGCCGAGACAGATAGAATGGGATATTTATTTGTTGTGTGTGAGTTGAACGTGATTGCCACTTGTCAGTTGGCTCAGGCGTTTTGCTTTCTATGCTAGGCGTAAGAGAAATATCCGAAATATGGATGAAGTTGCTGGAAGCAGAATGGTTTGGCTTCACCTTGCTGCCTGACGTGTTTACAAGGGAAGCATAGACGAGTAGGAGAACGAATGATACAAGTGAATGAAGCTGGATATATCCAGTCAACGTTGCCTTCCTCGATTCTGCGCCTTCACCGTAGAGAACTCAATCGCAGCTTGTGCCCCCCACTGTGCCCGAATTATCTTCGTCACTAGTTGACAATGTCTTGAGGTGAATCATCAAGCCAAGACAGGGCCTTTAAATTGGCCGTTACGTTTTTCGCCGAACATCATTTTTTGCATCATCTACTGTATGTATCTCAGTTTTGTGAGATTTATCTGACAGATATTTTGTTCAATCAACTCCCAAGGTCACTGAGACCCTCTGTTTCATCCACCTTTGAATATAAATGCAAGATATCGCGCACGATCCCCCATCTATTGTCTTTGGACACAAAATTTTACGTCAATTGAAACGAACTCTGGAGAAAATTTTTGTGAAATCTCTTTTTAAATGGATACAAATCCCGTAGAGTTAGTTCAGCTTTTTGGAATCGTTGCTCGTTCCATCTAGGACAATGCATCCTTTTCATTTTTCCACCCATTTATAAACATAGCAATTTTAATGGTGACTGTTTGGTGAATTTCCAGTTGCTTGTATGGTTGGCGGCATGCGGTTTCGGATTTGACTGTCACTGTGGCCAGCCACAGGACACCTGCGCCTACAGAGGGACCATAGGTGGCTTGCGCTGCACCACCCACAGCTCCAACCACACACCCCATATCCAGTGTAAACCCGAAGGAATAAGACCGGGAGGCATGCGGATGGGAGCCACGTTTCATCAACGGAGCCGGCCCACACTCCTTCACAGACAAACACAAGCACGCTGTATTTGGGGAATCAAGTGCACACAAGGCGGTGGCTAGACCGTAGTCCGCTCCACACTGAGTGCATGGAACCACTCTTCGAGCCTAGCACGACCACAAGGACCGTGCACCCGTCCCCTCCAGCAACGACCAACTGTCTCCTGGAGCCAGTATGGACGAGGTAGTGGGTAATATACAGGTAGGCACCTTGTCAACATTCACATCAAGCGCAGACACACCGGGGATATCAAGCAACAGCCAGTCACTTGAAACGACAAGATGAAATAAAATAAATCCAATAATGCATACAGATACAGTGGCATAACTGTTCGTTAAATTAGCATATGAAGTAAGTTGGTTAACAACAAATCCGCGATAAGTAAGAAATGTCCACAAGTTACTTAAAATGCTACAAACGCAAAAAAAGTTACCGAAGATAAGCGCAATTAGCGTAAGCAACGTGGCCAGTTAATAGAAGAGTGTTCAGGTAGTCAGAACAAATGAAATGAAGTGAAATGAAATTTATTCAGCTTAAAAAGAGACCTAGTTTATGTGTAAGTTGGTTTAGCCCAACTGCGGTGAAGAAGCATCAAGAATGCAACGTCAGCCTCAGCATGGGGCACAGTTGATAATATAGAATTCTGAAATTACACCATTTCGGTACATACAGCTTATACTGATTTGATTTGAAGTGATGTTCCGCTTTGCAGTGTTTTTTTCCATATCACACCTTGTTTGAACTAGGTCATCCGTAACCGAGACAACATTCAATAGGTGCCCATCTAAGCACTGACATGTGCCCGCATAAAACTCGTGTTTGCTTCTGAATCGCTGTGTGCTATTTCAATAGTTTTACCAGTCACTTCTTATTCGTTTGGACCTCCACCACAATCTGCACCCAGACGAAACTGTCTTCAGAACAATCTTCCTATGTGGTTCATAATTCACCCTGGAACCAAAACATTCTCCACTCTCCCTCTCTCTGTGGACCGCGACGCGATGTGCACTGTTTACATTTGATTGTGCTCGTGCCCTTCTGAAATCACGATTTGTTGATCGATTTCAAGAACAATCCAAGTGATCACATCCTGGACAGGTTCGATATTGTCATCGTTCTCCTACTCCCTTCCTTATAACTGAAAGAGCAACGGCTCCACAACACCAGATGCAACATTCACATTCATGTTGTACATCTTTCCCGAACCACATCCGTCCAACAGATTTCCTTGGTGTCGTTCCATCGACCCGCTTCGTGATCACTCCGACTTCCTATGCGACCTACAGCAGACGACTTTAAGCGGGTGTGTTGGCTTAAAAGTGCTTCTCTGGATCTCCCGGATCATTTAACTGAAATATAAAGTCTTCAAGTACATCCCAATTGTACAATTAAATCTCTCGCTGTCTGCTAGTGATCTTTATTTTGTTTTCTCCAATACAAGCTATTCGCTACTCTACTTCAGAATCCAACATAAGATTCTCTTTTTAGTGCAGTTGTTGGATCTCCGAACCACTTCAATCATATAAGTCAGCTGTCTTGGTTGTTCAAGTTTTCTGCACTTGTCTAGTGTGTGCTTGTAACCCGTCCCTTTGAGCCTCCTCGCGCTAGCAAACTTACTATCTACCATTGATGTTCAAACACGATGTCCACCTCTCACTGCCATGTATGTGAACTTGACTGCCAAACACTGCGGGTGTTTTCACTTACAACGCCTTCCAAGTCTAGTCGCCTCTTTGATGTTTGCTTGTTCTTGTTTAGTATTTTATCGCGTATTGTTGAAGCGTGAAACAGGCACCAAACCCACTGTAGCGTGTCTTGTCGACACCACCTGATTTTGTTGTGGATGTAAGCCGACGGTTTTTCCTTCAACTGGGCGTGAACTTTTCAGTACACCATTGTGGGCCATGGTATCTTCCACTCTTAAAAATTGCTTGTTGCGATAGTGAAGTGTAAACCTAGATGACACCGATGTTACTGACTGTGCACGTTCTTTCCAGTGACTCACCATTACGCATGCAAAGTCCATGTGTATGCGTATTTTTGGTCTCACTTTTTCACTCCGTCTTGAAGCGAGTGAATTACCAGCTTTTCATAATTGTGTCACACTTCAATTTCTCGTTAGATTGCTGATCATGTTCACTGATACCGGCCTCTCTTTCTTATTAAACGCTAGAGTGTTCTCTTTTATTTTACTCCACCTCATGTTACACCTGCATCTTCTTTGTGGTTCATGTATATTGCCCCTCTGCGTATGTCGAATGTCCCATATTCCATTCGAAGCGCCCTCTTACAGTCACTTTCCTATTGAGCAGCATTCTTTGTTTACTTTTCTCTGCTAGCTGATACATTTTACCGGATGGGGCCTCAGTGTGTCTTGTCAACTTTTCAACGCACTCGATCGTTCATTATGTGTGTCACGATCCCATCAAGACTTCGTTTGCAGTGTCTATCTGCCGCCTCTGAGCATCATCAGAAAGTTTGAATATGGACACTCATTTCGTTTTCCAGTGTCTCCCGGTTTGAATTACAGGGCACAGTTACACGTCCATTTGTATGTTGCATGAAATATCACCAGGACTATTCACCTTACCATTTCTTCTCGAACCGGGTTACTGCCGATGCTCCCAAGCTCATGTAGGTGCTGCAACTCGTATCCGGGAGGCAGAGCTCACAGGTTGAACCACTACACTTCCGATCCATTGGGTGTTACTCATCAGGTGCTGCGTTTGTTGTTGTACACTCCGTACTTAATTGCTTCTCAGGATTAACGAATCTAACCCGGTTCCCTTTGCTGAAACAGCGAGATTTTTCCACTTCGGATACGGTCCCAGTGATCCGAATGACTGAGGTACCAGTTGCTGTCGCTTTTCACATTCTAAAGACAGCGATACTCCAAACCCCACCTTCCGACTCCATTTACTGAGTGCTTTGCATTGTTTCTCCGCCTTATGCTGTTTGTCTAAAGTTCCACCAACTATTGTAGTCGGATAAAAACATTTACACATTCCGGCACCACGTCAAATCCTGCCACTGACCAGATTTTACCACCATTGCTTCCCTCAGCTCACCCAGAGACATTGGAACCAACCATCTAACCTTTAGCACACGAACGTCAGCGCGCCTGAATTGGCAACGATTACCCCACCATTCAAAGACACGAACAGGGGTTTCGGCGGAACATATTGGTTTACTTGGACCAATAGGGGTTCGAGGATTTGTGCCTGAACCGATTATCCTACACACTCGTTATCAGATACCTTAACCGTTACGTCAGTGCACATCATCACGCTTGCGTCGCGCGATTCATCCTGAAATGAATTAACTATGACTGCATAGATTGCGCGCTCACTAGGGGGTAGGTTTTAATCGGATAGTTTTCTACTCATTCACACGCCTACTGCTTTATTGCGCAATCTGCTTGACACTCTTCGACTGAACCTCGTCTCCTCCGTGTGTCCAGTGTGCGTCTAGCTTTATAAGCCACAAATTACTCCGTCGATTATGCGTTATCCATACCTTGCACACTGATATTATTGACCGCGGGACGTCCGTACAACGCACTTGCTTACTGCTGATGTCTTTCGGCGTGTGTGAGTCATCGAGACCGCATCGGGTTGTATCAAGCCGCCTTATGAGAATACCTAGAGAAGAGTCGAATAAAGCCATGATGTATACCAAGTACCGTTCATTGTTCGGCAACAAGCGATCACTCACCCTACTTAGCTATGAATTACGCATACTCCAAATGACCTCCCACCAAGCCCAGTATTTTCATCTGCCTTCCTCATTGATCCTAGAAGCGCACAGTGTTATGTTTCCGCTCACAGTACGGATAACTGATTCAGCTATTCGGGTCACAGTCTAGGCTCTGGCGAAACTTCCATGTGGCACCCGGAAGACAATCTGTACGGCTAAACTATAGGGTCAACATAAATAGTTCGTGGGAAAATGACCTAATTGAACATTCCTTAATTCCAGCTACCACTAGATGAGTGAAAATTCCCTTGTTGGTTGTCCAAATAGTGTGCTCACTAGAGTACTTCAAACTAGGTTATTCTCATTGGCGGATTTCCAGGTAAAACAATATCATTAGCTGGCTAATCAGCTTCAGGTTGTGTGGGGGTCAATTTTCTCCGGGCTGCTAGCTAGAGTACCGGCTCCGAGGACTGCTACGAACGGGCTCCCTTAATACCTTTACGAAAAGTGACATACCACTTTCTGAGATTCAGCTGCATTCTGGCCACAGATCTCCGTATCCGATCAGCACATTGTCGTGGCTGCAAGTTCATTCCTTCTGTGGCCACTGGGCAAGGCTCATTAGATCCCCCTTGAGTTCCAGGGTATATGTTGAAATTGTCCAGCAAAATATCCGGTTGCAGCGATCATCGTTCACAGCTACTTATCTGAATGCTAGTTGGCCGTAGCTGATTTGCATGTCTGGTCCAAATCATGGGACCTAGTCGAATTTATTGAGCACTTGCTCAGGTCTGCACTCAATCGTGCCTGTTGTCCACTGGTCTTCCATGGCGATAGTCTCTGACTAAAACACATTGTCTTAGCATTCCCCTGGACCAAGTCATCGCTTGGCCACCTCTCCTCTTCTTCCACCCACATCCCCGGTGAGCAAACAACGCACGTCGAGGGAGTCGGTGGGCTGGCATGCGTAACACGTGGCCGAGCCATCGGAGCCTGGTGCGGGAAATAACGGTGCTGAGCGGTTCAGATCCTTTTCCTGGCCGTAAACAATGCGTCGAACACGCTCGTTACTCACGCGGTGTTCCCACCATATGTGAGCCAAACTGCGAAGGCACCGATGGTCGAACGTAACTAGCCTCTTCATGTCCGCCGATCTTAGGGCCAGGTTTCGCAACCGTACAGTAAGGTCGAACGTACCGCTGCATTGTACACTCTACCCTTCAGGGCGAGAGTGATGTCGCGCCGCCGCCATAGGTGGCGAAGGTTAGCAAAAGCACTTCGAGCTTTCGCTATACGGTTCGTGATCGTCTTCGGTGAAATAAACCTGCTTATGTCGTATGTCGCTAATTGAAGTAAATTTCCATTCTCGCATTCCTTTCTTGCGGGTCCATATGCTTCGGAAGCAGCAAAGAATTCAGAATACGGAGTTTTCAACCCGTCAACGTTTCTGTTGGCGACAGTTGATTTGGCACCTGGGGAACTGGAGTTGATCTGTACAGTAGAAGAAAAAATTCCTATATCTCTCTTGTAGTTCCTTCCACCCTCATCTTCAGCAGCGCCCGTCTAAGCGTAGCAACAAGGCGCTTTGTTTGACCATTGGATTGCGGGTGGAACGGCGGTGAGTGTTGGTGTGTGATACCGTTCCGCGTACAGTATTCGGCAAACTGTGAAGTGGTGAATTGGGAGCCACTGTCAGTGACTAAGGTCTCTGTCATTCCATGATGGGTGAAAAGTTTTCTCAACATGCTAATTGTTGCGACACTTGTTGTACACTACATTCAAGGTACTTCAGGCCACTTGCTGAAGAAATCAACAACGATAAGATACTGTTTATTCACAGGACAGAAGAAATCCGCAAGTACTCGCTCCCACTGTTTCGTTGCCCGTAGCAAGGAAGATACCTCCACTTTCCTGTGCGCCATGCTGACAAGCGCACATTTCGGGCGCTATTTTGCCACCTGCTCCAGTAAGTAACCTCGCGCAATCATTTTCAAGCTGTTAATGCCAGACAAGTAGCCGACGCGAAAGAGAATTCAGCTGTGGAGGCCATTAACCGGCGTTACTGAAATTGTCCCTCATCCCCTCATGAAAGTAGTCTGATACTTTTACAAGGGTTAGTTTAACTCGTAGTTACGTCTTATTCTTTAGTGGTTTTAAAACTTGCACGAGATCCCATCTTGTCTATCTTTAAAAGTTACGAGAAACTGCACACGTATATCGGAACCAATATTTCTTATTCTCATTGACATAGGATGTACGCAAAATGCTACATATGGAACATACATGTTCCATCCAGCGACAATCATACCCTTGTGAACTTTCAGGATTTCATTTGCAGCGTACACATTGTACCAGCTATTCGAACTGATGTTGCATTTTCAGTTACTACGGATATCGGAACCGTGTTTTTTTCGTAACACTACTGATGTTAAATTCATCCTATCTCCTTTTTGACTCACATGTTGTCTACTATTGCGCAGACTGTCTGTGCGCACAGTCCGATTGATCTCACAGGCAGATCATTGTGTTTCTCGTACCTTTCCGAGTCCACCCCCACATTGCTTGACTTACGGACTATCGCTACCAATGTGGATACATTTCAAAAATTCTGGTAGCAATGTATGGACGGTTTAATCTTCAAGTGTTTGATTTGCTTAGCTCTATTATGGGCTCCATATTTCTGAAACTGAGGTTGGCGACGGGTGATTGAACTTGTCTCTACAATCGGGCTATGCCTGAGTGATTGACGTGTGACACTAATCCCCCGGTAATCCGTCAGGTACAATTAGGTTGGATTCATGTGCTGACGTGATACTTGCCGGTTCGATACCTCTGACACGATTATGCCAATTCTAAGAAACTGTTTTATCTCGCTGTGGAGACAAAGTGTGCAGTGTTCGTGACTGTTAGGCTTTTTGGGGGCGATTACACCACAGAACGGACTACGGACGCGTTATCGTTTCACGTTTTCCCAGCACACATATTTCCAAACTTTCACATTTCGGTTTCGTTTGTTGTACGCGTGCGTGCAAATTGTTTCCGTGACTCTTATCCGCATGCCTCCTCGCCAGATTCCCTTACACTTATACGTTATATGGCTTGGTTGTATATCGCTTTAAGTGGGGAAGTGAAAGCCACCCGCAGACAAACACTCTGCAGCCGCTGTTGTCTTGTATGTGTACACACTATGTTGCGTTAAACAGTCATCCAATTAGCTTGGTTCCGACTGAACTGGCGCACACTATTTTCATACTAATACCCATAAATGCTGTAGCGACATGGGACAACATGCAACAGGAAACAACGACAATTTCATCGGGGAAATATGACGACTCTCACTAATCGCATTGGTAGCAACAGTTCTATTGACTCTGCAATCAACCGATCACAAGCTTAAAAAGCGGTCTGTCACATATGTGTCTGGCTAACTCCACCTTTTATCTCAACTAATCGTAAGTAGCAACTGTGTTTATTGATCGTTTGTCGAGAGTTTATCTTTCATGGATAAACTGTCAAAAGTCAACCACCGCGCAATCGATTGCGAAACTGGGTAACCGAGTTGTGAATTGTAACTCCATTCCACTCCCATATCATTTTACTAAATCTAACTCGGCTCTTCATGAAACGTACACGTAGAAAGCTTCTGGAGAATTCGGCGCAAGTTCTTACCGACAGCGGTACCCATGTTTCGATTAATCGCAAAAACACTAATCTGTGACGCAGTTCCTCTTCCCCACCAATTCACAGAGCCACTGCTTGATTCAATGCGCACCAGGTCATTTCCCCAGAAGTTTGCGGTAATTAGTCCTATCACCACTGTCATCGTTATCTCCGTCTCTTCCTAACAAGATCTCCTGAGTAAACCACACAATTGCTAACTGGTTTATCGTTTGGACGCGGTTAATGGATGGGGGAGGAGGCAGTGAATAAAAAATTCACCGACTCACAGATACTACCTTGTACGTGGGTTATCACCATCTGCTTTTGTGTGCAGTGTTCCCTAACTGCAGGTTCCCTGCATTCGAACCGTCGTCTCTTGTTTTGTTGATTCACACATTATCTTCGATTAGAATCACTTTTTCAACCACGTTCACATAACACTGCTGGCTCTGTAAAACTACGCACACGCTGCTGTTGATATTTAAGATTTTCCACCTCAGCCGTAGGCTGCCAGTTCGGCTGCTCGTATCGGACTGTTCCTGTGACCATCGGTTTTAATGTGGCCAACGTTGGATCGTATTGTTTCCTTCGCGACTGACCGGTTTTGATCACCAGCCAGCATTATGCTTCCACTTTCTGTTGTATTCGGTGTTGTATTGTTTGTTCATCGATGCCGGAGAGACGAGTGATCGCGAATCGGTCACCTAGCTTTGATGGGTATTATAGCTATTATTATTATTATTATTATTATTAGATATTGCTTACGACCCGCGCTAGGGGCATTCTTTTATTTCCTCCTACCTGAGATGCCTGTTAAAAGTGTATTAGCTCCCTAGTGAACTGTGAAGTATAGTTGCTTATGAGGTGATCGGTGAAAGTTCCAGAGAATTTGCTGCACCGATACCGTCTTATTCTTGCACGGTAACTATCTGTTTGTGACCGTGCCTCCTTGGCAAGGTGTAGGCACATTTATCCTGAATATCGGCTCGTTGCAGTTAAGTGCGAGATCAGCTTGTTACCTTTATTATTATTATTATTATTACTATTATCATCTTTCATTTGCAGAGTTACTATGGTTATACGGTAACGAGACGTTGCTATCAATCGCGGATATAATCTTGTTGTTTGTTATCAGAGTAACCTACGTTCAAATGCATGTCCTCTGTCTTTCTGACTTTTCCCTCTAAGAACACTGGTTTTTTTAATTTTTTGGTAACTCCACGGTTTCTGCCCGCACCGCGCATCGCTGACATCTATTACACTACAATCGAGTCTACTGTGGCTGTTGGCGCGTTAGCTAGACAGTTGTTTCGACTTTTTCATCGCTGTGACAATCCGTGGTTGCATTTAGGGGGTTACGAATGTCAAGTAGCATCATCCTCATCAATGGCAACAGCACTATAGGTTTTCCGCCAATCGGCTTTATCCATCGGAACAATCATGGATATGAGATAGCGTCACTTCATTTATCGACTCGCTGCCGACCAGGCATCTGGCTCGTAAGTCGCAACTCGCCGGTTCGAGTTTGCTTAGATGCGGGCCAACACACAGTATTCCTAACCAGCATGCGACCGTTGGTGATCGCGTCGCAGCAAAGCGAAGCGTCAGTACACGATACAAGCCTACTGTCGCTGTTGTCTTCTTTTTCTCTTCACCCGTGGTCTTTCAACCCCCACTGCTGCTTTGGTCGATCCATTAACACTGTCATCATTTCGACCCTAAATTGTATGACTAACAGTTAGCGTTGTTTGTTTGTCACGTCTCTCCGAGTTATTCGTTAGATGTGTGCCACACGACCCTCATATTGGTAGACACACTTGATCTGTTGTCCAGCTCTCGTATCGGCGTTATAAATGCAGAGCAGTTGGTCTGACTTGCGCAGCCCCACTCATCCGTAAGTGTTTATGTACACTTGTTTTCGGCCATCAACCTACCTTCGACTGATTAGCATCTCACCTTATATTTTCACCCTACATCTTACACTCGAGATCTCACCCGAACTGCTGTCGGTCCGTCTCGCTTTCCAGGTTGGAGTCCATGTGACTCACCTTGTGCTTGGCTCGAGACCCTACAGGACATCGCTCCCATTCGACATCAGTGGCGTGTCTGTTGTCGTTTCTTAATCAGGCTTCATGTTTATAGTGTGTTTGGGAGTGAGCTGTCTGCGGTGTAATGGCTGATTATGACGCGGGGAAGTGAAAGCCGCAAGGAAGCTGTCTCAATGATGCCACCTCTTTGCATGATCGTCAGCTGTTTGTGATTTGATGTTGTTAACAAAGTACAGGCGCATTGACCCTGAGTGTATGTTTAGGGTCTTAAGATTTTACGCTAAGTCCCCCTTCTTTTATTCCTCTTATTGTCCTTCGCACCGTATGTCACCGTGGTTGTGTACGGCAGCGAAGCATCAGTTCAAATGGCTGATGTACTCCTGTTGTTAATGTTGTCGAAAATGTCTCACTTGCCTAAGCGATGTGCTACTCCACGTCAGTCACTACAAGTTTGTTATGGCTCTGTCCATCTTCAAATAGGAGTAATAGATAGTGTGCGAAAATCATCGAGGCATTAGCCTTAGTTCCGTTGCCTCCACACTTTTTGCAAGTGTTATTTTTTGACGACTTACTGGTCCTCGTGAGAGTGGAATCATTGAAAGCCATGCTCGATTCTACTCTAGTCGTGGTTGCATCGAACACATATTTACTCTTTCTCAACTGTTTGAGCAGAGGCACGCTCTCAGACGACTGAATATGGTGGTTTTTATTGACCTGATAGTCGCGTTAGGCTCTTGATCGGGTCAGTTTGGTGAATTTCGTTCAAACTCATTTTCTTACTGTTGTTATTTATAGTTATTCTGGCGACGTGCGTCGTGGCAATTGGATCCAGCGCACTTCGGTGACTGAATCCTACTTTTTTAACTGAACTGAACACTAATCATGGATGATTGATAAATCGATTGGCCGATGCGTGCAAAGTGCACAAGCGCCCAACTATAGCTGCATTCCATCACTATACTTGTATCCTGTCTTCCCGTTGCAGGGTTCGGATTCATCCGCCTCAGCTCCTAAAACATCGAGGTTCAGTTCCGATGCACACCCCTCGCGTCTCACATCTTCTAGGTCCGCTATTTGTCCTTCTCGGGAGCTTCATGCTCGCCAAGGTGGATTACGTTCATTGTTGGCCACTGAAGTGGCTCCGTACGATCAGGGCGGACCGACTACACTGCGTCCGAGGCTATCGAGCTCGATTCACTCTGGATACCGGGGTTCCAAACCTGCTTTGACGTCATCCATGAGACTAGTGTCGTCAAGTTCGTCCATCAATTTGCAGCCTACTCTTCATCGCGCCGTATCTCTCGGTGCCAGGGACTCGAGGCTTCAGGATGCTTGTGGACGGCCTTCAATTTCACTGAACTCCGGCGCTACGAGTACCAAGAATCTGGAAGAACCGTCACTCTTTGGGCACTTCACAGCCTCCCCATCACCTGTCCCTAGTCCCTCCACCACTCCAGCTTGTTATCCTGCGGATGTGACTCGTGACACGTCACCAATGTATTTCCAAGGCCCCAGTCCGACCTTACAAAAGCACCTGTCTCAGTCGTCTGAAAGACAGCATAGTCCATTTTCCGTCTCCTCCTACCACACGCGCGCTCGCACAACCCACCACGCAGACTCGCACTTCAATCACCGAGCGGCCATATCGAGGCACAAGACGTTGGCGTTTCGACGGCAAAATGCTTACAATCCCCAGGCTTCACCTTCGCTTGTTGGAGGTGAGTATTGTCGTTTGATCGTAGCTTTCTTCCGTCACTTGTCGGGATGTCGTCCATACTCCAGTAAAGTTGCACTATCTATGCTTTTGAACTTATGGTGAACACATGCCGTATCCTTCCTCGGTTTGTATGTGACATCTCATCACTGACGAATTCAACAAATCCAGATTACAGTTCCTAACCGTATACTTCTTTACATAGATAAGCAGTAATTGTCCGATCCATCCATTATACTCGCACATGCCCCAGCCCATACATCCATTAGCCCTCTGTTACATGTCCGTCGCACTGGTATGATTGGGCGTCTTGCTATGAACTGGGCGACGCTGGGTCGCCGCAGGCTTGGAGTACTCGTTGTATCTCGCTGCTTCATCACGGGACATGTGTGTCCACTGAGCCCGCGCATCAAATCACTGGAGACGACACGTGCATCAGGCTCCAGTGGGCTGATCGCGATCTATTTTTTCGTTCTTGTGTTTCCTTCAATGGATAGATCCGTCTTTTTCGATTAACCTAGCGTTTATCCTACATTCGGCAGTTTACTGTCAATTTTTAACAGGTTGGCCGCAAGGGACACCACTACTGGACGAGTTGCTGTGCGATTTCGCGTTTCGGATCCAATTCCATCCTTTTACGAACAGGTCATTTCTTAAGCTGTGTTGATCACATGTCTAAAACCGTCTGCCATCTTCACGTTACAAACTGCTAACCTCCTTGCTGAATCGTGCCCACGTGCGCAAGGGAAGCTTCGCCTCTGGTCCTATGTCTGTTGCATGTTGAGCTACAGTTTATCAATTCGCGTCACGTGCAATTGTAGCAACTTCGTAGGCCCCTCTGCATACCTTTGCAAATGTCTCATTTGGTGGCTTATCATATCACCTCGTATCAGATTTTTTACAGCATGTTTTGCCCCCCCCCCATCTTCTCTAAGCGGTCTTTTGTCGTATTGCACTCAAACATCATGTCATGAACACTCCATCGACCTCCCATCATGTTTGTATTTTGTCGATCCTTTTGTTCGGTAACATTCATTTGTCGTCCGACACACCTTCCGTCACTTGCTCCAATCCATCTCTTCGCCCATCACTGGTATGCATAGCATCTGGCAAACGATTTTATCGATTCTTGCGTCTGATCATGGCGAATCTGAGGCTGACGAAGATGTGGAATGAAATCCGACCATATCACCTTAAACTTACACTAACTACTGTCTGTGATTCTTCCTTCTTAATGGACTACATTCAGTTTAACATTTTCCCTATCTCCTTCCCCTCTTCTCAGGTCGTTCAACTTCGAGCAACCTGCTACGTATGAAACGTAATTCCATCGGGCTATCCGCTCCGGATTTGGTCGCACTCTGGGTACGCATCAGACCCCTTTTTCGAGTCACCTATATTTTTTATTCGCCCCACCGGTTCAAGTATAACTTTTTGGTCCAAATATCTCACATTTCCCCATGTCACATAACCATCAACTTTCTCGAGCAGTGCTGAGTCTCTGGGTTTCGGCACTGCATTCAATTCCATTAAAGCCTCGAAATTCCATCATCCACTGCTCGGATGCTTCAAGTTAAACGGACAATCGACCTCAGGGATTTTCTTAATGGCCCTAATAGCTATGCAGAATTTCTCTCGCCTTTCGGATTCGGCTCAGCATCACGACGTCGCAGTTCTTATATCATGCACTTTTCGGCATCCAAACAGCAACAGAATCTGACAAATGCTCATTTGCCTGTAGTGCGTGGTGTAGTCGCCTTGGTTTATTGCTTAATCACGGATGCTTACGGAGTATCACTCACATCTAGTGGGAACACCGGGTAAACAATGCTGAGGTCTGCTAGTTGGTTTTTGGCAAGAAGCCTTCTGCTTCCTCACTTGAGTGTTTGTTGAATCTTGACGGCTCACATTGACTAGGCCATGTCCTCCGTATGCCAGTTGATCGGCTTCCTCGGCGTGCATTATACGCCGTGGATGCACCACGTTGGGCGAAATCTCGAGGTAGCCAGTCCATGACGCAGTCTGCAAAGTATTGCTCTTCTCTGATGACAACAGCAGTTCGCGTTCAACATCGGACTCTCTGTAATCTCGGATTTGAGCTTGAATCCTCTGAGTTGGCTGGTTCGCGTCTTTTATCTATCTATCTGCTACATACTCCGGCCTTTATTATTCGCTGATGTTGCGTCTAGTTTGATGACACCGATTGATGAAGCGATCAAGAGCATGCAGAAACTGTCCCTCGAAATTGCTATGGCTAATACATTCAATGTTCTTAAACGGAGCCTCGTGCTCCGCCCCATCAGTAACTGAACTCATGATCTTTCCCCAATCTAGAGACAGTTTCTCACACAAACGAGAAATATACGTATTATTATTATTATTATTTCTAGCTCAATAGCACTGTTCAACATATTTTTCTTTCTCCTGTTTTTCCTTGAAGTATTAACTTGTTCAGTTGCGTCCACTTTGCCTCTTTCCAAAATTGTTACCACTTATTCGGGTAACGATGTAGTTCAGGGTGCCTGGATCCAGCACACTCATGAGCTTGGATCGAAGCTTCCTAACTTACAGCGCATTCCATTACTGAATAAGTAAACACCCTCGAACGAACTTCACTTTTCAACCACGTGTTTGTAGTCAGTTATCTACGAGGGGTGTATCGGACTTGACGCTAAGCTTTGTTCAACCTGCTCAGTCCCCAATTACATTGTCAGAAACAAGCACCCCAAACAGAGGAGAGTATTTGTCTGCTCTTCCTGTACGGAAACATCGCTATGTTTGTTTTGGAATATTTTGAAATTTTCCAAACCCTTCGTGGTACACATCTCATCTGACAATTAGGCCCAAGATGTTCACTAATATGCCTCGTCTACGCTTCCAGCTGACGTCCACATAACTGTATTAGGAGGATTTGATGTATTTAAATGTAGTTCGTCGTTATTAGTTCTAACAACCACTAGGCTATCAGTCAGTAAGATTGCGCAGTCAGCAGAGATATCCAACGAATCGCGGCAACCATCCAGTGCTTTTACAATTCCTACTATCTGTCCATCCATATCCAGCTGTGATCTGTAATTGGTTATGCGCTTTCTGTATGTTCTTCAATAGGCACCGATTTTTTCCCACTGTGCGCTTACGCAGAAGCGGTAATCACCAATCCAGCGTTTCGTCCGCAAGTCACTCTCAGTGACTTAACTCTCAACCCCATGGCTTATCACACACATCCTTTTAGTTTAATTTTGCAACAGCATACAACCGTGTTGCTTATTGTGTGCCGTGAAGAGCTGCTTCAATTATCGTGGGGCTTACATCTCTTCATTGTCTGTTTTCTGCTTGTTTTCCACCTACTCGCGTCTCACCTCATCCTTATGCCCATCTCATTTCCCCGGGCCCCTCACTGTTGCCTTCCGTCATATTTGCTTCTAGCCTTGCTGTTAATGCGTACCTACCCTCAGAAGCGCCGGTCGGTTATGTTCACATTAGTCGCAAACTTATGCGAGCAGTGTTATTCCTATCGATTTCGCAGTGGCGCTGATTGCCATAACACCTACCGTTTGTCTATCTCGGGTGTCTTGTCGGGAAGCTTACACTTTTGTTCAACTTCACATCGATAGCGGCGTACCCTATGGATTCAACTAGTCTTGTGACTTCCTATTTTCTCATGACGTTTCTCGTCAACTGAACGTTTCCATTATCATTAGTTATCACCCTACACCTCAACTGGGGGTTAGGAACATCTTGGTGTAGTACAAAAAGAATGAAACTGTGACAGTGAAAACAAAGAAAAAGAGAAATTAGCTTGTCCTGACTTATGCTTAAGTAATGAGATCGTGGTTAGAGAGGACCATCGCAATGAGGCTGGAACTTACCGTGGTGCGATGGTTTGTGTGCCTCAGCGATCCACTGAACTATGCTGGGTGGTGCTTTTGCACCTTCAGAGTCACTCATGCCAGACTGGTCAATGGTTGGAGACAAGACAAACTCAGCCTCCTAGTCCTCCAGGTTGGGGGTTGGAATGAGGGTCGCTCCTTATTCTTTAAAACGGAATCCTTGTAGCCCAGTACCAAACCCGCTGCCTTGCGGACAGGTTTTTGAACCAAAGGCTTTGGTTGAGAACCCTAATCGTTCTCCTGTCTAGGCCCGAGCAGCCTGACAATATCCTGCCCACGCAATACAATGAATCTCACTTCAAACAAATTTCTGATGCTCTGGCCACCGCAGAGGATAATCAACGGTGCCCTATCTGCTGCATCGAGCAGGGTGGATAGGGGTTTGGATGCTACTGCTCATGCCTTCCCGTTTTCTTATTCCCCCTCTTGAGCTTTTTCACCCTTATCGTCCCGTTCCAGCTTCACTTTTATCCCCCCCCCTGTTTCCAACCCCCCAATTCTCGGCCCTCCCCCACCTTGCTTCAATAATCGCTTGTCTTTTAGTTTCAACTCACATGTGAAAGCGGAGCGTCATTCCTGCACTGTCAACAGGCCCATGTCCGGCCAAGCATTCAAGCCCAGTCCATCGGCTTCCATTTAGAGCCCTCGATCCTCCTTCAGATTGGCCTGCCTCAAGGTACACACATTGCTTCAGATCGGTCAACAGGCAGCACTTGCTCGAACATTAGAGACCCTATCGATCGATATCCGCTGCTTATCGGAGACCCACCTGCAAAACTCGAGCTCTGTACTCACTTTGCGATCCCCTTCAGGTGAAACTAGCAGCACTTTCTCATTGCGTCTATACGGTGACGATGCAGCTTCGAGCACCGGCCAAGCCGGTGTTGGTATTGCCCTGAGTCCCCGGGCTGAACCTACTCTGGTTGATTGCATTCCAAGCAGTAGTCGGATGTTTGCGGTCCGATTGGCTGGATCGTTCAAAACTTCGAAGTCGCGTGGGACTAACAGGTGTCTATCCGTTATCCCTGCCTATGCACCGACAAACTGTAGCGATGACTCGGTAAAAGATGACTTCTATCGTCAACTGAACGAGGTCCTTAGCCACAGAGGGAGCTCGGATACTGTAGTGCCAGCTGGGGATCTGAACGCTTAAGTTGGAAAATTACCCACAGATGAGCTGCATCTGGGGGGTCCATACAGTGTAGGCTCCCGTAATGATAATGATGAGTGGCTACTTCATTTGTATGAAGATACCCGCTTACTTCTTGTGAGCACTAACTTCCGACACAGCACCCGCCGGAGGGTGACTTGGCGCCAACCAGCAATGAACGCAAATCGATCACGTTGCGATAAGTTACCGATGGAGAGGCTACGTCCAGAACTGTCGCTCGATTTGGAGCACAGGTGTGGCCACCGACCATGCACTTGTATGTGCTGATCTGCGGATGCGTTTTCGCGGACACCCACGACGACGTTGTGAGCGCATTGACACCGGCAGACTGGTGAATCCAGCTGTTCTGAATGCCTATCAAAGTACGCTGTCATGCGAGTTGAGTAAGCGCTCACTGGATGCAGTTGCAGCTCACTGGTCTCATATCCACCAGTCCTTACTAGCAGCAGCGAATCCTCATGTGGTAAGTCTAATCGTCAACATGGGCATTGGGTCTCTTCGCAGTCTCTGGAACTTATCGATGCTCGCAGGCGTATTCCAACTGGAAGCGAACACAATGAAACTCGCAAAGAGCCCCAGGCAAAACTCCTTGCTAGCCTGAATAGAGACCGCGAATCTTGGTAGTCTCATCGTGCGTCAGAGATGGAAGTGGCCGCTACCCTTGGCAACCATCGTAAGTTATTCCGTCTGATACGGGAAACGGGCAGCAGGAGACCTGGTGTTAGTGAAACTATACGTGACGAGACTGGACAGCCTATCCACAATTTGTCAAAACGTCTGGAGCTTTGGGCTGAGCATTTTGAAAAGCAATTTAATCGGCTAGAATTGTTCGATTCTTCGCTGGTCATTGATCGCCCTGCTCCGTGGGCTGTCCCTTTGGATCCACCCTCTCGCTCAGAAGTCGAACGTGAGATCGGACTGTTGAAGTTAAACAAAGCCGCGGGACCAGATGGTCTTCCTCCAGCTCTTTTCAATTTCGGAGACTCTGCTCTTGTTGATGCTTTGCATGAATTACTAGTGAAACTGTGGGAGCAGGAGATTGTCCCAACCGACTGGAGCCGCTCCGTTATTGTTCCCATCCTCAAAGGCGGCTGGCGCTCGGAATGCGGCAACCATAGAGGAATCAGTCTGATCTCCATCGCCTCCATAATTCTCCACAGACTGACTGGCGCTCGTGAAAGCCAGATTCGTGAGGAGCAAGCCGGGTTTCGTCGTGGTCGTGGCTGCATCGATCACATCTTCACCTTACGTCAGTTGTTGGAGCACCGTCACACATATTGGCGGCCCACCGTAGTCGTGTTCCTCGACATCAAAGGTGCCTTTGATTCGGTTGATCGATGTGCCCTTTGGAATTGTCTACTCAGCAAAGGTGTGCCCGAGAAATATGGAAATATTATCCAAGCATTGTATGCGCGTAGCACGGGCAGAGTGAGAGTTTACGGCAAGCTGTCGCCACCCTTCAATATCTCCAGCGGTGTGAGACAGGGATGCCCGCTGTCACCTTTCGTATTTAACTTCGCTATTAACGAAGTCATGCAAATCGCTTTCACAGGACACAACTTTGAAGGTGTGGATCTGCTCCCAGGAGAACGACTTCTTGACTTGGAGTATGCTGACGATATTGCCTTCATCTGTGACAGTTCCCAGACGTACCAAGCGGCACTGGACCGATTGGCACTGACTGCCAGCCGCTTCGGGCTTTGCTTTGCACCATCGAAGTGCAAAGCGTTCCTGCAAGATTCGCCTGGATCGCCTCCTTCGCTGACCCTTGGTGGGGAGCAGCTAGAAGTCGTACAAAAATTCCACTAACTGGGAAGTTGTATCAGCGCCCGTGGGATTGAAGATGAGATCACAAACCGTATAGCAAAAGCTCGGGGCGCTTTTGCTAACCTTCGCTACCTATGGCGACGGCGCGACATTACTCTCGCCATGAAGGATACATTGTACAATGCAGCGGTACGTTCGACCTTACTGTACGGTTGCGAAGCCTGGCCCTTAAGATCGGCGGACATGAAGGGGCTACTTGCGTTCGACCATCGGTGCCTTCGCAGTTTGGCTCACATCTGGTGGGAACACCGCGTGAGTAACGAGCGTGTTCGACGCCTTGTTTACGGCACAGGAAAAGGAAATGAACCCGCTCAGCACCGTCATTTCCCGCACCAGGCTCCGATGGCTCGGCCACGTGTTACGCATGCCAGCCCACCGACTCCAGCGACGTGCGTTGTTTGCGCGCCGGGAGTGTGGATGGAAGAAGAGGAGGGGTGGCCAAGCGATGACTTGATCGAGAGGAATGAAGGCCGTCTCTTGTGAGCTGGTGTCGGTTGGAGCGTCTCGCACGCATATCGCGGAGGTCGCTGTTCTGGCATGCGTAGCACGTTTCCCAGACCCGAAGAATCTTTACAGCCTGTGCTCTGTAGAGCGATTACCGCGCTACACGCGCACTTCAGATAAGTGTGCCTGATACCGCGCACTAAATAATCCATCAATCGATCTGGATCACCATTGCGTCTTTTCGTTCTCTCTACATATTTTTTCGTCACATCCCTCTGCACGTTATCTCTACTCTACATCTATTCGGTACCGACTAGCCGAACAACTTCCACGCAGTGCCAGCTGGGTGGTTTGGGTTAATCTCGTTCCAGCGGATAGTTCGGCGGCAGTGTTCCAGGAGGTAGTGGGTTTTCGCCTGGCAAGCATTCTCCGTATAAAAAGCCACAAAGCTCCATTTGACAACACTGCGACGTGGTGGATGTGACACGCCACTAAATAAAGTCACTGTCTCTTCCCCTTCCTGAGGATCTGCAATTCACGAACGTCATTCAGTTCGAAGAGTTCCTTCAATCCCTTAATACGATGGCGAACAAAGCAAATAAACTCACGAATTCAGTCACACTTCACAAGTTCACTCACCATGTCCACTAACACATATGGTTGGCGCATCCGGTTTCGGATTTGCCTGTCACTGTGGCCAGACACAGGACGCCTGCGCCTACAGAGGGACCATGGGGGGCCTGCGCTGCACCACCCACAGCTCCATCCACCCACCCCATATCCAGTGTAAACCCGAGAGAATAAGACCGGGAGGCATGTGGATGGGAGTCACGTTACATCAACGGAGCCGGCCCACACTCCTTCACAGGCAAACACAAGCACACTGTATTTGGGGAATCAAGCGCACACACAAGGCGGTGGCTGGACCGTAGTCCGCTCCACACTGAGTGCATGGAACCGCTCTTCGAGCCTAACACGACCACAAAGACCGTGCACTCCGTCCTCTCCAGCAACGACCAACTGTCTCCTAGAGCCAGTATGGACGAAGTAGTGGGTAATAGACAGGTAGGCACCTTGCTAATATGCACATCAAGCGCAGCCACACAGGGGATATGAAGTAACAGCCCATCACTTGAAATAACATTATCAACTAAAATATATCTGTTAAAGAATACGGCTATGCAGACATAATTCCCTTAATTAGCATATGAAGTAAGATGGTTACCAACGAATAAGCGACAAGTACAAAATGTCCAGAAGTTACTCAAAACATGCTACAAATGCAATAAAGTTAACGAAGATAATCACCATTGGCGTAAGCAACGTGGCCAGTTAAGAGGTTATTCAGGTAGGCAGAACAAACCAAATAAAATGCAATGAAATGTATCCAGCTTAAAAGACCTAGTTTATGTCTAAGTTGGTTTAGCCCAGCTGTGGCGAAGAACCATCATGAATGCAACATTAGCCTCAGCATAGGCCATTAATATATACACCGACATATAAACAGACAGAAATCCTGCATGTTACCGGTTAACTTGCTATATTTTTATACAATTACCGACCATACCTGTTTTATTATCATGATCTTGCCTTCGCAGGCGTGCCTCGCACTTCTGCGAATAAAGCATTTGTTTATATATTCCTGTTTCCCAACTCGCTCAGTTGGCGGCTTGCCCTTAACTTTCGCCAAACTGTCATCGGTTGTTTACCCTACTCGCAGGTACCTTGATTATACGTGTGCACAGATAGCTATTCGTTCTGCATAACTTTGGTCATCCTAAACACTATACACTCCGATGCATCAACCCGTGATCAGTGGATACTGCTAATGTCGCGGGCTCCCACGTCCGTAATGCACCTTTTCACTCTTCCGGAACAGGCCACAGATGTATGCTTTCCAGCATACTTGGCTTGTCACAGCCACTGATCAGTACCCGTGTGTGAAAGCTCATCTGTTTCGCCCATGCGAAGATATCAAGTGGATGTGCTCTCTCTTGAATTGTCGCGCAAGTGATACACAGTCACCGTCGATGCAGCTGGTCAACTTTTCGACGGCGGATGCTCCCGTTTAGAATTTCCTCATTCATTGCTTCCAGTTCTCTGCATTTTCCTCATTTATCTCTTTTGTGTTTGCTATTGTGTCAAAAAGCCACGCGTGTATACCAGTTTGGTTAGCACCTTCACTGAGATTTTTACAACGTAACCATTCCCATTAGCCATCAGTAGTAGTAGTAGTAGTAGTAGTAGTAGTAGTAGTAGTAGTAGTAGTAGTAGTAGTAGTAGTAGTAGTAGTAGTAGTAGTAGTAGTAGTAGTAGTAATATTTCTAGTAGTAGTAGTAAACAGTAATCCATTGTTGACATAGAGCCAAACAAAACTATGGAGATCATTGAAAGAAGACAGGTTTAACACCACATCATCATCGTGACACGTTAGCAACACACTTCATGTATAGTGTCACAATACCTAATAATAATCGGAGCCTTTTTCGTTTTTTTGTACAGGCCATTTTTTCACGTTTTTGCATTTTTTTAATCGTTAAGTATCTAAACCTGAACAATTACGTACACATATGTTCCACTGGTTTCGATTGCGCGCGATATCCTGAATTGTTTTCAGCTATGGACACTCTTCGTCCTTTGGTTCCCAGTCAGGCAGAAGTGTGGATCCAACTACAGCAAGACATGAAGTCAGCGATTTCATATGCTGTCGCATGGTGAACGGCTGACCACCACGTGATCTCCTCCGGCTAAGTCCTGCACGAGCGAAATGAACAATCGCTCAACTGATATACGCAGAACGTGACCGAGCTATCTTAACTGACACAACAAAACCAGCTTGTTGTAGGGAATACTCGCATTCCCTAAGACATGACGTCTGGTTTCATTGTTGCAGATGATTTTTGTTGCCACCACACACGAGCGATACTCCTCAAGCACCCGTTGTCGAAGGCCGAGAGCCGGCGCATGTCATATACGCGGACTGTTCATGAATCACTTCCATATAGCAATACCGCCCGAACAGTGGCGTTGTAAACACGACCCTTTACCAAGAGGGAGAAATCCCGACGACGCCACAAGTGCTGCAGATTGACAAACGCCGACCGAACTTTGGCGATGCGAAGAGAAACTTCTTTTCCAATGGTACCACCAACAGACACAGCTGCGCAGGTTGACAAAGATATCCACTTGTTCAAAGTGTTTAGGTTCACTAGTGAGCACGGGAACGAACGGGTGCCGATCCTGAAGCAGCACTTTACACTTTGACGGGGCAAAACACTTTCCGTACCTAGGTGCCTCAATCACCAAGCGGTCTAGCATGGCTTTGCATAATCTGAGTCGTCACTAAGTAAGGCGAGATCATCGGCATAATCTAAGTCGGTCGCTCGCTTGCCTGATAGTAGCTGTAGACCAGAATTTTGATACTTCTCTAGTGCTCACGACAAAACGTCTTTAATCACAACATTGAAGAGGAACGGGGACATACGGCAGCCCTGTCGTGGATCGCTTTTGACAACGAATGACGATGAAAGACTGCGATAGACGCTCACTCTGCCGGAGATGTGGAAATAGAGTGATCAGACCACATAGTTGGACTGCACCTCGAAACACCGAGGAATATACCATTTATTTATTTATGCAGGATGGCAATGTACTTTTCTGTGTCCTCTTTTTTCAAACAACGCTATAGCGCTGGTCGATCAGTCGAGTCGAATGCGACACGTATGTCTACGAGAGCAACGATGGTAGGCCTCTGGTAGATGTGGTACTGTTCGAGGATTTGGCGCGGCGTGCATATTTGATCCGCTCACCCACAGCCAGAACGGAAGCCAGCTTGTTCTTCTCGGTACTGCGATTCACGAGTCGAGGATATTCTACGCGGTAGTATGAATGCCAACAACTTGGAGGCAATCGAAATAAAACTAATCCCCCCGCGATTGGTACCTGAAATGCGAGCACCCTTTTTAAAAAGCGGGACAATAACTAGCTCGCCCCATAAAGAAAGGACTTCTTCTTCACGCTGCCTTTTGGAGAGCAATGAGGTTAGCTGGCTACAGATAACTGAGCCTCCATACTTGAACAGCTCCGAAAGAAGTCCATCTGAGCCGGCTGCCTTGACTCGTTTCAAGTGCCGAATCTCAAGACAAACTTCTGCTTCGCTGAGTGAATCAAGTGTGTCGACGCAGAGTGGGCACTTGAGTTCGTAGGGGATACAAGTGGACAGTGAGGGCCAGGTGAACTGGGAATGAAAATATTCGGCCCATCGATCCAAGCGTCTCCGTATGTCGGCGAACCATCCGCTTCGCAAATTGTCCCACTGATACCAAGCTTTTTGTGGTCAGTGGATCTAATGAGCTGAAAGAACTTACCAGTATTGCCAGAGGGGCCGCCGGCCTACATTTTCGAATTACGCTGAGATCATTAGGCTTCACGATCGCTACTTAGGGTTTGTTTGAGCTGCTGACTAACAGACCAACGCACTTCATTATGATTAGACTCCGCAGAGACATTTCTGCGGTGGTCAATTAGATCCAAAGAGTGCGTGAAGATCCAGGCCTTCATAGGTTGTTGAATAAGACCACAGACTGTGCCCGGAAACGACCATGGTCCTCTGCATGAACATCCATTATTCAACAATATCTTGCGGTGGGTCGCAGCCGAGTGCACCGGCCAGAGAACATTGAAAGGTCTGCTGAACCGAGACAGTAGATAAATCTTTTTCTGTCTACCTTACAGTGCTTTTGTTCGGAGACCCTCCGAAACTCATGCAGATGTTCGCACAGACGAGAACATGGTCTGAGTCAAGAAAAATGGACCAAATTGATCTACAATTCTTTACACCACCCTGCCATCTGAAATTGATTGTGCTATAATCAATCTTAGACCATGATTAAGACACAGAAGAGGCTCTCCAAGTAGCAGAACGTCTCCTCAAATGCCGAAAGCAGGTGCTCTAGAGCAACAGATGATTATCTTCGCACAGTGTGAGAAGTCTCTCTCCATTATCTGAGCGGCTCTCATCGAGCTCGTGGGGACCACCGAGGTGACTTTCACATGATAAAAGACGGCCGACTCGTGCTTTGAGATCCCCAGCACGGAGAAATTTATCGGATGTGGAAGGTCTGCTCAAGAACTGGGGAAGTTCACATCGTACTTGGTTGAGCTGCAGCCTCAGACAATCGGAGCGTAAGCCGTGATCACAAACAACTTGCGTCTCTCCTCACGACATCTGTTGATCCTGCATGATCCCCGAGGCCGAACTGCACGCAGTCGGCTATTAATCGGGAACCGGTCCAGCAGTGCGGCCTCGGCTTTGCTACTTAGCGCTGCACCAACGCCAACCAAGCCTGCCGTACCTGCTTCTGTGTCACCAGCTAGACGTAGGTGAAATATGACTCCGTGTTCGGTGGGAGATCTCAACTCAATCCCAGTGTCGGGATCTTGCAAGCGGGTTTCAGAAACACAGCAAACATCTATGACTAGGGATTCCAAAGAATGCTCAAGAGCAGCCTGCTGCCCGATCTGCATAAGTGTGCATACCTTGAAGCGTGCCAGCCAGAACGGGGACAGAGGCTGAAGCAGAGCCACTGGGTGACGTCTGTGGGTGTCGATAAAACCATCGGGAGTAGAATTGTGGAAACAGAAACCAACTGGCATAACAGTGATTAGTAACAAATGAATAGGTGGCGTGTGGAGGTTTATGAGTAGCAGGTACAAAAGCAGCTGAGAGCGATATAGCAGATGAGCAGTCCATGGTTTTGTCGGTGGGCGTGATACTACCCAGTTGCCCATGCCATAGTAGGGAGTTGTCTTAGTGGACACTACGCCGAGTCTTCGGCTAAATATCCTGCCCGCAAGGCAGTGTATCAAAATCAAGGAATCGCGCCCATTGTGAGTTGGTGACTAAATATTCAGTTCATAGGCCTTTCGTATGGTCGGTAAAATTATACAATGATGTGTCAGTTGTTCGTCGTAACGGCGCTTCACTGCCGTTATCAAACAGTGGTCCAGTCCTCCCCACAATTTCAGCATCACATTGCTGGACTACAATGCTCCGTCAGAGTGAAGCAAGAGGCATTGAGTCTTTTGAGTGGCGAGTCAAATCTGCCACTTCACAGTAGCGTTAGACATTTTAGCTTTTTATAGAGAGAATGCTTGCTAGGCAAAAACCCACAACGTCCTGGGACACAGCCGCCAAACACTTCGCTGAAACGGGATAAACCCGAACTACCCAAATAGCACCACGAGGAGGTTGTTCGACACACCAGCGCTCAACGCTAGCATGTTCTTTCGTCGTCACATGCAATACATGCTGATGGCTGCACTGATATCTTCATCCGTACTTGAGTATGAAGGAGCGATTTTGCCCACATGCTGATAGAATACACACTACTGACGATTCCCGAAAGAATGAAATGACCGTCCAGGGCTTTCCCGAATGTGTGACGGTTATCTGTGACGAATCTCCTCTGAAAGTTTAATCCAAATCCCTCCTCTTCCTACACCCTACCAGATTTCGTTTGAGTTGGCTCCACTTGGGATGCAATCCCCGTGCTCGTGATGGCTGAGGTAAACTTCAAAGGGATTACTGGTCAAAATTTAGTTTACATGTCGCAATCCGGACACACGACGATTACTCAGAAATCCAAGAATGAATCTTTGACCTCAAATCGTATACATTCCGCTGCTGCCGCTGTGCATTCACGTCGGAAATGCTTGATGCGAATGGTCCACATTTTATGCACTGTTATTTTTACTTTCCTTCACTCTTGATGATGAGACACTGTGAAGGAGGTTGTAGATAGTTTTGTCCACTTGGGAAGTTGCATCACTGCTGGTGTGGCTATTGGAGCTAAGATTTCGATGCGTGTCTCAAGAGCTCGTCTCGTTTTCCCCTTGTGAGGACAATTATGGCGCCACCATGACATCCGTCTATCCATCAAAGGGTGTGTTTATTTTGTGCTTGTCCGCGTTGTATTGTTGTGCGTTTGCCTGTTCGTACTGTTGAACTGCGTCGACGGTCTGTCTCTGAGCACCGTTGCTTGCAGTTCACTGTCACTGTGTAATGGCTATACCCCGTAATCAATGTGGAAGTTAGACAGCGTGTCTTGAGAGGATGCCGCCACTCGGTCGCAGAGTTCGTCTCGCTGCATCTACTGCGATGGCTTGGACACACTGCGCACGCCCGCTCAGCGTCTTCTTCGTTGTTCGCGGTTCCTGCACAGAGCTGGAAGGGGCGGCGCGCAGCCTACGATTTGGACCAGCGGCATGAAAAGCTGACGAAACAATTGTCCTCGGTTGGTTGTTCTCGACTTCTTGGTTGGTGACGCTGGAAGTCATGGCTCATGAACGACATCATTGGTGCACGTGTCTCTACATGTTGCGGTGCCTCCCTTTCCTCCCCTAATAAAACTGCCAAAAAACTCAAGAACTTTGAGTAGATGGACAAAAAAGTTTCCTGCCTTTTCTTATTCCGGCGCTGTTTTCGTATTGCATCATGATTCCGATGGCACAATGTGTGCACCGCATTCATATATATATGTATATATATATATATATATATATATATATATATATATATATATATATAATCATTCCACTTTATTTGGTTTGTTCTGCCTACCTGAATAAGATTCTATTAACTGGCCACGTTGCCTACGCTAATTGCGCTTCGGTAATTTTGTTGCGTTTGTATCATTTTAAGTAACTTGTGGAAATTTCTTACTTATCGCGGATTCGTAGCTAACCAACTTACTTCATACGGTAATTTAGGGAAGTTATGCCACCGTATCTGTATGCATTATTCGATTTATTTTATTGCAGCTTGTCGTTCAAAGTAAATGGCAGTTGCTTGATATCCCCAGTGTGTCTGCGCTTGATGTGCATGTTGACAAGGTGCCTACCTGTCTATTACCCACTACCTCGTCCATACTGGCTCCAGGATACAGTTGGTCGTTGCTGGAGGGGACGGGGTGCACGGTCCTTGTGGCCGTGCTAGGCTGGAAGAGGGGTTCCTTACACTCAGTGTGGAGCGGACTACGGTCCAGCCACCGTCTTGTGTGCGCCTGATTCCCAAATACAGCGTGCTTGTGTTTTCCTGTGAAGGAGTGTGTGCCGGCTCCGTTGATGAAACGTAGGTCCCATCCACATGCCTCCCGGTCTTATTCCTTCTGGTTTACATTGGATATGGGATGTGTGGGTGGTGCAGCGCAATCCACCCTTGGTCCCTCTGTAGGCGCAGGCGTCCTGTGGCTTGCCACAGTGACAGGCAAATCCGAAACCGGATGCCGCCAGCCATACATATATATATATATATATATATATATATATATATATATATATATACTATCCTTTCCAGCAGTTTACCACCAACCCACGACGTTAGCTCCAAATCCAACCCCTCCGTCGTTTCGCGTCGACTAACCTGACTATTTGTAGCTCACTTTTGTGAGACGTTTCCAGCCATTTGACTATCTCAGCGTTTAGCATGATGTTGTTTGTCTTATTAGTGTACAATCCAGCGGTTAACGCGCATTGCATTATTTTCAGTTGCCTTCATTTCATCCGGTTGCTTAGCTAACTGAAATACCGGACACGATTCTAAACATCTCCTGTGGTAATACCTGCTTATTTGTACGTCGTTGGCTGCTACAGTGTATGCGAGGAGGAGTCCACACAGTCGCTGCCGGCGCGTGGAGATGCCAAAGACGAAGCTCAGGTTTGGTCCATCGTGAATGAACTAAGCAGGCGAAACGGAGCTGCTTAACAGCCACGGAAGGACGTAGCGTGAACACTGGTCAGACAGACAAACGAGAACTGACGTGCCCAAACATGATTCAATTTGGACAAAGTCGAATTAGATTGAAACGAACAGAACTTACGCACCATTGAACATAAACGACGGAATACTGTAGCTTGGGAGCAGGCAGAAATTTGAATATGTACGACTCCATCGAAGAAGATATATATATATATATTTGCAAAAGTCTGCTAACAGACATAATGCCATCAGAAACCATGGGATTCAAACGAAGGTACAGAAACATTAAAATAAAACACAACACAACAATGTCCATGGTTTCCTCAGAGGGCGAGATACTACCCGGTTGCCCAAGCCGAAGTAGGGTGTTGACTTAGGGGACACCACCCCGAGCCTTTGGCTGAATAGCCTGCTCGCAAGGCAGCGGAGCGAATTCAGGGAATCGCACCCATTGGGAGCCGGTGACTGATTGCTCAGTTCATACGCCTTTCGTTTGTTCCTTTGTCAAACAGGGGCCTAATTGCTCCCCAGAAGTACAGCATAAGGTTGCTGGAATACAATGCTTCGCCAGGATGAAGCAAGGGGCAATGACTTGATTTATTGGCGAGTCACGTCCGCCACGTCACAGTGTTGTTAAACGGACATATGTGGCTTTTTATAGGGAGAACGCTTGCCAGGCGAAAACCCACCACGTCCTGGATCACTGCCGCCGAACCATTTGCTGGAACGGGAAAATCCCGAACCACCCAGCTGGCACCACGAGGAGGTTGTTCGGCAAGCCACTCATCGAAGTACGATTAAAGACGTCAAAAATGCAATCTATGACTTGTCACTGCCATGACCGTTTTTCAAGTCCCCACGTGATATCGTAAACGTGTAACTCATGGTAAATTGAGATGTCAGTACGTTATCGCTCTCTGAATCGAACACTGGAGAAATACAGATCCAATCTAATAATGTGTCAGCTGTACGCCGTAACGGCGCCTCACTGCCGTGCGACCACCACCAGTCACACGCGGGCTGAGTATATCGCGAGAATGCCCACCCCTACGCGGATTCGAACCCGCGCCGCAAGGTTACGAAACAAGCTCGTTATCTCTAGGCAACGGGCCGACATCCAATAATCTTTTTAACTGCGGCACTGTGTTTGCTTCAACTATATGTTTCGGCAAACTGTTCCAAACATTTACCACTCGCCGTTCAAAGTACAGGGAGTGGGGAACTCGCTTCAGATCTGGAACCAAAAACTTGTACTGGTGTCCGCGTATGCTACAAGGAGCTTGCAAGTTGAGCACTGGTCTCAGCATGGAGAAGTCATCTGGATGATAAGGTTGATTCGCAACCGACGATAGACCAGGATGTATAGTCCTATCCTCTCGTACGGTAATCCTGGCAAACTGGAGATGAGTCTCGCAGCAACTTGGTGGACCCGTTCGATCTACCGCGCCTCGCCTCGGGTAGTCGAAGAATAGGCGGGCGAGCCGTACTCTACCATTGGTCTGATAATGGGGAGTGACTGGCAACCTCCTCAGACCAACTACAGCAGCTGCGCTTGAGCGACCAGAACATTCATTTCGTTGTGGCCTGTTCCTGTGATCAATGGTTAGCTGTCGCAACCAGATAGCGTCCCCCCAGTAATGTACAATATAAACAATACTTTGCTTTGGTCCCTGCACAAACTGTATTTTGACTCTTGAACGGCTTCACGACACTTACGCGTTTTCTAACGGCACTCGGTTTGTGTGCACTGCCCCATCTAGTCAATGGCGCTAAGCGTGTGGCCCTCACTCGCAGTTTCAGCGCCAACCGACCGCTATTCGTGGACGTTACGCACACGTTTCACCGCATATCGTGCTCACAACTTCTTTGAATGGCGGTAAATTCGGTCATCACCGATGGCATCAGCTCCGATTGTTCCCATACTGTCACATCTTCCGCGTAGTGGTCTAGTGTTGTCTGCCTTCCTTGTGTGCCTCGTTCTCTCAGTCCCCAGACACACACCGCTTGGCTTAGCACTGTATGTGGATGTGTATCCGATTTCGTCGAAAATACTCTCCTATGGCCGACTCTTCACAAGAGTCGGCCAAACGGCACCGTCACTAGGGTTCAAATTTTTTCCATTCAAGATAGTGCTTTATGCACACATGCGGTTGAATACTCAACTGTTACACACACGCTTTCAGCATGGTAAAACATAGTAAATAGCATAGTAAATACACAAGTAGAGTAATAAGTGCGATAAACAGCAGTATGGTTACGATGCAAAGTTGTTTTTAAGCTCCAGGACAATTGATGTCTGGTCGCACAAAAAGCGTACCAGGTATGGAATAACGGATGAGTGATGTGCCCTTGTGCTGGCAAAAATGGATCTATACTTTTGTCTAGTTGAAGATGTTAATACACACTTAGACAATGACTTTTATCAGATCCTCGAAGCAGGCCTCATGCCTGAACTGGTGTGAATGGACACATGAATCTCAACAAAGGTCGCCTTGGGAATTCCACTACACCGAGGCAATTGCGTCAGTGATCTACCTAAGATTTTGAAGTGCTTCCTTAGAAAACCAGGAACTATCACAATGGAGCAATATGTCCAAAGGGGTAAGACACATGCGGTGATAAATCTCAGAACTAAATGGCGGAGGATAGAGGAGGATCACAAACGAAGGGCGTAGAATGAAAGCCTCCTCATCTTTGTGGAAACATCATTAATATGGTGTGACCAGGAAATATCACGACTGTGTCGCACCTAGATACTTGAGTGCAAATTCTCGCCATCTATGTGAAGTTCGGGATATTCCATGAGAAGTTACCGATAACATGGCCTTTATGTAGGGAGAAAATGACGCATTTAGCGATAAAAAGTGAGCTCTGCACCATAATACAAGGCTGTCCAGATAGGCTTGTAATTTAGTTAATGAGGCTGCGGTCGGTTGTTGCATACCCAAGACTACGTCATCTGCATATTTCAGCAATACCGCATCGGCAGGGGCAGGTAAAGAAGTGATGTAGGTGGAAAACAGGTATGGAGATAGTATGGCCCCTTGAAGAACGCCGAGGTGGACAGCAGAGAGTTGAATATCGCCATCGTGCAGGTCTCTCAAAAGGAGCTCACGGTTTACACTACCGAAAACATTACTGTAATTGAGAATACTCATACCTACGGATTTGACCTAGTGGTCTAATCACCACAGCACTGAATGTACACGATAGGCTAGTGCGTCTCGAGTCGACCACAAACTATGATAAGCAAACTGTAGCGGATCATCTGAACGAGTCTGATTCAGCAACTTTTCAAGAATAATCTCGAATGTCTTCAAATTTACCGAGGTACAGGCAGTTGGTTGGTATTTAGCTGAGCCTCTTTCTGGCACCGGTGTAATTCTGGCACTTCTCTAGCAGTTAGCAATATTAAACTCTTTCATGCACAACGTGTATAAGTTAGCAAGAGGCTGGGCTAATGGAATCGGCGCACCCACAGACAACGGGTGATAGTCTATCCGGACCACTTACTTTGTTGGAGTTTAGCTGTAGTAGTTTATTGCGCACTGTATTTCTGTCAATGGCAGCTAACGAAGTTGTGGGCCGATCCAAGCATTGGGAAGAAGGGTGATAGGTGGAGTTGACATTGAATCAACCGAAGTTTCGGTTCTGTTCTTCCAGGTTTGTATCTGGATTTGACACTCGGTTAGAGGCTCATCTAAGTTGTTTCAGCATACGCCAGACATCCCGGCAGCTACTATTTCTCAGTATGGTCTTGACATATAGGTGGTTTAGACGACGCAGCTCAATTTTGGTAGAAATAGAAAAATATTTCTTCGCATCGTAGTCTTTCGTTTTGAACCCTTTATCTTTGAGGCTACGCAAGCGTTTTAAATATGGAAATAAAAACTGATCCGCACAGATGAAAATGGTTTCCAGTGCACAGCAGGCATTAAAGCAGAAGTTGATGTAGCTCGTTAACTGGTCGCGGTATTTAGATGCATCCTTTTCAAAAAAAATATACTGAAATTGATGGATGAAATCATTTCCTGGAGTCGATATATCTTCTCAGGGGAACATTGTCTTCTTTTAAGTCTACGAGTAATATCCCTATGACTTTTCTTTCTGTAAATGATAGGAGATAACTTGATATTTGAGTGGCCAGAACTACGAATCAGTGCCTGCTTGCACACAGAAAAGCGCTTCCCATTGTTGACAGTTATAAGGTCTATAGTTACTTCAAGTCTGGTGGTGGAGTTTACGACATTTTTCAGCCAAACATCTGTAAGAAAAGTGGTGCCAAACCTGTTGAAATCACCAGCAAAGATGCAAAGAGAAGAATCAGTATGGTCGATGACACTTGAAGTGAACCGATCGTGAAATTCCTCGGCCTCAGAAGCGGGACAACTAGGGGCAATGTAGATATTTGCAAACAAAATCGCTTGGCAGCCACTTAAACATCTTGGTTTACATTTCACAATCTAGTAGTTAATACGTGTATTATTGCTGAAAATGTTCTCACCCGTATGTGTAAAGCTTATCTTGATTTTAATTGACTTGGAAAAGCATGCACCACACAGGATTGACATAAGTGACAACACCTCCACCGCTGCTCTTGTATGTAGTTGACTGGTCGACACGATTGCAAATGAATCTCTCGATCGTTACATCTTCATGGAACCACGTCACTTGAAGCCTACTTACGCCAAGCTTCGAGTATTCACGACGGTGAATTTGGCTTTTAAGTTCATCCATTTTGCTCATAACTAATCGGATATTTGAGCTTATTATAGTGGGTATACTCATACTCCTCAACGTTTGCTTTCGTAAAGCAACCCACCATTCAAAACGATGTTTTTCAGTAGAATTATTGTGCTTCTTGTAGATCCGTTTCAGTTTGTTTTTTACAGCTTGCTCGTGTAAATCCGTGACATTCAGTGGAGTAGAAACACATAGGGATTTTAAAATATCGCGAGTATAGGTCATCATGGCCTTGAAGATTGCATGTATGGGGTAAAAAAACGAATGCAAAAATTGCCGAAAGCGTGAGTGTAAGTAATTTTGCAAATAGAACCGAAGAGCACTGCGAAGTTTGAAGCCCCAGCCACTGGTGTTGAATCCTCTTGACCACTTTATCCTCCAAGTGCGATTGCTGACCACAGTTCGCCAGGGGATAGGTCAACTACAGCCACTTCATCATCATCATCATTAGTATACATTAGCTGAAGGTGAGAAGCACACTTCAACTATTGTGCCACAATCCAAACAGACAAATATACGAACAAACGGGATGATAAATATTATAGAATGCATGAAACTGATAACAAACTGCTTGATAACAGTATGCTTAAAGAGAGAGATCGTGGTTGGATAGGGAACATGAGCGGGATGGGGAGGGACAAAGAAGCTCACTACACAAACGCCATTGAGATTGGCTTTTTTCGTTATCAACTAGTGAATCCAACCAGACGTGTTTATCGTCCTTCGGTCCCCAGCCCGGCAGTCTGGAAATACCAACCGACGTCAAGTTCGAAGTGTGAGACTTCATTCCTCTTGACCAAGTCATCTCTTGTTCTCCCCTCCTCTTCTTCCATCCAAACCCCGGGCGCACAAACAACGCGCGTCGCGGGCGTCTGTAGGTTAAGATGCCCAACACCTGGCCTAGCTATCGGAGCCTGGTGCGTGAGATAACCGTGCTGCGCGATTCATTCGCTCTACCTGCACCGAATACACATCCCCAAACACACTCATTGTTCACGCAGTGTTCCCACCAGACATGAGTTGTGCAGCGATGGTCGGATGTAACTAGTCTCCTTATGTCTGTCGACTTGATGGGCCAGGTTTCACAACTGTATAGAAGGTTTGAACGGACGGTTGCATTGTGAATTGTGAGTTTCAGAGCCAGAGTGATGTGGCGCCTGCGCCACAGCTGACTGAGGTTGGCAAAAGCGCCTCGAGCTTTTGCTATGCGGTTTGTGATCTCATTTTCCGTTCCATTGGCGCTAATATAACTGCCTAGATACTTAAATTCTTCTGCGACTTCTAGCTAATCCCCACCAAGGGTCAGCGCAGTGGTGGGTTCCTGCTAATCTTGGGATAGAACTTTTCATTTTCGGAATTTAAAGTATAGCTCTAAACAACTGACATCCAGTGCTAATTTGTCCACTGCTACTTGCCACGTTTGGAAGCTGTCACAGATGAGGGCTATGCGGTCGGCATACTCCAAATCGAGAATTCGTTTACCAGGAAGCAACTCCACACCTTGCAGGTCATGTGTAATGAACGCAATTTCCGTGACTTCATCGATGATGAAGTTAAAAAGGTATAGTGACAGCGGGCACCCTGATCTCACTTCACTGGAGATATTGAAGGGCGGTGACAGCCTACCGTAAGTCCTCACTCTATCCGAACTATGCTCGTAAAGTGTTCTGATTAGGTCTCCGTGTTTTTCGGGCACATCTTTCCTGAGTAGCCAGTCCCAAAGAGCGCGTCCATCAACCGAATCGGAGGCACCTTTGATGTCGAGGAGCATGACTATGGTGGATCACCGATAAATATGGCAGTGACGCACTGTGAACATGTGATAAATGCCGCCTCGACTTCGATGAAACCCGCCTACTTTTCACGAATCCGGCTTTCACGGGGCCAGCAAATCTATGAAGAATGACGGAGGCGAATATCAGGCTGATCGCTCTAGGATTACCGCATTCGGAACGTGAGCCCACTTTGAAAATAGGAACTATAACGGAACGGCTCCAGTCTGCTGAGACAGTTTCATACTTCTACAGCATCACATGTAAGTTGTGCAGATTATCTACAAAATCAGCTCCTTCGAATCTGAAGGAAGCTGGAGGAACTCTATCTGCTCTTGTGACCTTGTTTTCAACAGTCTGGTATCATGTTTGACTTCTGCGTATGAAGGCGGATCCAGGGGAACAGCTCAAGGAGAGGGGTGATCGGTAGCCGATGGAGAAGCTGGTAATTCTGGGTGATTAAGCTGTTTCTCAAAGGACAGCCCAGGGAGTGGGGCGATCACTGGCCGGTGAGGAATCGAACAATTCTGGCCAATTAAATTGCTTTTGAAAATGTTCTGTTCAATGCTCCAAGTGTTTTGACAAGTTGTAGATAGGCTCTCCACTCTCCTCAGGTCTCCTGCTGCCCGTTTCCCGTATCAGACGGAATAACTTTTGATGGTTACCAAGAGAAACGGCTACTTCCATCTCTGACTCACGAAGAGACCACCAGGATTAGCGGTCTCTCTTCAGGCTATCACGGAGCTCTTTGCGAGTTTCATTGTGTTCGCTTCCAGCCGGAATATACCCGGTGAGCATCGATAAGTTCCGGAGACCGTGAAGGGACCCGATGTCTATGTTGGCTATTAGACTTACCACATGAGGATGTGCCTGCTGCTGGTAAATGCTGGTGAACTTGCGACCAGTGAACTTCACTTGTCTCCGGTGAGCATTTACTCAACTCGCATGTCAACGTACTTTGATAAGTATTCAGAGCAGCTGATTTCGTCAGTTTGTTGGTGTCAATGCGCTCACAGCGTCGTCGTGGGTGTCCGCCAAAATGCATCCGCATGTCATCACATACAAGTGCATGGTCAGTGTCCACAAAATTGCTCCAAATCGAGCGACATTTCTGGACGCAGCCTCTCCATCGCTAACTTATCGCAATGCAGTCGATTTGCGTCCAAGGCTGGTTCAAGGATGGTGGGCGCTAAGTCACCCTCCGGCGGGTGTTGTGTCCGAAGTTAGTGCTCGCAAGAAATAAGCGGGTATCTTCTTACAAATGACGTAATCACTCATCGATATCATTACGGGAGCCTACACCGTGTTGGGCGCGCAGATGCAGTTCATTCGTTTATATATATATATATATATATATATATATATATATATATATATACCATCGAAGCGAAAGTCCTTCGCGTTAACTGGTAGGTGCACACTAAATTCGCCTCCATACTCACGTAAATCCATTCACTCGAATTGATACACTGGTTCCATTATGGGGAATTCCTTCCATCCCGACTGGCGAAACAATCACCCTACCGGTACTCTGTGATATCTTCAGTCGCATCCACTCTACTGGATCGGTGGCGACTTTGACCCGACTAGACGTCCATCCGCTGGGTGACAGAGACCCCCCGCCGTCTACTGATGACAGTGTCTTATGTACGGATACGCTACTTGTGTGTTTACTCCCGAGCAGCCGCATTCCTTGCGTGTCCGATGGTTCTATTTGTGACTTCCATAATGCAGATTTCATCTCTGTATTCTGACACAGATACCTCAGTGATCGCACGATTACGCAATGTGTCTTGCAAACAAAATGCTTATTGGCATATCAATGAGCTCTAGGATTGCATCGACGCCAAGCGCCCCTCTGTCTGAACGTTTATCTTATCTGGTCACCTTCGAATATCTCAGGTTCTCCATCTGCTGCTATCAGAACTCAGATTTCTCTAGCCTCAACAAGTACACCCTCACAGTGCCACGTTAAGCATTCTCTTGCTCATCTTTACCCACTTCGTTTAAGCTACCACATTGTTGCCCTCTCACTGAGCATCACCTTTTGTCGTTGTGCCTAAACCTGCATGAATACCACATCGTCGTTCGGCCTGTTACCACCATCCCCCTGACGGGGCTGTGAGCTATCGGGCGCGTCCCCAGGTTGCGGATTGGGGAATGCCTTCGTTGTAGAAGTAACTTCGAACAACTCTCGGCTGCTTTGCAGACGAGATAAATAAGCAGTCGCTGACAATTAGCAGCAGCGTCTCAGAGTGCGAAGAGTTCTGGGCTGGTCACACGTATGCCGGTATGTCAAAGCCAAAGTGACCGACTATATGGTCACTGACCACTCACTTCTGTTCCCAGAGGTGAGTACCTATCGGAGGGTAGATGAACAACCTTGCTGGTCACCGGCTTCTGTGTAGATTGCAAGCGAACACAAAATGCGAATGAGCCACCTGGTTGTCAAAAATCTTCATGAATCGCCCCGCTGCCTTGCAGGTCATGTCATTAAGAGCAAAGGCTCAGGGTGCGGTCTTTTAAGTCAACCCTTTCCTCGGCATGGGCAATCGGGAAGCTCACTGTCCACACAACACGCGAATCCACATAACGTCTCTTCCTTTTTGTTGTTTTTACTCGTATTGTGGCGCTCTGCCAATTGTTTATTGACCAAGTATTAAACAGACATTCAAATATTACCACCCATCAACGGTGTTTCGCCTAAGGTCGCTTCGGTGCCCACATCGTCTACTTTGTGGTTAGCGAATCAACTTTTATTGGTGACCGATAAGTCTCGATCCGAGGCTACGTGGTTGCCATCCTGTGGTGCCTGCTTAGCTGCGTTTGATGTCGCAGCATCCTGTGTGCATCAGTTGCAATTTGAAGTTGATGAATAAATGAAGTTTCATTCTCCACTATGCGAAGCATGTCTTTTGAGAGAGAGAGAGGGAGTATGAACTTGTACATAGTTATATTCGTTCGACTGCGAACTTAAACGTTTGCTTGCTTTTTCTGTAATTACTGCGGCTTTTCTTAAGTAAATAGGACTGAAATTGCCTATGTTTAGTTTGCGCTTCTAGCTTGTTAACTCCTTTGAACTTTCTTCTTAGCCTATTTCTCTCCTACCACAAATGGTTACAAGCTTCGCTCAGCACGATTGTTCCATCGATTAACGCTCCTAGCGCGTAAGCTGTTTGTGTCCCCCCCCCCCACACACACTCCTATTACTAGGTGGTGTCCACTTTATCATTTTCCCGTTCGAACGGCTTTGAACGCGCACTCCTGTCATCTAATACGATTGTGTAGAGCTTCCTATACATTTTGATGCATATGGTTGGCGCGGGTATGCAGTACTTTGCGTGTGTTATATTCGACAACCGGATTGCCCTGTGATGATCTGTGTCTTCAGTAAATTCCTTCTTGTTTTTACAGCGCGATTCCGGTGCCCCTGTCAGTTCCACCCCGCATTCCATTGCCAGTTCCTGTACACGTAGCGTCCCCTTGGATTCCTCTCCACTTCCTGACGCTGACATCCCGACCACGATAGCCGGTTCCTCCGATCCATACTCACATGCCGCTTCCGTGTCGAATCAAGATATCCCTGTGTGTCGGTCCGGGTCTTGTGCAGTGCACCAAGCTCTTCACATCTCCACCTCTTCTGCTGCCGCTCCCAATTCTCCCCATATGACTCCGAGCCCAGTGGCGAGAACCAGACCATCCATTCGGTTCCCAATGCAAGGGCGTACCCTTCTCCTAGCTGGTTTGGGAAGTGATAGTGGTGGTAGCAGCGGTTGTATGGGCGACCACAGTGCTTCCAGTGCAGCGCATTCTCCTGGCTTGGATAGCCCTGTTTCTCCTGCGGTCTGCAGCACTCACTCTGCCTACTACCACCTGACAAACACGTGCTCGGCGAGTCATTCGAAACCGGAGCCCGGCACATGCGAATCTTATGCAATGCGGCCCAACGCCACATCCAAACAATTCCCATCAGGCGATACACCAACAGATGCATCTGGTCTCGACACTTTGAATTCGTCCGGGGACATCCAGTCCGCGACCTTTGCGGACACATGCACAACGCGGCGTGTTTCGAGTAAGCAACATTTATTTTTTTTAGTCCCTCCATGGCTGCTCCAACCTATTCCTATCTACAGTGGGAAATTGGGTGTTGCGCACCCGAAAGCACTGCACTCTATGACGCGTTTGGATCTTATCTGATTTCATCAGCTAGGGATAACACGCATTGAATCCGGGACCACTTGGATGTTAGTTGCGACCGTTACCCCTCCACCGCCGGGTCGCGATGAAATCAACTACGATCGAAACGCATCATGGCGTGCAGTGTTTTCGGGCGGGCAACACCCAATCTCCGTCTGCTTCAGTTGCTGCGGTCTTGGTGATCAAATGACCAAATTCCACCTCAATGTGAATCGCGGTCCACATTGAGATTGCGCGTCGCAATCCATCCACGCAATGTGTACTTCAAAATGACCTTCCAGTCAGGCATTGCCCGTTTTAACCTGGTGGCTGCCCCAATCTATTTCTACTTATTCGTGGCCTATGGTAGATTTCCCAGACTTTGTTGGCGTCTGTAACTTGCATATACCGAATCACCATATGGACCAGACACTACATTTTCTCTCGTTGGTTTAAATAATATGGGAATCACTTTTGCACAATACAATGAGCTTATTCAAGCAATGCATTACACACTTTCAACGACGCTTGTAGCTCAGCTTCATCCTTTGTATTTTGTGAACTTCACACAGTATGCTCGAGTTTAGTGCGACGCGGTCAGGCTCAAACCAAATGCTCCGCTTCACCTAACGTTCGAAGCGCAACTTCGTCCTTGGATCGCTTTGACTCAGCTTGTCCTGATTGTTTCATAACGCTTGCTTTTCAAGCATGGTTGTGAGATCTTTCGCAAACGATTGACGCTTCTCTCCTTGAACAGCTATGGAAAGCGAGGACCATTGGGCATAGTCTGTCGTAGTGACAATCTTCAATAAGAACAGATAGATTTCCATTTTAATCCGGCGCTTTTCTGCTGAACCAGAATCCCATATGAGCGAAAGGGACAGATGTGGTTGTTTGTCATGACGGGGCTACACAGCTCTTCGACAGATGCTAGAGCAGCATCACGCGCACCACACGCTGTCTATTACTGTGATTCTCGATTTCGAGATCTCATTCGCCGAAATCAGTCGCTCTGTTCTGTTCTACCCTTGAAGTATGTGACCATTCGACTCGTCATGTACTCGAACACCTCAGGTCGCGTTAGAGTCTACGCGGCCAACTGCCTGCTGCTTTTCTTGCAACAGAAGTTAATCCGCTAAGTCCTTCCGTTCCTCCACTTTCTTTCAACCTTCTCGTTAATCTTCATGGGTTTTCCCTCGCTGTGTACTTATTGAGGCGCTATCGATAGAAAACTGGCTAGTTTTTATCGTACGGACGATACTTTTTCCCTTTTGACACTTGTGAACTAGCATGTTGAACTTTGAATTGTCTGTTTGGAGTTTTCCCAACTCTAGGTATATGTTCTGCTTTTTCCGATTTTTTTCGTGACCTTAATGCCCGTCAATCAACCGAGTAGGATAGCTCCGAGAAATTGAGATTTAATCAGTGGAAAAGTGCACGGAGGTTCGGAATGAGATTATTGTGGGGCTAGAATGTAGAAATGCATAATTGTAGACATCGAGCATAAAATTCGGTAAAGTAGGTTAGTTCGTCTGAATGCTTCCCCCGAACAGAGTTCTAAACATTGCTGTAGGATCACCTCTTGCTTTCCAGTCCTGTGGACCTCAACTACGAGGAAAGACATCAGCAGTACGCCGGCACGCACTACCGACGCTTCGCTGCCGGGCAACCACCACCTGTCGCGCATGGACTAAAAGTACTGCGAGGATCGCCCGATTCCCTGCGCGGTCTCAAACAAGTGACCTCAGGGTTACGAAGCAGGCTTCTGAGACTTAAGATCACGCATTAGCAGCAGAAACAACACGTCTTCTGAACTTTGTTCACGTATTATGTAGGCCAGAAGTACTCTAATAATTCTGAGACGCTTTTAGCGCCAGGTGATAATTTTCGTTGATCTTGTGGGCCGTGCACACACTGTATATTAAATACTATATTGATGAGATAGGGAGTAATAAATTCCCTGCAACTCCATCAGACTTGGATCAAAAGTGTTAACAAAGCTATCAATGCGCCAATCGTTTTTCACGTTCTCATGTAATATTGCAAAAGCATGTGGCCCGCAACAACAGAGGAGTCGCCAACGTGAAATGTCATTGTTGACGTTGGCGAAGTGTGTATCCAGAACTGTATTGAGTTGGGATGTTCCACTGCAACTCCGCAAGCGAATTCGTTTCCGCCGAAATGTGACGCCAGCTTTCCAAAATGGTGCTAACATTGAATGCATACTACATTGAACTAAATTCCCATTCCCATATAATTAATCTTGCACCAATTTTATAATATTTTGTTGATAAATATATGTATGATAAACAAAACAAATGGTATGACATTTTCTGCTCCACCCTGCATGCATATATACGCATATATATATATATATATATATATATATATATATATATATATATATATATATATATATAAGGCGGGAGAGCCCATGGTTTACCAAAGCTTGTGGTGGCTAGATCCGGACAGATCGTCGACCCGCTGCTGCTGATGTTATGCCGTGGGCTCATGTCCTGGATGTCTCGTGGCGACCGCTGGGTGCGATTTATTTTACACCCTTCTTCTAGTTAAGATGCAGGACGCAATTTCGCATGAGTCGGTTCAGTCTCATTGTGCTCGGCCCGTTTCCTTTCGTGTGTATACTTGGTCGAAGGCTTTTGCTGAGAACTCGAGTCATTTCCTGTCAGGTGTTGCCGCCCTGGTAGTACCCTAATCCAACCTCCCCTCCAATCATGATTTACGCCAATGATAATAAATCCATACCGCATCGGCCGTCGCGCAATGGCCTTAAGAAAAGACTCGCCTTATCTGTTGCACACAGCGGGTTGGATAAGCGAAAACATGCTACTTCTGGTGCTTCCCTTCTTTCTTCTTCCCGTGCACCATACTCCCCCCGTCCCTGTTTCACCTAGCCCATTACTTCCTCCAATCCAGGTCGTCACCTCCCATATGGTTACCTGCCACCGGAATCGTATGCCTCCGCACAGAACGCTCAACATTGGGGGCTGGAACGTGCGCAGTTTGCTCAACCGGAATACGAGTGAACGTCCCAAGCGATGCACTGCACTAGTCGCGGTGGAACTGGCACTCTAACTGTCTTTAAGACGTACACTTTCCGCTCACCAGACGATTTTGTTGACACACTCGCAGTCTCTTTGTGTGTTGCATCCGTGTAACTTAAAGTTGTGCTGGTCTATAGGAGCCCCGATAGCGTTTATGTTAAAAGGCGAGGCAACATAAATACGTCCATCTCGGTGTTGTTTGGCCCTGATGGCTCTGCCGCTGTCACAGATTATGACAAAGCTTGTTTACTCGGTGAACAGTAGGCAGGTGTGTATGTTCGAGAGTCTTAGCTCCTGCCCTGTTTAATAGCTTCATGCCATGATGTGCTTTTGATCCGGATTGTGTTTACGGTGTTCGTGTGGAGCACCGTATTGCTGGTGGGTTTCTGAACATCCGTCGTTTCGGTGCGAGAACTCTAGTCTGTGAGACAACTATCCGTATGTTGCTGTTTGCTGACGACTGTGCGTTGTTTGCACACAGCGCGGATGAGTTGCAGCATATGACTAATGCTCTGGCTTCGACAGCGGCCCGATTCAGGCTCACCAGCGACACAAGCAAAACTGTCTGTCTCTTTCAGCCTTCACCGGAGGTGCAATCTTCAATATTGCCGCGAATCAGCATTGGTGATGACGTATTGGACTGTTAGGACTGTGGTGTCGACTGACCAGCAAACACACAGTGACCTTCGTATCCGCGTCTCGAAGACGACGGCGGCATTCGGGAAATTTGAGTACCTAATGTGGAACAACTACCAGCTTACCGTTGACACGAAGCTGATGGCGTACAAATCCATGGTGCTGTCCGTTCTTCTATGCTGCAGCGAAACGCGGACGGTGTCCCGGCGGGGAAATCGCGGTTGAAATTCTTACTCGCTTTCTATCACAGGATTTTTGACGGACGTTCCCAGCAGCAAAATTACATACCTACTTTATCAGCACAGCGATGGTGCAGCTCAGTCTCAAGGATAGTAGACCTGTCCACGACAACTCTATGTGCATCTATTCATTTACCTGTTCCTGTGGTTCAGGATACATTGGCCGTACAATTAGGTGTTTATCCGAGAGAATGAAAGAACACCATCCGGCTAGCGACCGGATACAGAGGGGTATGTAACAGCCATAGCTGCCCATCTTGCCAACATAGGCCACAACCCTGAGCCAGCCGAAGCATTCCAAATTATCTACATGGCCCCGGACAACCGATCTAGGTATATGCGCAGACGGATACTAGAAGTCACTGAGGCTATAGCAGTCCGGTTGTACGAACCAAAGTTGTGCGCTCAGAAACGATTCGTTCGAGCCTTACAGCTGTCATGGCCCGATCGAGTTGTGATTTTTACTCAGTTGGATCGTGTGAAGACTCCGACATTGACCTGGTTATTGGCGATAGTTGACCTCTTTTAAACTGATTTTACCCCGTTTTAACGACTCAGTAGTCTGTCTGATCGATGTAATTGGTATATAATTGTACTAGTCTGGTGAAGAATTATCGTAAACATATGTTCGCTAACGTGAGGTATCTCTGGCGGTTCCATCAACAGTGCCTCCGACCGATTCTGCACATTGGTTGGTACGACAGAGTTGCGGACACGGAAGTGTTGCGCCGAAGTGAAATGTTTGCAGTGGATTGCATACTTTTCCTCAGACACCTTAGGTGGCTCGGTCATGTGTGGCTTACAGATTCGGCGCAGAGACCGAAGGAGCTATTATATGGTCAACTGAGTTTGGCGTAGCGGCATGTGGGGAAACCGAAGCTTCGTTACCAGGACATGCTCAAAGTGAACCTCTCACGTTCTACTCTTGATAGCAGGTCATGGGAATCATAGGCGGTTGATCGGCGTGCATGGCGCGATCTAATCATGAAGGCAGTTGCTGAGGTGCAAGACAAAGCCCTTGTGCATGCAGAGAAAAAGCGATAATCGCGGAATCGACAGACGCCGATGGGTTGTACTCCATCGGCATCGAGCGCATGGTGCTGTAACACATGCGGTCGCGAGTGCCTGAGTCAGGCAGGCCTAGTGAGCCATGAGCGAGGCCACTCGGGACCACTACCGAAGCGACCACGGGTCCTGCAGAGAACGTAGGCAGAACCGGCGCAGCGTTTGTAGGTACGCTGCATTCGATTTACTAACCGCGTGCTTGCAGGCCAAGTCTCTATTTCAGGTGGTGGGTTTGCTATATAGTCCTAATGCTTTTCGATCTCATATTAATGTCTACCTGAACTATCTTCTATAAACTTGCACACGTCGCTTGAGCTAATTGTAGTTAACTTCGATAACATTTTCACGTTTGTGGCACTATCTTAAAATATCTTTTCTGACGTCTTGAACTTATCGTGGATTTGTTCATCACTAATTTATTTTATGTACCCTTTTGGTGAAGAGTTATGTCACCGTATCTGTATGCATTATTCGATTTATTTTATTTGATATTGTGGTTTCAAGTGCTTGACTGTTGCTCTATATCCCAGGTGGGGCTGCGCTTAATGTGCACGTTGACAAGGTGTCTACCTGTCTATTACCCACTACCTCGTCCATACTGGCTCTAGGAGGCAGTTGGTCGTCGCTGGAGGGGACGGGGTGCACGGTCCTTGTGGCCGTGCTAGGCTCGAAGAGTGGTTCCATGCACTCAGTGTGGAGCGGACTACGGTCCAGCCACCGCCTTGTGTGCGCTTGATTTCCCAAATACAGCGTGCTTGTGTTTGCCTGTGAAGTAGTGTGGGCCGGCTCCGTTGATGAAACCCGGCTCCCATCCACATGCCTCCCGGTCTTATTCCTTCGGGTTTACACTGGATATGGGATGTGTGGGTGGAGCTGTGTGTGGTGCAGCGCAAGCCACCCATTGTCCCTCTGTAGGCGCAGGCATCCTGTGGCTGTGCTATGGAAGCCACAGTGACAGGCAAATCCGAAACCGGATGCCACTAACCATTGAGTTGCGGCGCCACTTTCGCCTCGAAGTGACGCATTATTTGAATCAAGGCTTCCAGAATACTGAATGGCCTAGTGATGGAATATGTCCTAGTGGTTTCGACGTGAGTCTGTGTGCCTAATTAACCTTTTCACATAGACCGCCAATTTCTTCGATCGGTAGGTGCTTATTGACTTCAGGTCAACGAAAGTGGTCAACTCGGTGCTCAAAGCGCTACTGCGTTATGTTAGTTTCCGTCTTTTCCACTACCTCGGTGCTGTGGCGATAAGGCCGGTTAAGCAAGCAACTGCCATTCTGCTTTATATTGATCTAAGAGGAAGACGTAACCTCCTCCTTTGTTTGTATCCATTGCCGATTTTCCAGTACTTCGGGTTGTCACTGCCGCTGGCGGGACAATGCAAAACTCATTCACCGACTAGACTGCACTCTTTTCAAATTGTTAAGGGCAATTTGGGGTTTTAAACTTCCAAACGTACAACCACACCTCATACATACTAATCCGACTCGGGAAGCACCAATTCCTCACAGACATTCCGAAGCTCCTCAACAAAGCATCGTAACATTACACTCTTTCACACATGTTTCAGTACATTTTGAGGAGTTGTCTATCTGGTATTGATGTTTTTTATTAAAACTACTGTTGTCTTGGTCTGGTACCCTCCGTAGGACAAGAACAACATATCACTTCTCTCATTGTGTCATCTTACGTTGTGTTCCTCTTGCGATACTGCTTTCAGCCCTGAGATGTCACGTCCAACTCCTCTCTTGGAGGGCTTGAAGCCCTCTTGCTTTGGGTTTTGGCGTATTCTATTTCCCAAAAGAATTACACGCCTTCCTTGTAATCCGGAGATCACCGATATGAATCTTATTCGGCGACATCGCGGTGTACTCAGACCACGTAGGACCAGTGGCAGTCTCGTGGCAGCAAACCGTCGGCACGATATGCCGGCGTACTGCTGACGCATTTTTCCATTTTAATAGCGAATTCATTTATTTAAACGATGGTAATTCAATCACCGAGTACTCCACTGTGACTGAGGTTCGGAAATGTTTTATCAGGTTCTATCTGTCCCAGCTCATTCTTGTTTTGTTTTTTTGCTTTCCGTGGACACATTCGAGAGGCGTACGCGTTGTGACAATTTATCTATTCTCACTCCCTCGTCTTCACCCAGACAAAACGCTTTACTCCGCATGCCAATACCCACATTCCTGTAGCCCCATTTCCAATCACCACATCCCTTCACAGTCGTCAACAGTTTACAGGCTTCTTTTTTGTGTACTCATGGAGCAGCTTGAGATAACTTTGAGTGAATCGGTGTACTCTTGTTCCAGTTGAAGCTACCTACCCTTAGAAGGTAACACCGACTGCAGAAAGTAACGTCTTTGGAGTAGCTTCTTCTCGTCCTTCATTGTATGGTTCCATAACTAGTCTTGTTGCACTGGTGTTTCGGCTTCTGGACTTACAGTTTGAAAATGTCGTAATTACTGCTCTGTTAATTCGGAGCTTGTCTTTTGCATTCTTATCACCCCGTATCACACGTTGGCTGGTCAACTGACATTAGCTCGATTCTCTAAGGAATGATGATCCGACGGGCAGCGAACTGCTAACACATCCTGACATTTTGGCCTTTGCTGTATGTAAGCAACAATTCACTTTGAAGAGCTTTGAGCTAACGCGTATCCTGCCGGCCAAATAAGCAAGAAGACTGGCCCAGCATGGTGGTACTATTTACGAAGAAGTGAGGAACAATAACAATAAAAACCTTAAGACTAACGCTTTTACTCAACGCAGGTTCAATGAAGTGCCATTCAGTTCAAGAGCAACAGGATAGGTTTCAGAGCGTCAATGGGATACAGAGTACAGGACATGGGATAGTATAGAACGGGTGAAGTTGATGCGATTGGTAACTAACGAACCGGATGCGTGCAAGGAGAGTGCGAAAGAGAATGTATACCGTGATCATAACCAGTGCGGAGAAGCATGTAAACACCCGTGCTGAGGGCACGTGTTGACCTAAGGGACATTGGTATGCTTAGATAGAGGGAGAGTATCCACGAGTTACCACAAGGTAGGACATACTCACATGTGATTACACGTTCGTGGGGGAAATGCAATCTGCAGGATGTGAACTTTACCTACACGGTTTGTGTGCATACGATTATGTGGATCAGAAATCACGGCGGCTCCGAATCACAGTGAAGGGTTGGTGATAACTTCGCCCGCAATCTTCCACGCTCGATGGTTAACGAATGGATGAATTGAACACATGTCATTCAAAATCCTTTACACTGTATTTGAGCCAAAAGCGGTAACCGGAGCACTTGCACAACATAGACTCAATCTACCGAAATCCAGTCGGCCGGTGGCCGAGTGGTCTGCACGTTTGCTTTGCAACCACAAGGTCACCGGTTCGACTCCGCGTAGGGGTGGGCGTCCTCGCGGTATATTCGGCCCGCGCGCGACTGGTGGTGGTCGCACGGCAGCGAAGCGCCGTTACGGCGTACAGCTGACACATTATTTTATTTTTTTTTACCGAAATCCAATCGGTCTCATCTGTCCGCTTACACGAATCCGCAGCGACCTCTCCTCGTTCGTACACTTCATCGCTTCGATTTAGACTTCGAGATTACATGCAGCAATTGCCCCATTGGTCATCGAGGACAGGATAGTCTCATAACGCACCCAGGTTCTCATTATGAAGGAACCAGGTCCCCTGGGCGAATGGTTTCGCCATCACATTAAACACACGAACTTTCAGGTCGCGTGATGTTCCAGCTCCGTGCTGCAAGTCGGTATGCTCTGTTCTCACCTTCATGCTTAATAAGTATGTCTGCTTCTGTCTAATGTATTTTCAGAACTACATGACGACAGGCTCGAGTCTGTGTAGATGCGGTCGGCGTTCCATTGTTCCTGGTTTGCACACGACCTCCACTGATCACGTGGTAACCAAGCGTCGGCAAGAGATTTCGTCTTAATGCTGAAAAATCTGGGGTCGCCATAATCGTCGCTCATTTGTGTGTCTCCATCAAACAGCTAAAGAGATGGTTAACGACCCCCATTCACTCATCGCTTGTTAATCAAGTCCATCGTGCTGCCATAGGCTACTTGAACCCCTCATGATTCCATGTCATCCACTGGGCTATTTGTGGTGTTTGTGGGCTTTCGTTTTTTAACCACTTGTATTGTAGAGCGATACCGGTTATCATGGCTCTTTAACGCAATAGCCTGTTTCCTTTCTACCTTTTCGTGTGCACCCGTGATCCGCCACATGTCCCCGTCGTCTTTTCTACTTGACTGTGCACTATACTCCAGTGTGTTCATTGGACGACCACTACAACACCCGGGTACGTTTCACACTCTCTTTGTACTCTCGATCGTCGCCTTTCTCGTGCTTTTTATTCCTCGTCGTCGTTCATACCAACCGACTCGTCGTCCATTTGCGAAGGTGGATTATTGAAAAGATGCTATTGTTTGCCCTTCCACACTCCGAGCTTTTTGGCCACTGCATGGCGCTTCCAAACGGTTCCATTTAGAGACTTCTGATTGGAACACGGCTTATTGCCTTAGGCTTTGGTCTTGCATGTTGATTCACTCTACGGATCTCAGTAATAAACTCTGCGTTTCGGTTTTGCATAAGCAGATACTTCTTGTAGTGATTCAGGTGTTTGACCTTAAACTCCCGCCTCACAAGTTCGCGCCCTCTCGAGCATTCTCCCATTCATCGTACGACCGACGGGTATTGCAGGTCAATAAAGCGTCAATAATTATCACTGATCTACAACTGTGTTATCCTCGTCTTTATCTTAACCCCTACTCACTGCAGCTCTTCACTTGAATCGATGTCTTATTCCCCTTGAATCAGATGAGGCGGCCAGAGAAACTCATCGTGAGGCCACCTTCGCAGAGAAGCGTCATGTGGGTCTGCGTCTTCGTCTGGATAACAAACTGTGAGTTGTTCACCTCTCCCTTGAATTGCTCTAATTGTCATTGCAGGTGATTGTCATCAAGATCGGTAATTGATTAGCTTTCACCCCAAGCAACCTCAACTTTTGTCACCCTCTTTCACTTTGTGTGCCGTACAAAGAGAAGACGTGTATATGCTACAATGAATCTTTCTCAATGATGCTTTCATTTATTTTGGTTCGGGTTGCCCTACTGTTCGTACAGTACATGTAGTTCAAGATAAATTACTCTTCTTTGCATATGGTTCTCTGCATCCGGTTCCGGATTTGCCTGTCACTGTGGTTTCCATAGGACAGCCACAGGACGCTTGCGCCTACAAAGAGACCATGGGCGGTTTGCGCCGCACTACCCGCAGCTCCAACCACACATCCCAAGACCAGTGTAAACCCGAGGGAATAAGACCGGAAGGCATGTGGATGGGAGCCACGTTTCATCAACTGAGCCGGCCCACACTCCTTCAACGACCAGAGCAGAAGCATTTCTGTCTGTCTAATTTGGGAATCATGCGTACCAGACGTACACAAGACAGTAACTGAACCGTTGCCCGTTCCATACTGGATGGAATCACTCTCTGAACGTCACCGTCACCGATGACCGTGCAACCCGTTTCCCCCCGTAACGATCAATGGTCTCCTGGAGTCAGTTATCGATGTGGCAATTTTCCACAGTTAGGCACCTTGTCAACACTTGCACCAACCGCAGCCAGACCAACATGTCAATCAGCACACATCTAAAATGTAAGAAAACAGACATACAAACGCACGTACAGACTAACTGCAGAGATGATGTAGCAGACGTGCCACATCTGCCGCATTATTGACTTCGGATTGGAAGCAACGTGCTTACCAAGCACTAACACTCATTTCGTAACCACCTTGATGGTTGACCAAACCGGTTTGACTGAGGGGCACGGGACTGCATGTGCTACGGCACCATCGGCTTGACGTCGATGGGATAGGCTCCATCGGCACCCGCCGCTTCCATAACTGGCGTTTTTCTTTATGATGCATCAGCACTCTCCGACGCACAATGGGAACCGTTATCTTGATGTGTGCACACTATTGGCTGCGATTCATTTCCATTGCTTCTAAACACCTAAAATCAACATCAGTTCGTGATAAACTCATATTGCTTATGTCCTGGTAATGCAGCTTCTGTTTTTCCACGTTCCGTTTTCCTGCACTCAGTTGGCCACATGGCAGGCGCTTCGGTATCCTCGTCGCATCTTTACGGCGTACACTTTCGAGCCACCTCAGATGCCCTGCACTCCACTCCATACATGCCACTGTAGTGGAACACTTCTGTGTCAGGAACTCTACTGATCAACGGATGTGTAGAATACGACGCATGCATTGTTGATGAAGGCGCTTCAGCTATTTAGTGTCCTTGTATAGCGTCCGTGTTTCGCTGTCAGAAGAGAGGACAGACAGCACCATTGATTTGTAAGCTGTCAGCTTGGTTTCAAAACTCAAATAATGCTTACGCCACACTCAACGCTCCATCTGACCATATGCTGCAATCGCCTTCGATACTTGGGTGCGCAACTCGTTGGTTATCTGCTCTCCGTTGACAGTATTCTCCCCCTAGGTAGCGAAATTTTGGTGGTGCCTCCAGTACTTCATCACCAGTCTCGATTTGCGGTGGCCCACGTATTCCATTCTCGGTGATGGCTGAAAAAGATACATAGTCATTATTCTGTTTATGGAGAGCCCGAAGGTGGCCGACGTCGAATTCAGAGCCGTAGTCATGCGCTGCAACTCTTCCGCGCTATGTGCAAACAACGCGCTGACGTCGGCAAACATCAACCTACAGATGGTTGTCTCACACACTACGGTTCTCGCCCCGAAGTGATGGATGTTCAGCATCATCCTCATCATCTGTGGGTGAAAAACACGCCCCCGCTAATGTGCCGCAATACAGAAAGATACGATACTAAAAAATTCAGATATATCAAATAATAGCATGCTAAATATCACATTATTAATTTGCTATGAGATCGTGATTGAGGGAATGTCTAAAGGATAGGGGGATGGAAACAAACACAGCCCAAACCTCATTGGGGCCGGCTTCTAGCCATGTCAGCGATTGTATCCAACCAAACGTGTTCATTGTCTTTTGGACACCAGCCCGATTGATATTCAGCAGTCCGCTTTCAATACGGTGCCCGAGACGGACGCCGTAATCACAACAATCAAAGGCACAAAACATCATAGCGTTTAGGTAAATATCAAACAGGGCAGAGGCTAAGACCCAGTCTTGCTTTGCACCAGAGACAACACCAATGTCATCCGAGGTTTGTTCGCACAGCTGCACCCTCTCCCACATACCACTGTGAAGGCATTCAATTAGACCTATAAACATACCTGAGCAATCAAACTCACCCAACACCAGCCACAATGCCTCGCAGTTCACTGTATCAAATGTCTTGATGTAGTCTACAAACTGAATATACAACGGCTGGCGTCGTTCTCGGCATTTCTGCTGTAACTGCTGAGCCGCGCACACTATAGCTATTGAGAAACGGCCCGAACGGAATCCGCATTGCTCTTCAGCCATGTTCGATTCGACGACCTGAGCGACAAGGCGGTTGAGTAGAATTCGCGCTATCACCTTCCTGATGCAACTAAGCAAGTTGATATCGCGATAAGTCGTGGCACATTGCTTATTCTCTTTGCACTTGTACAGTATTAGCGCAAGGGCATCCTGCAGCTCTGGTGACGCCTGTTCTTCAGACCACACGCATTCCACAAAATGCTGAAGCAACGCATGTAGCACTGCGAATCTGCCGTACTTCAGCACTTCTGACAGTATTCCGTAGGTTCCGGCGCATTTACTCCATACCCAAAAACCCCGCACCGCACTGTGCGTCGTTTTCTTACTGTCGGTCACAACAGTAGTTGATGACCACGTCCAACATTGCTCAACTGTGCGATCAATACTTATCTTGCATCCTTTCTATTACTCCATCAAGGATTCTGACTTTTATCATCCTTATTGCTTAATTTTCATCTAATTTTTCACTTTTTCATCACGATTGCACTAGTCAAAATGACTCGGTTCGCCATGCCCATAGTTGCCTTGTCGCTGAGATGAGTCGGACGGAACCGTCTTGTGCGATGCCATAGTACCGCATGCCAACATTCTAACGGTGCTTGTCGACCGCATACCACAGGGTCTTGGCCTATATGCTTGGCGGTTCATTCATACCTCTCCCCAATACTCAAAACGGCCCAACGGGCTCTAACGCGTAGCTCATCTCTGCATCCTTCTCTTCCAGTGCACATTGTATCCATGCTCATGCCATTCTCACAGAAGATGGTTTGCAACGCTCTGCAGCTACCCCGTTCACTACGATTTTGCGTTCTGTACATTATCTAATCTAACGTCTTTTGGCCGGTTTCACCCTACCTGTATTGGTTTCCCAAGCGGAATATTTTTCCATTCGCTGCACACGTGATCTTTGTGTCTGGGAATTAATCAACCCTAAATTCGGAGAACACCGCATCACATTGGCTACATTTTTTTAATTTTGGGATGCTTTGCGGTTTTCCGCTGTCGCCTTTCCATCGTTCTCGGTTCCACCATAGTCACGTGAACGGGTAATCTGATCAGCTACACGCTCTGCGAATGTCCCCTGAATGTTTTCCATCGATAGCACACTGCAAATGCGAAACCGACCCTGCAGTGCCGTGTGGCAGACAGGTAGCGACTGACAAAGGCATCTTCCCCACATGCGATCCTGATGATCATTGTGTGTCGCTATGCATTCACGCATCGAATGCTTCAGAATGAGCCCTTATACTGAGCTATCACTTTATTTCGAACAGTTTGGTCAAATTCCCCCTCCACTTCGTTGACTTCTTCACATACGTACTAGCAATTCTGCGTGACATCAGCATCATGCTCATATGAACGAAACGGCGATCTTGGCTGGCACCAGTTGTCTTCTCAAAATAGTTGTGTGCGTGACACTTGATAATGCCACCGGAACTGACTGCTTGTATGTGTGCCGTGAAATAGACGTACAAGCCTTATCGGCCCATCTTCGCTTTGCCAGATGTGTCCATTAATGCGAATCAGATACACTCTTCAAGTCGAGCAATTCAACACTGTGTGGCACTCTCAGTCACTCCTTAGAATGTGGATTTATGACGGCTAGCACACCCTCATCCTGATCGAAAGCCTGTCTGCTCAATTTCGATGATCGAAGCAACCATCTATTCTTGTGCTTTAGTTCAGACTACTGATGCGTTCGCATGACTCTTCTGCGCCTTCCTCCACCCCACATCGTGTAGTCACCCGATCGACTAGTGGCATTCTGCTTCGTTCTTGCTCTCAGGCCCCTCTTTCTCAAAATCACTAGTGCACCCCCGGCAGGTTTTTGATACATTTGGCACGTCGGTGAATTTCGCCTTCGGTGCCAGTTCACCTGCCCTCCACTCGGCATACTCTCGAATGTGACTGGTTGATGTGCCTGTGGCATCCCACACGTTCGAGTGTATCGCGATCTTCGTGCACCCATTTGTAACACCAAATGCCACTTGAAATTTTCTGATCCCGCACAGTTCGGTGGGCTGAACAAGTAAAACATCACCTCCTCCGAAAGTTCCCCTGTTTTTTCCCACTTGAATTTCTACTTCTATCAACGCATGTTTCTCTCATCACAAAGCTTACTTCCCTCGCTCTATCACTGTCGCTGTGGAATATCTCTAAGTGTAGCAATCTTGACATGAAATTAAAGCCTTTTTAAGCTTTATGCACTCAAATGGGTAGATTAAATCACGCCGTCACCGCGGACGCAGTGAAACAAGTTTTCCGTGAATTGTGGATGACGAAAACACGAAGCTTACTTCTGCCTGACATTTGGAATATGCTGTTAATATGATACGAAACAATTGTAAAAATATCATCATGCCGAAAAGGGCATGCCTCGTAAACCCGAGCATATACCTTATTCTGATTATGCTTATTATTATTATTATTATTATTATTATTAAAAGCTACGCGCTTTTTGAGCAATCCTGCTCCATTAATCAATCGTGCCTCGTAGAAACTGCCTTACTGTGCTGGTCTCTGAGCCTGTTATGCATGATTAGACGGTACTAGGGCGCGATGGCGCTCGAAAATATGGCATTCTGGAATTTAATCTGTTTTAGAAGTGGTTGCATAGGACATGAAAAGGGTCACTCGGTACTTTAAGAACCTGAGGTGGCCAGGTTTTAAAACATTTATGGACACTAAGATCGACCCCGCGGAGTCTGAAAACTACTAAGTCACGGATGGCTTTACCACTTTGAAACCATCCTGCAGGATGCTGACACAAATACGCGAGTGTTATATCCAACAGTGGGCAATGCACAATGCGCCAAGGAGTACTGAACTAACCTACGATATTAGACCACAAACTATACTCTGATTTTACCATGTTTCACGTATGTGTGCGGTCCAAGCATGTGTTTGGAACAAATAATAGTCACTTGACAGTGGATCATTCATGATCATCTTAGGAGAAGCCTTTGTAGGTGCTCAAAACTACTCAGCAGCGACAAGTATAACAAATTATGATATTTGACAGCTGTCTCAGCGATTTATCTGCGAGTGACTTTCTTTGGTGGGATTTATGCAACCGTCAGTGGCATCATTTGCGCACTGGTTTCGCCGCATCCGACGGACCGACTGATTGTACTAAGGTCCCTCCATTTTCCTCTGGCGGACATTCCTCCCCCCAAAAGTGTTGACTGTCTCATGCCAATTCTAGTGTCTCGTCTTCCGTCTGACATGGCCGCAGCTCCTTGTTTCGCCGCCCGCCCCAATTCTCTTACCTCTGTTTCTCCCACCGAGGTCACATACTTGCTCTGTTGTGGATGTTTCACTGTCTGTTCTGACATCTTGACTTGATTGTGGCATTCAGTCACGCACCCGGGATGTATGCAGACGTATACTCCAAGGTTGCTTGCATGCACGTCCTCTAATGGTGTCTGGTTTTATTTCCCCTCTTCATACATTTTATCCAAAGAATGGAAATAATTTTCCCTCAGCTTTTTCCTCTTTTGTGTTACGTTCCCTTGGAATACTTACGGTCAATGCAATACCTCCCTTGGACTCTCAATGAGTGCTTATCATCTTCTTCACTAGTAATGGTTTGCTTTCTTCTGCTGCTCCCCGTCTAGTTTGATGGAACATAGACGTTGGTCTTTGGCCTCCCTTCCATCTTCGGGTTATGGCACCAATACACCCGGAAGCGGCAGCAATATGTCTGTAAGTTGACTGTATTTCCCTGTATAACAACGCTTTCCATCCCTAGATTCATCTGGATGTGTCCTAGTCTCATACCGGGTTTGCAGGCCACCTCGTGTGTTTGCTCTATTTCCAACCGTGTCTATTCAATATTCAATCGATGCGTCTCGCTGTCAGTTCGCTCTGGCCAGTCGTCGACAGCTCATGCTGTGAAATTCTCCTTACGTTGACTGTTGTCTTGCCACTACCGCCACTCCATGAGCAGCTTGTCTCTGCGCGTTTTATGGCTAAGCTCCCACGCCCCCTTCAAATTAGTAAAATGTCTGATCCAGTTTTCTCTTTTCCTACTCGCACACACACGCGCGCGTCACGTGTCAGCCCCGAGCATTTTAGCCTTATACGTCAATGTGTTTAGTGCCCAGCGTGTGTAGCCTGTTGTGGAGACATACCAGGCTGGTGCACTGGTCGGAGGCGTTTGATTTTCCTCCCTCACGGCTTTCTTCTTTGAAATTGTTGAGCCAGTTGGCACTTTTTGGCTGATCCGTGTATGTGCATCTCTCACTGGTTTGCGTGGAATAGCAGAGATGGAGATGCAAAGGGTGGACGCCATCTACAAGATGGGTTTGCTCCTGTGACGAATTCGGAGCCGGATACCCCCCCCTGATGTGTTTGTGTGTGTGTGCATGACTTTACTGTTTGGGTTCGTTATCATTCTTACTCATTTGGTAAGCGTCCATCCTTCGCATTGATCATATTTCCCTCTCGTCAGTACTGTCCGCGTTCGCGCATACGACCAACCGATGAGTATTTTCACTGACCCGATGACAAACATCTCCAAATGTTTAACCACGAGGAGAACGTGTCTGTATATCGAGTTTTATTAAAGTGAGGAAAAGAAATCATGTTGCGTGAATTACCCACCCACCCAATCAGTTTCTTAGCAGTCGAAATTAAAGTTTGACCATTCCATTTTACATTTTTCCCACAGCGAAGTCGTTGTTCGTCGAAGGAGAACATGTTTCATCCGACCACTATGAGTTCCACCACCACCACCGCCTCCGTGCCACCATGCGCTACCAACTCTCCCATTGTTTCCCGGTCGTCCGACGCCAACTCGTCACCAGTCGGCATGGATTCAATGAACAAGATCAGCAGATGTTCCTCATTCAAGTCGTTTGTGGATAGACAGGAGGTGCCTGCTTCGGATGTCACACATTCTCCTCCCTCTTCATTGCCCTAATCGGGTTCTGATCACTCCAATGGGTCATTTCTGAGGACAACAACGAATAGCACACTGTTGCCCGATAGCGGACACCGTTCCCCGGTTGGTCGTATGCCGTCGCCTTTGTTTCTCAACTTGGATGGCAGTAGTTCTTCTAGCGCACGCGCATCTCAATCGTTTTCTTCGTACACTCCACATAAGCCCCCGTTCGATCGCCCCGGAGTCGGCCCATTTTCACCCATTAATCTCACTTGTGCGATGCGTACACGTTCACATAGTCTAAGGTGAGCTTATCCTTTGTTGCCCCAACTCCTCATCATTCCACAACCATGCAACGGTCCGTAGCCTTAAGGATCACAAGCCTGTCTTGTACTCCGTGGGTGCGGGTTCGAGCCTGCGTAGGGACTGGGCAAAATTCGCAGTAACCTTAGCCCACGTTCGGCCGGTAGTGGTTACGCGGCAGCGAAGCGTCGGTACTGCGTACGTGTGATAGCAAGTCGCTGTTGCAGACTGGCGACCACAAATACCAGTACCAACAACACGTTAGCATCTTGCATTGTTGCTTTGACGCCATACAGCCACCGGTAGGTGAACGGTGGTGCTACGAATGGATAAAACTAGAAAAGGCGTCAACAGTACGCCGATACGCAGTACCGACGCTTCGCTGCCGCGCAACCACTACCGGTCGTACGTGGGCTAACGTTACTGGGTGCGTTGCCTGGTCCCTACGCAGGCTCTGCCCCGCGCCCTGGATTACAAGACAGGCTTGCGATCCTTAAGGCTACCGACCTGAAATGGATAGAATTATGGGCACAGCAATACATTTAAAACAGTGAACCACACTCTGCGACTTGTATGTCGGTCTTCGTGTGGAACATACACTTAGACAACAGAAGTTTGCAAGCGGTTTCCACTTGACAAATCCCCACTGGACGCCTTGTACCGCTTAATGGCTCTTCTTCACAATTGCGTCCACAGTGCCCCCTAACCTAGTATTGTTACCCTAAGCGCGGGTGGCCAGTCACCGGAATCAACTATCGCGGACTTCACACAAGGCTGCGGCGCACACAAGCTTAGTTCAGCCTTATTGTCATCGTGTCTGAGGGCCTACTTTTGCCTTCGTAACTTGCAAGTGTCTCACCCACGTGCATCCAATGGTCGCGGTCACAGCTTGCGGCGTATCAGATTGTTCCATCTTCGATCAGGCTCTGGCCGTGGCTCGTTAGGTCACTATCGTCTCACATTGTGCACTGCTTCGTATGCTCACCGCATGGTGGTTTAGTGCTTTCTCAGTGGACCATCGGCTGCAGATATTGTCCGCATCCCGACTGACATTAGTTTCATCCGATATATTTCGAATTCTTCCGCAATCCGCTGAATGTACTTAGCAGATGACTCCTACAAGAAATAAAGCTGTCTATCGTTGCTTTTTCCAGTTTTTGTCGGTTTCACTCTAATGCACTGTACATGAACATGGTAGGACTATCTACTGGTACGCCAAACAAGGAGATTGCCACTGGTTCCCTTCCGTGATCACACTGGAAGAGGTGGTCTTTGTGCACCGGAATTTATTGGGCTTAGTTGTTCATGTGTTTTACTTTTATCCTCTGTTCCATGTTAAGTGTAACATAACCTGAACGCAACACAGCTGCTTCGTTGTTCCGCCGCTAACCAGTTGCTTTGTTTCTCTTATTGGATAATGGATCCCCGTTTCTCCCTCATCTTGTTTCACTCCTGTTCCCCCCCCCCTCATACAGCCCTTTGCGTTCCTCTGCCGGTGGTGACCAGGACATATTATTACTAAATGATGTGTATCGTGAACGGTTCCCCAAGGTAAGCCATATCTTAACGCGACACTTCCGGCATGTTTTGCTCCCACACTTAGCTCATCAGTACGCAATTGAATTTTTTCAACGTGTTGTGATAAATTCCCTGTTTGCGGTGGTTGTTAACAGATCTACACACATAGGACTGTAGTTGCTTTCCTTGGAAATGTAAATTTGGCAGCTCTACTTGTTGTTCTTGGTATTCGAAACCCCACAACTTCTCCTTGGTTCTGTTCCGTTCATACCATACTCCACGTGTCCGGGTAACTCGTTTTTATCCGCATTGGTGTTGATGCGACCATTGCGCTTGCGAAGTTCTTTTTTGCATATCGTGTCTGTTTCAAGCTAATGAATGCTGCCGCACTAACCTTGTTCGTTCCGCATCTACTCTAGCTGCCTGGTCGTTAATTGTCTCTTTTGTGCCGTACTAAGTTCTACTCTCAGCGTTCGTGTTATATCTAGCTACAGCCTTGTCTGCTTGTGTTCACCCGCAATCTTTCTTGTCACTCAGCTTCCAATTCTTGGTGTACCTTTATTCTTTCCGTGTTATTGTACGGTACCGATTCAAATTTACAGTGCAGTCACCAGAACTTAATTCACATGATCCTCTGATTCATTTGTCTTTGTGGTCTGTTGGGATCTTGATAATCTCTCAGCCTCGAACAGATTGCTTACTTCACATTTTTGAATCACGATAATTATTCTATAGCTGTGGGGTTGACCGTAGGCTTTTCACCACTTTGGGTCTGCGTGGCAGTTGCATTGTTGGTAGGTGTTTCTCTGGTTTCGTCTCGTCACATGTTTCCAACACCCTGACGTTCCCGTAGATTTTCGCCGCTTCCATCACCTCCTGGGCTGAGTCAATATCTTGACTATCTATTTCTTTGATTCTACAGCTAATTCTCCACTCTAAAACCGTGAGACGCGCCCCGTCTATTTGCACACGGTTTGGTTCTCAATCGATCTTGACAACTGACTCTCTGAAGCCTTGATAGAGCACGATAGGCATTTCGCGTCAGTAGTGGTGTCTTTTGGTGGCGAATGTTTGCATCTGAAAAAATCTGTGCACATCAGCAAGTTTAACCACCTTAATTCGCACCTTCCGACAGCTTCGATGCGTGCTTCCCTTGTTGATTTAACGGCTATATCGACTGCCACGTATACTTATAGATTGAAAGGTGTGGCACAATACTCAATGAATAGATGATAGTTTCACAATTGGTTCACTCACAACCCCCTTGAACTTCGTACTTTGGTCCGAATGCCACTTTTCAGTAGCGTTGTCTGCTGGCAACATTTTCGCATATGGCTGATAACCTGGTCCGGTGTGTCCCATTGACGACTTCACAATTTGTGCTTAGCTGTCTCTACATTTCTACATTTTCTCCAGTTTATAATTCCTTCATCTTAGCTATACGCGCAATTGCAACTGGAGATGCACTAGACTTCAATTATCGGGTCACCTTTGACCTGTCGTCACCGGTTTTAATCACAGGGCCTTATACGTCCAGAAAAGTCTCTCATAGCTATTTAACCCTGTCAGGACCCCCGACGGTGCGCATCTCCCTCGGGTCACACAAGATTCCAGCTCATATTTGTCTATCCAGGTGCCTCGCTCATTTTTGGAGGTGCGCTCTAACATCAGCCTTTTTCCAGTTTCCATGCGGCTTTGTTGAGGTCTAAGCCTGGTCTACAATGTCACCTGCTGTTCCATTTCGTGACTCGGTCGGCCATATATGGTCTGCTTCCACATCGCTGCATCTAAGAATGGGAGCGCCGCGGGAATCGACCGAAAAACTAGGTTGCCAACAGGCATTACTGTCTGCCGACTCCATTCCACTTTTCTGCTGACATCACCTAGCGGGCTGACCGATAGATATTCCCATCCCGCGGCACTTTTCAACGCTTAACTGGAGAGGCATCACTGTTGTTATGTCTAACTTATCTCCAGATTACACTACTGTTGCGATCGACGTTCTGCTGTGGTTTTCGAGGTCCTGCTCATCAGGGAATCAAAAGTCGACATACGTAAGGCTCCTGCGTTGTACTTGTTGTGAAACTCTCGCCGGTTCACATGCCTTCTAGTGTTTGGGCTGTACTTTTCTGCACACACACACACACTCATCACCTAACCCGGCGACTGGTTTGGGTTCGGTCATGTCCCATAACAACATGATTTCGCGTGCGTTGAGCAGTATACCCACATTGTGTATTTTCACTGTTGAACTGCATATCGTAGTTTAGGAAATCACACTTAAATCACTTTGCTCTTTTTCCTCCGATTAAGTTTTCATTAGGTTTTTACATGCGCTTGACGTAGTATTCTCCTTGCTAGGCCTCAGCCCAAATGCAGGGTCGACTGCAGCGCCTTGTGGAGGAATTGGACCACATGGACACCGTCTCTTGGTCTGCTGTGGCTCGGTTTGTACACCGCCAGGTAATCCAACACGCCAAGGATTGTTTGCAAAAAGCTCTATCGCGACTGGTCACATGTCGTTACTTCTACGAAATGACCGAAAACTTGAACAAACTTGTGGAGGATGTGAGTCGTCTTCTGTCCTCTTTTTCTCCTGTCGAAAACCATAGTCCCGCTTATTTCTTATTCACCCTGTTGCCTCCCTCCCCATCACTCTATTTAACCATTTTTGCGTAGTTCTCGCAGGTCGGCTGAGATGCTGTGCTGAACTCAAGCGTCCTATCTGGTAGAAATTAATTAGGCGTAGTGGCATTGCATGGTTTCGTGGCCCAAATTCCGTATTCCTATGTCCCACATGAACAACATCCTCTTGTTAGAGAAGTTTCATCTTTCTGAACTATGCTTCAGGTAGGACCTGGTAAGGTGATGACCGTCTGTTTTCCGTTCTAGTTCCTTTCACGACTCTGTGACATAAAGGCAAATGATTTACCAGGTAATCTCTACATGCTAGGGGTCCCAGTTGATGATTCGTTGCGTTGTAGTTCACACGTTTGGCTTGTAACCTCTATGTGTCCCTTGTTCCACGCCCCGCTCCTACAGTATGTAAACGTCACTGCAGTATTCCAACCTGCATACAAGCGGCTTGTGGTTGCATGGCAACAAAGCATCATTACGCAGGTACAGTGTACTGCGGGTGATACCCTACCACCTAAGTCCCTCTTGTGACTTGTCGATTCAGCCCCGACCTTTGCAGCGATCAACCATGGGACTTGAGATAGACCAATGCCAATTGAATATGCCACTATTCTCCGTGTTTCTCTTTATAATTTGCTTCAGACACGTGTCCGGGAACCAGACTCCATTCCCATCGTCGTCGGTCTCATACGCCGTTTACTGCTGATCATCGCGCGTCCAGCTCGGCTTCTGGAGTGCTTGGAATTCGATCCCCGTGAATTCTACCAGATGCTCGAAGTGGCGGAGGATGAAGCCCGAAAACATGTCATCCCCAACTCCGGCCATGAACGCGGTGAAGTCGTCTCTGCCGACGTTCCACTCTACATCATTTCGAAATTAGGCCTGAATAAAACTGTGGCTACGCAAGGTTGGTTTGTTTTTGCTCTACGTTCGAATTTGGCATTCGCTGCGCACATTCACTGCCATCGATCTGTTTGTCACATATGCGATTAATTAATGCGGAACTGCTTGTGTGCGCTCGTTTGGTACGCGGTGCAGCTACTACTCTTTGTGTGCGCACTTCCCCATCGAAACAGGGACCGCCTTGAATTCACTTCCATCGGCCACGGCTTCGTATACATGCGCTTTTTATAGTCAATGCGTCGTGAGGTGGGTAGCGCAACATCTTCCCACCTAACCCATCTGACACTAACTGTGTGTGCCTTCACTTCGTAGGTTTGTTTGGGAATGGCTTCTTTTGCTCGAATGCAGAGCCTTCATGTGCCGCTGTTTGAACCGATTCATCCATCTCGCACTTTTGACCATCAAGTGACTCTTTTAGCGATCCTATTACACGACAGTCACTTGGTGCCAGGCCGGTTACATAGGGGTGTGTGGAGTCTCAATACCGTGACGCAAGAGGTGTGCGAGCAAGCATTACCCTCCCGCCGTAAGACCCTAAAGTGAGTCACCCGCTTTCTTTTTTGACCTGCCAGCGAAACGAGCTGTGCGGAGTTTATTTTGTTTCGGTGGTAATGCATAGCACCGTTTTCTACTTGGTCTGCGGCTGAGAACAAGGCACCAGCGATTCATCATCGCAACAATGCGGTCTTCTTTGTACCGTTTCGACAATGGGGAACAGGCCTCCATGTATTGATCGTTCGATTCGAGCACGGACTGTGTACTATTTGTTGCAGGATTTTTGTGATGATATGCACGGAGACGAGACTGTTGGAGCTATTTCAACAACCCCTTCTCTCATTATTCCCCTGTTGTCCCACAACAGCTTACCAATTGTACTAATACTGTGTGACGTCGCAGTCTGTGGTCGCCGAGACTGAGCCGTATCAGCCTCACTATCAACACCAACTTGAAATTACAGCGCCACTCATAAACTTGGAGTAGTAGACAACTTTAACCACCTAATAATAATAATACTTATATTTCCCGTTCGTACGAGAAGCTGTCTCTGGATTGTGGACAGATCATGGGCACAATAATTATCAAGCTCATGCATGAGTGAAATATCTAATATGGCGTGTATGATATCAAAATAATTTGGAATCACGTGACTTTTGTTGTTGCTGAGTTCTTTGTACCATCTCTAATCGTTTATTTTATATTCCTTGGTCCCTCCTGAAAGAACTCGTATGGTGATTTACCTGATGGAAACATGGTCATTATCGAGTTCTGGTCAAGGAATTTGCTAAGCTGAATGTGGAATGCTCTTGCATTTGTGCAAGGCCTGATTGTGGCTGATAGTCTATTCCACACGACAGCGTATCTGACGAGGAAGAAGTTTGATCGGATAGCTGTCCTGGTTCGCGGCAGACATAATGTACAGGTCTTGTTGCGTATATTCCGAGTGAAGTTATATTGAATTTTAAGTGTACACAGATTGGAGTGTCTTTTGGTTTATGAGAGTGTGGTACGATAATTTTCAGTAGGCCGTTTTCGTTCACTACCCAAAATGTAGATGCGAGTCTACAATACACCAACTCTGGTAAACTTACCTTGTATTACACCTTATGTAGCTAAACCATCAAAGCACGTCTTTGAATATGCAATTTCATGAGCTAAATCGATCTATATATTGATTCTTTCCTTCGCGCTGTGACGCTGTGTTTCTGCACCTGACCTCCTTAGCAAACTCAGTCGACTGCGATCATCCTATCTGCAACACGCCTAGATAAAACACACCCCGAGCAGTGATGGCCTCCATCGTAGGCGTACGCATTCGTTTTCATTGTCATCGTTATTGTTAGCACTGGCGGTTCACGCCGTTGCTTGGTCCATTTGCTGTCCCCTGATCGTGTTGTTGGACGCGTCACCAGCGGAATACCTGGTTTGACATCAACGTTGAGACCGCTTGTGATTCTGTGACCACTTGAATGACCTTCTCATGCGATCACAACAAGACTAGATTCCAACGCGGTATGATATCGTTATATGCTATGAAGCCTACTGTACCCTGATGTCCTTGGATGCTTTGCTATACGTGTTTGATCAGTGCTTTTGGGTAAGATGTATTTGCTCTCGCTACTCTCCTTGCTTCATCGGAGGTCGATGAAACACGCTCACGGGAACAGCGATTTAGTGGCTACGAGCCTATTCTTGGTCGTATAACATAGGCATAGCACACCGGAGGAGCATATCTATTGCTCGACTGTTTGTTACCACCTATCCCAGGTCACTCAGGAGTCAAAACACCGAATTCGCTATCTATCGAATGTTTACTGACTTCCTGTTTAATATGATCTGTCTACCCAGCGGAAAGCTTTCCTTAACAATAATTGCTCATATTGCCAATAATCACAGATGGCCTGTATCTATCCACCATCGTCAAGCTATTTGCGACAGCTGCTTAACTTCCATTCTCGCTTCAGTGCGCCCTGCACGTATGCTCCTCGTTTTCCTGGTACTTGTGAAGTGCCTGACTGCACATTCACTATCCCTTCATCTAACGTCCTATTCAGCGGAGTTGCACTGTCAAAACTATACGAAAGTCGATTACTTTTGCTAAATGTGATGTGTGAGTCGAACACCCATTGATTTCACTTTCCGGTATGCCATGGAAATGACCTATCCTTGTTTTTGTCTAGTCCTTCAGCCTAACTCGCTTGTGTTCATTGTATTTTACCTTATTTTTTTCTCTCATTTCCCGCTTCCATCACTGTCCGCGTTTAATCCACTGGCTACCGTAGATGCTACAAGCTGTTTCATTGCACTTAAACACTCAAGGGGTTGTTGGCAAACCCATCTTCCGTTCGCCTCGCTTCTCACTTGGATGACCGTTATCAGTATTGCATTTGTGGCTTCTTTCTCACCTACCATCATGTGATCGTGTTGTTCCTATTCACCTCCGTGCTAAGGTTGGTTCCATTGTGTTCTTGTTCACCATGTGTTCAAACGAGAGAGTTCGTTTGAATATCAGCTGTTGCTGAGTACAACGTGTGCGCTTCGACCGCCCCCCCCCAAGTTGCCGATACAGTATCTCAGCCATTGTAACGTGTCTTCAGTCGATGTGTGTTGTGTTATGTGCGTTCGTCCGTCCGTCTCCGTTCTGTCAACTGTCGGTGGTTCTATCTGCATCAATCTGCGCTGCTCCGCGTGATACGGTCCACAGTGCACCATGTACTGTTGCTTATATCATCACGTGACTGGTCAATCTGCCGGCATTCGCAGGTTTATTGTTTATCAGTTCCACTAGTATCTACTGCCTACTTCGTCCACGCACACTCGCCAACCATACTGCTGGCGTCATTGTCCGAGCGCTTGTTCTGTTCTTGACGGCCAGTGTGGTTCGCACCTTTTCTTCTCACCCATCCTTCACACTGACCACCTTGTGACGCATCTCGCCAATCATTTGTTTGGTGACATTGCACCAGCTGCTGCTGCTGCTGCCGTTGCTTACCTAAGTTGGAATGTAGTGTTGTTTGTGTGCCCCCCTAACACGATTCCTTCTCGTTCTCGTTCATTGCACTTTCTCTTCGTAACCGATCCACGAGAACCGGAGCCCTCCTAGTCCCCTCTTTCACGCACCTGCGCACCAACACTCGAGCAAAAGTATCTACCTGCTACCGTGTTTAAATTAGATGCAGGTGTATAGGTGATAATGTGCCATCTAAACCACTGAAAGCAAGACGGTTTTGTAAGGGCCGTTGACAGTTTTTGTCTTTTTCACACACCATGTTCTCTTCAGGGTAACAACACTAGACCCAAGAGCCCTTCAGGTATACACTCCCTTTTTTTCCATTCAATCCCGCTTCCTCGTTCTCGTATCCTCATCTGGGAAGCATCACCGATGCAACAACAGCCGGACGAGAAGTTAGCAATCGCATAATTAGTGGGATCTCATTTTGTAATACTCCTGCGTGAATGGATTGCGATGCGCAATCTTATTGTGGGCCGCGATTCGCATTCAAAGGCAGGCAGAGTACCCAATATCCATCCATCCATCAGCAATCACATTTTGTCGCCAAGTGATGGTTGTTTGCCTAGCAAGCGGTCTCTTTCAGCACCACCGTGCGAAAATTACAACAGGGTGGCGAGGTGTGACAAAATTCTCATGACATACTTGGAACGTTGCTCAACCACCGCAATACGTGCATAGAGACATGGTTCATGGAAAAGGAACCTGTGTTTTCCAAGTCATGATATTTGACATCCTCACTGCTTGCGAATGTGGTGTTTCTCTTGTGCACGAGCGATCCTTTACGAACACCAGTTGTCGTTGGCTGACTGCTAACGCGGGTCAATTAGGTCTCGCCTCCACACTACACCACCGCGCCCGCATTGACACTGTAAACCCTCTCTTCTTGCTAGAGACAGATGCGCCACATATGTCAACTCGACTAGCTCCAATCACACTTCAGTGATGCAGCGAAAGGTCTCATATCCTTCACTTCTACCAGTAGGAACGCCGCAGCTCCGTAAGCCAACAAACTTGTTCACCTGTTCAATCTGCTTACCTTCAAGAGTGAACACAGTAGCAGGTAATTGCCACTCTGAAATCCTCAACAGCAATACTCCAGCCATTTGCACTGACGCTTCCCTGCTGTACAACCATAGTGACCTACAAAACGAAGCATAATGGGAGGAAAGGAAGGGAGAGAAAAGCAAGCCAGTGCGTTACGCGGATGCTTCGCTGCCAGCGACCACCATCAGTCGCACACGAGGTCGCTCGAACCTACGCAGATTCAAACCAGTAACGTCTCAGTTACAAGGTAAACTCTCCATTCTTTCGGGCCTACCAAACACTCAGCGGCACGGCGCCTAAGCTTTGCGGCAACACGTTTACAAATAGCTGGATATCGTGCAAAGCTAAGGTGACACTTGCGAGTTAGCTTTTTTGCGGTTTTCACTGGCCCGCGTCATAACCAGTAAATACCCCACAATTAACTCAGCATCAGATGCACATTAAACAGACACTCCGAACAGGAGACGCTAGAAAGTCCGCCACAGGCTCCGACTGCGAACTATGTCCTGTGAAATCTCTAGCCAAGTGCAGGGTAGGTCAGATGGACCCCAATCATGGAGGCTAAACAGACTGACATCCCCAGTTTAGTTGTTAGTGACATCATTTCTTTCTGCCAAGTCAACCTTTGCTCACCTCGGGTGTTGCACCTTCCTACATCCGGCAAACAAATCAAAGTCCTCCTCAGTAAACGGTAATGGGGCATGCGTAGAACGTGTCTAAGCAAACGTAACTTATTCACTGTTATTTGTTAGTTTAACGAAGTACCTTGATTATCACCGCCTAGTACTCGTCCGCGCATGCCACCGTTGCGGATGCGCTGATATCCTTAATCAGCAATGCTCCGCAGTTAAAAATGATCAAAAGCTTGAAAGAGCTTTGGATCTTCAGATCGAAGGGGCTAAGTCCCTCCTATGGAGGACAGCCCTCACTGTGAACTTTCAGATCGAGGGAACTTCCCTTCTGATGCCATGTATGTCGCAGGTTCATGACAGCGATTCTGGCTGTCACAGTGCAATCAAGCGCCCATAGCTGCTGATGCAGCTACCAAGCTAGGTGAAATGGTCAACAATAGGTAATTTGAGAAAACGGCTGCGAATAACGTGACTTCAGTGGTGTTGCAGTTGTTGTCTGCTAAACTGAGGAGTAATGAACGCAAGTTAGTAATGAGGGTCGGCCGGATTATGAGCTAAACAAGTGGAAAATAAGGAAGAGTGGCATCAGCAGTCGCATCTTTTCGCCTACCCACCCTGCGGTATGCAGCAGATAAAGCTGTCCTTTTGAAGTTGCGCGATAGCTGATGCCGGATGTGGTTGACCATTGATCATGGTTGTACATGGTCTGAGATAATGCCAGATAGCCAAAACGTAGGCAGAAGAGCGCTTAATGTTCTCAGACTAAGCCTTTGGCTCGAAAGCCTGTACGCAAGACAGCTGGGGGATGACAATGGTTCGGTTTTACAGAAATGGACGCCATCCCATTTTCAACCCCAGATCTGAATGATCAAGATACAGAGTTCGTCTGGCTGGAGTAGCTCTCAACAAGTGCAGGGCCATCACCCAGTTTGGGTCATTCGGTTTAAGCGTTACACACACTGTCTCATCGCGGGATTAACGACCTTCTTGCCCCAAGTCGAGAGGTCCTTTCTTATTGTTAGATCTTGGAAAACAAAGATGTCACTTGTTTGACACTCTTGAGCAGTTCTGGAGGAAGTTCAGCCAACTTGGAACTCTTGGCTGGAACTCATTTTTGTCTAGGATTTCCACCATTTTGCGTCATAAGTGCTGCGTGCCAATAGAAATTTGTTGATTACTTAGGCTCGAGTAAATGCCGCGAGGTAGTGATTGTTGAGATTTGAACTCCGCCTCTTGTTCCACATGCCAGCCACCATGCGCCGTTGGCGCTGCTCACCTTCGTTTTCTCACGGCACTTGGGATTAATCTCTCGTTATAGCTTCAGTAACTAACACATCCTTAATATTTATACTGTACCGAGTCTTATCTAGTCTACTCCTTCGAGATTCAGACTCATTAGAATGGTATGCCGCTCAAAATTGCTAACCACGTGCTCGTGGCAGCCCATTAGCCATCATTTGTTCTGAAGTTAAATGCGGCATACGGGTTCCTACTGGCTTCGTCCGCGACCATAAGAGACGTCCATCAGTTTAGAATCGATCGCACCTTTACAGCGTTTTTTAACCAACCTGCGAGGCGGCCCGCCTTTTTTTCATGAATCTCTTCCGTCAAGCGCTTTACGACGACGACGTTGTTCGCAGTGTTTGGAATCCTTAAGCACTACAATCCACTCTACAAAAGCCCCTTTTCAGAACTCATGGGCCTTTAAAAGGTCGAAGGTACCGTTACTATCTGGCTTTTTTGATATCACATCAGAGTTATTCCTGTCTGCTCCATGCCAATGGGGTAGATTTTGACATTATACTAGTCGTCTTCGGTTATTGTACCTAGTGACTTGTGTCTTTAACCTTGCATGCACAGCGCATACAGGATGCCAGAGGCGCTCAAATGCAGTAAGACAGTTACTTTGCAACTCATTGCATGAACATCAGGGGTTTCCGTTCTGGCCGTCTTTGGTAGGTCGTCTTATCTTTTTCTCAATGGTGTGGATTTGAACTCATTCTACACAGTGCATATATGAGGTTGTTAGTTGGTGAACTTGCAACAGTGTATCAATCGACGCTGTTGTCTGGTACTCCTTTTGCAAGACCTCGGTCTTCTAATTATCGCCCCACATGAGACTATTTTCAACCCGGACCTGACAACCGCTCCCTCTTTCCGTCACTGTAATCCCATCTTTTTTCGGTCCAGTACGGAAGCAATATGCATGTTGTCGTTCCCGCAATGCTTCCAATGTCTACAGAGGACTGCGGCATCCACGTTATACAATACCGCTTCCCGCTGCGTTGTTTTTCGGTTCAGGCTGACAACTGTTTTGCTCTACACTATACTCTACGTCTATTTGATGGACAATAACGCGTATGATGACTGCAATGGCATCTACCATCACTGACAGACATCATTGGCCTGTTTGTATCCACTCTCGACACCGCATTTTGATTCAGCCATGCCGTTCGGGAATTGGATGCCTCAACTGTGTCGTTACGCACCAGTTTTAGTTGGACCCTTGCAATGAGAGCCGGTTTTACCTGTTTCGCTGTGAAATGCAGCTTCACTGATGATCTTACAGTAGGAGCTATGCGCTCAACATTTTCTGGTTCCTACCGAGTTAGAGACTAGTCGAGAGTCGGCGTGAACCACACCCGTCTACGGCTTTTACACCGAAAGTCCACACTAACATGGTCTCTGTGGCTAGCTGAATCATTCCAGCGTTTTTTTCTCAAATATCTTCTTATTCACCAGTCATATACACCGAGACGAAAATTAAGACACTCTCACCTGACTTTCTCCTACCTCCCCTAAGTCGGCATCTAGGATACCAAACGTGTAGAACATATGCGGAGTCGTCAGAGATAATCAGACGCAACCGCTTTTCTCAATGGATCTTTCGCACCTGGTTATCTTAGCCGTGAGTGAGGCACACCAACTAACAGGTGGCAACGACGGATACGGGTCATACTGATGAAGCTCAGCCTTATTGTTCCTCGGTGCGATGTGTAAGCAACGTGTCTACCCACACTTTACTAACTGTTTGTTCGCTGCTCAATGTTGGTCCCGATTTTTGAATGCTCCGCAGTCCGGTTCGACTCCGCTAAGGTAGACAGTGATCTGTTTTGAGGCCTTCAGTTTGATTGTTGGACGAATGCTCCACTGTGAACACTTTTGTTTGAATTTTCTCGCTATTATTCGGTACTATCCGCGTAGTAATCGGCCACAATTAGAAAGCCTTTGTAGGCAACAGTGCCCATTTGATCTCCCCACCTTACAGCAGGGAAGATGTGCCTCTCCGCTCCTTTATATTTTGCTTCAGCAACCGTTTGACTATGTTACGACAGCGGAGGAGCAACTCTCCTTCATCGCGATCCATTCCACATGCTTCCCCGCTCTCGGAGTCTGCACCGGCCAGATGACATGCGGACCTAGCTCCAAACCTAATACAGCGCCGAACGATGCCGACACGGTGTCGTGGTTTGTTTGTTCGACCCTCTGTCTAAGTAACCTAACTTCTGATCTCAGCGGTACTCTTTATGCCCGAGGTATCGATTGGGCATTACCAAGAAGATCTCAAGTCCTTGGAACTGTGATTTGCGGTTCCGTAGTTCGAATACCACCAACAACATGCCTACCGGCTCAGCCGTCTGGCTTGTATTCCAAATGTCACTGGTTCAACTTGGCGTGGGTGGGAACGACCTCACAGTATCCCTAATCTGCATGCGGCCGCGTGGCAGCGAAGCCTCCATACAGTATACTGATCCGTAGCCTTATGGATCGCAAGCCCGCCTCGCAATCTGAGGTCACAGGTTCGAGCCTGCGTAGGGGACCGGTCGACCATTGCAATAGCCTTAGCTCACGCGCGGCAGCAAAGCGTCGGTATTGCGTACCAGCGTACTACTGATGCTCTTCTTTACGGGATGCCGGTCCATTGCTGCTGCTTGTGACATGAATACTTAGTTTCTAAGTTGTTTGACCGTAATACTCTATACGGTTGTGTGATTGCCCGCTCGTAACCAAGACACCAATGAAGTTCGATTGAAGGTTATATCGGTTTTATTTGACCACTACTCATTTCCTTTCCACGGTGTTGTTGATCTCATTGCTAATTCTTTTCTTAAACTGGTCCATATGCGGAACGGATGAATTCCTTAATGATATATTCAACAGACGCTTAGAACGCATGCTGCGTGTGTTTTTCTTCTTTAAGAATCATACACTGCAAACACCGACAGCGATGTTGCTCGTGATCTGCCTGTTGATTTGGGCCATCCGAGCCACCATTCAAGTAGTCCAGATTCGTCGCGCGCTGATGATGTTTCTCGAGCCGCCTCCATCAAATCTGGTACATCTACTCGGCCTCCGTGTGAAGCGGATTTCGAACTGATCAAATTGGTTTCGAATGGTGCTTATGGGTAAGCCCACGAGTCATCTGTATCAATGTTATCTGTACTTATTTCTTTATCTGAACCCCCCTTGCTTTACTGTGATTGCTGTAAAATTCCTATCACAAAGATTAGCGTTTCACCACCACAGCGTGTACTGCTACCCACCAACCCTAAACCACGCTTTACTTGCCAGGGACTGTATCCCACCGGTAACCACCTGCTTGTTCTCACCCTTATGTGGGTCCGTCCATAATCCCAAGAGTGCTTCCACCCGGCCTCGTTGACTGACAAGATTCACACTTCCTGTATTACATCAACTGCTGTCGCTTTCAATACGTAAACAACCACCCCAAATTCACAGCTTTACTGGGGCGCGCAGCGCTATTGCATTTTCTTATCTACTCACCGTACTTATCTTTTCTCGCAGGTGCCGATTACTGACCGGCCATGTAGCGAACACAGCCATCGTTATCGCAGGGCGATTTGTGCTGGTTAATCCATTAGTTGTCTTTTGTGCTTGAACTCTGTCTGCTCCCCTGGTGCTTGCACATATTTTGGATCTCAGTTAATGCGGATTATTCACGTTTTGCAGACACATAGACTGGGCAGCTCTAGGTTCACCATTAGGACCACTACTCGCCGATATCTTCATGAGTGAGTTGGAGAACACTCAGCTAAAAGAATGTAACAACAACTTGGTTTACTACGGTCGATACGTTGAGGATATATTATATGTTGCGGATGGTCGGATCTGCATCGAAGATCTGCTAGCCCACTTCAACGCTGCACACAACAACATAGTGTTCACTATAGAACTTGAAAGTAACAACTCCTTCTCATTCTTAGATGTCCACATCACCGGGACATCAAATGGGACAGTACAAAAGAGTGTTCAGAAAGACAACTTGGAGCGGCCAGCATACCCAGTTCGCTAGTTTCCTTCCAATGAGTCAAAAACGAAACCTTGTCCGCTGTCTAACGGAAAGAGCGAGGAAAACATGCACGGAAGATACGCTGTCAGATAAATGGAATTTCAATTGAAGCGTTCTCGAATAAAATGGTTATCCTGACAAATTCATCCGGAGACACAGGGAGCCACGAGCACCAAAAGTCCGACCAATCACCGCTGAAAATCGCTTAATCTACTTATCACTACATTTCAAGGGTGATGTGATAGCAGAACGAACTACTCGAAGGCTCTACAATGCAATCGCGAGAACCTACTTTGCAGCTGACCTCCATGTCAGCTTCACTTCTACGCCAGTCGTGAGTCAACATCTCAAGGACAAGATACCGAAGTCAAATATTTCCTTCTGTGTGTACGATTTTTCTTGCTCGTTTCAAGCAAGTTATATTGCAAAGACGGCCAGGCGACTGTCTGAGAGAGTCCGAGAACATTACCCGGCATGGCTCTACACTAGTGTCATAAAGACAATAGCCAGCGCGGTGCTGTGGCATTTGGTCGACTCAAATCACCAGGTGAATGTGTGAGAGGCCTTCCGGCCTATCTACAGGATATCTGGACGACACATGCGAGCCCTCCGATGTCGCCTATTAGCGACAGCGGAGGTAATCGCTATCCAGCCCCATAATCCCAACTTATGTGCTCCAAAGAGGTTTGTACAGGCTCTACAGCTACCATAGCCTCAAGCTTCCCTATATAATAACCCCATGCTTAACCGTTCCACTAATGTTGCCCTAGCCAGTGTCGTCACTTGATCTCATTGACCGATCAATTCACTTCATTGATGCACCGTATTTAAATACCCTGTGTTCGTTTTATTCCTATTTTCTGTGATGTATTGGCCTGATGCGAACCACCGAAAACAAGCTTGTTCGCTTAGCTGTCTTTTGCTTCTGATATGTTCAATATCTTGAAATACACTCCGAAGCGATTGAGACCATCCACAGTGTGCAGAAAAGAGACCAACTGGTTTGTGCCGAGCCCACTTGAGAAACCGTTCCTGTCATTTTGTTTTCCGCTTCCACATGTTGCCATGCGTAGCACCTCGACCCAATGGGGTGTTTTTCCGGCCCATAACCAATTCCGTACCCCGCTGCGAGACAAGTAGACTATCCGGCCCTAAATCATGTGTATACACTCACACAGACACACACACACACATGCTTTTTTGCTTTTCGTGCACGCATTCACACTCTCATAATTGCTTTACATCTATGTCATGTATCATTCCGGTGCGCCAAATAGGTGCTAACGATCGTTACGTTCACTTCCCCAGTGGTCTTCCTTAGACTCGTAACTTTTGTCACACGCTTATTCTTGGTGTGAACGCATATTTCTGTTCAGCGCTTGGGAAAGCGGACTGCGCTTTCTGCATTTTCGGTGGTTTGTTGCTCATGCCCAAATCTACTCAAATCCTAATCGTTCTCACCGGATGCCACTCAGGTCCCGTTCCCACCTTTCTTAGTCTTTTCTTCCTCGACAAGCTCGTTTATTGAACGTCTTCTTCACCTGTGTCCGTATGAAGAACTCATCACCGCTGTCTGTTCTCAGACGATTGTCTGTCGTATCTTCCCTATCTCTTCAGAGCCGTCTACCTCGTGCGACATCGTGCCACTCGTCAGCGGTTTGCGATGAAGAAAATCCGAAAACAACATCTTCAGCTTCGCAATCAAGTTGAACAGGTGTTTGCCGAGCGAGATATCATGAGTTTTGCCGACAATCCGTTCGTAGTCAGCCTGTGCTGTACATTCGAAACGAAAAAGTGTTTGTGCATTGTCGTGGAGTATGTAGAGGGCGGGGATTGCGCGAAGTTGCTGAAACAAATCGGTGGCCCACTGCCTTTGGATTTGGCACGCTTGTATTTTGCCGAGACTGTGCTTGCTTTGGAGTATTTGCACAATTACGGAATTGTACATCGGGATCTGAAACCGGACAAGTGAGTTTTGCCCAATGCAAGCTGCTTTTCTATCGATTTTTTAACCTTTCCTATTATTATGCTGCCTTTTGTTTGTGTACATCGCCGTCCTCGTCTCACGTGCCATTGTCTTCTTGATGCTATATCGTTTAAGATGAACTTAATCCGCTGACTTTAGCAAATCGGCATACTTGGATACTCACATGGAAAGCGCATGCAATCAAGGTTACCGTGCGCCTGAGGTACTCCTCAACAAACTGACCTCATCTTCAGCGCCACGTCTCCATTTTAACTCGCTTATGGAGAATGTGTTTGCGCTACACAGTCACCCAATTAGCATTTTACTTTAGCTGAATTCTGTCGTTTTCACTCTGTATCATCCTATCGCGCTTCTTAGCTCTACGCTCTTGTTGTCATAACTGCAGTAGAATTTTCTGGACCTCCTTTCCTAGTGTGCAACATCACCGGTGTGGCGCGTCGGAGGCAACTCATTTCACCTCCCCTATTTGGTTCCATGATGTTATCGGATTCAGTAGCTATACAACTACTCCTAAACCGGTTGACGCATAGTGCTGCACGTTTGGGGACATGCTTTGCGTGTGGAAGATACCGTTCCAAAACTATGTCGCCATGCAACCGGTTCTGATTGTCACCGAATAATCATTGGAAGTTGTTGTTGGGCCCACTTATCTTGGTAACTGTGTCAACTCTGCTAGACAGCATGTTACGGCCTGGGGTTAGCACTTTCGAAGTGCAAACTACCGCTGCAGAACTGGACCAATACGCCACTTGTTCTAGCTGTCACCGAACAGCCACTGGAAATGGTGAATCGATTCACTTACTTTGGTAGCTATCACCTCCTGTGGTCACATCATTGAGGACGTTACGTCCCGTAACAGCAAAACCTCTGTGGTTTTCCAGGAGCTAAACCATCCATGGAGATGGTGGGATATCAGCTGTCAGTGAAAGGTACGGTATACTACGCTACGATAAGGCTAGTGTTACTGTACGGATCAGAGACCTGGTCAGTTTGCAGTGACAACACTAAACTTTTGGATGTGTTTGATCACCGGTGCTTGCGGTGTATCGCTCACGACTGATGAGAACACCGGGTGAGCAGTGCTGAAGTCCGTCAGTTGGTTTTTGACAATAAGTCTTCCGGTGCCTCACTCAAATGTTTACTGACTGTCAATCGTCTACGTTGGCTAGGCCATATCCTCCGTGCGCCCATCGACCGGCTTCCTCGGCGCGCATTACACAACTTGGCTGCAACAAGTTGGACGAAACCGCGAGGTGACCAGTCCATGATATGTCATAGAAGCATCAAGAAATTGACTGTTACAGAAGTTTGATGCATGTGGTTTTCGTGGATGGGGACCCCGTGATAGTCACAACCAGTGGTTGGAGACCTTCTCGGATATGGCGTAGTCAGCAGAGCTCCTGCATTCGGTATATTGCATCTAGCTGTTAATTTGTATCCAAATCTGACTACTTTAACGCACCTCCTTGATTCCCTTTTCTGTATTTCTTGCGTTCCGTTTCATTTGCTTACCGTTGTTATTTATCATTAATCCCATGACGTAAGTCGTGACAACTGCTTCCACTGCATTTCGCCGCCTGGATCCTAGTTGTTCGACTGTACTGACCTGACCTGTTTATGATGCTTGTAGTGTGATTTTTTAAAAGAATGACGTCTTTGAGAGTGTGGACGAGATGATTCTCTTTGAGAGTCAGCTTCACGCCCCCTGTCGTCCACCAGAGCTCGATGTTGAATTCTGCTCTTGTTGCCATCTGCTTCGCGCTTTCTGGCTGCTTCCCACTCTCTTGAGACTGACCATTCATTTAATCCAATTAGGCAGTCGCATCACATGTGATGGGTTACTGCAACTGCCAGGAAGGCCCGTGGGTCTGTCGTACGCATGCACGAGACAACACTACCACAATGGATCGGTGTGGCGACCACCACACGTTTCGTCGATCGAAAAACCAGTTGTTTCGCCCGATAATGCTCGAGAAACATTTTCCATATTAGGTAGTCCACTAGAGGTTGTTTTGTAGCCTAATCCATTAGTGCGATGGACCATGTACTAATGTGGAGCTGTCTACGTCCGTTACATCGCGTGTCTAACGTTTAACTTCCTCGGTATCCGGTACCGATGCCGAGTAACCCCACAGCGCACTTCAGTGACAGTATGATCATAAGTGTAGATACACCGATCTTCATTGTGTTGTCGTCCGCCTCGCAGGGCGCCTCTTAGTTCACTGTGTCTGGGCTTGAGACTGCTGTCTGACACGAACCAGCTGATGGCATTGCGGCGCTTTTGAACTTGACTCCAACCAGTTATTAGTCCGGTATTTCCGTTGGTTCCCACTGCCAACGCGTGGCCTAAAGGATCACAAGCCTGTCCGCAGCTTCGAACCTTCTTAGTGGACCTGGTGCCTGTTGCAACATCCTTAGCTCACGCTCGTCTGTCGTTGGTTACGCGGCAGCGAAGCGTCGGTACTGCGTACAGGCCTACTACTGATACTTATTTTAGTTCCCATTCCCCCTTTTTGTTCTCTCTCTTCGGGATCTCCCGATTATGCAAGTGCCCAACACCTTTCAATACGATTTCCCCTTAGATTTTCCAATTACTTTACACCTATGATTGTGTAACTGTTGTATCAAGAAGGCAACAGAAAACTGCAGGATGTGTGTCCGTATTCAATCAAGCGGTAACAAACCCAACACACAGAATAATCAATTTTAACCGTCCGAATGTTACACAACCAATTAGAAGAAATTTACTGTTTCAGCAAGCCAATGAAACATGAGTAGAAGGACATCGTGATGAATCGACCACAACAGTAACTGTCTACGCAATGCGACCCAACCGATTAAGCTTCATGATAGGTTCGTTTTACCTGCTGTCAATACCTGTTGTTTTTTCGGCTACTCACAGCTCCGCGCATCATGCCTTTGGTCGGTTGTGTGACATCTCGCTTGGGCTCCCAGTCGTTGCGCCACTGCGCATACTAATCTCTTAAGTATTTTTGCTATCAGAGGTGACTTACCTGTGTTGGTACACGAATAGATAGCTTGTTCACCATTCATGGTAACTGTCAATGATCTAGCCTAGTCAGTAACTTCTATTCAAGGCACCGTATACTGCAAACTTGTCAATCAATCGAATTAAATAGTACCCCGCCCCATATGGTTGGCGGCATCCGGTTTCGGATTTGCCTGTCACTGTGGCCAGCCACAGGACGCATGCGCCTACAGAGGGACCATGGATGGCTTGTGCTGCACCACCCACAGCTCCAACCACACACCCCATATCCAGTGTAAACCCGAAGGAATAAGACCGGGAGGCATGCGGATGGGAGCCACGTTTCATCAACGGAGCCGGCTCACACTCCTTCACAGGCAAACACAAGCACGCTGTATTTGGGAATCAAGTGCACACAAGGCGGTGGCTGGACCGTAGTCCGCTCCACACTGAGTGCATGGAACCACTCTTTGATCCTAACACGGTCACAAGGACCGTGCACCCCGTCCCCTCCAGCAACGACCAACTGTCTCCTAGAGCCAGTATGGACGAGGTAGTGGGTAATAGACAGGTAGGCACCTTGTCAACATGCATATCAAGCGCAGCCACACCGGGGATATCATGCAACAGCCAATCACTTGAGAGAAAGATACATAAATCGAGTAATGCATAAGGAAACAGTGACATAAATTGTAAATTAATGAGCATATGAAAGAAGTTGTCTACAAAAGAATCGGAGATCAGTTCACGAGGTCTGAAAGTATATTTTACAGAAATGCCACAAACATGGAAATGTTATCAAAATTAGCTACAGTTGGCTTAAGCGACGTGTGCAAGTTTATAGAAGAGAGTACAGGTAGACGTTTAAATGAGAAAGAAAAGCATTAGGACAAAATTGAAAACCCACCACCTGAAATAAATAGACATAGCATGCAAGCACGCGGTTAGTAAATCGAATGCAGCGTGCCTACAAATGCTGCTCCGGTTTTGCCTACGTTCTCTGCAGGACCCGTCGTCGCTTCGATAGTGGTCCCGAATGGCCTCGCTCATGGCTCACTAGGCCTGCCTGACTCAGGCACTCGCGACCGCATGTGCTACAGCACCATGCGTTCGATGTCGATGGAGTACAACCCATCGGTGCTTGCCGCTACTTCTCCGCATGCATGAGAGCTTTCTCCTGCACTTTGGCAACTGCCTTCGTGATCAGATCGCGACATGCACGCCGATCAACCGCCTTCGATTCCCATGATCTGCAATCAAATATATATATATATATATATATATATATATATATATATATATATATATATATGGAGAATGCGCCTAGTCGTTCGGTGGTCGGATGGAAAACAAGCCGCATTAGTGCATCACATTTGTGTGTGGTCTGTGCGTTCGATTCTGGTTCGTCGACTTTGTCGCAACGTGCATAAGTCTCTCGACACAGAGAACTATGTGCGATTGACACTTCGGAACGAGACATTGTACCATAACTGGTAGCTCTACAGTTTCCACCACCTATAAGACCTAGTTGTCTTAGTCGTTGACTTGTAAGGACAATAAAAATGCTTCTCTTCGACATTCGTTTCACCTTATTCTCTTTGCTTTACATGTCGTTTTCACTCTCGTTCCTCCGGCTTAGTGCAATTTACATATCGTCATAACCACTATTCCCGTTCTTCTCCACAGTCTCCTAATCACACATGAAGGTCACATCAAATTGACAGATTTCGGGCTCTCTCGAATCGGGTTGATGAATTTGGCTACCAACTTGTATGAAAAGAATCTGGACATGGACAAAGACTGCAAAATGTTTCGTGATAAACAGGTGTTTGGCACTCCAGAATACATCGCCCCTGAAGTCATTCTACGCCAGGGCTACGGTAGGTTCCTAGTGTATAGACTTGTTGCCGCGGAACTTCACCTATATGATGCAGAGGACGTATCATGTTGTTTGTTCTTCTCCCGCTCTCATTGATTTTCCCTCCAAACTAGGTAAACCGGTCGACTGGTGGTCCATGGGCATCATTCTCTACGAGTTCCTCGTCGGCTGCGTGCCATTTAGTGGGTGCTCCATCGAGGATCTTTTCGGACAAATCGTAAACGGTGAGCTCACAGTGAACCACTGCGATCCTACCTCTTCCCTCTGTTTAGTCACCGATTCGCCGGTTCCGGATGCGTTTGACCGTTGCTTCATTTGTAGAATTACTTGATTCGTTTCTATTATTTTTGTTTGAACCGAGCTCCATCTGTGTTCCACCGGATTCATATCCAACATTCTTAATGTTCAAAAACAGAATACCGAAGGTAAACAATTGTTTTCCACGATTCATCTTCAGACCCGTACAAGCATATGAGTGAAATAGCAATGGGCGTAAAAGTGGATTAACCATCAGTTCGAATGCGATTGATCACATGCCGACCAAGGGCATGAACCAGCAACAAACGGCATGAGGTTGACCCAATCCACGCCTTTCGAATACTATACAGGGTCCCTCCATTCCAGTCGAAAGACCTGTGCCTCCGCACCCTTGCTACTGCCGAGGCGATCAGCATTCGGTTGTGTCAACCGCTTTTATATGCACAAAAGAAGCTGATTGAAGCTGTTAAGCTATCTTGGCCAGCCAAAATGGATCCTTCTGAGAGCAAATGTAATTGTGCAACTACACCTCTGTCCTAGTTTGCCGTTTGTTGCTGATTCATACCTTTGGTCGGCATGTGTTCAATCTCATTTGAACTGATCGTTAATCCACTTTTACGTCCATTGCTATTTCACTCATCTGATTGTACGGGTCTGAAGATGAATCATCGAAAACAACTGTTTACCTTAGGTCCTTTTTTCCTGCTAATGAATTGGGAATTTTCCAGGTACTTTATGTTCTCTCCAATCGCATTGGAAAGCCATAGCAATTGGGGGGTGGAACAGAGTAACTTTGTTATTTAGTCTGTCCATTTCTTCAGAAGCTCCATCAGCCATGTGAACCTCTCCAATTCCAGTTCGTCTTTAGCGGCAGTCGGCTATCGGCACTGTCATCATCGTTACACGCCGCGCATACTCCTCTAAGCGGACACGGTCAAAGTTGGTGTGTGCGCTGCTCCCCGCCGGTGTCAGTCGGTGTGCTTCCGACTTCCAAAGTCCCTTCAGTTGGTATTATATTCGCGTTTTTCAGATCTCTTCTACTTTTCGTAACGTTCATTCTCTTACATTTTGTTGTTGATGGCGATGATGTTTCAATGTGGCTCAGTAAAGAATTTTTGTAATCTTATGGTTGTCATAATCTGTCTTTATCCACCATACTTCTTCTTTGACAGTCTGAATAATCGTATTTGGTCATAATTCCCTCATCTATCTGCGTCTATTATTTAACGTACGTCAATTATTTGCACTACTCGACTGTTCTCACACTCTATCTAACGGGCTGTGTGTTGTTTTTATCCACTTTGATCACACCCGTATTCATCGCAAACCATAGTCATTACTTTCTAACAGTGCCGCCTCCACCGAAGAGATCACAGTGACCAGCTTATCGCACTCCCAGATCGCTGTGCTATTTGTGGCGTCAATGGATTAATCTTATCTATCATTCCTCACCCACAGTCCAATGTTATTGCTCCTTCAAAGCCTAATCTTTTTCTTCGCATTCACATTTCTCACTGTCAGCTCCGATTGAGTGGCCCGAGGAGGAAGAATGGCGTGTCCCTGACGAGGCTGTGGAAATAATCACAATGCTGCTCGAACGTGCTCCTTTAATGCGTCTGAGTACCGCTTACGGAGCTACCGAAGTAGAAGAGGCCGATTTTTTCGCTGGTCCCCCACCTGTGGATTGGAACAACTTGCTCAGGCAAAAGGCGGCCTTTGTACCCCAATTGTCCCACGATGAATATACCTCCTATTTTGATCCCCGCACAGATCGATTTCAGCACGATATTAGAAGTGACGAGGATATCGATTACCCTTATGGGTCTATGGTTGACAGTGATCAGTCCTCCCCATTACTCCCATCGTCTTCAGAAACAAGGGCATCTGGAGCAGATGCGACTGCCTCGAATCGTGCCAACCGTGTTCGCAAACCGGCGGCGTCCCGCCTCAGTCGGGAGAAGCGGCAACAGACCAAAGTCAAGCGACGATGTCGTAGTTTGGGTGAGACTGCACCTGCCTCGTCTCGTTCGGAGACTTCTCAGTCGCGTTCCCCTTCTCATCACACAGCCGTTTTCTCGCACAACGCTTCACAAGAGGAGCCCGGCTCCTGTCCTAGTTTTGCAAACTCTTTTCCCAATACCACTACCCCACTACTAGCCCCTCCCACTGAGGCAAGAGATGCCGAGCTCACAATCACGACTTCCTCCATGGCTGCTGAGTCTGCGGTACATCGCAGTGCCCTGAACATGTTGCAACACCTGACCATTGATTCACATGTGGATAGCAAGAAAAGAGACCACATCACTGTTGGATCGATCTCGCCCTCGCAACTCAGTCATCGAGCTTCATTTGTCCATCCCTTGAGAGACGCCTCTGCTGAATCGGACACAGACAGTGATGAGAATAAACCAGATACGGAGACAGTGTTTCATTCGTTCACTTCATATTCTCCCCGATTCTCGGTTGTTTTGGAACAAGCGCGTCTCAATGAGCTAGCTGTCCCACCTCTCCCCGGTGGTGGTCGCAAATCCAGCGTTAATACGGATGATATCCGCAACGGAATTGAGCGCCGATGTTCACTTGATTCTGCTACACGTGTACAACCCTCTCCGTCCTTGACAAGCGCATCTCTCACCTCTGCTCGTTCCATCTTAGATGCTCCTATCTTGATGAAACCTTCGGGTGAATCGGTACGTTTCACCGTCATTTTTCCACTCTGGACTCGATTGGCGGCTGTCTAATGCATTTTCCGCTGAATAACCATCCGGTTTGCAATTTGATCAATGCCTCTTTCACTTTAGCAGCTATGTTGACGACTGTTCTTTCCTTCTCCCCGTTGCGCCACAGCCCGAATCACGCCAGTTTGCATAATGCATTCTTCTTTGCGTTCAGTGATTATCCATTCAAAAGTCAGGGTAAGCGCACATAGGCTCTCAACCATTCGTCTTTAGGCTTATACAACTATATACACATCTAACTTGTGGACAGACACTATATGTCAAGAATCATCGTGAGTTAATCGAACGTTAGCACACGCTGTCAGTATATCCGCCTGCACATGACACCGTGTCCCAGAGTTCACCAGCCGTGTGAGTCAAGATAATCCCCAACTCTTGAATTGCCCCCATCCATTCTTCCGCTTCATGCATTTTTCCTCCCTTATCTGCTGTCAAGTTCGTCTAAGCGCGTCGATCTATTGTTGGTGCATAACGGCGCCGTGTTGACCGTCACGTATACTCTACCATGGTGCGCGTCTGACGCTCACTCTCAGTCTTTACTCCCTTCCAAACGTCGTTACTCATGAGTTGTTTCATGTATTAACAACTTGTTCAGTTACACATCGGGTTTTAGGCGTCCTCAATTTTGAAACATGAACTTCCATTTATAATTCCAAATATGAATATCCGAAGACAAAGGATGTAGAATGATATTGTCATTTGCGGATTTTGAGCTGTTCTTTGAGCTGAGTGATAATTGTGCAGACGTTTCGTTGCCTGACAAGGCAGCATCATCAGTGCGGCTTCAGGGGCCTGGTTCGCAGTGCCTCGTAAGCGACTTCAATATCCAAGTGATTATTGATTGGGTTTTGCTTTGAATGCCAGGCTTCAATGAACTCCCGTACTTGCCGTCTTTTAGCCCTTCTGGGGATGCTGGCGTGCTCTAGGTCGAATTGATGGTTCTCGACATCCATATGCACTGACATCATGGAGTTCTGATCGTGGCGACGAATGGCTAGGCTGTGTTCGTGTAGCCTTGTGCCAAGCTTTCTTCCAGTCTGTCCCACGTAGTATTTGTCGCAGTTCCGGCAGCAGATCTTATAAATCACACCAGTTTCTTCTTCATTGCTAAGTTTATCTTTCACTTTGAAGAGTTTACTGCGAATTGTTTCCGTGGGCTGGTGTGCAACTTTGACTTCAAAATGCAATAAAAGCCTCGTTGCCATTTCAGAGATTCTGTTGATATAGGGCAAAATTGTTCTCTTTTCAACTGCCCTGCACCACAAAAGGCTGGTCAACAAACCTCGACAAATTCTACAGTTGTTAAGAGAACAACGCTGCCCTACATCAACAGAATCTCTGAAATGGTAGCGAGGCTTTTATTGCATTTTGGGGTCAAAGTTGCACACAGGCCCACGGAAACAAATTGCAGTATACCCTTCAAAGTGAAAGATAAACTTAGCAATGAAGAAGTAACTGGTGTGATTTATAAGATCTGCTGCCGGAACGCGACAAATACTACGTGGGACAGACTGGAAGAAAGCTTGGCACAAGGCTACACGAACACAGCCTAGCCATTCGTCGCCACGATCAGAACTCCCTGATGTCAGTGCATATGGATGCCGAGAACCATCAATTCGACCTGGAGCACGCCACCATCCTCGGAAGGGCTAAATACCGGCAAGTACGTGAGTTCATTGAAGCCTGGCATTCAAAGCAGAACCCGATCAATAAGCACTTGGACATTGAAGTCGCTTACGAGGCACCGCGAACCAGGCCCCAGAGGCTGCACAATTATCACTCAGCTCAAAGAACAGTTCAAAATCCGCATCCACACCCCGAGCTACGAATATTCTCATTTATTTCAGATATTGTCATTTCGCGCATTCCCTTTGACCCACCACTGTGTTCAAGCAAACAGCTGACAGTGACACTACACCCACTGTAGTAGCGTCAAGGCACCAATCGGGAAACATTTGACAACTAATCGATTTCATTTGACCTTGTTTGAAATTATTCATGTTACATCTACGTGGCCAAAGAGACTGCACGAAGTATTAGTGTCATCCCACAACCTACATCTTCTGATAGTCCCGTTTTGTGTTCAGCTTTTCGCTTCTATGTACTATTGGTCTTAAATGGCGTATATACGATAGTGTGGTTGTTGTTTTCGCCAGTATTGCGCAGCTCCTCATTATTGCGCTCTTCCCCCCCCCCCCGTACAGGTCCCGACTGTCACGAGGCCTGTGGATCAGTTCGATTCTGGAAGTAGGAAGTCGCTTCTCGGTGAGGAGAGCACTGCGACTCCCATAAAACATGTCTCTGCTCCACGAATCCCAGATGAACGTCACGACCAACCTACCCCAATCTCTGACGAGTTCGAGAAATTGCTGAGTAAGTCGAGTTCCACTACTGGTGTGGAATTGGGTCAACACGCTTCTCAGCCTTGTCCTTCTATTAGTTCCTCGAGTGACCTTGAGGCAACTTGTCCTTGGCCATTGCATTCTTGGTGCAGTGTATCTCAAATTGATCGAGAGTCACCTGCGAAGATCCAGCTGATAGACGCCTCAGGCTCCAGTGATCAATCTTCCATCCAAACGAGTAACTCAGAAGCTGACTCATCTTCCTCTTCCTCCTCGCTGTCTCTAACCCCTCTAACCGCTCCGTTTATGCCGATGTCTAGTTTTAGTACTAACCACATGGATCCTTCTGTTCACAATGTGTCCGCGGCCGTCTCTACAATGGCGTTCGTGCCACTCGTGTCGGCTTCAGTAAAATCCCCTTCTGGCTATTTGATTCAACACTCACAATGGGAATCTTGGGCAACTGGCGATACTCGCCACGAACCAAGTTTTCATTCTCGGACGGATTTCGAAACCAGAGCAAAAAGTTCCGCTTCCAATTCCTCGGACGCTTCCAGTAACTTGTGCCTTGTGCCAAATAGTAGGGATCGATCACCTGGAGCCGTCGTAATACCCAGAGGCAAATCAGGCTACGGGTTTACCATTCGGGCCATTCGTGTCTTCTTTGGGACCTCAAATCGGTACACTTTACACCACCTAGTTCACAGCGTTGATCCTGATGGGCCAGCTTTTCGCGCTGGGTTAAAGGAAGGCTACCTCATCACCAGCATCAATAATGTGCCCACACCCGGCATGTTGCACACTCAGCTGGTGCGGTTACTTCTTCAGGTGAGTTGCTTGTCATTTTAGCTGCGGATAACTACCCTCCTCCTTTAAGGATACCCAGTAGTGCCGAACAAATGTTTCCCAACTCCATCCAAGTCCAGTCCTCACACCTATAACCACTCAGCATAATCCTTTTTGCATGATGTATAGGTAGCTAATATGGTACGAGTCGCGGAGATGGATGGATGGATCTTCGGATTTGCCTTTTACCAGTATTTGCTGAACTGATGATGTCCTGTAGACTGGTGACGAAATGTCTGCAATCCAGTTGCCTAGCTCGGCTAACCACTCAAGTACTGAACACTAAACCCAAGCTACCAGTATCATGTATCGCATTTCAGTTGACCGGGCCTTGTTCCTTTGACCTTGAACTCCTTTAGGCTGTCACATTTGGATGATTCATTTGTAAACCTCTTGTTATGCCTTACCCTAGTTTCTTCAGCTTAAGTCTCTTGCGTCAGAACGCCCATATGACAACTGCAGTAGTAGAGTATTTTGATCAGTGTGCCTTTAAGTAGAATGACGTGGCGTGCTTTAAAGTTATTCTTCTACACCGTATGAGACGCCGGTCAAATGTTAATCCCAAAATCAGAGCAAGTTGAATCCGAATATCTACTGTACTATTGTAAAATATACGGTTAGGGAAGCGGACAAACCCCAATCATTCAGGATCCCTTTGAATAAGCCTTGATAACGTAATGGAATTACACGGGTCGAGATAACATGAGTTGATCGAAATAGCCGGGGGGCTTTGAGAACATGGTTTAGTAGTGTCCAAGTGACAAATGAGGGTACGTTTCGGGGGAATTTTCTAAGCAATATGATAATCCGTTACACCGCGTATGTCTCGAAATTCGGTCTGTCAAAGACAAGCGCGCTTTATTCAGCAAGGTAACCAAGTAGAAATTACGCTCCGTTTGACCCATGGGACGTCTGGATAAATGTTGCTCGTGAACTTCTATAAACACCGGCGTTTTTGGGGTCATTCAGCTTCCTCTGCTTCAGCTAAACAAACGGCGAACTCATCGTTGCAATGACAAACTTCGCCTATCAACGGGGTCATGTGAATCGGCGATTACTTCTGCTGTACCCAATGATGGAATCCGGCAGGTCTAACATCCGTTGGCTACCTTGCCCGTTCCTTGGTTGCATTCCGATTGGGTACTCCCATCACAATGAGCCTTTGGCATTACTCTGTCGGTCTCACCAACTCATCTGAAGATAGGTGTCATTTTCAGTAACATTAGTGCGGACCGTTGTAGCTCAATCTTAAATCGAGTAGGTTTCTTGCCTGGCTGTATGTATCTCCCTTGCAACTACGTTTCTCTCGTTTGTGTACATCCGTCTGCAGAATATACCCGAAATACGGCTGCAAATATTGCCCATTCAACAAAGCCATATTCGTTCTGATGGTCCCTGGCGTCCTGCTGGGAAACTGATATCCCGAACTCGAGCAACTCCGCACACCTCAACAACAACAAGTACTGTACCCACTGTTACCTCGGATCGAAACACCTCCAGTTCGAACAGATCACCTCAGTTGGTAACCGACGTACGGAATATCTGCACAAGTTCCACACAACCGTCCACGCCGCTGCAGATCGCAAAGTCTACGATGGTTTACTCGAATCCACCCTCACGAACTGTTCACCGCAGGCTGACTATTCGCGAAACCCGCCATCGAAATCTACCAGCCAGTTCGACCATTCATGCCGGTCACGATGTTTCACTAATTGGCCACGCAAGATCGGATGCACCATCCTTACCCTCGCCCACTAGTCAACCGCCTTCGTTAACAACTCTGGCTGTTGACCAAACAAGAACACTATTCTTTCAGCCAACTTCACATCCGGTCGTCACGAAGAGTTCCGCTTCACAGACCTATAACCTGATGATGTCGCAGCGTTTTGGTCTACCCATCAACAACCACTTTGCTCCGAATACTTCACTGACCGGGACCCATCTCCACTCCGCGCATCGAAGGTGGGTGTGTTTGTGCTCGTTTGTCCTGCAGATCCTTTCTTCCCCCTACCCTGCCCCATTTAGGCTTTGAAACTATTTACCTTATCATCGCTCATTGCAAAGTGCATGGCTAGCGTCACCTGAGAAGCAATCCGTAGCGAGCCCTTCGGTTGCTGTCTTCTGACCACTCGATGCTCATGTTTTGCATTCCTCGCTGGGGTTTTAATGTCTCTGAGCTCTTATGGTACTACCGAGCGTCCCAGATCGGCTTAATCCGTGTGCATGCTCTGCATCTCGTTACTCCCGTTTTCTCCCAACCCTAATAAATTTAGCTACGCTATCTCACCTGCGTCTTCATTGCCTAAAACCACCTGTTTACAATGGGAAGGTCAACCGCACGCTCTCCGGTCTATGCACTCAAGCTTAGGTGTCTCTCCTTTCAGCTATTTTCCACAAGTGAAATGATAACTACCGGTGAATCGTTTGAAGCCACTTCCATGACGAACATTTGTCATGGATCCTAAGAGTTCGTTAACTATGATGTCAGTTGATGTCACAGTTCTGGAATGCCTAGCCACTGTGCGGAGCTATAGGGAGGGTTCTTGTCAGCCTCCGATGTCCGTTCACTTTATTAGCTATGGTCCGCGATGGATCCAATTGCCTTGACACCGAATTTATAATAGCAATGGTAGTAGTAGTAGTAGTAGTAGTAGTAGTAGTAGTAGTAGTAGTAGTAGTAGTAGTAGTAGTAGTAGTAGTAGTAGTAGTAGTAGTAGTAGTAGTAGTAGTAGTAGTAGTAGTAGTAGTAGTAGTAGTAGTAGTAGTAGTAGTAGTAGTAGTAGTAGTAGTAGTAGTAGTAGTAGTAGTAGTAGTAGTAGTAGTAGTAGTAGTAGTAGTAGTAGTAGTAGTAGTAGTAGTAGTAGTAGTAGTAGTAGTAGTAGTAGTAGTAGTAGTAGTAGTAGTAGTAGTAGTAGTAGTAGTAGTAGTAGTAGTAGTAGTAGTAGTAGTAGTAGTAGTAGTAGTAGTAGTAGTAGTAGTAGTAGTAGTAGTAGTAGTAGTAGTAGTAGTAGTAGTAGTAGTAGTAGTAGTAATAATAATAATAATAATAATAATAATAATAATTAATAATAATGTTACCGATGGTTCGGTAAGTGAGCATTAAGATTGCCAGATGGGATCACTATGCACCAGGAACGTGAGAGCGAGTGCATGAAAGACACAGATTTCTCTTGGCCAATGAGGTGACAACGATCGAGATTAAGTAGGTGCTTCACGGTCAAGACGTAATAAGCGCCTGTACTAGCGACTTCTGCTCGCACAATTCAGGTTGCATTGGTCTGGTTTCGACCATAATAAATTAGTAAGCGTTTTCCAAGTCCTTTTGCGTAGCTTTTTAGAACACGGTGTACAGAACTTCGAACAAAGGCTTTGCGGTTAGATGAATTTCAGGTGATGTATTTAACTACGAATTAAATGGGCTCTATACTTAATGTCGGATCGGACCAGCATGTAGTGTGCGGTGCGCGTAGGTATCTGATTGCAGGGGAAACATAAACTGATCAACTACCCGACCAGATACCGGGACATATTTCTTTCTGCTGCGGCGCCTGCGGTTCTCGTTATCGAAGAATACTAATTTGAATTCACTGGATACCTTTAACAACTCTTATGATCTGACTAACGGAGGTCAACATGTCTGTCGGTAAGGCCTGCGTGTACACTCATAGGAGAATACGCATGTATTAAAACGGTTGGGTAGATCAGCAATGAAGCCATTTGTTGTCGTCATGATCAGGGACTTGATTGCAATAACACGGGTTGGCAATTGTGATGTTGATTTGCTCACCGCGCTCTGCACTTTGATTGAAGATGATTCGCCACCAGTTTAAGTGGCATCTTCAGTGTATCGTGGGGAATAGTTTTCCAACAGCAACTGCGCTTCAGGCAAATCCAGATTAGCGAGACGTCTGCAACCTCATTGCACAGCTCCGTGAGCAAATCTTCATTTCAGTGGACATGCTTAACAAATGTTGAAACCACCAAGAAGAAAGTTCGGAACTCAAAAACAACTTCTAGTTAAATTGCGACTGTCTAGTGACGAAATCCGGCAGTTCATGTGTAGTATATGAACATGCCCCTTCACTAGTTTGGTCGTACTTTTCGCATATCTGCTAGCTATCCATCTCTACATGTTCGTCCCCGCCGAATCAGTGGCGAAGTGACTCGAGTCTTGGTGGATGGCAATCGCTGCACTCCGGGTTCCAGCTTTGATTATTGCACAAATTCAAGCATTCTTACAGAGTCCCAGCCTGTGTACAATCATTTCCGATCGCTTAGGGACAACGTGTCGCGATAACACGCTGATTTGCTGTCGGTACCATGAAATGGGCAGCGAAATGACAGTGGGGCCTATCAGCCGATGAAGAAAAAAAATAACACAGACCGATTCCCGTTTCGCAAGCAAAGTTTGCTACGCTGTGACACTCACCTACACAGATGAACCCTACAAGCCGACGTAGCCGCTTCGAATCTTATGATTTCAGATATGAACATAGGCTAAATGATAGTATACGCGATCGAAGTGAGCATGAAGGACTTTGTTCCACTTTTCGTATAATGTGTGCACAATTGCGCGTGCACTCGTTTGTGAGGGGCTATTGTCGTCGGCTTTAAACTCGGTTTGCTAAACATTGTAGCCAGTTAGGAATCAACCGACCATAGCCTAACTTTATAAACTTACTGGAATGCTTTAGCCACTTATACCCATCTAATAACCTGATGGGAACTGTCTAAAAGAAATCCCTTCGCTGAATTGAATTCCCTAATATCCCTTTTGCCTACTCCTTATCTTGCTGCTTGTCTGAACAGGTCTATCGAGAAACCACTTCTAAGGCAGCTCAGCGAAAGGCAACACCGGGCGATGTTGGCTGCCCACTCAGGTGCCCCCGCCAACCCGACAATCTCGATGTCCACTTACGTCGGTCAACCATCCACGTCGACACACTGCGTTCCAAACCACTCGCCCACTAAATGTTCGCTTCATTCGCCGCGATTCGATTACGCCCAGCCTCAATCACATCAGTACTCTACTTCCCCGTCCACCAGCCACACTATTCCCTTGGGCTCGATTGTACGATGTTATCCGAGTGTCGATGTGAACGCACATGCTCCTCCATATGACGTCGCCGCCCATCATCGACCCGCTGCTCTTCACTTCCCTGAGGCCGCTAGTCCACGGACTACACCGCAGGTCGCCGATGAATCATCATACATTGTATCCAGTTCACGCTCCGCCTACCCTCCAGCTTACGCACAAATACGGCTACCTCCGAATCCGCATTTCACGACGACGACCTCCCTCACTTGTAGCGGTTCCGCTTTTGGTCAGGTATGTGCATATTGGCCGTGCTTTACGGTTTCTCCATTCCCGCTGCATGTGCTCTGTGTTGTCCAGACACAACTGTTGTCTTAAATTTAATGTTCCCAGTTAACACTGTCTCACTTGGACTTATTGTGTGCGTAGGATTTCCTTTGTTGGTCGAATCACTCATCCGGCTGGATCTGTTCACCTATCGGGGGCCTCACCACAGCTACCATATTAGCTTCAGATGCGGCGACTCGGTTGTTGCGACATTAATACCGCGAATTGCCTACCGTTTTTCACCAACAACTCTTCCGTGGTGTAGAGCTCAGTTTTGATGGGTTCATTAATCCGGTGTCCTTGTTGTTTGACCACTTCCTATTTCGCAGTGATGTCCTGATCTAGTTTACTGCTTTTATCGTCTCTCCTCAAGTCTCATCGTTGTTATTTCTTCATGGAAATATATCACGTTTTCCCAATGCTCCGCGTTTCTACACTTTGGCGTCGTGGAACATAAGGAATTGTTCCGCAGCATATTTGTGCTCAGCCAGCAGCCGTCAAGACACTCGGTTATGCTCCTTCAATCTTGGAAACCTAATTATTCTTTCATTGACATGCCCCTCCAGTTACCATGGCAATCGCGCTGCTTTTGTTCGCCCCATTTTTTGGACTCATCGATTATTGCTTTGTTGAATGTGTTGAGGGATTACCTCCCTTTAGTTTGTTTCACGAGCGCATCATGTACCATATCGTCTGCGGTCTAACAGGCGTCGTGAACAGTCCATACATATCCTATAACGAATTCCCTGATTTTTGTTCGGTGCTTTGTTTAACCATTCACATTCTCTTCAATCTCGCTTGCAAAATTACAGACTGCGAGTTTCCATGCGTTGTCTCCGAGCCCAATTGAACCCGCTTTTCGCAACGTTGGCTGTCGGGTGGCCACTACCTCTTCCCCCACCTCCGTGCCATTCGGTAGTCTGTCCTCCCAGGCCAACGCCCTCGTGTCCTCCGGGCAAGTTCGCTTGCGTCGGCGAAGCCACACGTTTGCTGTGCATCATGTCGCTTCTCCAAACAGTCCTCTACCCGATTCCGACGGGATTCGTGAAGGGGGCGACGCTGCTTCCTTTCATCCCCCCATTTGACACGGGTCGGGATTCGATTCCCTTGTTTCGTTCACGGTACTCCAACAGGTGCTCATTGCTGTGCCGAGGTCACTTGCATCCTATCTGTAGATGCAAATCTTTTCACCAACCTCTCCCCTCACTTTACGCCTGTTAGCCAAAGAGATCGCTTGCATAATCGCCACCGGTGTGGACTATGATTTCGAGGAGAGCGGATTACCGCATTGTCAGAACAGCTGGGGCATCTTGCCACACACACACATCTGATGTCCGTTGTTAGCGGTTAGCATAATTCGGTCTCATTCACTGTGATCTGTTGTCTTCTGGAGTTTCTTTTCGTGCAACGCATGCTTCTCTTTCATCTTTGACCGTTTCCGTGTCTAGGCATTGTATTTAACCTCGTCACGCTCTGTCCTCTCTCTCTCTCTCACACCCTTTGCAAGTTGATTTTTCTATTTCACACTCATTGATGGGCGGTGATCACAAACTTGACAGTCGTTTCTTCACACTTAAGTGAACGTATGTGCCTTTGTGCTTGCAACCTACGCGGTCTTCGCGTTGGTTCTGCTGTTTCCTCCTCTCCAAGCTAGTGTTTATTGTGTTCCACACACATTGTCGCTGGTTTTTGCACCTCGCAGCTTCATCCTTCCTCCTATTTTCTCCTTGTTTTTATGTTGTGTGTGTGTGTGCACGAAAGAATAGCGAGGCCTCTCCTGAGCCACTTCTTCTCATCCTCTTTTGTGTGTCTCGTTTGACTTCTGTTTTCCGTTACTACCCGCGCTGTTGTACTGTGTTATGCTTTTGGACGTACACACACACACGTAACCTTCCGACTGTGTTTCGGTTGAGTTGAGCCAATAAAATTATTCCATACTGAATTTCTCTGCTTGGCGTTATTCCAACGACTGGTCACAAGCCACCCACGCTCGTCCGTGTCACAGCATAGGGTTTCAGGCACTCTGGAATCCATCTGTCGCATACACAACCGTAACAAACACTTTATGTGCCTAGGTGAATAATCGCTGTACACATAGGATCACATTTTTCCCGTAGCCATAGCCCTGTGCGTCGTTGAGATGGTATATGAGTCGTAAATCTTTGTCCGTCAGGAGGCACGCATGATGCGAGTGTGAAACTTTATTTTTACTAAATCATGACCTGCCTACTCTTTAATTAATGATCAGGGTATTTTATGCTTTCTATAGGAGATTTTTACAAGTCATTCGCAACACTATTAAGCTGCCGACACGACCCTACTACTTTTTTCGAAATCAGTAGTCGTTTACTTTGACTCAACACTTGAAAAATGCCCCTTTACATTGATGACCTACATTTAAGATGAAATGGGAGCAATGTGAATTTAGGACTGCTTTTTTAGTTCCTCCAACTATCCGCCGTCAAACGTAGTCCTTAAATGTCCGCTGCTGCATCGCACAAGGAGAGTCAGACCAACGAAACAGATGTGCTTTGTTGTCGTCGTGTGCCGACAGGACCAGAGCAATGCTTCTTGCATTCGTCACTGATATCTTAAGCCTCATCATTTTATCTCGCCTGCGCAGTTAACATCCGTGTCCTTAGATGCGGTGTTTGTTAATCTAACTTGTCACACAGACTTAAAACAGTATTACTACTAACATTTAGTGAGGAGTACCCCTTGATAAGGGAACGAATTCGAGTGCACCACTGACTTCCTAATTGTGCCATGCTGCTCTATAGCATATGTAGCCACTGATGTTGTGGCTGCTATCGGAGTCCTCAACAAGGAACAATAATGCAACCATGGTTTTATACGGGTAAAATAAATCTAATGCTTGACAGTTCCCGTAGGATGGTTATGGTGAAACTTCAAAATGTTTGCAAAATTAGGTTCACACTGGTGTACATAGTATATGCTGTACATACAAGGTAAATCCATGAGAAACGACGGCAAATTGGATGTTGGTAAAGCTCGTGTCTCCTCCTGGTATACACATGCATGAGGTGAAAAATGTGGGACGAAATCTGGGATTTGAACGCCAGTGAAATCTCTTACAGATACTTAGGTTTATCCATGGATAATTTAAGATGGTGCAGCGAAATAAGTGCCCGGTCAACTCGGGGTTTGAATTCTCTCAGCGTGGGAACACATTTGACAGACTCAGTAGGGCATTTCACGTCCTGCGAACGCATAGGGAAAAGAAATTCAGACGGCATTCCAAGCGACTGTGCTGCTCTGCCAGTTTGAAATGGTGGCCTCTCAAATTGCTGTTATGACTGAGTTCTACCAAGTAGCGACACATGTGGTTGGGGTCACACAAAATTTGGTACGTCAAAATGAGGTCCCGGCGCAATCGCCGATACTGTCCGCTGAAGACTCCGAGCACTTGTAGCCTACGTTCCTACGGCAGCTTATACAGATCCTTGGCATTCTCGGTTGCCCGACGTTGGTGTATCTCCAAGGCGGTGAGCTCCCTCCTCAGCCATGGTTGCATAGGCCGTCCAGTTCTCGGTGCTCGGGGAGAGTTTCGTACCGCTTCACACTTGCGTGTCCTGCTTCGCACCAATGGGACCACGTTTTTTGGGCGGAAGGTCTTAATCGCTGACGTTTCGGCAACCAGAGTTAAACTGGCTGACGAAATATTCCCATGCACTAGCTGGTGCCTCGTCTGCCAGAAAGGTCTAGTTGACTGTCTCACCTAGTCTATCTAATATGTCGACCGGCACTCCAAAATGTCACCAGGTGGCTTGTTTCCAAACACCTGATGATAAGTACAGCGCCAAGCATTCGACTTATAAGTCATGACGGCCCACTGTACACCAACCATTGAAACAAAGACTTCAAATGAATTAAAAATCACAGCTCAAAGTAAATAATTTGCTACCCGGACAATGAGCAGGACACTCGATGTGGACCACAATGCTGTTTCTACACCTTCGGTGCCAATAGAAAGAGCAGTATCCCACCCACGTCGCAGCAACCTTTTTGCAGCCTATGACAGTTGTCCAAGCAACTGTGTGAAGCACAATGGGTAGCTAATCAGAGTAAGCCAAATTTGATGGCTGCAATAGCCTATATTAGCAATGGAGAAGTGGTTAGCGACATTTATGGTGGGACTCACCTTCCACCAGCTTTTGCTACTAAACCGCTTACTCCCATGCACTGATGCTGTCACCTCAACTGGTGACGAAACGTTTGCAAACAAACTGTTCAATTCACTGGACACCGCAGCAAATGGAATAGTGACTTTTGTCAGCTACACTGCATTCTGCGACCGGATTTGTACTTATGTGTACTTGTCCAGCAAAGAAAGTAGGACTGCAACTCAACCTCGGTAGCTTGGAGGCTGTGAGCAGAAGCGCCTACTACTGGACCACTGATTCACAGGCGGTACTGGGCACAACGGTTAAGCACCAATTAGGAAGTTATCTTGACGTGCTCGTTATCCGCTTCAAGTGCGGTCTCAGAGACCGATTTGAACGATGTTCAGTTCAAAGCGCATCACGGTTCAGATTGCGCTCGTATGTCACAATCTATTCTTACACAATGGATGCGTTAAAACGATCCTCCAAATAGAACAACAGGCTTCGGTTAACGAAGCTTCCTCCAATGCCTAATGTTCATTGCCTGCGTTGCGCGTAATTACTTTGAATGTGGTTAGTTGGTAAGCCATTACAACAACTTGTGCTAGTCCAGGTTGACCAGCCGGTTATGCATCGGTTCGACTGGAGATGAACTGGTAGATAGCACAATAGACTATGTTACTTGTGAACGTAAATCTTAGCGATGACTCCCGGTGAACCGCTATTGGGCGACCGTGCCACATGGAAAAGCCATTATCTATGCCTGGGCTGCGCACACGGATGTTAATCGATCGACTGTGATAGGTCGTAGGTGATGTACAGTGTGTGGTCACCGTTCATTGGATTATATAGAGCAGAAAAAATATCCTTTGTCAGCTCCCTCACTTCTCGATCAATGCGAGGATGCCTCGAACCACTGCGAAACGGTGTGCTGCACTAAAGGCAGCAAGATCCCGGCATACTCAACAGGTAAGGATCCGACCGTCGTTTGAAACGCTTCCTCGTGTGCTCATCAACAACGAGCTCAGGTAAATACTGTCACGTACATTTGTCCGATCGCAATCACTCTTTACCTGGCCCATTATTATTACCCTAATTCCCCTAGTACCACCTGTTGATATTATACTCTCTGTTTGAACGCCTCACCTATGCATGCAAACCAACTGTTCCTGTCCCAATTTGCCTGTTGTTTCCTTGTCGAACTTACAGTTGGAGCAGTCCCACCATGGTCACGCAAATCCCTGTTGATGTGTACGTTATGGACCGTTTCCCTGAACATTTTGGCTCGCAGTTTTGTTGGCCCCCAGCTCCATCTACTACCTCTGGCGCTCGTGCTGGGGCCCAGTGGTCTGCCCCCACAGACCCTCCCTCTTCCCAAGAAATCGAGCAGGAGTTCCGGCACATGAAGCGTTATAAAGCACCCGGCCCTGATGATCTTCCTCAGGCTCTATTTAAACATGGTGGCGCATCGCTGGTTCGAGAACTCACCGCTTTGTTCTCGAAAATTTGGTCGAAAGAGAAAGTTCCGTCATCTTGGGGTGAATCGATAGTAGTCCCTATCTTCAAAAAGGCCTGCGCACAATCTGTTTCAACTACAGAGGAATAAGTTTAGTCCAAGTCGTTTGCAAGCTGCTGGTGCCCATCATACTTCGCAGACTATCCCCAACACGCGAATCGTTGCAACGAGAAGAACAAGCTGGATTTCGCCCTGGTCTCGTCTGCATCGATCAAATCTTCACACTTCGCCAGATCCTCGAGCTCCGCCATGTGTATCAGAGACCAACGATTGCTGTATTCCTTGATATCCGTGCAGCCTTCGATTCTGTCGATCGTACAGTACTGTGGCACTGCCTACTGAGGAATGATGTCTCCGAGAAGTTCGTCTCCATACTGCGCTCTCTCTATAGTCTGACCTCGGGCAGGGTTAGGGCTTATGGCAAGCTTTCGCCTACCTTTATGGTCTCCATTGGAGTTCGACAAGGATGCCCTATCTCCTATTCAACTCCTCTCATCTCCTATTCAACTTTGCCATTGAGGATGTCTTGAAGAACGCTCTAGGCGATTCGTTGAACGCTGGCGTTGAGCTCCTCCCAGGTAGTCGAGTTGTTGATTTGGATTATGCTGATGATATCGTCTTGTTTGGTAACGATCCACACGTCGTCCAACTTGCATTAAATCGCTTGGCGATTGAAGCATCAAAGTATGGTATGTGCTTTTCGCCATCCGAATGCAAGGCTCTCTTCCAAGACTGGCAGGTGCCTCTGCCTGCACTCACTCTTGCTGGTGAGACACTAGAGGTTGTGGAGAGCTTTGTCTACTTGGGAAGTTGCATCACTGCTGGCGGGGTTGTTGGAGACGAGATTTCGATGCGCATCTCGAGAGCACGCCTCGCTTTTTCTAGGCTGAGGCATTTGTGGCGTCGCCACGACATTCGTCTCTCCGTCAAAGGGCGGGTCTATTGTGCAACTGTCCGTGCTGTACTGTTGTACGGATGCGAGACCTGGCCCATTCGTAAAGATGACTTTCGCGGACTATCCGTCTTCGAGCACCGCTGTCTGCGGTCCATTGCCCGTTTGTGGTGGCAGCACCACGTAAGCAATGTGGAAGTTAGACAGCGTGTCTTGGAACATGGAAGCCACTCGCTCGAGGAGCTCATCTCACTGCATCAACTGCGGTGGTTGGGACACGTATTGCGCATGTCTGTACTAGGTTACCCGCATCGTGCGTTGTTTGCACTTGCTGGACAGGGCTGGAAGAGACGGTCTGGTGGGCAGCCTACAACATGGGGAGGCCGCATGAAAAAGCTGACGAAACGGTTGGCCTCGGCCAGTTGTTGTCGACAAGCTGGTTGGGGTCCGAGAGATGCGGATACTTGCTGGTTGAAGACCTTGGAAGCCATGGTTCAAGACCGATGTCAATGGCGGACGTGTGCATCAGTGTATTGCGGTGTCCCTTCTTCCTCCCCCTAAAAAAGAACAAACTGAAAAAAATTCAAAAACTGAGTGGTAAAATAGACGAAAAAAGCTTTGGTCGTTGCTCTTTTCTTATTATTCATACTGTTTTCCTATTCAGCCATGATTCCAATGGCACAGTATCTGTACCACTGATTGTGAATTTTATATATATATATATATATATATATATATATATATATATATATATATATATATATATATATATATATATATATATATATATCGAGCGGTTCCATCAGCAGTGTCTGCAACGAATTTTGCGCATCAGTTGGGGCGACAGAGTTGCAAACGCGGAAGTGTTGCGACAAAGTGGGATGTATGCAGTGGACTGCATACTTTTACTGAGACACCTGAGGTGGCTCGGTCATGTGTGGCGTATGGATTCAACGCGGATACCGAAACAACTCTTATACGGTCAGCTGAGTATAGGGAAGCGGCATGTGGGGAAACCAAAGTTGCGTTACCAGGACATGATTAAAGTGAGCCTCTCACGTTCTAACCTTGATTGCAGGTCATGGGAATCGAAGGTGGTTGATCGGCGTGCATGCCGCGATCTAATCATGAAGACAGTTGCCGAAGTGCGGAAAAAGGACCTCATACATGCAGAGAAAAAGCGGCAAGTGCGGAAGCGGCAAGCACCGATGGGCTGTACCCTATCGACATCGAGCGCATGGTGCTGTAGCAAATGCGGTCGCGAGTGCCTGAGTCAGGCAGGCCTAGTGAGCCATGAGCGAGGCCACTCGGGCCCACTACCGAAGCGACGACGGGTCCTGCAGAAAACCGGAGGAGCATTTGTAGACACGCTGCATTCGATTTACTAACCGCGTACTTGCATGCTATGTCTATCTATTTCAGGTGGTGGGTTTTCAATTTTGTCCTAATGCTTTTCTTTTCTATATAAATGCCTACTTATGCTCTCTTCTATACACTTACACACGCCGCTTAAGCCAATTGTAGTTAATTTCGACAACATTTTCGTATTTGTAGCATTTCCGTAAAATAAACTTATTGACCTCGTGAACTTACCTCGTATTCTTTTGTAAACAACTTATTTCACATGCTCACTAATTTAAGAGTTATGTCACCGTTCCTTAATGCATTACTCGACTTATTTTCTTGGTTACCTTTCTCTCAAGTGATTGGCTGTTGTTTGATATCCCCGGTGTGGCTGCGCTTGATGTGCATGTTGACAAGGTGCCTACCTGTCTATTACCCACTATCTCGCCCATCTGGCTCCAGGAGACAGTTGGTCGTTGCTGGAGGGGACCGGGTGCACGGTCCTTGTGGCCCTGTTAGGCTCGAAGATTTGTTCCATGCACTCAGTGTGGAGCGGACTACGGTCCAGCCACCGCCTTGTGTGCGATTGATTCCCAAATAGAGCGTGCTTGTGTTTGCCTGTGAAGGAGTGTGGTCCGGCTCCGTTGATGAGACGTGGCTCCCATCCACATGCCTCCCGGTCTTATTCCTTCGGGTTTTCTCTGGATATGGGATGTGTGGTTGGAGCTGTGGGTGGTGCAGCGCAAGCCATCCATGGTGCCTCTGTAGACGCAGGCGTCTTGTGGCTGGTCACAGTGACAGGCAAATCCGAAACCGGATGCCGCCAACCATATATATATATATATATATATATATATATATATATATATATATATTCAACACATGGCCAATAGTACAATTGGCATAGTGCCACCACGTATGGGAAATACTATTATCAAACGAATAGTGAGCAAAAGAATAGAAAGCAGGTTTCGTGGGAGCAGTGTCACAACATGTCCGCCATCACACACGGTTTCTTGCCATATCCGAGAGGATTTCCACCCATGCATGTTCGTGATCCTTGCACCCCGAGCCAGGGAGTCGAGAACGCCTGAGCGCTGCTAACTTTGGGGTTAGCTTCTTCATACTTCTAACCCAAGCCATATGTTGGTCACTTTGCTCTGGTTTACAGTCGACTTCTGCGCGTGCGAAGACACGGTTAGGTAAACGATGAGTAGGCATGCGAAACACATGGCCAAGCCATTGAAATCGGTGCAGTGAAATTATGCTGTTGAGTAACCAGCAAAGCCTGTCTGACCTGAAAATCCTCTGTCGACATCCTCATTACTTGTGTGATGTTGCCATCGTGCACTAGCAATGTTTTGAAGGCTGTGGTGATCAACATATTCTGCGCGAAAATGCCCAGTCTCGCAGCTATAGAGCGGGACCGCTCTCACAGTGGCATTGTAAACTGGGTCCTTTAGAGAGAGACTCAGATCGCTTCGACATCAGAGATGGTGGAAATCAGCAAAAGTAACCCGAGCTTTGGAGACGCACAAAGAGACTTCATCCGTTAAATCATTAGCGCTGAGGCAGCTTCCAAGGTAAACGAGCTTATCTACCACTTCCAAGGAATGACCTGAAAGGATAAGGATAGGAGCAGCGCCTAGCCAGTCCTGCAGGAAGACCCAGCACTTCGATAACACGCAAGTCATTCCAAGCTGGGAGACAGACACCTACAATCTACACAAAACATTTTGGTCGGCCTGTGAGGAATCGCAAATTACGATGATGTCGTCTGCATACTCCAAATCCTGAAGTCGGCTCCACGGAAGCTGGTCGATGCCGCTAAGTTCGCAGTTCTCCAGAGCGCTCTCCAGGATGTTGTCCGTAGCGAAATTTAATAGAAAGAATAATGCTGGGCAGTCCTGTCTCAAGCCACCGGTGATACAAAAGGCGGACGAAAGTCCGCCATACACCCGCACTCGGCCCGAAGTTTGTAGGATGGTCACATACTTCTCGGGCACTCCCCTATACAGTAGACAACTCAAGAGAATAGCTCGGTCAACGGAGTGAAACGGCTCATATGACTAGGAAGACAACAATCGTTGGCCGGCCAAATGTTTGACGACACTCGAGTACTTGGCGGAGTGTAAAGATGTGACGATGCAACTCTGACCTGAGCAGAACCCAGCTTGCTCTTCACATATGCTCTGTTTGCGTATCAGGCTGAGCCTCCTTAAAAGCAGAGCGATGAGCACCTTAGAAGCAGCACAGATGAGACTAATCCCTCTGTGGTTGGCGCAGTCAGTTCGGGTACATTTTCGAAAACGGGTACCATATCCCCTAGGCTCCAATCATTGCCCCAACTGTTTTGGAGAGAAGTCAACTCCCGAACAAATGATGACTCCATCTTTGAAATAGCCTGAGGTATTTCATCTGGGTCAGGTGCTTTGTAGCACTTTAAGTGGCGAGACTCATAGGCGATCTCAATTTCAGATGGTGGGAAAGCGCCTACACGCCAGAGAGCACTCTGGGAACTCATCGGTGCTGCTGGTCAATTAAACTGCTACTCAAAATGCTCAACCCAACGCTCGTCGACGTTTTTGACAGTGGATTGGTTTCGCATAAAGCTTCGCTTATTGTCGGCCTTTTGCGGCCAGTGAATCGGAGGAGAAGCTTACGGAAACTCCCCGAGGTGGCCGCTGGCTCTATCTTAATGACCCGCTGCATTCACCTGGCGTCGCGATCTTCCCGGAGGAACTGTTCGAGCTCAGCATTGGTAGTCCTGCGCAATGAATGATATTTAACGCCAACGTGGATTGCTCGACGGACTTTGAGAAATTGGAGAGCTCGCGCAGAGAACTACTGGTAAAGCCACAGACCAGAGTTGTACAGGGTGCCGTGGATGTGTCCAGTATGTTTCAAGCTCTGTGCATGAAGTAGTCTTCAGTCTTGAGGCCAACCCATCCTGAAATGCGCGGAGAACGTTCGGGACAGAAACCTTAGCCACGTCAAGCTGTTTCTGGCGACCCTACTGGGAGCCACCAAAACGTAGCGTGATCTTGGCACACACTAGCGCGTGATCCGAATTGAGACAGGTACTACATATTGCTTTACAATCCTGTATGCACCCCCCCCCCAGCGATAAGTGGTGGCGGTGTCGTCCACGGCTGGCCAGGTGATGGTGGTCCTTAGGTGGCGCGGTGGCGCGAGGATCCCCGAAAGCTAGTGCTGGATAGAAGGAGGCCGTGATTGGCGCAAAGCTGAAGTAGACGATCACCGTTGTCTATTCTGCGCATACTATGGCTGTGTTGACCACTGAGTTCACGTTCATCAACTTCAATTCTACCGACCTGCGCGTTCAAGTCCCCATCAGGCATCACGATATTGGTGCGGCGCGTTTTGCGGAGACTGTCGGTCAGTTGACCATAAACTCCCTAACTGACTGCGGGCTGCAATCTATGTGAGCGTACGCCATGACAATGTACGATCAACATCTGCTGGCTCCGCGCGTAGACGGTCACACTGAGGTTTCAAGTTGGGTCGCGCAGATTCGACTGTTGACAGGAATGCAGTCAAGTATTGCGGTCTCAGCACGTGTGCTCAACGCAATCTTCACGCCAGCATGACCAGCGGCTTCGGCAGGTGGGTCTCTAGATAGGCACAATGTGAAATGCAAGTGTAACTCGCAGACGGTGGAACCAGTCGTGCTAGAGTGCTGTAAACGGTTATCACTGAGACACCAGACATCAACGGCCGTAGTCTCATTGGTTCCCTGTGATCCTATCTACATCAGTGTCTGAATATTGAAAGTTACCAGTTTGAATTGGGAACGGACCGCTAGAAGTGGCTTACCGACACAATTTGGTGCACCCTCGAACCTAAGCTCCTGATGCATATAGTGAGAACGCTCTTCCAAGTTGGCGCGGTGTTGTGGACCAAAACGAAGGGGGAGGACCATGAATCGGGGCTTGAACAAACGTGGAATAAAGTGATTAAACGGTGGTGCGGTTTAGCAGGTTCGGCCCCCAGCACCTCGGCCGAGGAGATCAGTTCCAGAGAACGAGGGCAGATGTTGTGAGAAATTGTTGAAACGTGGTTCCATGGGTTGTATGGGCACCGTGCTTCCTGGTTGCCCAGACTGAGGAAGAGAGTCGACTTAGGGGACCTGGATCACAAAAGACCTAACCCGCAAGGCAGTGAGGCGATTGACGCATAACGCGAATGGAAGCCGGCTATCTAAGTAAAAAAAGAATAGCACGGATTTCGTGTAGAAACAAAGTACTTATGGCGCCCAAAGAGCCCGAGTGCAGCAGCAAGGAGGCCAGGATTCCCTGAATTACCGAGTTCGCCGCCAGGCACGAAGGCTGTTGACAACCGGGTGGCTCATACGCCTTCATAGAAACCGGTGGCCATCGAGGTTTTTCAACTGCCCTCCGCTAAGTACCTACTTCTGTGATCAGAAATGGGTGGTCAGTGACCCTATAGACGGTTACATGGTTTTGACACTGCGTCTTACGAGCTCTTGTAATGTTTACTATGGAACCAGGTAACCAGTTCATAACCCCCCACGCTCTAGGACGCTGTCGCTGATTGCCCTGGATTACTTATTCATCTCACCCGGGAACAGCCGAGACTTATACACCGTTTGCTTACTTCTGATCTACCATGTGGCACTTCGCCAGCTTATTTGACCTTCGAGTCAGGATAGCTCATGCTGGGGTTTTCGTGTGGTCGATATCCTATTCATGCGGCCTTCATTACGTCTCATCTTATGCTTCCACTACCAGGTCCTTGTTATATTTCCTTCAATGGCCTGTCTCTATCCATGTGCGTTTGCACTATTGACTGTTTTAAAATCACGGTAAGAAGACGGAAGCTAGTAGATGCATGCATTTCGTATTGTCTCCTCAGTACCATTAACAGTAACCGGTATGCAACTATGTACTTAACTATGGGTGTGACCAAATAATCATAGGTGCAAAATGAGTGACGGAAGTTCCACCCCTATGTCCAGGGCAGTCTTAATCTGACAAATAATTGCTTTTGAACACACAGAGCCGGCTTATCGCAACGGCCTCAGTGAAACGGAGGAAGCGGGATTAGGGTGATGTAACACAAGTGTGAACGTTGATCCAAGCTCTACCCGGTGACGTGTAGTCAGCAGGTGTTTACCTATTGAGGAAACTGGTTGCCTGAGCAAGCACGGAGTTTCAGTGGGACAGGGATGCTGATCACTTTCACGTTGAACCCACCTTGGCATGTGCTCCTTTATTCGGGAAGTCAAAGACCGATTGGTTCTGCCTATGTAACTGTCTCCGCAATCGCACACGAATTTATTTATGCAGTGTGAGTTGACCCCCTATCGGTTGAGCTTCCTTAGTTGGAGGCACCGGCAAGTTACGGGTTCTATTAATGACCACAACCTGAGCAGCACAGTAAGTTCTCTGCGTAGCAGAGGTTAAACGTTTCGTGGTTTTCGATACAGTAAAGTCACCCTTGAAAGGCAACATGATATAGATCTTCTTCTTGGCTGCCGTATGCACCAAATCTTTTGGGCCTCGTTGTTGGCTGTGTTTCTCTATAAATCTACGGGGATAACCATTCGCGATGAGTATTTTTGTGGAACTTCCGTCAATCATTTTGCACCTCATATTTATTCGGTCACACCCATGGTTAAGTATATAGTTGCATACCGGTTATTGTTAATAGTACTGACAAGACAATACGAAATGCATGCACCTACCAGCTTTCGTCTTCTTACCGTGCTTTTCACAAAGCATTCACGCCAAAACTGTCAATAGGAATACGACGCTTCAGTCGGCCTCTTACTTGACAAGTAGAAACCAGGAACTAACGGACGAAAGCCGGGATAGCACCCAACTGGAGCATGTCCGTGGACGGCATTTCTTCAATTCACCGCACGCTCGAAGATTATCAGACGCACCATAGACTGCTGTCGTCGTCCTGCGCGACTTGATGACGGCCTTTACATCAGTGCATCGCACCGGCACCTAACGATGACGATCTCTGAAGAGTGTCGGAAAAGCTCCCCATGGATATATGTGTTGACTAATGAGACCATTCGTCTCCTCCCATAAGGTAGATATTTCTCAAAACTGATTGGGCGTTGCTCTTAGCTCTCAGCAATTTGTTATCTAAGCTGCTCAAATGTGGACTACATTAATTACGCCCTTCTACTAAAGTTGTGCTACATGCACCCAGGGAGGCGGCACATAAGTGAACGACCTTTCTTCTCACAATTTACGTCAGCGATCACTGCATCCCAGATGGTTCCGTCTGCTTGCATTAAACTTTATGATACACTACTTTTATACAGCAACGCAGTTAACTCGGTAGACTCTGAAGCTGATGATCCGCATACCTTTTGATTTTGGCTGTTTTCACCCCAAACATTCTAATGGACTTGTCAAACACCTGCTCTGTAACCCGTGATAAACCATTGTTCATTGGTTGCATGACAAGGCGAATGTGACGGATAGTCCCCCCTAGACAAACACTATAAGCTGATAACTATGTTTTCTAGAATGCATATCGTATGCAAATAACCAGCACGTTAAACAATGCATTCCAGGATATGTGTAGGTCTACTTGGACATAATGTGGATGTGTAGCTTGTATGTTCCGATGAAACGTTCAAGAAAATCATTCACTCAAACCATCTGTGGCTAACCTCAAACCTGTGGCATCCGCTCACTTGGAGACGGCCGAGTCCAAACTACTGAGTTTATTGGAAACTCACGCACGCCAACCACCTGTGATAGAGGATCTATCGTTGTGTTGTGTTCGCTAACTTTTGTAAGTCCACTTTCGATCGTACAAGGCGAAACCGGGATACTCGGTTGGAAAACTCGCTTACGAATAGCCGGGATGAGGAGCCACTTGTTCGTGATCCTAGTAAGTACGTGGTGGATTTATCGGACGTACAAGTTGACGCGTTGAGGTTAGAAAAGCATTGTCATATGGCTTTGGTTACAAAATTCCTCCTAGAAGTCCGGACGGGTTGTTTATAGAAGCTCAGTTTGAGAACTTTTTTGATCAATTTAAGGAGCTTTAACCATCCAGTCCTGAGATTGTTGTTTGGTTTAGCAACAAATAGACCGACATTGCCCACGAAGTTAAGACTGTGCCAGTGGCTGAAAAATGCGCACTTACAGACCGACACCTTCAGGCGCTGCGTACTAAGAACGTAGTTGTGATGAAACCGGATAAGGGCTCTGTAGTTCTGGTCATGAACAAGGCCGAGTACGCTCAGAAATTGGGTAGCGTACTCGACGACACGAGCAAATTTGAACAACTTAATAAGATGGAAAACTTAGCCGACGTTGAACCTGGTATAGCTGCCCATCTTGAAACGCTTCTCCTTCATCGCGTGATTGATAGTGACACCTATAATTGTTTGAAGCCAAGTGGCAGCACTACTCCGCAGTTCTACGGGTCACCGAAGACGCACAAGAGTGGAGTACCACTTAGGCCGATTCTATCAATGATAAATGCGCCGCAGCATAAATTGGCTCGCTGGCTAGTGAAGTCGTCGCCTCTGCGACAACTGTCTAATCCATATGGTCTTAAAGATTCCTTTCAACCTATCGATGACATCAACCCCGCCGATAAGGTCATGTGTTCCTTGGATGTGGAATCTCTATTCACCAACGTCCCTCTACAACAAACTTTTGATTACATATGTGAGCTAGCTGAGCAATCTAGTTATTCGTTACCAATTCCAGTCGAATTTCTAAAGGAATCCTTACTTCTGTGTACAGCAAATGTTGGCTTCCACTTTCAGAACACCCCATATCGTCAAATCGATGGTGTGGCAATGGGTAGCCCACTAGGCCCTGTACTCGCCGATTTCTTCATGCTGATGATAGAAAGAGGCATATCCGCAGAAATAGCCAAGTTACCATACTATAAGCGTTATGTGGATGACATATTGGCCTTTTGTTCGTCGGAGCAGCAGATTGTCCAGTTGGTGCAGCAACTCAACTGTGCACATGCCAACTTGCGGGTCACCTGCGAAGTGGAACAGAAGAACTGTCTGCCATTCTTAGACATCCTCCTCAGTCGCAGGGACGACGGGTTCATTAACAGGTCTATCTACAGAAAGGCAACATGGTCCGGCCAATACCCGCATTTCAACAGGTTTACACCAATGCGGTACAAGCGGACGCTTGTGGAAACTTTAGTTAGTCGTGCTAGACGAATGTGCTCGGCTGATTGTCTAGTTAAGTATATAGTTGCATACCGATTAGTGTTAATGGCACTGAGAAGACAATACGAAAATATACGATGAACAATGAATTTATACGGGTTAAGAAGCGTTGCTCTAAAGTTCCGTTGGATACTTGGGGGATATCGAAGTAACAATAATGCTAATAATAATAGTAAAACAGTTAGCACTTCAAATATGAAAATAAGGACTTATCTTTTGATCCGCCGTAGTCCTGCAATCCGCTTGGATTCACAGCATCTACAGCTAAGGTCAAATAATTCCATGGTAAAATCCAGGTGTAGGATGAAGACGTAGTGCTAAGTGACAAAGTGTAAGTGGATGAGTACATCATCCAACCGTCTTTTAAATACTGTTAGTGTCAGTGCAGAGACGACCGATTCTGGGAGAGCATTCCACGGGTGACAGACACGAATGGAAAAGAAATTTCTGCGACACACCAGGCGGGTATCCTGTTCTGCGAGTTTCAATGAGTGGCCCATCAGGTTTGTATTGCTGTGAGTTGCAGTAAAGGGCGGCACACATGATGTGGATCTCGCAGAATCAAGTATGCTATAACCAGGTCGCCTCGTAGTCTGCGATAGCTTCCGCTGAATACCCCAGTCGTTGCAGCCACTCCTGGTAGAATGATTGCGCATTCCAATTACGTTCTTAGATGCCCGGCGTTGTGGCTGCTCCAGTGCATTAAGGTCGTGTTTCAGCCATGGATGCCAGGCTTGAATTGCGTATTCGACATGGGGGCGAACATACGCACTGAGCATTTGTCGAAATATGGAGCTGTTTACTTGTCCAAACACCCGCTTCAACAGCTCGACGTGTTGGTTTCCGGTCTTCGAGGTCTTTTCGGATTGCCTGGAGCAAGCCAAGTCATCTTGAATCAGGACACCCAAGTCACGTCCAACGGTTGATTGTTGCAGTATATTCGTTCCGAGTCGGCATGAGTAGTTGCTCTGACGTCGGATGGAAAGTACCTTGCATTTATTCCCGTTGAACTGCAGTAGATCTTGGGTTGAGCATTGATATACCGTAGCTAGATCACTCTGAAGCAGACGCTGGTAGGCGTTTGCCTGGAACATGCGCCAAATCTTGATATCGTCAACAAACATTAGGAAGTTTGAAGTGATTACCAGAGCAAGGTTCATAGTAAACACCAAAAACAAACTTGAACCTAGAACTGAACCTTGCGGCACATCACACTCGACTTGTATGGGGTCCAATCAGAAGCTCAGAATTCTGATCACTAAGTGCCGTTGAAGTAGAAAGTTGGTAATCCAGCTAGAAGAGTAGTATCCGATGGTCTAGACGATCGAAAGCCTCCGAAAAATCCAGGTAAATCACATCAACGCCTTTTCCAGATACAGCTGACTCGCTACAACTACTGCGTGCAATTAGTACATTCATTGTGCATCACCGCTGTCGATGAAAACTGTGCTGCTCAGGCGTGATGATGTTGCAGTTTTCCAGATAACATACCAGTGCATCTGCAACTATGGATTCCATGACCTTGGAGAGTATAGGAAGAAGCGATACTGGGTAGTAGTTGGAGGGATCAGTACTGCTTCCACCTTTGTGAGTCGGAGTTATTATTTCAAGTTTCCACTTATCGGGTACCGGGTTCTGGTCTAGGCAGCGCTGGAAAAACTGAGCTCATGATCCTGCCAGTTGGTTTACTGCTGCTTCCATTGCCTCTGGACGAATGGTATCGACACCCGGCGAGCTGTGTTTGCGTAGAGACGTCAGCTTTTGCAATACAGCCACCGCAGTAAAAGTGATGTGAGTTAGTCCTGGTGAGGAGACGACAACGGTTGCATGATAGCTTGCTGGCAAGACTCTTTGAAACTTGGGGGCATATTGCATTCGCAGCGCGTGTGCTGCTTCCACAGCCGTTCTTGTTGGGCCGTCAACCATCTTGAGTGGAGGAAATCCTTGTCTCACCTTGCGTAGGCTATTGACTTGCTTGTACAGCAGTTTTTGGTTAGTATCATCATCATTATACACGTTAGCTAGAGATGGGGAACACCTCAGCTACTGTGCTGCAATACATAGAAGAAGAAAAGAGAAAAAATGCAACAGGCGCAAGTCAGCTGAGCTACTGGTAACGGATGGGCATCGTTCCGATAAGCTACCAGCCGGCTACTATGCAGCAAAAATTTACTATGCAAATTTATATGAGGCTACATAGTGAGATCATGGTTGGAGGGGGGCTAGGAGGCACGGGGTGGGACGAAGAATCTCACAGCACGAACGCCACTGGGGTCGGCTCCTAACCATGTCAGTAAGTGTATCCAGCCAAACATCGTCTTTCGGAACCCAACCAGGGAGCCGAGATGTTCCAACCGAGGCCAGCTTCCAAGTGAGGGCCTTCATCCATCTCGACCAAGTCATCGCTTGGCCACCTCTCCTCTTATTCCATCACCACCTCCGGCGCGCAAACAACGCACGTCGCCGGAGCCGGTGGACTGGCATGCGTAACACGTGGCCCAGCCATCGGAGCCTGGTGCGTGAAATAACGGTGCTGAGCGGTTCATTTCTTTCTCCTGTGTCGTAAACAGGGCATCGAACACGCTCGTTGCTCACGCGGTGTGCCCACCAGATGTGAGCTAAATTGCGAAGGCACCGGTGGTCGAACTTAACTAGCCTCTTTATGTCCGCTGATCTAAGGGGCCAGGTCTCACAACCGTAAAGTAGGGTCGAACGTACCGCTGCATTGTACACTGTAGCCTTCAGGGCAAAAGTGATGTCGCGCCGTCGCCATAGGTGGCGAAGGTTAGCCAAAGCGCTTCGAGCTTTTGCTATACGGTTTGTGATCTCTTCTTCAATCCTACGGCCGCTGATACAACTTCCCAGTTAGTGGAATTTTTGGATGACTTCTAGCTGATCCCCATCAAGGGTCAGCTCAGGACGCGGTCCAGGCGAATCTTGGAGGAACGTTTTGCATTTCGATGGTGCAAAGCAAAGCCCGAAGTGACGGACAGCCAGTGCTAACCTGTCCAGTGTCGCTTGTCACGTTTGTGAGCTGTCACAGATTAGGACGATATTTATTGTTCATTTGTTCTCCGAGCTTGGCGGTTTTCTCGCAAACATTTCACCACCATGCGAGGTGGCATCCTCAGTGCAGTGATACGTAGCGCCGCGGTAAGCGATCCAAACTCACCCGCCCTGATTGGGGCGAACAGAGAGCCAACCGGGAAAAGCGGCCAATTAACGCGAGGGCGTCGTTCCTTGATTTGCTGTTAGTTGAGCTTTCCACGTGCGCTTTAAATAACATTCACGAACTTTCCATTTCACCTTTATAATGAAGGGTGTGATTCGCTAATACATCCTTGTTGCTCTGCTCGTCCGATCGGGTCTTCTGTCTGTCCTGTGTGGGGGGGGGGCAGCGACTTCGGGTTTTGATTGGGAATCAAGCGTCCATTCAGGCGACGGACCAACACTTCAACTGTCGACGGGTTGAACCATAATCAAGATGTCCATATCGGCTGACAAGCTCAAGGCCATTCTGCTGCTGCAACATGCACAATTTGAGGCATCACAGCTCAGGCTGATCACAACTCTTACGCGCCAACTCTCAATCCAGACCGGTTCGCTGTCTACAACCGTCAAGCCGTCCACATCGGTAGACGCCATCACTAACAGCATTACCGAATTTCTGTACGACCCTGATGCTGGCCTCATCTTTGAATCTTGGTTCAAGCGTTATGAAGATGTGTTCCGCGTTGAACTTGGAGACCATGATGACGATTGGAAAGTCCGATTGCTGTTAAGGCAACTTGGAACAGCAGAGCACTCCAGTTATGTCAACTTTATTTTGCCTAAGAACACTCGAGACTGCACTTTTGAGGAGACTGTCAAATGCTTGGGCCAAATATTTGGAGAGCAGTCATCTATTTTCGATACGCAATATCAATGCCTGAAGATCACCAAGGTGGACGCTGATGACTACCTCACTTACGCTGGCATCGTCAATCGCGAGCGCGAAAAATTCGACATCAAACCCATCACGGCAGATCAATTCAAATGTCTGATTTTTATCTGTGGCCTACATTCCCCACGGGATGCAGAGATTCGCACCAGGCTGCAGACTAAACTTGAACAAGACCAGCAAATGACTCTACAGACCATAACTACTGAATGTCAACGATTGCTGAACCTCAAGCATGACACGCTTATGCTCGAGAAGCAACAATCAACCCCAAGTCTTAGTGTATTAAAAACCGCTTCAAAGTGAAACACGCCATGAAAAGCCCAGAGAGAATCCCAAGCCCTCGACTGCCTGTTGGAGATGTGGTGAGTGGCATTCTGTTCGTTGTGTCCATTCCTGCAACACGTTTGCCACAAGTGTCATAAACGGGGCCATAAGGAAACGCCCTGCCGATGCAGACTGCAGTTCAAGCGTGCTAGACATACGCGGCCGAATTCAAAGGTTCCCAAAAGATTCAGCAGCTATAGTACGTTCAAACGGCCTACTCTGGTGAACATATGGCTCGCAGAAAGTATATCAGAGTTCATCTGAACGGGCAACAAGTGCGTCTTCAGCTAGATACAGCCTCAGACATCACAATTATCTCCAGCAAAACTTGGCATTAAATCGGTGTTCCGTCAATCAGCCGAATGACACATATCGCACTTAACGCTTCAGGAGGTCAACTTAATCACATTGGTGAGCTGCAGTGTGAAGTGGTTTTTGGCGCTGCTTGGGCAAACGGTGTCATGTGCATTACGGGGCTGTCACGTTTGAATCTACTTGGACTCGACTGGATCCAGAAGCTCCACCTGTTCGACATTCCCCTGAGTCAAGTCTGTAATACCCTCCGGCTCGGATATACGAAGCTCTCTTTGGAAGGTGACGAACCAAACAACAATCTGATCTAGCAGCTACGAATGAAATTCTCGTCTGTGTTTCGCAACGACTTGGAAAGATGCACAAAGACCAAAGCAAGCCTTGCGCTCAAAGACGGTGCCAAACCGGTATTCCGACCCAAAAGACCGGTACCGTACGCTGCGCTTCCGATTGTTGATACGGAACTTGATCGTTTGGAGTGGGCCGGCGTCATCCAACCTGTGAACTATTCAGCGTGGGCATCACCTATTGTTGTCGTCAAGAAGACCAATGGAACCGTTCGTACCTGTGCTGACCACTCTACGGGCTTGAATGCTGCTTTGAAAATGCACCAGTATCCCTTGCCAGTCCCAGAAGATTTATTTGCTAAGCTCAGTGGTGGCGCTTAATTTGCAAAACTAGATTTATCCGATGCTTATCTTTAACTTGAAGTCGACGATGCTTCAAAGGAGTTACTGGCAATCAATACGCACCGAGGTCTTTACCAGTTCAACCGTTTGCCGTTGGGTGTCAAAGCAGCTCCCGCGATTTTTCAACAAATTATGGATACGATGCTAACTTTGTTATCAGGAGTCGCAACTTACTTGGACGACATCATAATCAAAGGGTCTACCCATAGAGAGCTGACGGAAAGACTGGAAGCAGTTCTCCACCGCATTAACGGCTACAGTTTCACTTGAAAGCAGAAAAGTGCAATACTGGTATGAAGTGTGTAAAGTATCTTGGCTTCATCATCGACAAGGATGGCAGTCGTCCGGATCCTTCCAACATAAGTGCAATAAAACAGATGCCTCCCCCTGACAATGTCGCGAGACTCAGATCATTCTTGTGGTTGATCAGTCATTACAGCTCTTTTGTGCCCGAAATGCGTCGGCTACGAGGACCGCTCAATGAACTTCTGGTAAAGGATCGCGAATTTGTGTGATCTCCTGAATGTCAAGCCGCATTTGATAATGTCAAGTCTATATTGTGTTCTGACCCATTGCTAACGCATTTCAATCGGGAGCTGGAGATCACAGTTGCTGCTGACGCGTCAGACTACGGAATTGGATCAGTCATACCTCACCTTTTCCCCAATGGTTCGGCGAAACCTGTGGCACAGGCAGCCAGATCACTCACCCCATCGGAACGCAACTATGGGCAGATCGAGAAAGAAGTTGTGGCTATAATGTTTGCAGTCAGGCGATTTCACAAAATGCTCTATGGACGAAAATTCACGCTGTTCACTGACCACAAACCCTTGGTCGCAATCTTTGGATCAAAGAAAGGCATTCCAGTCTGCACAAACAGTCGTCTCCAACGCTGGGCAACGGTTCTACTTGGATACGATTTCGTCGTCAAATATCAATCTACACACAACAGTGGTCAAGCGGATGCGTTATCTCGTTTAATTGATACACAGCATCAAGAACCAGAGGATTTGGTAGTTGCTCAAATCTCCGTAGAACCCCAACTCCATCAAGTTGTGTCTGACATTTTCGGTGCCTTACCAGTAACGTTCGAAATGGTGCAGGAAGCGACCCATCATGATTCTATCCTACAACAATTGATCGAGTTCCACCTCAATGGCTGGCCTAAAAGAGTTACAACGCCGGAGCTTCAACAATTCCACCAACGAAAGGAAGCACTATCAGTCGTCAGCAATTGTCTGCTTATCTCAGATCGCATCGTCATTCCTCTCATCTTTCAAGAGAGAGTCCTCTGACAATTCCATACTGGCCACGCAGGAATAAATCGCATGAAAGCGCTGGTACGAAACTATGTGTATTGGCCCTATATGGATTCCCAGATCGAGAACTTAACCAAGAATTGTCCCCGATGTGCTAGTGTATCTAAACAACCAAGGAAGACGGAATTTCAATCCTGGCCAATACCAACGGAACCAAGGTACATGTCGACTTTGCAGGTCCAATTGACGGTCATCATTTTCTCCTCGTTGTCGATGCCCACAGTAAATGGCCAGAAGTGATTCCAATGGTGAGAAGCACCGCAGCAGCTACTGTCTCCGCTCACCGACAGACATTTTCTCATTTCGGTGTTCCCCACACGTTGGTTTCGGACAATGGTACACAATTCACCTACTCTGAATTTGTTGTCTTCTGTCGCAGAAACGCGATCGTCCATGTAAGGTCTCCACCTTTCCACCCACAATCGAACGGGCAAGCGGAACACTTTGTGAATACACTCAAAAGTGCTTTGCTAAAAATGAAAGGGAAGGTAGCTTGAAGGAGGTGCTTGACACATTTCTTCTGACGTATCACACAACTCCAAATCCGCAGACACCGAACGCAATATCTCTGGCTGAAACTTGGTTTCAAATGAAAATCCGTGTGCCGCATGATGCCCTCAGACCCAGGAAGGATTAGTTACTGTCCCGCATCTATCAGATGGAGCGTCAATTCAACATCCGACACGGTGCTCGGAAGCGAGCCTTTAATGTTGACCAACCAGTTCTGGCGAGAGATTATCGCATCCATTATCCTAAATTGGCTATAGGCCGTGTGCCATACAAACGTGGTAACGTGATCTATGGTATCCAGGTTGGGACGGCAATTTGGGTAAGACATGCCAATCAGCTGCTAGAGGCAGAGACTGGCGAACAACTGTAACAACAAGTACCAGCAGCGCAGTTACCTCTGGATATACTGGCCGACGCGGGTGAAGCGAAGACTCTCCAACATGCCACAACACAGGAACCACAACATTCGCCCCGAAACCTAGCGGCACAGAGGCCGAAGCTGCGACGCGAATTCGTGTCACCCATGCAAGTCAACCCCAAACCGAAATCGTACAACACAACTCAAAGGGGTAAGTGTTAAGAAGGAATGTGCGATGCGAACAGGCCAGGACCCCATCGCCTCGGTAAGCGATCCAAACTCACCCGCTCTGATTGGGGCGAACAGAGAGCCAACCGGGGGAAGCGGCCAATTAACGCTAGGGCGTCGTTCTTTGATTTGCTGTTAGTTGAGCTTTCCACGTGCTTTTTAAATAACATCCACGAACTTTCCATTTCACCTTTATAATGAAGGGTGCGATTCGCGAATACATCCCTGCTGCTCTGCTCGTCCGATCTGGTCTTTCTCTCTGTCCTGTGGGGGGGGGGGCAGCGACTTCGGGTTTTGATTGGGAATCAAGCGTCCATTCAGGCGAGGGACCAACACTTCAATTATTCTCGGATAATATGCACGTATTTCTCAGGTACACCTTTCCTGAGTCGACAGTCCCATAGTGCACGTCTATCCACCGAATCGAGTGTACCTTTGATATCGAGGAACACGACAACGATGGGCCGCCTATATATATGACGGTGCTTAACTGACGCAAGTTCAAGTTGTGGTCAATGCAGCCACGATCTCGACGAAATCCAACATTCTCTTCACGAATATGGCTTTCACGAGTGCCAGTCAGTCTGTGAAGGATGACAGAGGCAAGCAATTTGGAGGCGATAGAGATCAGACTGATTCCTCTATGGTTGCCGCATTCCGATCGTGAGCCTTCTTTGAAAATTAGGACTATGACGGAGCGGCTCCAATCGGTTGACAGTTTCCTGCTCCCACATTTTCACTAGTAATTCGTGTAAATCATCCACAAAAACAGGTCCCTCAAATTTGAAGAGGGCTGACAGAAGATCATCTGGTCCCGTGGCTTTAGTTAACTTCCACAGTGCGATCTCTCGTTCGACTTCTGAGTGAGAGGGTGGATCCAAAGGGACAGCCCAGGGAGCTTGGCGATCAGTGGCTGGCAATAAATCTAAATATTACGACCGATTAAATTGCCTTTCAAAGTGAGCCCAACGCTCCAAGCGTTTTGAGAATTTGTGGATAAGCTGTCCACTCTCGTCACATATAGTTTCACTAAAACCAGGTCTCCTGCTGCCCGTTTCCCGTATCGGTCGGAACAACTTAGGATGGTTACTAAGGCCAGCGGGCATTTCCATCTCTGATGCAGGATGAGACCACCAGGATTCACGGTCTCTCTTCAGGCTAGCACGGAATGTGATGGGGGCTGGAAATGCTGGTAATTGTAAACGATATAATGCCGTTCGAACGTCACAGGCCAGACCGATAAGGAGTAAGCATGTTGCTAGAAGCAGATTGGCCAGCCAATCAGGAAATATTTGGCCCGTAATCGCGACCATCCTGCAACTGTCCACTGAACGTGCAAGTGACCAATCAGGCGCCAGCAGGCGAAGGAGCGCATAATCGTGCACCCTTGAGCCAAGGCTTGTGGCATTGGACCGAGGGAAGAAGCTCGCGGGCTCAACCCTGCCAATCGACAAAGAAAGCCAAGGTAATGTAGACAGAGTGAACGTCGCGAGCAAGCATAAACCGATGAAAAGGGAGTCAGGGACACAATGCAAATAACAGGGATGAGCCATTGAGGCGGGCTGTTGTAAATAGTGTATATACTCTATAAATATTCGAGCGCAATCCTAATAAAAGACTTCCTGATCGCGGCCTAGTCTTCCTGCTTCTCGGGGGGATACACGACACGGAGTTTTGCCTGGAGCTGTTTGCGAGTTTCACTGTGTTTGGTTCTAGTCGGAATATTGTAGCGACCTGGAGATTCCCCCGTATGACTGTGTAAACTATTCTAAAATATTCAAATTATAGCTTTCTTATGTATTAGGGAACCATTCGGTTTGCCTGTTGGAACGTTGTTCCCGTTTGTTGGAAACACGAAAACGATCTCCGCCTTTGGCGCGCGGCTCGACTGCGAACGACGCTCCGTCTACGCTCTCGACGCCAACGACATTCTCCCTAGCTAGCTCTCTCCGGGTGCCCTATTTTTAGCATTAGCTAACGCTCCTCCCGTCCAATAAACTTCTTCCCTAGTTTACTTTTGTGTCTTCTACCCACTACTTTTGGTTGGTCGTCTAGTCGCGTACCGGATATATAGCGCACGATCTACGCGCTATAATTGGTGACCCCGAAAAAAAACTATTTTGGTGAGTTCGGTACTAATATTACTTTTCAGATCCGGTAAATTATTCTGTCTACCCTTCTACTTTTACTTTTTAATACTTGCATTCACTTTCACACGCTCCGTAATTTTTCACCATGAAGGTTATTCACTCACCTGACGATCAGGTTAGTGCGTTCCGTTTTCCTATCCCGCCTTTCCGTGATACTAACCCTAAGGCCTGGTTTAGCCAGCTAGAGTCCATTTTTTCGTTACATGGCGTTAACTCTGACAGCGTCAAATTTCACTGCGTTGTCGCCGCGCTTCCCCTGCAAGTCGTCCATGACCTCGAAGACATCTTGGAACTTCCGGAACATCAGACAAGTTACGATGAGCTTACGGCCGTCGTCTTAACCCGATTTGGCATATCAGACCATGCTCGCGTCACGCAGCTTCTTAACGAAACCGAGCTTGGGGATCGAAAGCCTTCGCAGTTGCTGCACAAGATGCAAGCTCTAGCTAAGCCTCTCGCTGTTGGCGACTCTTTCCTTAAAGAGATGTGGCTTCGTTGCCTGCCACGTGACATGCGCAATCCCTTGTATGCAAACGATGCGCCTCTTCCTCAGCTCGCAGATATTGCCGACCGTATTTGGGAATCCAACGCCCAAATATCTCAGGTTCAGTCTACCTCCAGTACAGAGGTAGCAGAACTAAGAGCGCAAGTAGCCGCATTGACCAACCGACTAGAGAAGCTAACACAATCCGGACCCAACCGCCGAAATCGTTCCAGTAGTCGCAGTCCTCCCAGATCACATTCGAAATCTCCCCCTAGGTCAAGCTATTGCTGGTATCACGAGCGATTTGGTCATCAGGCCAGATCGTGTCGCCCGCCTTGTTCCTTCAAGCGCAACATGCAGGGAAACGGGTAGGCCAGCACGTAGGGGCGACGGACGTTGCTGGCTGCCCCAGTCGCCTTTTCTTTGTCACCGATCGCAGTACGGGAGTGCGCTATCTCGTTGACACCGGCGCAGAAGTCAGCGTTGTCCCACGTGATTCTAATGATATAGAAGAGGCGACCGGTTCATTGCGCGCAGCAAACGGCACCACCATTCGCGTGTATGGTCAACGCTCGCGCACGCTTAATTTAAACCTACGACGTTCATTTAAATGGATCTTTCTCGTCGCAGAGGTCCAGACGCCAATTCTTGGCCTTGACTTTCTGCAGCATTTCGATTTACTTGTTGACGCGAAGCAACGCCGTCTGATCGATCGTCAAACAAACCTGGCAGTTATAGGTACTTTGACCGACATAGAGTCAATCAGTCCTGTATACGCCAACCTGTCAAGCTCGCCTATCGGTCAGATGCTTATTACCAAGTTCCCGCAAGTCTTTCGTGCAATGGCACCGTTTTCATCCGCCACTGATGCTGCGAAACATCACATCGTTACGAAAGGTCCGCCTGTTTTTGCCAAAGCCAGGCGAATGACCCCTGACAAGTTGAAAATTGCTCGCGCAGAATTCGAGCACATGCTTGAACTAGGCAGCATTCGCCCGTCTAACAGTCCCTGGGCGTCGCCGCTCCACATGGTGCCCAAGAAGTCAGGAGACTGGCGTCCATGTGGTGATTACCGCGCGCTCAATAACGTTACTGTCCCCGACCGCTATCCGATTCCGCACATTCAGGACATCACGGCTAGCCTGCGCGGCACCCGAGTGTTTTCGAAAATCGATCTGGTTCGCGCGTATCACCAGATTCCAGTCGCTGAGGAAGACATCCAGAAGACTGCTGTAATCACGCCGTTCGGGCTGTTCGAATTTTTGCGTATGCCGTTCAGTCTTCGCAACGCAGCCCAGACTTTTCAACGACTCATCGATTCAGTCACTATAGGTCTAAATTTCGTCTATGCATACATCGACGATATTCTAGTTGCCAGCGCTTCTAAAGAACAGCACGTAGAACATCCCAAAATGCTTTTCGATAGGCTGGCCGCTAATAGCATCACTGTCAACCCTGACAAATGCGTATTTCAGCAGCCTTCCGTAGAATTCCTAGGCCACGATATTGATCAGTATGGTATACGGCCTCTAGACGATAGAGTCCGCGCCATCAGAGACTTTCCGGTTCCGACTACGTTAGCTGCTATTCGCCGTTTTAACGGCATGCTCAGCTATTATCGACGTTTTCTTCCACACTGTGCCAATTGGCTAAGTCCACTAAGTGACCTACTTCGTGGACGTAAAAACGGCCAGGTGGAATTGACTGCTGCTGCTGCCGAAGCTTTCAAGGCCAGCAAAGAAGCCTTAGCTAAAGCCGTTATGCTTCATCACTTCGATCCGAATGCTCCGCTCAGTGTTGCTGTCGACGCCTCGGACACCGCCATTGGCGCTGTCCTACAGCAACATACAAATGGAGGTTGGAAACCTCTTGCATTCTACTCTCGACGCCTACAACCCGCCGAAGTCAAGTACAGCACGTTCAGTCGCGAAATGCTGGCCGTTTACGCTACAGTTCGACATTTCCGCCACGTCCTCAAAGGTAACACCTTCATTATCTTCACCGATCACAAGCCGCCTACCTACGCATTCCGAAATCAATCAGCTCGACACTCACCACGTGAGATTCGTCAGCTGGATTTCATCGCCCAATTCTCCACTAATATCCGACATATTTCTGGCCAACAAAACGTCGTCGCTGATGCTCTTTCAAGAGTATCTGCGATTGGTCCTGCCGGGCAGGCAATCGATTTGTCTGCTATGGCCACCGCGCAATCAAACAACCAAACCTTTTCGGAACTTCGCGATCCTTCTTTGAAAATATCCCCACACCCTTTGCCGTCATCTCTTGGTACCATTTTATGCGACACATCTACCGGACGACCTCGACCCGTCGTTCCAGAAACTTTTCGCCATATCGTTTTCGACACCCTCCACGATATCGCCCACCCAGGCATTAAAGCTACTGCTAAGCTTGTCTCTGAAAGATACGTTTGGCCGGGGATGCAACGCGATCTTACGCGCTGGGCAGGCAGCTGTCTCACCTGCCAGCAAGCCAAGATTCAGCGGCACGTGTCCGCTCCGCTTGGTCGCTTTCCGTCCGTTTCAGCGCGATTTGCCCATGTCCATCTCGACATCGTGGGACCTCTGGCCCCGTCCAAAGGAATGGTCTATATTTTGACCATGATCGATCGTTGCACCCGTTGGCCCGAAGCCGTTCCCATCCCTGACGTAGCTGCGGAAACCGTAACACGCGCTTTCGTCGAGCGCTGGGTCGCTTCACACGGCTGTCCAGCCACAGTGACTACAGACCGCGGTCCGCAATTCGAATCTACGACCTTTAACGATCTCCTTAAACTCATTGGATGCCAACGCATTCGCACGACCGCCTATCATCCGCAAGCGAATGGCATGGTGGAACGTTTCCACCGACAGTTGAAAGCCTCACTTAGCGCCGCCAATGCGCTGAGTTGGACTGAGGTGCTGCCTATGATCCTCCTTGGGATCCGATCAGCCCTAAAGGCCGATCTACGTACGTCTCTCGCCGAGTTAGTATGTGGACAACCACTGCGTTTACCTGGCGATTTCTTCTCCGTTAGTCCCAGAGTTTCCCGTTACGACGCAAATTATGCACGTCAGCTTGCCACGAACATGCGTCAGTACAAGCTTCCCGACGTTAGAGAACAACAACGTAAATCTTATATTCCACAAAACCTGCAGCATTTTCCGTTCGTTTTTCTCCGCCTCGATGGTCTCCGCAGACCACTGGAGCGACCTTACGAAGGTCTTTTCAAGGTCCTGCAGCGTAACGACCGCGTTTTTATCATCGACCGTCACGGTAAAAGCGAAGCCGTAACGATTGACCGTCTCAAGGTTGCTCACGTGGAACCTGAGCTCAACGAAGTCCCTTACTCGTCTTCTGACCAATCAACGCGGCCTATGATGGAAGCCACGACTGCTTCCAACATCCCTGACCCCAAGTTTCACGCCACATCCAAGCCTTCCGCTTCAGCTCCACCGCTTCCCATCGAACCAAATGCCACGTCTTCAGCAGTTCCTCCAATTTGGCGATCCGATAGGACGTCTAAGACGACGCCTTCCTCTGATTCGAACAAGTCGACTAGGTCGGGTAGACGCGTTCATTGGCCAGCGCGATTAAGGGATTAGTGTTCCTTTCACTTTCCTTATGGTTTTTCTTTTTCCTTTTGGCCAACAACGTACCAAATCCCCCAAAAGCTTTTGAAAACGTCAGAAAAACCGACAAAAGCTTTTTTGAAGACCTAAAAAGAACGCAAAATGTTTTGAAAACCCAAAAAAGAACAAAACGTTTTGAAAACACAAAAAGAGTTGCGTTTTGCCTGACGCCTACCTCATCCGGTAAGTGTCACTCTTGCTTTTGCCCTCGCCTCCACCGGCACTGCTCTTGTTTCCGTTTATCTTCCATGTATGAACCGGAGGAGATGCCGAGGCTGAAGCGAACACATGACCATCACGAACTCGCGAAAATTTGACGCTTACGAACTCCCCCATTTTGTGTGTTTGGCACCGTTAGGGAGGACACGGGTGGGAGCCCGCTAGGGTCCGATCGCCTGGTTCTCCCCCAGCAGCTGCACCAGGTTTCACTACCTGGTCTCGCAGAAGGCTGGCCCGCGACGGACAGTCCTCACGTAGATTGAAGGGTCACCCACGGTTTCCCTTCTAGGAGGGGGGCTGTGTAGCGACCTGGAGATTCCCCCGTATGACTGTGTAAACTATTCTAAAATATTCAAATTATAGCTTTCTTATGTATTAGGGAACCATCCGGTTTGCCTGTTGGAACGTTGTTCCCGTTTGCTGGAAACACGAAAACGATCTCCGCCTTTGGCGCGCGCCTCGACTGCGAACGACGCTCCGTCTACGCTGTCGACGCCAACGACATTCTCCCTAGCTAGCTCTCTCCGGGTGCCCTATTTTTAGCATTAGCTAACGCTCCTCCCGTCCAATAAACTTCTTCCCTAGTTTACTTTTGTGTCTTCTACCCACTACTTTTGGTTGGTCGTCTAGTCGCGTACCGGATATATAGCGCACGATCTACGCGCTATAATATGCCGGCGAGCATCGATAAGTTGCAGTGACTGCGAAGGGATCCAGTGTCCATGTTGGCTCTTAGACTTACCACATGAGAACTTTCCTGCTGCTAGTATGGTCTGGTGAATATGAAACCAGTGAGCTTCAATTGCATCCAGTGAGCGCTTACTCAACTCTCATGATAGCATACTTTGATAGGCAATCAGAACAGCTGACTTTGCCAGTTGGCTGGTGTCAATGTGCTCACAACGTCGTCTTGGACGTCCGCCAAAACGCATCCACAGGTCAGCACATACAAGTGCATGGTCGGTGTCTACACATGTGCTCCAAATCGAATGACAGTTCTGGACGCAGCTTCTCCATCGGTGACTTATCGCAAGGTGATCGATTTGCGTCCACAGCTTGTTTGAGGCTGGTGGGCGCCAGGTCACCCTCTGGCGGGTGCTCTGTCGGAAATTAGTGCTCACAAGAAATAAGCGAGCATCTTCACACAAATGAAGTAACCGCTCACCGCTATCATTACAGGAGTCTACACCATGTTGGCCGTCCAGATGCAGTTCATCAGTGGATAGTTTTTCAACTTGGGAGTTCAGATCCCCAGCCGTCACTACAGTGTCCGAGCTTTTTCTGTGGCAAAGGAACTTGTTCAGTTGGCGGTAGAAGTCGTCTTTTACCGAGTCATCGTTATAGTTTGTGGGTGCATAGGCAGCAAAAACGACTAGACACCTGTTAGTCGCGTGCGACTTCGAAGCTTTGAATGAGCCAGCCAATCGGACCGTACACATCCGGCTACTGATTGGGATCCAATCCACCAGAGTAGCTTCAACGCCGGAACTCAGGGCAATACCGACACTGGCTTGGCAGGTACTCGAAGCTGCCTCGTCACCTGATAGGCGCAATGAGAAAGTGCTGCTAGTGTCACCTGAAGGGGATCGCACAGTGAGCACAGAGCTCGAGTCATGCAGACGCGTCTCCGAAAAGCAGCAGATATCCATCGAGTGGGTCTCTAATGTTCGGGCAAGTGCTGCCTGTTGACCGATCTGAAGCAATTTGCGTACCTTGAGGCATGCCAATCTGAACGAGGATCGAGGGCTCCAAATGGAAGCTGATGAATTGGGTTTGACCGCTTGCTTAGACATGGGCTTTTCGACAGGACAGGAATGACGCTTCGCGTTCATATATGAGTTGAAACTAGAAGACAAGCGACTATTGAAGCAAGGTGGGGAAGGCCAAGAATTGGGGGGTTGGAAACAGGGGTGATAAAAGTGAAGCTGGAACGGGACGGTAAGGGTGAAAGAGCGTAAGAGAAGGGCTAAGGAGATGGGTAGGCTTGAGCAGTAGCATCCAAACCCTATCCACCCTGCTCGATGCAGCAGACAGCGCAGACAGTGCCTCTGCGGTAGCCAGAGCATCAGGAAATTGTTTGAGTAAAGATGCATAGGATTGTGTGGGCAGGATACTGTCAGGTTACCCAGGCCTAGACAGGAGAACGATTAGGGTTCCCAACCAAAGCCTTTGGTTCAAAAACCTGACCGCAAGGCAGCGGGTTTGGCGTTGGGCTACAAGGAGAATAAGGAGCAACCCTCATTCCAACCCCCAACCTGGAGGACCAGGAGGCTGAGTTTGTCTGGTCTCTAACCATTGATCAATCTAGTATGAGTGGCTCTGAAGGTGCAAAAAAACACCACCTAGCATAGCTCAATGGATCACTGAGACCCACAAACCACCGCACCACGGTAAGGTCCAGCCTCATTGCGAGGGGTTTTTAGTTAACACTGAAGGTTTTTGCGATGTTCTGTTGATAGGCGGCTTTGTCCTGTCTTTGCAGTTGAGTGCAGCTGTCACGTTGGGCTACCTAGTTGTCCCACGTAACGGGTGCTGGAGTTTCTCTGTATACTCGCCATGCTGCGTTGCGTAATGTCATCCATTTTCGAGTTCTGCTCCTAATGAATGAAACTGATTTGGACTTATTGCAAACGCTTATTTCTGAAGCCGCTGCAATCAGCTGGCTGAATTTGTTGACGAACTCTAGCCAGGCGACTTCCGGGGGTACTTCGACAATGAACAACCAAGTTGTGCCGCTGAAGAGCTGTTCTAATCGTTCGTAGCTTGTGATGGTTCGCACACGCTCATCATTCTCATTCCGATATACTGCATAGCATACGTAGTTGAAACTGATCACTGCGTGATCAATGCGACCCAACGGGCAGTCTATAACCAACACATCAATCATATGCTCCACAGATGGCCTGTTACCTGTACTGAACCGAGTGGGCAAAGTGATGTGATTGTGAAGAGGAACGGTGGTTACGAGATCTTGTAGATCGGCTTTAAGTTATTTCTTGATCGTGGCAGGAGTTTCTACACAATGTACGTGCAACTCACCCATGATAAATATGTGAGTGTACTTTCGCTGTAAACTGCATCTTAAAGTAGACGCTAGGTGGCAGTCGTTTTCGGGTGTATAGTTAGAGGCGCGGTACACCATGACAATAAGACAATCATCCCTGCTTTTACCTGCAAGGGGCACCAAAGAGAGTCGAGGAACTGCGAGTCCGAATCATCCACGGCTTCGCACTGTAAGTCGCTTCGGTAATACAGTATTACCCCTCCTCTTGTGAGCCTATTGTTCCGGATCAGCGACATACCCGGTAGCGAAGCTTCAGAGTCCGTTATTCCAGTGTGCAACCACGTCACGGTGACACCTATGATATCATATGACCCTGAAGCTTGGCGATCTTTCAGTTCGGCCTGTTTATTTAAAAGACCCTGAGCATTCATATATACAGCAGGCCAGTCTCTCAGTCTCTAGGAGCCCACAGAGGAGTAAAGGGGTCAAGTGCGGCAGAATGCCGACCGATGGGAGGTCGGCAGTTACTCGTTTTCTGATGAAATAATGATACCTGGTTTGCAACTTGATTCGGCCAAGGTGTGTCCTCATCTTCGTTTAGACCTACGTCAGAGGCAATTAAAGCAGCAGTCAAGTTAGGCTTCTGTACATTCGTCGTTACGCTTGCTGCTCCAGGTGCTTTAATATTTGAACTGCGCAAAGCTTCTACGACCTTTAACCGAAGTTGTTTATTGCCTTGTCTGAACCACAAGTTTTAGGATTCTAGGACCGCATCCTCTACACTTTGGTGAGAGAGGTATCCCGATGAGCGATAGTGCCACAATATTATCCAAAGAAAGTGTTTCACGAATGAACCCCCACTGTTCTAAATCATGCGTTCCGGTCTCTTGAACATTGTTAGAAGGATGTTCTGGTACGCCATGTATGAAGGTTGTGTTTAATTGGTCTTGCTTGCTGTGTCCCCCTTCGGTGTTACTTCTTGTTTGTCGCGCACTCTAAGAGACATCAGGATAGATACGTATTCCACAGGATCCGTGTCTTAGCGCGCTTGCGGCGGGCAAAACGTTTTCTACCTCAGTGGAGGATTCTAGTGTTACTCGAATAACTCTGGGTTCTCCATAGTGTGACGAGTTCGTAATAAGTTTCTGGGTTTGGCTTTGACACTCATCAGCACGCATAATGAGTTCCATTGGTCTTCGTCGTCCGATAACTTACCGCGCAATGTGATGGCGGTAGATTCAGTAACATTTGAGCATGCAACAGTTCGGTCACTATTGTCGGATCCCTTTTTCGTATATCTACAAGATATGGTGCTCGTTTGTCCTCACCTACTGACAAGTGTTGCTTGTTTGCGGTTTGTCTCTCTATTCGCGTTAACGGTGTTTACAACAGAAGTGGACGTAACGGCGGCCACCTGGTGGACCTTTGCAGCAATCTTTGCATATGTAAATGAGGTTCCGGGGGCTTTGTCTCGACAAGAGACACTCGAGCTACAGCTGCCGAGGGTTGCTGTTCGGGTGCTTCATCCTTGTTAATGCTAGATGTCAGATCTAGTGGAAGTGGCTTAACCAGACGTTTCGAGTGGTGCCTGATTTTTGTTGCCATGGTTACTGTTCGACTTTCGTAGGTACGGTCAGTTTTCGCCCGGCGTTCTACCAAAGTTGGAGAAGACAACGGAGATGGGGACATGCTGGTTGCGGTTCAGGGGGAGCGGATTGTGCAGCATTACGTTGCTTAGAAGCCGCTACGCTTCCGTCGTGTAGTCTGGCTTCCATTGAAGTAATCTTATCGTTTATCCTTTGCTCGGCTCCTGCGGTTAACCGGTCGCACTTCTGCGCTAGGATAACCAAGCACTTAACGAGGGGATGGTGGGACACGCAGTACAGAACCAAAGTACGTATTGGGAGCTATTTCGCTCTCGTACCTGTTGTTGGGATACATCTGCACATTTCAGATGATACCATTCTAAACAGCGCGAGCAAGCAAGCCGATTTAACTACTCGATGACATTCTCCTAACCCGCAAATGCCTTTCGATGGGAGTCTCTTCGGTTTCGCATTTCGAACATTCAGCGTAGCGCCGTTACCTGACCCAGTGGGTTGGTTAGTGTTCTGTACTTTCTTAGCTTTGAGAGTGGCGCACATCGGTCAGTCGAGCGTGGTGGTTGCATACAACTACTATCTTTCGTGTTCTTACCGTGCTTTTCAAATTTCTGAAGGGAACTAATTGTATTAACTGTTCGTTTCCTTGATGTTACCATGATGATTACATACGCTTGGGTCAGCACTGATTCATCGTACTGCCTCTGTACGGCCAGCTTGCTGCGTTCATATTGTGTTGGGTGACTACGTGTACCCGCTTTGTTGAGGACAATGTTTAAGTATATTGCGATTATGATATTCTATTGTTTGTAAAACAGCACCGTAGTTCAACATTGACTGCGGCTTCTAGATTGTCCGGTGATCGTGTTTCAGTTCCGGTTACTTGTCAGTCGTTGAATCCTTTTGAAGCTCGCGGATCGGTTTCCTACGCGTTGTCCAACTATGCTAAGCGTTTTTGATGTCTGCGAGTACTTCATTCACTACACAAGTAGATAGATCAACATTGAACTGCACTCGGAGCCACTTCAGTTTAGATACGTTACATCCTCGACCTCGTGTCGAACTTTCAGTCCTGAGGCGAAAGAATGCTTGCAGCTAACGTCCCTGTTAGAATACTCGGGTGAATAGTGAGCCACTATAGCGATGCTGGTAATCCAGGGAGACTAGGTTATATCGTTGACGCCGGGGGCAGGTAGTCCTTTTCAATAAGCGAGTGTGCTTATGAGATTAACTGGAGTCTGGAGAGCTATGGGGTCAAGCGTTAGAGGATTCTTCGTATGGAATGAGACATCCTGTAGGCGGTAGCACCCTTCTTCAGTGTGTCCTGAATTGATCTAAAATCAGGAGGCTCGAGTACTCCAAGCTCCCTCTCTCAAATGACATTTATGGGCGAGAAAACACCCATATGATATGCCCGAATAGTTCGGGGAGGCACCTTGTCAACATTCACATCAAGCGCAGCCACACCGGAGATATCAAACAACAACCAATCACTTGAAATAACACTGTCAAATAAAATATGTCTTAAAATGCTATATATATATATATATATATATATATATATATCAGGGCTAAGCAATAAGCTTCCGGATACGCAGTACCCAGATTAGGTGCAGATAGCTTGGCAAGAAAAATGTGAACTGCAATTCACTGTGAACATAATTCAATGATTTCAACTTACAGAACCCTATATCAGCAGCCCGGCATAGCTCATAAGTCGCTATAATCTGCCTGTAAGTATGGAACTCAGTCGATGTCAGTAGAAAGCGGTGAGTTTCTATGACGGCACATGTGGTCCAAACAGTACCAAGGTGTTCAGCCGGTGCGTGCTACGTTTGATCATGATGCGCCTTCAAGAACCACCGTGGTTGAGTGGTTTGCGGAGTTCAAGCCTGGCAGGCAGACCCTGAATGATGGGGCACAGTGTGGTCGACCTCTGGAGGCCACCACCTCGGACATCATTGCTGCTATGCAAGTGATGCTGGAGGAGCACGCGCACGTGACTATAGTACAGCTTCGGAAAATCATCAGGATCTCAACGGGATCAATCCGCACCATCCTACATGAAAAACGACCTCAGATAGCTTTGCGTACGCTGGGTGCCGCATCAGTTCACTGAGGACCAGAAAGCAGCTCGGGTGACTTGGTGCTGCACCACGCTTTCCAGGTGTGATGGTGGACTTTCCAATGCTGTTTGGGAGATCCTCAGTGGTGATGAGACCTGGATGTACAGTTTTGACCCAGAGCCCAAGCAACAGTCGGCTCAATGGATGGCCGTTGGTAGGGCGCCACCTCATAAATTCCAGCGTGAGCGCAGTGTGGCCAAGCAGATGGTGGTTATGCTCGTGGCCAAGCTAGGTCACGTGACTACTGTACCGATCGTACGGCAACGCACAGTCACCGGAGACTGCTATGCCACCCACTGTCTGCCACGAGTACTGGAAGCTGTATCCAGGCTTCGTCCAAGACTCGAGCACTAGGGACCTGGATGCACCATGATAATGCACGCAGGTCACATGTCGTCATAGTTGTTCTGGCTAGAAAACGCATCCAGGAAGTTTGTCACCCACCCTACACTCTAGCCCTGGCTCCATGTGACTTTTTGTGTTCCCAATTGTCAAGCGCATGATGAGTGAAATTCACCACGAGTCTCCATAAGCTACAGTAAGAGGACTTTGTTGGGCTGTTTCGGTATGATTCAACTGCTTCTCCACATGGTTCGTGCGCGTGGAACTGTGGATGGACGCTAGTGGAGAGTACTTTGAGAAAACGCAATGTCTATTTTGTTTTAAAAAGTAAAACTTTTTGTGCACTCGGAAACTCATTGCTTCGCCCTCCTATATGAGTGTGCATGTGTTGCCATGTGTAGTCCAACGACAACGAATGTAACCCATGTGGCACTCGAGGGATTCTTGTTATAGCATGCCTGTCATAAACAATTGCCACTTGGTAGAACCATCATACATTATGTTGTCACTGTTGTTCCATCAGCATCTTCTAGACTGGATACCTTCACCCATAACCTCGACCAAACTTGGTACCGTCGGTCCATCTCGCTTTCCAGGCTGGAGTCCATATATTTTTTTGGCCGAACCTAAACCCTTGACGGCCAAACGCTATATCCCATACCCTCCGTGAAAGACCTAGGTGTACTCTCACGCTACGATTTGAAGTCCGTGGACAAAACGAACAGGCTATATCGTAACGGACTGCGCATGCTTTGGGCGCTCAAACGTAGCTTCGGCACATGGTCTGAAGAGGTTGCCACTCGCCTGTTCTCTTCTATCGTTAGACCTATTAGGAGAACAGCTATTAGACTTTCATTTATTGTGACCGAGCTTGATAGCTATTCTTTACTCTTCCTATTTTCTGGTTCTTGTCTGTTGTTTAAACGCTCTACTGGGTTCGCCCGATTGGTACATCCGCGTCATTGTTAATGGACGCTCCTTGTCATGCCTTTCTCAGCAGCGCTGTTTGCAAGAACATATTCTATTGGTTTTTTTCTCATTACTGTTCTACTTGGTTATGTTAAAGGAATATTTAGTGTCACACAATTATTGTACTAGTTTTCAACTTTTGGGTCTGCATTCCTTTGTCGCGTTTGGTTCGTGACTTTTGTTTAAGCGTTTCATTGCGTCCTTCTGACTGGCCAGTGCCCGTCACTGTAAATGGTCGTTCGCTTTACGCTTGGAGTCCTGTGATGCTATTTTTAGGGACTTACGCGATTCGCTCGTACATACACGGTTGCTTATTCGCCGTTGCATTTTACGTTTTTCCTTCAGTTGGTTGGCTCAAGTGTACTTTAGTAGCATCGCTTCATTTTGCCTTCAAACTATATAAGCAACTGTGATTTCATGTATACAAGTCTCCTTCTGGCTCGTCTTTGGACTTCTTCTTGCGGTCGTGGGGTGAAGGCATCAGCGGCGACACAACAGATTCTCTGGCGTCGGAGGTTCCGGTAATCATGTCGATCTCGTTCGAGCAGGTGCAGACGCTCCTTCAACAGCAACAACTCCAGTTTGAAAAATCTCAACGACAGTTGATCGAGTTGCTATCTCAGAAGCTGAACATCCAAAGCGAATCCACTACAACAACAGCACGGCCATCGGTGGACGCCCTTGCCGCTTCAATCACAGAATTTGTTTTCGATGGATTGAATGGATTGACATTTGAATCATGGTTCTTAAAGTATGAAGATATTTTTCGAGTGGAACTTGCAGCCCAAGACGATGCCTGGAAAGTTCGTTTGCTGTTGAGGAAACTTGGCGCAGTCGAACATGAACGTTATACAATTTTCGTGTTGCCGAAGAATGCAAGAGACTTCAGCTTCGATGAGACGGTGAAAACGCTGACGCAGATATTCGGTGAGCAGGCCTCTCTGTTCAGTGTTCGCTACAATTGTTTGAAGTTAGTCAAACGTGATGCCGTTGATTTTGTCACACATGCCGGGATCGTAAATCGCGAATGTGAACGATTCAAACTGGGTCTGATGACATCTGATCAATTCAAGAGTCTTATTTTCGTGTGCAGTCTCCAGTCCCACGCAGATGCCGATATTCGAACACGTATTCTCCACAAGCTCGAACAAGAACCACAGTTGACGCTGCAAGAGATTACAGCCGAATGCCAGCGACTGATTAACTTGAAGCACGACACAAAAATGATTGAAACTGCTGACCACAGGACAGAACCCCAGATTTGTCGCACAGCTATCCGTGGTAAAGTGATGAACCAGAATCGGTCAACTCAGAAGCCCCCGACCGCATGCTGGAATTGTGGCGCTTGGCATTTTGTGAGAGACTGTAGCTACAAAGGGCATCAATGTCACAAGTGCAAGCGGTTTGGTCATAAGGAAACCCACTGTCGAGTTGCGCACAACTTTAGACGTTCATTTCCCTCGAGGTTGCGCACAAACATCAACTACAGAAGGGCGAAATTTCATGGACCGGTCACAAAGGTAGTTCTCGCTGCATTTCGCACGGAATTCGCAGGCAAGAGAAAGTACTTAACAGTAAAAGTCAATGGTATTCCAGTCACCTTGCAACTAGATACGGCGTCCGACATCACAATCATTTCGCGATCCACTTGGAGGAAGCTTGGAAGACCGGCATTCAAGCGCACAACTCTAACGGCTCAGAATGCATCCGGGGAACCGCTGAGATTGGATGGAGAGATTGAATGTGAGGTCAACTTCAAGGAACTACATCTCCGCGGCACAATCTACCTAGTCTCATGCACCGAGGTCAATCTTCTCGGAATCGACTGGATTGAAAAGCTGAACTTGTTTAATGTACCACTGAATCGTGTCTGTGCTGAAAGGAATGTCACGGTGCACCATACAGCCATACCGACTCCTCCGGGTCAAAGCATCTCTGAACAGCTTCAAACGAAGTATGCGTGTGTATTCCAGTCGGAACTTGGACACTGTAAAAAATGCAGGCAAAACTTACTCTGCTTCCAGATGCCAGACCTGTGTTTCGACCCAGACGTCCTGTCCCTTATGCTTCCCAAGCACTTGTTGAACAGGAACTTGATCGATTGCAACAGGCCGGAGTGATCGAGCGAGTCAATTTTTCACCGTGGGCTGCGCCTATTGTTGTGATCAGGAAACCGAACGGTTCTATTCGTTTGTGTGCTGATTTTTCAACGGGCCTGAATGCTGCACTGGAACCCCATCAGTATCCGCTTCCACTCCCTGAGGACGTGTTCGCAAAACTGAACGGAGGCAAGTATTTTGCTACTCTTGATCTTGCAGACGCCTATTTGCAGTTAGAAGTTGAACCCGAAAGCAGAAAGCTGCTAACAATCAACACGCATCGCGGTCTCTACCAGTACAACCGTTTGCCATTTGGAGTCAAAACGGCACCGGCAATCTTTCAGCAAGTCATGGATGCCATGCTGACGGGTGTAACCGGAGCGGCAGCCTACCTGGATGACATCATCATAATGGGATCGACGCAAGATGAGCTATTTCAACGATTGGATGACGTGCTACAAAGAATCAAAGATTACGGTTTCCGATTACGAGCGGACAAGTGCAAATTTTTCCTGAAGTCAATTAAGTTCCTGGGTTTCGTAATTAACGAGAACGGCCGACGACCCGATCCCGAAAATATCGAGGTGATAGACCGGTTACCGGCGCCATCAGATGTCACAACTTTACGGTCATTCCTTGGGATGGTGAGTCACTATAGTGAATTTCTACCATGCATGCATCGCTTGCGTCATCCTCTAAACCATCTGCTGATGAAAGACGTCGAATGGAAATGGTCTGCACAGTGTCAACAGTCGTTCGAGAAACTGAAATCTCTGCTGAAGTCGGACTTACTGCTTACGCATTATAACCCGAAGCTGGAGATTATCGTGGCCACGGATGCTTCAAGCTATGGAATTGGTGCTGTCATTTCACATCGTTTTCCAGATGGATCCGAAAAGGCTATAGCACATGTTGCACGGGCGCTGACGGCATCCGAAAAGAATTATAGTCAGATTGAGAAAGAGGCGTTGGCTATCATCTTTGCAGTGCAGAAGTTCCATAAGATGGTATATGGTCGACGGTTCACGTTGGTGACTGATCACAAACCGCTTCTGGCAATCTTTGGATCCAAAAAGGGGATTCCGGCATATACGGCCAGTCGACTTCAGCGATGGGCAACTCTGCTCTTGGGTTATGATTTCAGCATGCGATACTTGTCTACGGATTCTATAGGGCAAGCGGACGCCCTTTCCAGATTAATCGATACCGGTAAGCGTGAGTCAGAAGACGCAGTCATTGCCTCCATCGCAGCCGAAACGGATGTCACCTACATGGTACATGACGCCGTGAGTAATTTACCGGTCACTGGCACAATGGTGAAGCAAGCCACTGAACAGGATGCATTGCTGCAAGAGGTATTAACCTACACAAGACGGGGCTGGCCAAAGAAGTGCCCGAAAGAAGCATTGACACAGTTTTTCACACGACGCAACTCTTTGTCTGAAGTTGATTCCTGCCTGTTTTTTGCAGATCGCATTGTCATTCCAGAAATACTCAGGTCACGCGTGTTACGGCAACTGCACAAGAGCCATCCAGGAATCGCTCGCATGAAGGCGCTTGCGCGCAGCTACGTTTTTTGGCCCATGATGGATAGCCAAATTGAAGATATTGGCCGATCGTGCTCCAGATGCATCAGTGCCTCCAAGTTACCGGTACGTTCTACATTACAAGCTTGGCCAAACCCTGAATCGCCCTGGTCGCGCATACACGTAGATTTCGCAGGACCAGTCGAAGGAGTGCATTTCCTCGTTATTATTGACGCCTACAGTAAATGGCCGGAGGTAATCACTATGCAAAACACGTCGGCCAACAGCACAATTATTGCGATGAGACATGTCTTCAGTCAGCACGGATTGCCAGTAACAGTCGTGTCAGATAACGGGGCACAGTTTACGTCCTGTCAATTTGCTGCATTTTGTGCACAGAATGGGATCGAGCATGTGAGGACGGCCCCGTATCATCCGCAGTCTAATGGCCAAGCGGAAAGATTTGTGGATACCCTGAAACGAGCATTGTGGAAGTCAAAAGAGGAGGGATCGTTGAACGAAAGATTGGAACGTTTCCTGTTGAACTATAGAGTTACCCCGAATCCTAATGCACCAGATGGCAAATCACCAGCTGAAGCACTTATGGGTCGAAGGTTGAGAACCACACTAGATTTGCTGACCCCCAAGCGCCCGTCTCTACAACTACGGAATTCAGTGATGGAGCGTCAGTACAACAGGCGGTATGGTGCAAGAAAAAGGATTTTCAAAGTGGGCGATCTTGTGTTTGCAGCTGCGAATCAAGGACGGCAGATCGCATGGATACCAGGACGAGTCCTGCGGCGCCGAGGCAACGTGATGTATGATGTTCAAGTGGGTACACAGGTGTGGAGACGCCACGTAAATCAGTTGAGGCCACGTTATACACATGGTGCCGCCGTTCCGAAAGCCAACGGACTTGACGTCAATGAATTGCTGGACACCGGCAAGCCTAGTACTCCTGCAGGTGGTGACGTTAGTCCAGTGGAATGCATGGAAAATGGAGCTCGCCACAGGCCAAAGAGAACAAGAAGATTCGTGCAGCCTCTCCAAGTGGATCCGCGTCGAAAGAGCTATGTGAACCCCAGGTAACCCGTTTTTTAAGAGAGGGAGGTATTAGGAGAACAGCTATTAGACATTCATTTATTGTGACCGAGCTTGATAGCTATTCTTTACTCTTCCTATTTTCTATTTCTTGACTGTTGTTTAAACGCTCTACTGGGTTCGCCCGATTGGTACATCCGCGTCATTGTTAATGGACGCTCATCGTCATGCCCTTCTCAGCAGCGCTGTTTGCAAGAACATATTCTATTGGTTTTTTCTTCTCATCACTGTTCTACTTGGTTATGTTAAAGGAATATTTAGTGTCACACAATTATTGTACTAGTTTTCAACTTTTGGGTCTGCATTCCTTATTCGCGTTTGTTTCGTGACTTTTGTTTAAACGTTTCATTTCGTCATTCTGATTGGCCAGTGCCCGTCACTGTAAATGGTCGTTCGCTTTACGCTTGGAGTCCAATGATGCTATTTTTAGGGACCTACGCGATTCGCTCTTGAGTACACGGTTGCTTATTCGCCGTTGCATTTGACGTTTTTCCTTCAGTTGGTTGGCTCAAGTGTACTTTAGTAGCTTCCCTTCATTTTGCCTTCAAACTATATAAGCAACTGTGATTTCATGTATACAAGTCTCCTTCTGGCTCGTCTTGGACTTCTTCTTGCGGTCGTGGGGTGAAGGCGTCAGCGGCGACACAACAGATTTTCTGGCGACGGAGGTTCCGGTAATCATGTCGATTTCGTTCGAGCAGATGCAGACGCTCCTTCAACAGCAACAACTCCAGTTTGAAAAATCTCAACGACAGTTGATCGAGTTGCTATCTCAGAAGCTGAACATCCAAAGCGAATCCCCGACGACAACCGCACGGCCATCGGTGGACGCCCTTGCCGCTTCAATCACAGAATTTGTTTTCGATGGATTGAACGGATTGACATTTGAATCCTGGTTCTTAAAGTATGAAGATATTTTTCGAGTGGAACTTGCAGACCAAGACGATGCCTGGAAAGTTCGTTTGTTGTTGAGGAAACTTGGCGCAGTCGAACATGAACGTTACACAAATTTCGTGTTGCCGAAGAATGCAAGAGACTTCAGCTTCGATGAGACGGTGAAAACGCTGACGCAGATATTCGGTGAGCAGGCCTCTCTGTTCAGTGTTCGCTACAATTGTTTGAAGTTAGTCAAACGCGATGCCGTTGATTTTGTCACACATGCCGGGATCGTAAATCGCGAATGTGAACGATTCAAACTGGGTCTGATGACACCTGATCAATTCAAGAGTCTTATTTTCGTGTGCAGTCTCCAGTCCCACGCTGATGCCGATATTCGAACACGTATTCTCCACAAGCTCGAACAAGAACCACAGTTGACGCTGCAAGAGATTACAGCCGAATGCCAGCGACTGATTAACTTGAAGCACGACACAAAAATGATTGAAACTGCTGACCACAGGACAGAACCCCAGATTTGTCGCACAGCTATCCGTGGTAAAGTGATGAACCAGAATCGGTCAACTCAGAAGCCCCCGACCGCATGCTGGAATTGTGGCGCTTGGCATTTTGTGAGAGACTGTATCTACAAAGGGCATCAATGTCACAAGTGCAAGCGGTTTGGTCATAAGGAAACCCACTGTCGAGTTGCGCACAACTTCAGACGTTCATTTCCCTCGAGATTGCGCACAAACATCAACTTCAGAAGGGCGAAATTTCATGGACCGGCCACAAAGGTAGTTCTCGCTGCATTTCGCACGGAATTCGCAGGCAAGAGAAAGTATTTAACAGTAAAAGTCAATGGTATTCCAGTCACCTTGCAACTAGATACGGCGTCCGACATCACAATCATTTCGCGATCCACTTGGAGGAAGCTTGGAAGACCAGCATTCAAGCGCACAACTCTGACGGCTCAGAATGCATCCGGGGAACCGCTGAGATTGGATGGAGAGATTGAATGTGAGGTCAACTTCAAGGAACTACAACTCCGCGGCACAATCTACCTAGTCTCATGCACCGACGTCAATCTTCTCGGAATCGACTGGATTGAAAAGCTGAACTTGTTTAATGTACCACTGAATCGTGTCTGTGCTGAAAGGAATGTCACGGTGCACCATACAGCCATACCGACTCCTCCGGGTCAAAGCATCTCTGAACAGCTTCAAACGAAGTATGCGTGTGTATTCCAGTCGGAACTTGGACACTGTAAGAAAATGCAGGCAAAACTTACTCTGCTTCCGGATGCCAGACCAGTGTTTCGACCCAGACGTCCTGTCCCTTATGCTTCCCAAGCACTTGTTGAACAGGAACTTGATCGATTGCAGCAGGCCGGAGTGATCGAGCGAGTCAATTTTTCACCGTGGGCTGCGCCTATTGTTGTGATCAGGAAACCGAACGGTTCTATTCGTTTGTGTGCAGATTTTTCAACGGGCCTGAATGCTGCACTGGAACCCCATCAGTATCCGCTTCCACTCCCTGAGGACGTGTTTGCAAAACTGAACGGAGGCAAGTATTTTGCTACTCTTGATCTTGCAGACGCCTATTTGCAGTTAGAAGTTGAACCCGAAAGCAGAAAGCTTCTAACAATCAACACGCATCGCGGTCTCTACCAGTACAACCGTTTGCCATTTGGAGTCAAAACGGCACCGGCAATCTTTCAGCAAGTCATGGATGCCATGCTGACGGGTGTAACCGGAGCGGCAGCCTACCTGGATGACATCATCATAATGGGCTCGACGCAAGATGAGTTATTTCAACGATTGAATGACGTGCTACAAAGAATCAAAGATTACGGTTTCCGATTACGAGCGGACAAGTGCAAATTTTTCCTGAAGTCAATTAAGTTCCTGGGTTTCGTAATTAACGAGAACGGCCGACGACCCGATCCCGAAAATATCGAGGTGATAGACCGGTTACCGGCGCCATCAGATGTCACAACTTTACGGTCATTCCTTGGGATGGTGAGTCACTATAGTGAATTTCTACCATGCATGCATCGCTTGCGGCATCCTCTAAACCATCTGCTGATGAAAGACGTCGAATGGAAATGGTCTGCACAGTGTCAACAGTCGTTCGAGAAACTGAAATCTCTGCTGAAGTCGGACTTACTGCTTACGCATTATAACCCGAAGCTGGAGATTATTGTTGCCACGGATGCTTCAAGCTATGGAATTGGTGCTGTCATTTCACATCGTTTTCCAGATGGATCCGAAAAGGCTATAGCACATGTTGCACGGGCGCTGACGGCATCCGAAAAGAATTATAGTCAGATTGAGAAAGAGGCGTTGGCTATCATCTTTGCAGTGCAGAAGTTCCATAAGATGGTATATGGTCGACGGTTCACGTTGGTGACTGATCACAAACCGCTTCTGGCAATCTTTGGATCCAAAAAGGGGATTCCAGCATATACGGCCAGTCGACTTCAGCGATGGGCAACTCTGCTCTTGGGTTATGATTTCAGCATGCGATACTTGTCTACGGATTCTATAGGGCAAGCGGACGCCCTTTCCAGATTAATCGATACCGGTAAGCGTGAGTCAGAAGACGCAGTCATTGCCTCCATCGCAGCCGAAACGGATGTCACCTACATGGTACATGACGCCGTGAGTAATTTACCGGTCACTGGCACAATGGTGAAGCAAGCCACTGAACAGGATGCATTGCTGCAAGAGGTATTAACCTACACAAGACGGGGCTGGCCAAAGAAGTGCCCGAAAGAAGCATTGACACAGTTTTTCACACGACGCAACTCTTTGTCTGAAGTTGATTCCTGCCTGTTTTTTGCAGATCGCATTGTCATTCCAGAAATACTCAGGTCACGCGTGTTACGGCAACTGCACAAGAGCCATCCAGGAATCGCTCGCATGAAGGCGCTTGCGCGCAGCTACGTTTTTTGGCCCATGATGGATAGCCAAATTGAAGATATTGGCCGATCGTGCTCCAGATGCATCAGTGCCTCCAAGTTACCGGTACGTTCTACATTACAAGCTTGGCCAAACCCTGAATCGCCCTGGTCGCGCATACACGTAGATTTCGCAGGACCAGTCGAAGGAGTGCATTTCCTCGTTATTATTGACGCCTACAGTAAATGGCCGGAGGTAATCACTATGCAAAACACGTCGGCCAACAGCACAATTATTGCGATGAGACATGTCTTCAGTCAGCACGGATTGCCAGTAACAGTCGTGTCAGATAACGGGGCACAGTTTACGTCCTGTCAATTTGCTGCATTTTGTGCACAGAATGGGATCGAGCATGTGAGGACGGCCCCGTATCATCCGCAGTCTAATGGCCAAGCGGAAAGATTTGTGGATACCCTGAAACGAGCATTGTGGAAGTCAAAAGAGGAGGGATCGTTGAACGAAAGATTGGAACGTTTCCTGTTGAACTATAGAGTTACCCCGAATCCTAATGCACCAGATGGCAAATCACCAGCTGAAGCACTTATGGGTCGAAGGTTGAGAACCACACTAGATTTGCTGACCCCCAAGCGCCCGTCTCTACAACTACGGAATTCAGTGATGGAGCGTCAGTACAACAGGCGGTATGGTGCAAGAAAAAGGATTTTCAAAGTGGGCGATCTTGTGTTTGCAGCTGCGAATCAAGGACGGCAGATCGCATGGATACCAGGACGAGTCCTGCGGCGCCGAGGCAACGTGATGTATGATGTTCAAGTGGGTACACAGGTGTGGAGACGCCACGTAAATCAGTTGAGGCCACGTTATACACATGGTGCCGCCGTTCCGAAAGCCAACGGACTTGACGTCAATGAATTGCTGGACACCGACAAGCCTAGTACTCCTGCAGGTGGTGACGTTAGTCCAGTGGAATGCATGGAAAATGGAGCTCGCCACAGGCCAAAGAGAACAAGAAGATTCGTGCAGCCCCTCCAAGTGGATCCGCGTCGAAAGACCTATGTGAACACCAGGTAACCCGTTTTTTTAAGAGAGGGAGGTATTAGGAGAACAGCTATTAGACATTCATTTATTGTGACCGAGCTTGATAGCTATTCTTTACTCTTCCTATTTTCTGTTTCTTGACTGTTGTTTAAACGCTCTACTGGGTTCGCCCGATTGGTACATCCGCGTCATTGTTAATGGACGCTCCTCGTCATGCCTTTCTCAGCAGCGCTGTTTGCAAGAACATATTCTATTGGTTTTTTCTTCTCATCACTGTTCTACTTGGTTATGTTAAAGGAATATTTAGTGTCACACAATTATTGTACTAGTTTTCAACTTTTGGGTCTGCATTCCTTATTCGCGTTTGTTTCGTGACTTTTGTTTAAACGTTTCATTTCGTCATTCTGATTGGCCAGTGCCCGTCACTGTAAATGGTCGTTCGCTTTACGCTTGGAGTCCAATGATGCTATTTTTAGGGACTTACGCGATTCGCTCTTACATACACGGTTGCTTATTCGCCGTTGCATTTTACGTTTTTCCTTCAGTTGGTTGGCTCAAGTGTACTTTAGTAGCTTCCCTTCATTTTGCCTTCAAACTATATAAGCAACTGTGATTTCATGTATACAAGTCTCCTTCTGGCTCGTCTTTGGACTTCTTCTTGCGGTCGTGGGGTGAAGGCATCAGCGGCGACACAACAGATTTTCTGGCGACGGAGGTTCCGGTAATCATGTCGATCTCGTTCGAGCAGATGCAGACGCTCCTTCAACAGCAACAACTCCAGTTTGAAAAATCTCAACGACAGTTGATCGAGTTGCTATCTCAGAAGCTGAACATCCAAAGCGAATCCCCTACAACAACCGCACGGCCATCGGTGGACGCCCTTGCCGCTTCAATCACAGAATTTGTTTTCGATGGATTGAACGGATTGACATTTGAATCCTGGTTCTTAAAGTATGAAGATATTTTTCGAGTGGAACTTGCAGACCAAGACGATGCCTGGAAAGTTCGTTTGCTGTTGAGGAAACTTGGCGCAGTCGAACATGAACGTTATACAAATTTCGTGTTGCCGAAGAATGCAAGAGACTTCAGCTTCGATGAGACGGTGAAAACGCTGACGCAGATATTCGGTGAGCAGGCCTCTCTGTTCAGTGTTCGCTACAATTGTTTGAAGTTAGTCAAACGTGATGCCGTTGATTTTGTCACACATGCCGGGATCGTAAATCGCGAATGTGAACGATTCAAACTGGGTCTGATGACACCTGATCAATTCAAGAGTCTTATTTTCGTGTGCAGTCTCCAGTCCCACGCAGATGCCGATATTCGAACACGTATTCTCCACAAGCTCGAACAAGAACCACAGTTGACGCTGCAAGAGATTACAGCCGAATGCCAGCGACTGATTAACTTGAAGCACGACACAAAAATGATTGAAACTGCTGACCACAGGACAGAACCCCAGATTTGTCGCACAGCTATCCGTGGTAAAGTGATGAACCAGAATCGGTCAACTCAGAAGCCCCCGACCGCATGCTGGAATTGTGGCGCTTGGCATTTTGTGAGAGACTGTATCTACAAAGGGCATCAATGTCACAAGTGCAAGCGGTTTGGTCATAAGGAAACCCACTGTCGAGTTGCGCACAACTTTAGACGTTCATTTCCCTCGAGGTTGCGCACAAACATCAACTTCAGAAGGGCGAAATTTCATGGACCGGCCACAAAGGTAGTTCTCGCTGCATTTCGCACGGAATTCGCAGGCAAGAGAAAGTACTTAACAGTAAAAGTCAATGGTATTCCAGTCACCTTGCAACTAGATACGGCGTCCGACATCACAATCATTTCGCGATCCACTTGGAGGAAGCTTGGAAGACCGGCATTCAAGCGCACAACTCTAACGGCTCAGAATGCATCCGGGGAACCGCTGAGATTGGATGGAGAGATTGAATGTGAGGTCAACTTCAAGGAACTACAACTCCGCGGCACAATCTACCTAGTCTCATGCACCGACGTCAATCTTCTCGGAATCGACTGGATTGAAAAGCTGAACTTGTTTAATGTACCACTGAATCGTGTCTGTGCTGAAAGGAATGTCACGGTGCACCATACAGCCATACCGACTCCTCCGGGTCAAAGCATCTCTGAACAGCTTCAAACGAAGTATGCGTGTGTATTCCAGTCGGAACTTGGACACTGTAAAAAAATGCAGGCAAAACTTACTCTGCTTCCAGATGCCAGACCTGTGTTTCGACCCAGACGTCCTGTCCCTTATGCTTCCCAAGCACTTGTTGAACAGGAACTTGATCGATTGCAGCAGGCCGGAGTGATCGAGCGAGTCAATTTTTCACCGTGGGCTGCGCCTATTGTTGTGATCAGGAAACCGAACGGTTCTATTCGTTTGTGTGCTGATTTTTCAACGGGCCTGAATGCTGCACTGGAACCCCATCAGTATCCGCTTCCACTCCCTGAGGACGTGTTCGCAAAACTGAACGGAGGCAAGTATTTTGCTACTCTTGATCTTGCAGACGCCTATTTGCAGTTAGAAGTTGAACCCGAAAGCAGAAAGCTGCTAACAATCAACACGCATCGCGGTCTCTACCAGTACAACCGTTTGCCATTTGGAGTCAAAACGGCACCGGCAATCTTTCAGCAAGTCATGGATGCCATGCTGACGGGTGTAACCGGAGCGGCAGCCTACCTGGATGACATCATAATAATGGGATCGACGCAAGATGAGCTATTTCAACGATTGGATGACGTGCTACAAAGAATCAAAGATTACGGTTTCCGATTACGAGCGGACAAGTGCAAATTTTTCCTGAAGTCAATTAAGTTCCTGGGTTTCGTAATTAACGAGAACGGCCGACGACCCGATCCCGAAAATATCGAGGTGATAGACCGGTTACCGGCGCCATCAGATGTCACAACTTTACGGTCATTCCTTGGGATGGTGAGTCACTATAGTGAATTTCTACCATGCATGCATCGCTTGCGGCATCCTCTAAACCATCTGCTGATGAAAGACGTCGAATGGAAATGGTCTGCACAGTGTCAACAGTCGTTCGAGAAACTGAAATCTCTGCTGAAGTCGGACTTACTGCTTACGCATTATAACCCGAAGCTGGAGATTATTGTTGCCACGGATGCTTCAAGCTATGGAATTGGTGCTGTCATTTCACATCGTTTTCCAGATGGATCCGAAAAGGCTATAGCACATGTTGCACGGGCGCTGACGGCATCCGAAAAGAATTATAGTCAGATTGAGAAAGAGGCGTTGGCTATCATCTTTGCAGTGCAGAAATTCCATAAGATGGTATATGGTCGACGGTTCACGTTGGTGACTGATCACAAACCGCTTCTGGCAATTTTTGGATCCAAAAAGGGGATTCCAGCATATACGGCCAGTCGACTTCAGCGATGGGCAACTCTGCTCTTGGGTTATGATTTCAGCATGCGATACTTGTCTACGGATTCTATAGGGCAAGCGGACGCCCTTTCCAGATTAATCGATACCGGTAAGCGTGAGTCAGAAGACGCAGTCATTGCCTCCATCGCAGCCGAAACGGATGTAACCTACATGGTACATGACGCCGTGAGTAATTTACCGGTCACTGGCACAATGGTGAAGCAAGCCACTGAACAGGATGCATTGCTGCAAGAGGTATTAACCTACACAAGACGGGGCTGGCCAAAGAAGTGCCCGAAAGAAGCATTGACACAGTTTTTCACACGACGCAACTCTTTGTCTGAAGTTGATTCCTGCCTGTTTTTTGCAGATCGCATTGTCATTCCAGAAATACTCAGGTCACGCGTGTTACGGCAACTGCACAAGAGCCATCCAGGAATCGCTCGCATGAAGGCGCTTGCGCGCAGCTACGTTTTTTGGCCCATGATGGATAGCCAAATTGAAGATATTGGCCGATCGTGCTCCAGATGCATCAGTGCCTCCAAGTTACCGGTACGTTCTACATTACAAGCTTGGCCAAACCCTGAATCGCCCTGGTCGCGCATACACGTAGATTTCGCAGGACCAGTCGAAGGAGTGCATTTCCTCGTTATTATTGACGCCTACAGTAAATGGCCGGAGGTAATCACTATGCAAAACACGTCGGCCAACAGCACAATTATTGCGATGAGACATGTCTTCAGTCAGCACGGATTGCCAGTAACAGTCGTGTCAGATAACGGGGCACAGTTTACGTCCTGTCAATTTGCTGCATTTTGTGCACAGAATGGGATCGAGCATGTGAGGACGGCCCCGTATCATCCGCAGTCTAATGGCCAAGCGGAAAGATTTGTGGATACCCTGAAACGAGCATTGTGGAAGTCAAAAGAGGAGGGATCGTTGAACGAAAGATTGGAACGTTTCCTGTTGAACTATAGAGTTACCCCGAATCCTAATGCACCAGATGGCAAATCACCAGCTGAAGCACTTATGGGTCGAAGGTTGAGAACCACACTAGATTTGCTGACCCCCAAGCGCCCGTCTCTACAACTACGGAATTCAGTGATGGAGCGTCAGTACAACAGGCGGTATGGTGCCAGAAAAAGGCTTTTCAAAGTGGGCGATCTTGTGTTTGCAGCTGCGAATCAAGGACAGCTGATCGCATGGATACCAGGACGAGTCCTGCGGCGCCGAGGCAACGTGATGTATGATGTTCAAGTGGGTACACAGGTGTGGAGACGCCACGTAAATCAGTTGAGGCCACGTTATACACATGGTGCCGCCGTTCCGAAAGCCAACGGACTTGACGTCAATGAATTGCTGGACACCGACAAGCCTAGTACTCCTGCAGGTGGTGACGTTATTCCAGTGGAATGCCGGGAAAATGGAGCTTGCCACAGGCCAAAGAGAACAAGAAGATTCGTGCAGCCCATCCAAGTGGATCCGCGTCGAAAGAGCTATGTGAACACCAGGTAAACCGTTTTTTTAAAGAGAGGGAGGTATTAGGAGAACAGCTATTAGACTTTCATTTATTGTGACCGAGCTTGATAGCTATTCTTTACTCTTCCTATTTTCTGTTTCTTGTCTGTTGTTTAAACGCTCTACTGGGTTCGCCCGATTGGTACATCCGCGTCATTGTTAATGGACGCTCCTTGTCATGCCTTTCTCAGCAGCGCTGTTTGCAAGAACATATTCTATTGGTATTTTCTTCTCATTACTGTTCTACTTGGTTATGTTAAAGGAATATTTAGTGTCACACAATTATTGTACTAGTTTTCAACTTTTGGGTCTGCATTCCTTTGTCGCGTTTGGTTCGTGACTATTGGTTAAACGTTTCATTGCGTCATTCTGATTGGCCAGTGTCCGTCACTGTAAATGGTCGTTCGCTTTACGCTTGGAGTCCAATGATGCTATTTTTAGGGACTTACGCGATTCGCTCTTACATACACGGTTGCTTATTCGCCGTTGCATTTTACGTTTTTCCTTCAGTTGGTTGGCTCAAGTGTACTTTAGTAGCTTCGCTTCATTTTGCCTTCAAACTATATAAGCAACTGTGATTTCATGTATACAAGTCTCCTTCTGGCTCGTCTTTGGACTTCTTCTTGCGGTCGTGGGGTGAAGGCATCAGCGGCGACACAACAGATTTTCTGGCGTCGGAGGTTCCGGTAATCATGTCGATCTCGTTCGAGCAGATGCAGACGCTCCTTCAACAGCAACAACTCCAGTTTGAAAAATCTCAACGACAGTTGATCGAGTTGCTATCTCAGAAGCTGAACATCCAAAGCGAATCCACTACAACAACAGCACGGCCATCGGTGGACGCCCTTGCCGCTTCAATCACAGAATTTGTTTTCGATGGATTGAATGGATTGACATTTGAATCATGGTTCTTAAAGTATGAAGATATTTTTCGAGTGGAACTTGCAGCCCAAGACGATGCCTGGAAAGTTCGTTTGCTGTTGAGGAAACTTGGCGCAGTCGAACATGAACGTTATACAATTTTCGTGTTGCCGAAGAATGCAAGAGACTTCAGCTTCGATGAGACGGTGAAAACGCTGACGCAGATATTCGGTGAGCAGGCCTCTCTGTTCAGTGTTCGCTACAATTGTTTGAAGTTAGTCAAACGTGATGCCGTTGATTTTGTCACACATGCCGGGATCGTAAATCGCGAATGTGAACGATTCAAACTGGGTCTGATGACACCTGATCAATTCAAGAGTCTTATTTTCGTGTGCAGTCTCCAGTCCCACGCAGATGCCGATATTCGAACACGTATTCTCCACAAGCTCGAACAAGAACCACAGTTGACGCTGCAAGAGATTACAGCCGAATGCCAGCGACTGATTAACTTGAAGCACGACACAAAAATGATTGAAACTGCTGACCACAGGACAGAACCCCAGATTTGTCGCACAGCTATCCGTGGTAAAGTGATGAACCAGAATCGGTCAACTCAGAAGCCCCCGACCGCATGCTGGAATTGTGGCGCTTGGCATTTTGTGAGAGACTGTAGCTACAAAGGGCATCAATGTCACAAGTGCAAGCGGTTTGGTCATAAGGAAACCCACTGTCGAGTTGCGCACAACTTTAGACGTTCATTTCCCTCGAGGTTGCGCACAAACATCAACTTCAGAAGGGCGAAATTTCATGGACCGGCCACAAAGGTAGTTCTCGCTGCATTTCGCACGGAATTCGCAGGCAAGAGAAAGTACTTAACAGTAAAAGTCAATGGTATTCCAGTCACCTTGCAACTAGATACGGCGTCCGACATCACAATCATTTCGCGATCCACTTGGAGGAAGCTTGGAAGACCGGCATTCAAGCGCACAACTCTAACGGCTCAGAATGCATCCGGGGAACCGCTGAGATTGGATGGAGAGATTGAATGTGAGGTCAACTTCAAGGAACTACATCTCCGCGGCACAATCTACCTAGTCTCATGCACCGAGGTCAATCTTCTCGGAATCGACTGGATTGAAAAGCTGAACTTGTTTAATGTACCACTGAATCGTGTCTGTACTGAAAGGAATGTCACGGTGCACCATACAGCCATACCGACTCCTCCGGGTCAAAGCATCTCTGAACAGCTTCAAACGAAGTATGCGTGTGTATTCCAGTCGGAACTTGGACACTGTAAAAAATGCAGGCAAAACTTACTCTGCTTCCAGATGCCAGACCTGTGTTTCGACCCAGACGTCCTGTCCCTTATGCTTCCCAAGCACTTGTTGAACAGGAACTTGATCGATTGCAACAGGCCGGAGTGATCGAGCGAGTCAATTTTTCACCGTGGGCTGCGCCTATTGTTGTGATCAGGAAACCGAACGGTTCTATTCGTTTGTGTGCTGATTTTTCAACGGGCCTGAATGCTGCACTGGAACCCCATCAGTATCCGCTTCCACTCCCTGAGGACGTGTTCGCAAAACTGAACGGAGGCAAGTATTTTGCTACTCTTGATCTTGCAGACGCCTATTTGCAGTTAGAAGTTGAACCCGAAAGCAGAAAGCTGCTAACAATCAACACACATCGCGGTCTCTACCAGTACAACCGTTTGCCATTTGGAGTCAAAACGGCACCGGCAATCTTTCAGCAAGTCATGGATGCCATGCTGACGGGTGTAACCGGAGCGGCAGCCTACCTGGATGACATCATAATAGTGGGGTCAACGCAAGATGAGCTATTTCAACGATTGGATGACGTGCTAAAAAGAATCAAAGATTACGGTTTCCGATTACGAGCGGACAAGTGCAAATTTTTCCTGAAGTCAATTAAGTTCCTGGGTTTCGTAATTAACGAGAACGGCCGACGACCCGATCCCGAAAATATAGAGGTGATAGACCGGTTACCGGCGCCATCAGATGTCACAACTTTACGGTCATTCCTTGGGATGGTGAGTCACTATAGTGAATTTCTACCATGCATGCATCGCTTGCGGCATCCTCTAAACCATCTGCTGATGAAAGACGTCGAATGGAAATGGTCTGCACAGTGTCAACAGTCGTTCGAGAAACTGAAATCTCTGCTGAAGTCGGACTTACTGCTTACGCATTATAACCCGAAGCTGGAGATTATTGTTGCCACGGATGCTTCAAGCTATGGAATTGGTGCTGTCATTTCACATCGTTTTCCAGATGGATCCGAAAAGGCTATAGCACATGTTGCACGGGCGCTGACGGCATCCGAAAAGAATTATAGTCAGATTGAGAAAGAGGCGTTGGCTATCATCTTTGCAGTGCAGAAATTCCATAAGATGGTATATGGTCGACGGTTCACGTTGGTGACTGATCACAAACCGCTTCTGGCAATTTTTGGATCCAAAAAGGGGATTCCAGCATATACGGCCAGTCGACTTCAGCGATGGGCAACTCTGCTCTTGGGTTATGATTTCAGCATGCGATACTTGTCTACGGATTCTATAGGGCAAGCGGACGCCCTTTCCAGATTAATCGATACCGGTAAGCGTGAGTCAGAAGACGCAGTCATTGCCTCCATCGCAGCCGAAACGGATGTAACCTACATGGTACATGACGCCGTGAGTAATTTACCGGTCACTGGCACAATGGTGAAGCAAGCCACTGAACAGGATGCATTGCTGCAAGAGGTATTAACCTACACAAGACGGGGCTGGCCAAAGAAGTGCCCGAAAGAAGCATTGACACAGTTTTTCACACGACGCAACTCTTTGTCTGAAGTTGATTCCTGCCTGTTTTTTGCAGATCGCATTGTCATTCCAGAAATACTCAGGTCACGCGTGTTACGGCAACTGCACAAGAGCCATCCAGGAATCGCTCGCATGAAGGCGCTTGCGCGCAGCTACGTTTTTTGGCCCATGATGGATAGCCAAATTGAAGATATTGGCCGATCGTGCTCCAGATGCATCAGTGCCTCCAAGTTACCGGTACGTTCTACATTACAAGCTTGGCCAAACCCTGAATCGCCCTGGTCGCGCATACACGTAGATTTCGCAGGACCAGTCGAAGGAGTGCATTTCCTCGTTATTATTGACGCCTACAGTAAATGGCCGGAGGTAATCACTATGCAAAACACGTCGGCCAACAGCACAATTATTGCGATGAGACATGTCTTCAGTCAGCACGGATTGCCAGTAACAGTCGTGTCAGATAACGGGGCACAGTTTACGTCCTGTCAATTTGCTGCATTTTGTGCACAGAATGGGATCGAGCATGTGAGGACGGCCCCGTATCATCCGCAGTCTAATGGCCAAGCGGAAAGATTTGTGGATACCCTGAAACGAGCATTGTGGAAGTCAAAAGAGGAGGGATCGCTGAACGAAAGATTGGAACGTTTCCTGTTGAACTATAGAGTTACCCCGAATCCTAATGCACCAGATGGCAAATCACCAGCTGAAGCACTTATGGGTCGAAGGTTGAGAACCACACTAGATTTGCTGACCCCCAAGCGCCCGTCTCTACAACTAAGGAATTCAGTGATGGAGCGTCAGTACAACAGGCGGTATGGTGCAAGAAAAAGGATTTTCAAAGTGGGCGATCTTGTGTTTGCAGCTGCGAATCAAGGACGGCGGATCGCATGGATACCAGGACGAGTCCTGCGGCGCCGAGGCAACGTGATGTATGATGTTCAAGTGGGTACACAGGTGTGGAGACGCCACGTAAATCAGTTGAGGCCACGTTATACACATGGTGCCGCCGTTCCGAAAGCCAACGGACTTGACGTCAATGAATTGCTGGACACTGGCAAGCCTAGTACTCCTGCAGGTGATGACGTTCGTCCAGTAGAATGCGTGGAAAATGGAGCACGCCACAGGCCAAAGAGAACAAGAAGATTCGTGCAGCCCATCCAAGTGGATCCGCGTCGAAAGAGCTATGTGAACACCAGGTAACCCGTTTTTTTAAAGAGAGGGAGGTATTAGGAGAACAGCTATTAGACTTTCATTTATTGTGACCGAGCTTGATAGCTATTCTTTACTCTTCCTATTTTCTGTTTCTTGTCTGTTGTTTAAACGCTCTACTGGGTTCGCCCGATTGGTACATCCGCGTCATTGTTAATGGACGCTCCTCGTCATGCCTTTCTCAGCAGCGCTGTTTGCAAGAACATATTCTATTGGTTTTTTTTCTCATTACTGTTCTACTTGGTTATGTTAAAGGAATATTTAGTGTCACACAATTATTGTACTAGTTTTCAACTTTTGGGTCTGCATTCCTTAGTCGCGTTTGGTTCGTGACTTTTGTTTAAACGTTTCATTTCGTCATTCTGATTGGCCAGTGCCCGTCACTGTAAATGGTCGTTCGCTTTACGCTTGGAGTCCAATGATGCTATTTTTAGGGACTTACGCGATTCGCTCTTACATACACGGTTGCTTATTCGCCGTTGCATTTTACGTTTTTCCTTCAGTTGGTTGGCTCAAGTGTACTTTAGTAGCTTCCCTTCATTTTGCCTTCAAACTATATAAGCAACTGTGATTTCATGTATACAAGTCTCCTTCTGGCTCGTCTTTGGACTTCTTCTTGCGGTCGTGGGGTGAAGGCATCAGCGGCGACACAACAGATTTTCTGGCGACGGAGGTTCCGGTAATCATGTCGATCTCGTTCGAGCAGATGCAGATGCTTCTTTAACAGCAACAACTCCAGTTTGAAAAATCTCAACGACAGTTGATCGAGTTGCTATCTCAGAAGCTGAACATCCAAAGCGAATCCCCTACAACAACCGCACGGCCATCGGTGGACGCCCTTGCCGCTTCAATCACAGAATTTGTTTTCGATGGATTGAACGGATTGACATTTGAATCCTGGTTCTTAAAGTATGAAGATATTTTTCGAGTGGAACTTGCAGACCAAGACGATGCCTGGAAAGTTCGTTTGCTGTTGAGGAAACTTGGCGCAGTCGTACATGAACGTCATACAAATTTCGTGTTGCCGAAGAATGCAAGAGACTTCAGCTTCGATGAGACGGTGAAAACGCTGACGCAGATATTCGGTGAGCAGGCCTCTCTGTTCAGTGTTCGCTACAATTGTTTGAAGTTAGTCAAACGCGATGCCGTTGATTTTGTCACACATGCCGGGATCGTAAATCGCGAATGTGAACGATTCAAACTGGGTCTGATGACACCTGATCAATTCAAGAGTCTTATTTTCGTGTGCAGTCTCCAGTCCCACGCAGATGCCGATATTCGAACACGTATTCTCCACAAGCTCGAACAAGAACCACAGTTGACGCTGCAAGAGATTACAGCCGAATGCCAGCGACTGATTAACTTGAAGCACGACACAAAAAATGATTGAAACTGCTGACCACAGGACAGAACCCCAGATTTGTCGCACAGCTATCCGTGGTAAAGTGATGAACCAGAATCGGTCAACTCAGAAGCCCCCGACCGCATGCTGGAATTGTGGCGCTTGGCATTTTGTGAGAGACTGTATCTACAAAGGGCATCAATGTCACAAGTGCAAGCGGTTTGGTCATAAGGAAACCCACTGTCGAGTTGCGCACAATTTTAGATGTTCAATTCCCTCGAGGTTGCGCACAAACATCAACTTCAGAAGGGCGAAATTGCATGGACCGGCCACAAAGGTAGTTCTCGCTGCATTTCGCACGGAATTCGCAGGCAAGAGAAAGTACTTAACAGTAAAAGTCAATGGTATTCCAGTCACACTGCAACTAGATACGGCGTCCGACATCACAATCATTTCGCGATCCACTTGGAGGAAGCTTGGAAGACCGGCATTCAAGCGCACAACTCTAACGGCTAAGAATGCATCCGGGGAACCGCTGAGACTGGATGGAGAGATTGAATGTGAGGTCAACTTCAAGGTACTACAACTCCGCGGCATAATCTACCTAGTCTCATGCACCGACGTCAATCTTCTCGGAATCGATTGGACTGAAAAGCTGAACTTGTTTAATGTACCACTGAATCGTGTCTGTGCTGAAAGGGATGTCACGGTGCACCATACAGCCATACCGACTCCGCCGGGTCAAAGCATCTCTGAACAGCTTCAAACGAAGTATGCGTGTGTATTCCAGTCGGAACTTGGACACTGTAAAAAAAATGCAGGCAAAACTTACTCTGCTTCCAGATGCCAGACCTGTGTTTCGACCCAAACGTCCTGTCCCTTATGCTTCCCCAGCACTTGTTGAACAGGAACTTGATCGATTGCAGCAGGCCGGAGTGATCGAGCGAGTCAATTTTCCACCGTGGGCTGCGCCTATTGTTATGATCAGGAAACCGAACGGTTCTATTCGTTTGTGTGCAGATTTTTCAACGGGCCTGAATGCTGCACTGGAACCCCATCAGTATCCGCTTCCACTCCCTGAGGATGTGTTTGCAAAACTAAACGGAGGCAAGTATTTTGCTACTCTTGATCTTGCAGACGCCTATTTGCAGTTAGAAGTTGAACCCGAAAGCAGAAAGCTGCTAACAATCGACACGCATCGCGGTCTCTACCAGTACAACCGTTTGCCATTTGGAGTCAGAACGGCATCGGCAATCTTTCAGCAAGTCATGGATGCCATGCTGACGGGTGTAATCGGAGCGGCAGCCTACCTGGATGACATCATAATAATGGCATCGACGCAAGATGAGCTATTTCAACGATTGGATGACGTGCTACAAAGAATCAAAGATTACGGTTTCCGATTACGAGCGGACAAGTGCAAATTTTTCCTGAAGTCAATTAAGTTCCTGGGTTTCGTAATTAACGAGAACGGCCGACGACCCGATCCCGGAAATATCGAGGTGGTAGACCGGTTACCGGCGCCATTGGATGTCACAACTTTACAGTCATTCCTT
>OX104071.1:75118720-75134210 GCA_944474145.2 Dicrocoelium dendriticum | reverse complement strand
ATTACGTGCAATTAATAGGTTAGTGTTACACGAATGCTTTTGACGAAAGCCATGTTGCTCTGGGGCTATTAAATTGTGGCTTTCCAAATATTGCATCAGCGCGTCTGCGACGATTGATTCCATCACTTTGGATAGTACGGGAAGTAGTGTTATGGGACGGTAGTTTGCAGGATCAGTGCGGCTACCTCCTTTATGGATAGGAGTGATGACCCCTTGCTTCCATACTGGTGGAATAAGGTTTTCCTCTAGACATCGCTGATAGAAAACTACCAGTGGTTCTGATAGATCACTAGCTACTGCCTGCAGAGCCTTTGGACGGATGTTATCAGCTCCGGGAGAACTGTGGATACGCAAGGATAACAACTTCTTCAACACAGCCTCCGTAGTGAAGGTGATGTTTTCTAAACCAGATGGTGGAGTATTAGAAATGAGGTGAATGTTTGGGCTCGACACTTGTTGGAACGTTTGAGAGTAATGAAGCCGTAGGAGATCAGCTGCTTCCATTGCTGACCGCGTGTATCCATCAGCTGTGACTAGCGCCGGAACCCCTCGCTTTACCTTTCGAAGGCCGTTAATGTGCCTATACAGGAGTTTGTGGTTAGTGCAGAATCGCTTCATTAACTTCTGCTGATGCGTGACCTTGTCCTCGCGGATCAGTTTCACACAGAAGTTACGATGTGTCACGTATGCAGTCCAGGTTTCGGCATTCGGGCAACCCTGGTGATTTCGCCATGCCAAATCCCTCCGGGACATACATTTACGTGTTCTGCTCCTCAGAATTGGCTTACTCTGGTTTTTGGGTTGGAAGGACTTCTGTTCCGATGCTTGCGCTACCAGTGTGCTCAAAGTCCTTGTAAACATATCCCAGGCCAGATCTGGGGGGCATTCGAATAAGAAAGTCCAAGATGTATCCTTAACAAGCTTGGACAACACATTGTAGTGCGTGACAGTGTGCACTTTATCCTCCTCCTTTTCCGGGTACTCGGCATAGCATATATAATCAAAGAGTAGAGTGACATGATCACTACGACCCAGTGGTGTGCTTGTAACTATCCCGCCAACCATGAGTTTTTCGTTAGTTAGCACAAGATCTAGTATCGACGGCTTGTTAGAAGTTCGAAATCTAGTGGGAGAGGTTACGTGGTTGTAAAGAGGGTGGATAGCAATAAGTTCTCGCAAACAGGCTTTAAACTGCGTACCGTCAGTTGCCGGCGTTTCTATGTCGTGCATGTTAAAGTCTCCCGCGATAAGAATGTGGGTGTAGGACTTGATGATGATGATGATGATGATGATGATGATGATGATGATGATGATGATGATGATGATGATGATGATGATGATGATGATGATGATGATGATGATGATGATGATGATGATGATGATGATGATGATGATGATGATGATGATGATGATGATGATGATGATGATGATGATGATGATGATGATGATGATGATGATGATGATGATGATGATGATGATGATGATGATGATGATGATGATGATGATGATGATGATGATGATGATGATGATGATGATGATGATGATGATGATGATGATGATGATGATGATGATGATGATGATGATGATGATGATGATGATGATGATGATGATGATGATGATGATGATGATGATGATGATGATGATGATGATGATGATGATGATGAATGAATGAACAATGAACAATGAACAATGATTTATCACGAGATAAAAGCAAGTGCTTGACATGTGCCGTAGGATGGTAGCGGTGAATATGATGCAATTAACATATGTGTGGGTCATCTATCGAACATCTGCCGAGATGAATACTTTGATAATTAACATCAGTGTGAAATGAAAAAGAAATATCGCGCGTAAACATTCAGAAAGACACTGGGGCGCAGTGATAGTTGAGGTAAGGAGTGAGAAAATAAAATATGGTCGCTCACTTAGGTCCATTTGATACATTAGTCCTGTTGAAAGCATGCTTGGCGTAATCCACAACAGAGGAGCTTAGGTAACAAAATGTTGGGAGCTGAGGGCAACATCTAATAGTTTTTGAAAACATCCAGGGTAGGAGAGGATACTACTGAGTCTGAGAGTGCGTTCCATGGTTTGCAAACTCGAAGGGAAAAGTAATTCCTTCGACACTATAGACGGCTATATTGTTCCTTCAACTTTAAGCAGTTACCCCTGAGCTGCGTGTTGTGGCTAAGTTTCAGCAAATGAAGGCATACGTGGTTGGGGTCACTCAATATTTGATACGCTAATATGAGATCGCCGCGCAGCCTTCGATAGCGTCCGCTGAAAATTCCCAGCAACTTCAGCCTTCGGTGGTAAGAGTGATACCGCAGGCCCATCACGTTCTTTGTTGCTCTCCGTTGTGGTGCCTCTATCGCTTCTAGGTCGCGTTTCAACCAAGGTTGCCAAGCTTGGATTGCGTACTCAACTTGCGGGCGCACGTAGGAATTGAGCATCATTGGGAAGATTGATGGGTCAAATCTCCCGAATACCCTTCGCAGCATGCCGACGTGCTGGTTGCCTCTTTTGGCAGCTACCTCAGCCTGTTTTGAACAGTTGAGGTCGCTCTTTACGATCACACCAAGATCACGTTCCTGGGAGCTATTCTGCAATCCCTTTGTCCCAAGTATGTAGGTGAAGTTATGTCTATGGCGTAATTGTACTACGCGACATTTGTCTACGTTGAACGGTAGAGCGTTTTGAACTGACCAGTTCGACACTGTGTTAAGATCGTGCTGGAGCCGTTCATGGTCATCCGGTCCTCTGATCCTTCGCCATATCTTGATATCATCAGCGAAAAATAAGAAATCGGAAGTAATTGATCTCGCCAAATCGTTAATGAACACCAAGAATAGACGAGGTCCAAGAACCGAGCCTTGTGGTACTCCACACGTCACGTCGATTGCATGAGAAAATGATTCTCGGACTCTCACCACTAGCCGTCGTTCTTGTAGAAAATTGCTAATCCAACTCAGGATTGGATCGCCAATGCCGTAGTTCCGAAGCTTCTGAAGGAGAACTCGATGGTCTAAACGATCAAACGCTTTTGAAAAGTCCAGGTAGATGACATCGACTCCAACTCCATCATCAACAGCTTCAGTCCAGCTATTACGTGCAATTAATAGGTTAGTGTTACACGAATGCTTTTGACGAAAGCCATGTTGCTCTGGGGCTATTAAATTGTGGCTTTCCAAATATTGCATCAGCGCGTCTGCGACGATTGATTCCATCACTTTGGATAGTACGGGAAGTAGTGTTATGGGACGGTAGTTTGCAGGATCAGTGCGGCTACCTCCTTTATGGATAGGAGTGATGACCCCTTGCTTCCATACTGGTGGAATAAGGTTTTCCTCTAGACATCGCTGATAGAAAACTACCAGTGGTTCTGATAGATCACTAGCTACTGCCTGCAGAGCCTTTGGACGGATGTTATCAGCTCCGGGAGAACTGTGGATACGCAAGGATAACAACTTCTTCAACACAGCCTCCGTAGTGAAGGTGATGTTTTCTAAACCAGATGGTGGAGTATTAGAAATGAGGTGAATGTTTGGGCTCGACACTTGTTGGAACGTTTGAGAGTAATGAAGCCGTAGGAGATCAGCTGCTTCCATTGCTGACCGCGTGTATCCATCAGCTGTGACTAGCGCCGGAACCCCTCGCTTTACCTTTCGAAGGCCGTTAATGTGCCTATACAGGAGTTTGTGGTTAGTGCAGAATCGCTTCATTAACTTCTGCTGATGCGTGACCTTGTCCTCGCGGATCAGTTTCACACAGAAGTTACGATGTGTCACGTATGCAGTCCAGGTTTCGGCATTCGGGCAACCCTGGTGATTTCGCCATGCCAAATCCCTCCGGGACATACATTTACGTGTTCTGCTCCTCAGAATTGGCTTACTCTGGTTTTTGGGTTGGAAGGACTTCTGTTCCGATGCTTGCGCTACCAGTGTGCTCAAAGTCCTTGTAAACATATCCCAGGCCAGATCTGGGGGGCATTCGAATAAGAAAGTCCAAGATGTATCCTTAACAAGCTTGGACAACACATTGTAGTGCGTGACAGTGTGCACTTTATCCTCCTCCTTTTCCGGGTACTCGGCATAGCATATATAATCAAAGAGTAGAGTGACATGATCACTACGACCCAGTGGTGTGCTTGTAACTATCCCGCCAACCATGAGTTTTTCGTTAGTTAGCACAAGATCTAGTATCGACGGCTTGTTAGAAGTTCGAAATCTAGTGGGAGAGGTTACGTGGTTGTAAAGAGGGTGGATAGCAATAAGTTCTCGCAAACAGGCTTTAAACTGCGTACCGTCAGTTGCCGGCGTTTCTATGTCGTGCATGTTAAAGTCTCCCGCGATAAGAATGTGGGTGTAGGACTTGATGATGATGATGATGATGATGATGATGATGATGATGATGATGATGATGATGATGATGATGATGATGATGATGATGATGATGATGATGATGATGATGATGATGATGATGATGATGATGATGATGATGATGATGATGATGATGATGATGATGATGATGATGATGATGATGATGATGATGATGATGATGATGATGATGATGATGATGATGATGATGATGATGATGATGATGATGATGATGATGATGATGATGATGATGATGATGATGATGATGATGATGATGATGATGATGATGATGATGATGATGATGATGATGATGATGATGATGATGATGATGATGATGATGATGATGATGATGATGATGATGATGATGATGATGATGATGATGATGATGATGATGATGATGATGATGATGATGATGATGATGATGATGATGATGATGATGATGATGATGATGATGATGATGATGATGATGATGATGATGATGATGATGATGATGATGATGATGATGATGATGATGATGATGATGATGATGATGATGATGATGATGATGAACCGCAAGCTATCCGCGTACATTATGCAATGCGTCTAAAACTCCAATAGCGGATCATTAGTGAATGGGACATCGTCTACGACGTCCTTTTTGAATTAACTGTGGCAATTCCGTCTTTCACACTACTTAGTCCCGAGTGCATTTCAACGTGAATACTGGGGTTTTTGACTCATTGCATCGGGGCGAGGAATATACATCGGTTAGGCCATTTCAAAACCACAGGAATGCCATTCGCAATTCCTCTCTTTGAATTGTAGTGTTCGCAGCCAATCTATTCAATGGAAACTGGAGGTTTACTCAATCTTGTGTATTAGTTGTGGAAATGGAAGGTCATTTTGAGCAGTGCTTGAATATGCTGCAGAAGAACAATGAATTTTGTGCGGGTTAAGGAGCACTGCTTTTTAAACGCCGTTGGGTAGCCTGATGTAGTTGTTGCAATATGTTATGAAGGATCAGGCACTTTTTCAAACATCACGGGTATATTTCCTGACGGTGAGACTGGTATTACTTAGTTTGCGCACACTAAACTGGGGAATATCACAAGAAAATTTGCAGCGCTACTAATCTGGGGAATTTGGGACTGAGTGCATCTACCTATCCGGTTGAAGTCGGTCATACTACTAAAGATCAGAATTGTATTAAGTGTTGGTACCTTCGTTGACGGTACTCAATCTGAGCACTGGAGTTGTGTGTTAGGAGAGCTCACTTACACATCCTGCCTCAATACGAATGTGAGTCACATGTTAAGCAATGGGAAAAGGCGTTTTGATTGTAGACTTAGATCAGCATGAGCGGTAGTCTCTCAACTTTGTTGATTGTGAAATCTGCCCCTTAGAGGATTTAATCCTTGTTCCTGGGAACGGTCAGCATGAGAACAGAGTGGGGTGTATTTGTGTGATCAGTTTCAGTGCACCGTCATCCCATTTGGAGGTGTTAGAGTTGACTGGGAAACATAGCAAATATGGTTGCTCCCCATCTGGATTCGAACTTTACCAGTTTTTCAGAACTGAAAGTCCTTAACAGTTTTGTCGAGTGGTCTGAATTTGTGATAGAATAGTTTGGAACAGATTGCGTTGGTCCCGGTAGATTCATAGTGCTCTAGGTGCTTGTGCAGCTTACTTAGCCAAATGCTTGCCTCCCAATTGAATGGCATAACTTTTTTCCGTCGACCAATATTAGCACACGTTTTGCTCCGTGCGAACGGACAGGAAACGCCAACATATCTTAGGTGGAACAGCTTCTGATAAATCTATTGGTGAACCTTCTATCCACTAGAACCTAACCGCCCTCTCATATTGATGTCAAACATTCCCTTTGTGCATCGTGTGCATTTTCTGAAATGATCGAAACTACTTTAACATGTGATGCACTGCAGACATTCGATCTGCTTATGCGTAAGTTACAAATCTCTCTGTTGCCACTCTGCTGCCGCTCAACCAGGCCCCCCAAGTTCATCGTAGGATTAGGTTACTCACTTGCTAACCGGTTAGTGAGAGGCAGAAGTTCGTCTTGTAGCGACGCAGGTTCACGGCTAGTCAACCCGGCAAATGCGGTCGACGCTCTTCGTGAGCACTAACGACTTTATTAAGTTGACGTTAGCGACGTATAAGGCGACAAGTGGGAAATAATTTGTCTTTGAGTTCAGCGTACGCTGCTGATTTGATAGCATGGTGATTGACGTTACCCAAGCTGGATTGATGATGTATTTACCCGATGAAGATTGCACGGTACCAAATGAAATACGACCGTCTCGTTCACTAACAACTATTAAATTCATATTAATGACACAGGATTTTGGTGGTAATTTTAAGGTATTTATCTAGGTAGTTCACAAGCTACATAGCACAGCCTAGTCCGGAAAAGCATCAGACGCGTTTCGCCCTATTGGAGCTCATCAGTGGTGTGTATTACCTTGGTCCCCTACTGGGGATCCAACCCATGACCGCTACAAGCAGATGCCAGTTAGTCAGAAGCTTAAACCACTGAGCCATGGGGGACGTTGGTTGGGCTAATTAATTTGCAAACTAACTGGGATATAGCACCACCACTATTAATTTCGTATGGCGTAGTGCACTTGTTGCTGTTGACACTAGATTTCACCGAGCTAAATACTCCATATAATCACTGACTCAACGTCTCATTCACAATGTAGTGGAAGACAAATTGGGTTGTGTCACAGGAGTGACCATCAAGGTGCATGAGAAGCGAATTACAGGTAACAGAAGAGTCTCCATCAGTTTCCTCATGGTCAGGCTCAGTCACGAGGCTACATTCAATCCTTGAGGTTCCGTCAACTGCGTCTTTCCTCACGAGCCCTCGGGATTCCAGTCCACGGCAGCACAAATTATAATCGGCTACTAATACCGCTGAGCCACGAATGGCTGCGGCGGACTACTTACTCAGGTCGCTCTTTCGCATGTGTAGGGGCTGCTTAATCGAGCGCAACAGCGACCTGACTACCAGAGTATACCCAAATAATCACCCTAAGGTTGCTAAACGCTACCGCATACACAGCTGCTTCTAGTAGAAGCCGGACCAAACCCTGTGCTCTGCAACGTTCGCAGCATGCGCAGCAGTGGATGATGGGTTGCACTGCATCGCAACTAGGTTGTAAGTCATGCCAATCCGCCGCCCCCCCCCATGACTCAGTGGCATAAGCTGTCGGCTAGTGAGGACACTGTCCTCTGCAATTATAGTAACCCGCGTGGCATTTGAGGATGAGTCGTGCTACTTACCAGTTAGCTTGCAAGTTGTGACGATCTGCCACCGTCCCCCATGACTCCGTGAAATGAGCTGCTGGCTCGCGATTCAAGCCGCTAGTCAAGTTCCCATGCGGCCGCACTTTAACTCGGCTCTCCCTTTGCCCTCTGTGGCCACTCTAATTCTTTCCACACAATATTGTGCGTGCGCTCGTTCGAACCAGTTCGACGAGCTCTACTCAGTGCTTCCCAACTCCTGGATCTAACCTATGTGGACTATACTCGCGCTCCAGTTCCCAGTTTTCGGCATATTTTTTGCCGAATTCCACTTGTATAACTACATCAAACCGGTTTTTTCGGAAAAGATTTTGGTCTCATTCGGAAGAAGAAGCTGAGGGCTCCCAAACTACGCGGCAACCATCCCTGCAAGTTGCAGCATAACAAAGTTACAGCTTATTTGCTCTGCTCATCAACTGAGCAGCTCTAGGGACGCTTATCAGCGCTCCACCTGCATCGTCGCTTAAGGCAGGCCGATTAACACATGCTGCCGCTTTGTGTGGGTGTGTGTTCAACTGCGAATCGATTGATCGCTGTACCCGACAGTCTGCGCGTTACGACCTCCATTTGCCTCTACCGCCTGACCTTGGTGCGGTTGAACAACTCCCAATTCGTGTGCGTGTTCTGACCTATTCGTGCGTAACCCCTGGCGCAAAGAACACTCATCAAGGTGAGTGATTAGATAGGCCTTGCTGTAAACAATAAGAGGATGACTAGCATTCTAATGGTTCAGTGTCGCTTATGTTGGGCAGACAATTGCAGTAAAGTCCTTGAGATCAGTGTTACCTGTGCCAGCTGCATTAGATCGTACTGTCCGCAATGTGTATGCAAATCCATCCAAGAAGTGAGGCAGACAAGCTAAGTTGCTGACAATTTGGTTTTGCCCAACATGTCAAGTCATTCCAATTGTCAACTGTTTAACTTTGCTTATGAAAAAGGGCGATGGGATGACTGAGGTAATCGCGCATTGTGTAACTACTAAGATCGAGCACACGGAGGTAAATATGGCCACGATAATACGTCACCCAGCCAAAGTAAGCTCCGGATCTAAGCCGAAGAGGACAGCCAGACGCTCCAAACGCACTGCAGCTTCTGTGACTCTAAATCCACTGGGTCACCTCACTCCCATAAGTAGACGGACCTCAAACATGCCTGCTTCCACTTCCCCAACCATAGACGCTTCACTTGGAGATTCAGCCATGACACCGACAGCTCAGAGCTGAAGGCAATCCGGTGCAGATAACAAGCAGGTAACGTACGCATCGATTGCGTCGACAAACACACCGGAGCGAAACACATAGGTCCATAGGCTTTTGCGGGGGGATCTCATAATGGTTTACCAGATTCTGAAGAATCCAAACCACATTTGCCGTCCGCTGCTGGAATTGAACCACAACACTAAACTAAGAGTTCATCCTCTGAAACTGACAATTCATTATAGCCGGCTTGAATGCCGTAGAAATTTCTCTTCTCTCCGCGTGTGTGAGCCTTGGAATGCCCTCCCTAATTATGTCGTCTCTGCTCCCAATCTGGCGATATTTAAAAAACGTGTTGACGATGCATTGTCTCACTTACATTTCATTTTATGACTTGTTAGCCAGGGGCTACAAAACGCAATCAAACGGTTTCTTGCCAAACGCCCAACCATTGGATTTATGGATTTATACGTTTAATATGCGAACATCTCCGCTATTTCACATAAGTCTATGGTGAGTCCACCGCAACGCTTTTCACTTTATTATGCAATTGATTTTCGCAATAATTTCCATCCCACGGGACTTGTTAAGCGATGCTTTTTTACCAGTAATAAACCATTGTCCATTGTCCATCTTCAGTACCGAGCACGCTTGGCGCAAAGCAGCTATCGCCGTCAAATCCAGTGGTGCCTTCTAAACTACCCGAATTGCCGGCAAAAAGTATAAAGCCAACACTCGCTAGACGAAACTAGGCTGCGTTAACTCTCGTGTGCACCAATGTTTCCGAATCCTAATCTGGCACAATAAAAGGCAAGTTACAAGACGATCGCAACCAGTGGAGTTCCATCTGCAAGGCGATTGGTATCCGGGTTGAGTCTGCAATGCTGCAACGCGTAGCGCGTCACCCGACCTCAGTGCACTCTGGTGAACCTCGAATTCTTCGAGTAACACTAGACTCAGCAGATGAGACAGAGGCTGTCCTGCTCTCAGCAGTTCGTCTTCGCAACTCACCGAGCGGAGTGCACATATTACCTATCTACCTTGGGAATATCGGCCAAAAGAATTAGTTGACCAACACGGAATTCCTAATAGGGATAGCAAGAAAACAATATTTGTTCATGGTGTTCCCGAGCTTCTGCATTCTGCTGATCACGATGCGCAAACACATGACCGAGAGCAGTGGTGCTACTCTCTGTAGGCAATGTTATTGCCAAATCCCTGACAAGAGTTCCGTCATCACCTAACTACAAGGGCTGCGGTCCGAGACTAATGAAAGTAATCTTACACCCCGAGAGTATGACGCAAGTTCTGTTGGATAGCTGGTTAGATTTTCGAGCCAGATTGCCAACAGAGATCTGACTAAAGGTAGCAGGCGAACGGCCAAAAGTCGGAAGCAATTCGGGGGAACTTGCAAACACTACAAATTATTTATTTGCACAGTCCTGCGGCGAGACAGACACAACAGTGCCCATGGCACACTCCAGGACAGAGTACAGCACCAGTGAAACGTTTGTTCAGGAACACTCAACAATGCCATGCAACTTGACTGAAATACATAAACCAAAAAACGCTTAATGGCCGGCCACCAAACGGCCGGCTTAAAAACTAACATAAAGTTGACATCCGTCAACGCACTCCTAACAACAAAAGCCCTATCTTGCATGCACATAAACGCCCAAGGTTTTCTAAGTAAGTTGGCCGAACTTAGAGAACTCCATGCCTCACAACCGTGGGACCTCGTCATGAGTACAGAGACATGGTTAAACCCTGAGATAACCAATTCTGAGATCAATGTACCCGGTAGGCCGCTGCTTCGGAGCAATAGAACCGGAAGTGACGGCGGTGTGATGCTTTACTATAATACAAACCTCCGATGTGAAGTTATCGATCACCCGGAAATCCGAGTTCCTGATTCGCTTTTGTGCCGCCTATGGTTGCGAAACAAGGGCACATGCTTACTAGCCGTGATTTACCGCCAACCAAATTCAAAGTCAGAAATGGACTCCAAACTGAACCACGTTTTTCAGTTTGCTTTGAACAAGTCCTACACCCGCATTCTTATCGCGGGAGACGTTAACGTGCACGACATAGAAACGCCGGCAACTGACGGTACGCAGTTTAAAGCCTGCTTGCAAGAGTTTATTGCTAGCCACCCTCTGTACAACCACGTAACTTCTTCCACCAGATTTTGGACTGCTAACAAGCCGTCCAAACTGAAGCTTGTGCTAACTAACGAAGAACTCATGGTTGACGGGATAGTTACAAGCACACCACTGCGTCGTAGTGATCATGTTACTCTCCTCTTTGACTATATATGCTATGCGGATTACCCTGAAAAGGAAGGTGATAAAGTGCATGACGTCACGCACTGCAATGTGTTATCTAAGCTTGTTAAGGTTACATCTTGGACTTTCTTAACCGAATACTCCCCAGATGTTGCCTGTGAAACATTTACAAGGACGTTTAGCACACTGGTTGTTCATGCATCAGAACAGAAGTCCTTCCAACCCAAAAACAAGCATTAGTCGTTTCTAAAGAGCAGAACACATAAAAGTATGTCCCGGAGGGATTTGGCATGGCGAGATCACCAGGACTTTTCGAATACCGAAACCTGGACTGCATACGTGACACATCGTAACTTCTGTGTGAAACTGATCCGCGAAGACAAGGTCACGCATCAGCAGGAATTAAGGAGGCGATTCTGCACTAACCACAAACTCCTGTACAGGCATATTAACGGCCTTCGAAAGGTAAAGCGAGGGGTTCCGGCGCTAGTCACGGCTGATGGGTTAACGCGATCAGCCATGGAATCAGCTGATCTCCTACGGCTTCATTACTCCCAAACTTTCCAGCAGGTAACGAGCCCAAACATTCTCCTCATTTCCAATACTCCACCATCTGGTTTAGAAAACAACATCTTCACTACGGAAGCTGTGTTGAAGAAGTTGTTATCCTTGCGTATCCACAGTTCTCCCGGAGCTGACAACATCCGACCAAAGGCTCTGCAGGCGGTAGCTAGTGATCTATCAGAACCACTGGTAGTTTTCTATCAGCGATGTCTAGAAGAGAATCGTATTCCACCAATATGGAAGCGAGGGGTCATCACACCTATCCATAAAGGAGGTAGCAGCACTGATCCTGCCAACTACCGTCCAATAACACTATTCCCCTTACTATCCAAATTGATAGAATCAATCATCGCAGATGCGCTGATGCAATATCTGGAAAGCCACAGCTTAATAGCCCCAGAGCAACATGGCTTTCGTCAAAAGCATTCGTGTAATGGTAATACTAGCCCATTAATTGCAGGTAATATCTGAACTGAAGCTGTTGATGATGGAGTAGGAGTCGATGTCATCTACCTGGACTTTTCAAAAGCGTTTGATCGCTTAGACCATCGAATTCTCCTTCAGTAGCTTCGGAACTACGGCATTGGCGACCCAATCCTTAGTTGGATTAGCAATCTTCTACAAGAACAACGGCTAGTGGTGAGAGTCCGGGAATTATTGTCTGATCAATCAATGTGGCGTGTGGAGTACCACAAGGCTCGGTTCTTGGACCTCGTCTATTCTTGGTGTTCATTAACGATTTGGCGAGATCAATTGCTTCTGCTTTCCTATTTTTCGCTGATGATAACAAGATTTGGCGAAGGATCTGTTGCGGGTCCGTCAAATATTCCCGCAAAAACGCGCCAGAAACCCCGGCAGAATGGCTGTGGAAAGCGAGGTTCAATTCCTCCCCACAACGTAGCAGAGTTCAGCCACTCCGAGACGCGGCCCAACTGCGCACCTTTTGACAATGATCTGTTACAAACTACCACCTCGTCGTGGTAGAAATTTCCCCTAACTTAATGACCCATAGCATTGGCTGTGATTCACCCTTTGTTAGTCGTTAAAGAGCCTACAGAGGACCGCCTGTCTTTCTTTCCTCTTCGCCTTATTTGGGAGTCGGTCAGGTCACGTGATTTTGTGTACGTCGTTAGCTGGCCAGCGTTCGCGTCTAAGTCATTAGCGCGCGACTATCGTAACCCCCTCTCGTGTGCGCCCGTTCCGAGGGCTCAGCGTCTACCCGAATACGTGCGGCTAGGATCGTTCTCACGTTCGCTCAATTTCCGTCTCACCGGCTAAGCTAACGTCATCAGGTCAGCGCAACTCCGTTCGATTGGCCAGCGTTACAAGCCGTTACCATAGGCGTGCCCCAACCGTGCCAGTGACAATCTTATCAGGCATCTACGCAATCATAACAAAAGAGGCGTTCTCTCAATTATAACAGGATCAGAGGACCGGACGACCACAAACTGCTCCAATGCGATCTTAACACAGTGTCGAACTGGTCAGTTCAAAACGCTCTACCGTTCAACATAGACAAATGTCGCGTTGTACAGTTACGCCATAGACATAACTACACCTATTTACTGGGGACAAACGGATTGCAGACCAGCTCCCAGGAACGTGCTCTTGGTGTGATCGTACAGAGCGACCTCAACTGTTCACAACAGGCTGAGGTAGCTGCGAAAAGAAGCAACCAACATGACGGTATGCTGCGAAGAGCATTCGGGAGATTTGACCCATCAATCTTCCCAATGATGCACAATCCCTACGTGCTCCAGCATGTTGAATATGCTATCCAAGCTTGGCAACCTTGGTTGAAGAGCGATCTAGAAGCGTTAGCAGCACCACAACGAAGAGCGCCAAAGAATGTAAAGGGCATGCGAGAGCACTCTTACCACCGAAGACTGAAGTTGCTGGGAATTTTCAGCGGACGCCATCGAAGGCTGCGCGGTGATCTCATATTATCGGGTAAGATGTCGAGTGATCCCATCCAAGTATGCCGCCATTTTCTGAAACTTAGCCACAACACGCAGCTCAGGGGTAACTGCTTAAAATTGAAGGAACAATATAGCCGTCTATAGTGTCGACGGAATTACTTTTCCCTTCGGGTTTGCCAACCCTGGAACTCACTTCCAGACACATTTGTATCCTCCCCTACCTTGAACGTTTTCAAAAAACGATTAGGTGTTGCTCTTAGCACCCAGCATTTTATTCCCTATACTCCTCTATTGTGGATTACGCCAAGCATGCTTTTCAACAGGATTTATGTATCAAATGGACCCAAGTGAGTGACCATATCTTACTTTTCTCACGCCTAACATCAACGATCACTGCACCCCAGTGTCTTTCTGAACGTTTACTTTGGATACTTTTTTTAAATTTTACACTGATGTAATTTATCGAAGTATTCATCTCGGCAGACGTTCGGTAGAGGACTCAGATATATTTTGATTTCATTCACCCCAACCATCCTACGGGACGTGTCAAGCACTTGCTTTTATCCCGTGATAAATCATTGTTCAAAGTTATGGGTTCGGGTCCTGATGGAGTCCACAGATGTGTACCAATGACGGGTCTCGATGGAATGAAACGGCCGCCTGTTCCTTTCCTGGACGTGTGGAAAACCGTCTAACCTGGAGGTTGCTACGAAAAGGTTCTATAAATTCTATAAATTACCTGAAATAGGCCTGTTACACTCAACCGAAATCGGAACAACAGTATTGCGGATGGAGGTTTAGTAGAAGCAATGGCACTAATACATCGGCAGTCCACACCGGGTACAAGATCAACTGTTTAGTTTTACGCAGTTCACATGTTTTAGCTAAGCACTCGCTTTTGAACCAATCAATAAGCATCGCTGTTTAGTCGGGAGATGGACACTCACACACTAGCGCGCACAATGCGGCTCCACAGGCTAGGTAGTGTAGCATGACCTTGACGCGCTCAACGTTTGTATCACTTCTCCCACCTTTAGTTGGAGCTATCCAGCTTGGAAACGATCGGCCGGTCGGCGTCGGTGCTCAGAGCGCCGCAACTTTGTCTAGGCTACCGGTTCGGCGTCACGCACGTGCATGTCGTTCGATGCTTGAGCTGGCTGCTCTGTCTCGGCAGCTGTTTCTGTGTCGGACAATCTCGGTCGCGCATGATCTAAATGGCGTCGAACGATCCTGCCATCCTCAGTCTCTGCTTCTATTATCTGTCCGTTAGTTGTTTTAAAGACGGCTGGCTCCCACCCCGAGCCTGTAGGCAAGCGGATGTAGATGGGATCTGAATCTGTCACATGCTTGTCTCTGCTACAAGTAGCAAAACGCTCTTTCACTCGTTGTTGTTTTTCCGAAACTTGTGGCTCAATAGATCCATGCAATAAATCCAATCGTGTACGCAGTCGACGACCGAACATTAACTCTGCGGGGCTTCTGCCTGTGGTCTCGTTTGGCATGTTTCGATATGCAAACAAGGAACGATCCAAACGCACACGCAGCGGAACATTTGGTTGTTTTATTAGCAGCCTCTTCACTGTTTGTACGGCTCTCTGCCGACCTATTAGAAGAAGGATGATAGGGTGCAGTTGTTATGTGTTTAATGCCGTTCGAGTTGAGGAAGGTAGAAAACTCAATACTGGCGAATGCTGGTCCATTGTCAGATACTAATGTCTCGGGAAGGCCAAATGTTGCGAACGTTGTGTGTAGTTTCTCTATAGGACCAGCTGAATTTGCTGAAACAAGAATATGGGCATCAATCCATTTAGAATGGGCATCGATGATTAGCAAAATCATCCGACCTT
>OX104071.1:75051101-75118220 GCA_944474145.2 Dicrocoelium dendriticum | reverse complement strand
CAGGGCTAAGCAATAAGCTTCCGGATACACAGTACCCAGATTAGGTGCAGGTATCTTGGCAAGAAAAATGTGAACTGCAAATCATTGTGAACATAATTCAGTGATTTCAACTTACAGAACCCTAAATCAGCAGCCCGGCACGGCTCATAAGTCGCTATACTCTGACTGTAAGTATGGAACTCAGTCGATGTCGCTGGAAGGTGATAATTTTCTATAACAACAAATGTGGGTTAAAGCAGTAACAGTGTGTTAAGCGATTGCGTGCTGCGTTTGGTGATGATGTGCTTTCAAAAACCACTGTGCTTGAGTGGTTTGCAGAATTCATGCGTGACAGGTGGTCTCTGGATGATGAGGCACAGTGTGGTCGAACTGTGGAGACCACCACCGCGGACAACATTGTTGCTGTGCAAGCGATGCTGGAGGAGGACGCGCGGGTGACTGTGGTACAGCTGGGGAAAGCCATCGGGATCAATCCGCACCATCCTACATGAGAACCTCGGCCTCAGAAAGGTTTGCGCACGCTGGGTACCCCATCAGCTCAGTGAGGACCAGAAAGCAGCTCGGGTGAATTGGTGCCGCACCATGCTTGCCAGGTTTGATGGTGGACGTTCCAATGCTGTTTGGGAGATCCTCAGTGGTGATGAGACCTGGGTGTACAGTTTCGACCCAGAGACCAAGCAACAATCGGCTCAGTGGACGGCCGTTGGTGGGGCGCCGCCTCAGAAATTCCGGCGTGAGCGCAGTGTGGCCAAGCAGATGGTGGCTGTGTTCGTGGCCAAGACCGGTCATGTGGCTACTGTACCGCCCGTACGGCAAAGCACAGTCACCGAAGATTGGTATACCACTCACTCTCTGCTACACGTACCGGAGGCTGTAGCCAGCCGTCGCACAAGGACTCGAGCAGAAGGGACCTTGCTGGACCACGACAAAGACCTGCGCACAGGTCTCATGTCGTTGTAGATTTTCCGGCTAGAGAGCGCATCCGAGAGGTTGGTCACCCACCCTACAATCCAGACCTGGTTTCGTGTGGCTTTTGTGTTCCCAAATGTCAACTGCATGATGCACGGAATCTGCTCCGAGTCTCCAGAAGCTGTGGTAGAGGCGTTTGTTAAGCTGCTTGAAGGGTTATTCGCTTTGACATGGTCTAACTGCTTCTCCAAATAATTTGAGCGCGTGAAACTGCATGAACGCTGGTGGAGAGAACTTCGAGAAAATGTAACGCTTATTTTCTCGTAAAAAAATAAAACATTTTGTGTATCCGGAAATTCATTGCTTCGCCCTCCTATATGAGTGTGCATGTGTTACCATGTGTAGTCCAACGACAACGAATATGACCTATGTGGCACTCGAGCTATCCTTGTTATAGCATGCCTGTCATAAACAATTGCCACTTGGCAGAACCATCATACATTATGCTGTCACTGTTGTTCCATCAGCATCTTCTAGACTGGATACCTTCACCCATAACCTCGACCAAACTTGGTACCGTCGGTCCATCTCGCTTTCCAGGCTGGAGTCCATATATTTTTTTGGTCGAACCTACACCCTTGACGGCCAAACGCTATATCCCGCACCCTCCGTGAAGGACCTAGGTGTACTCTCACGCTACGATTTGAAGTCCGTGGACAACACGAACAGGCTATGTCGTAACGGACTGCGCATGCTTTGGGCGCTCAAACGTAGCTTCGGCACATGGTCTGAAGAGGTTGCCACTCGCCTCTTCTCTTCCATCATTAGACCAATGCTAGAGTACGGTTCGCCGGCCTACTTTCCGATTACCCGAAACGAGGCACAGAAGATCGAACGGGTCCAACACGTTGCTACCAGGCTCATCCCGAGTTTACGTGACTTGGGGTATGAAGACCGATGCGAGAAACTAGGACTTTACACCTTGTCCTACCGTCGAACGCGAGTCGACCACATTATGACCTTCCGTATTCTACATCTCGGTGACTTCCCAATGCTAAGGGCAATGCTGCACTTACGTGGGCCATACAGCACACGCGGACACAGATACAAACTTGTCGTGCCGAATGTGAAATGTGTTCCCCACCCACCGTGCCTCGAACGGAGAGTGGTAAATATTTGGAACAGTTTGCCTGAACATGTGATTGAGGCATCATCTGTGCAACAGTTCAAAACGTTGTTAGGTTTATATTTTACCACTATTTGATTCAGAGAACGATTGCACACTTAGGATGACATATCACATTTGTGAGTCCTGAAATATCGTAAGTCAGATATTTTAAATGTTACATGAGAAGGAAAACGATATTCACGGTTGACAACTTTTATAACGTGTTTCACCATATTTCGAAAGAGTTGTACATAATTCATTTCTAGTTGCTCCATGATATAGCATTCAGTATTCAGACTCACCTTGTGCTTGGTTCGAGACCTTACAGGACATGGCTCGCAGTCGACACCAGTGGCGTGTCTGTTGCCGTCAAGTCGGACTACCTGTTTAAAGTGTATCTGGTGCTGAGTTATCTGCGGGGTAATGGCTGATTCTGACTCGGGGCAGCGAAACCAGCAAGGAAGCTGTCTCGCCGATACCACCTTATCCTTGCACGACAGCCAGCTGTTTGTGAGGGTATGTTGTTGCCAAGATGTAGGCACCTTGACTCTGTCTGTTTGTTCATGGCATTAAAGTTATCCGGTAAGCTCCCCTTCTATCCCACTTGCTATTCTTCATTCCATAGGTCCTTATGGTTGTATTGTAGCCGGTCCGCGGGCATCACGGTAACACGTTAACAGGTAAGAGGTCGATCGGTTTTGCTTCCTGTTATCATTACTCTCATATTCCTCTCCGGCACTCTTCCTTCCCTCTTTCGTGCTTCCTTAGCTGCTTCCTTCACATCGGCCTCTTACTAGGCGGCTCGAGCGTACAGCCGTCTACGAGGTATTTATTTTGCATTGCAGCTTGTCACATTATTTGGACACGGAAGAGCTCAGAACGCCGGACCGAAGGAATATTACAGTATGGCAGCGAAGCGTCAGTTCAAATGGCTGATGTACTGCTGTTGATGATGATGATGATGATGAACCGCAAGCTACCCGCTTACATTATGCAATGCGTCCTAAAACTCCAATGGCGGATCATTAATGAATGAGACATCGTCCACGACATCCTATTTGAATTAACTGTGGCAATTCCCTCTTTCCCACTGCCTAGGCCCGAGTGCATTTCAACTTGAATACTGGGGTTTTTGACTCATTGCAACGGGGCGATGAATATACATCGGTTAGGCCATTTCAAAACCACACGAATACCATTCGCAATTCCTCTCTTTAAATTGTAGTGTTCGCAGCCAATCTATTCAATGGAAGCTGGAGGTTTACTCAACCTTGTGCATTAGTTGTGGAAATGGAAAGTCATTTTGAGCAGTGCTTGAATATGCTGCAGAGGAACAATGAATTTTGTGCGGGTTAAGGAGCAGTGGTTTCCAAATGCCGTTGGGTAGCCTGGTGTAGTTGTTGCAATACGTTAAGAAGGATGAGGCACTTTTTCAAACATCACGGGTATATTTCCTGACGGTGAGACTGGTATTATTTAGTTTGCGCATACTAAACGGGGGAATATCACAAGAAGATTTGCAGCGCTACTAATCTGGGGAATTTGGGACTGAGTGAATCTACCTATCCGGTTGAAGTCGGTCATACTACTAAAGATCAGAATTGTATTGAATGTTGGTACCTTCGTTGACGGAACTCAGTCTGAGCACTGGAGTTGTGTGTTAGGAGAGCTCACTTATACATCCTGCCTCAATACGAATGTGAGTCACATGTTAAGTAACGGGAAAAGGCGTTTTGATTGTAGACTTAGATCAGTATGACGCGGCAGTCTCCCAACTTTGTTGATTGTGAAATCTGCCCCTTAGAGGATTTAATCCTTGTTCATGGGAACGGTCAGCATGAGAACAGAGTGGGGTGTATTTGTGTGATCAGTTTCAGTACACCATCATCCCATTTGGGGGTGCTAGAATTGACTGGGAAGCATAGCAAATATGGTTGCTCCCCATCTGGATTCGAACTTTACCAGTTTTCCAGAACTGAGAGTCCTTAACAGTTTTGTCTAGTGGTCTGAATTTGTGATAGCATAGTTTGGAACAGATTGCGTTGGTCCCGGTAGATTCATAGTGCTCTAGGTGCTTGTGCAACTTACTTAGCCAAATGCTTGCCTCCCAATTGAATGGCATAAATTCTTTCCGTCGACCAATATTCGCACACGTTTTGCTCCGTGCGAACGGACAGCAAACGCCAACGTGTCTTAGGTGGAACAGCTTCTGATAAATCTTTTGATGAACCTTCTATCCACTAGAACCTAACCGTCCTCTCTTGCTGATGTCAAACATTCCCTTTGTGCATCGTATGCATTTTCTGAAATGATCAAAACTACTTTTAACATGTGATGCACTGCAAACATTCGATCTGCTTATGCGTAAGTTACAACTCATCTCTCTGTTGCCACCCTGCTGCCGCTCAACGACGCCCCTCGAGTTCATCGTAGGATTAGGTTACTCACTTGCTAACCGCTTAGTGAGAGAGGCAGAAGTTCGTCTTGTAGCGACGCAGGTTCCCGGCTAATCAACCCGGTAAATACAGTCGACGCTCTTCGTCTTTCTTAAGTTGACGTTAGCGACGTATAAGGCGACAAGTGGGAAATAATTTGTGTTTGAGTTCAGCGTACGCTGCTGATTTGATGGCATGGTGATTGACATTAACCAAGCTGGATTAATGATGTATTTACCCGATGAAGATTGCACAGTACCAAATGAAATACGACCGTCTCGTCCACTAACAACTATTGATTTCATATTACTCATGCAACAGGATTTTAGTGGTAATTTTAAGGTATTTATCCAGGTAGTTCACAAGCTACATAGCATAGCCTAATCCGGAAAAGCATCAGACGCGTTTCGCCCTATTTGGCTCATCAGTGGTGTGCATTCCCTCGGTCCCCTACTGGGGATCGAACCCATGACCGCTACAAGCAGATGCCAGTTAGTCAGAAGCTTAAACCACTAAGCCATGGGGGACGTTGGCTGGGCTACCTGATTTGCAAACTAATTTGGATATAGGACCAACACTATTAATTTCGTATGGCGTAGTGCACTTGTTGCTGTTGACACTAGATTTCACCGAGGTAAATAATTCATTTAATCACTGACTCAACGTCTCATTCACAATGTAGTGGAAGACAAACTGGGTCTCGTCACAGGAGTGACCACCGAGGTACATGAGAAGCGAATTACAGGTAACAGAAGAGTCTCCATCAGTTTCCTCATGGTCAGGCTCAGCCACGAGGCTACAGTCAATCCTTGAGGTTCCGTCAACTGCGTCTTTCCTCACAAGCCCTCGGAATTCCAGTCCACGGCGCAACAACTTGTAGTCGGCTACTTATACCGCTGAGCCACAAATGGTTGCGGCAGACTACTTGCTCAGGTCGCTATGAAATTGGTGTTCTGCGCTCTTTCGCATGTGTAGGGGCTGCTTAATCGAGCGCAGCAGCGACCTGACTACCTGAGTATACCCAAATAATCACTCTAAGGTTGCTAAACGCTAGCGCGTACACAGCCGCTTCTAGTAGAAGCCGGATCAAACCCTGTGCTCTGCAACGTTCGCAGCATACGCACCAGTGGAGGATGGGTTACACTGCATCTCAACTAGCTTGTAAGTCATGCCAATCCGCCGCCGTCCCCCATGACTCAGTGGCATAAGCTGCTGGCTAGTGAGCACAGTCACTGTCCTCTGCAATGATAGTAACCCGCGTGGCATTTGAGGATGAATCATGCTACATCCCAGTTAGCTTGCAAGTTGTGACGATCTGCCACCGTCCCCCATGGCTCTGTGAAATGAGCTGCTGGCTTGCGATTCAAGTCGCTAGTAGTTATGGGTTCGGGTCCTGATGGAGTCCAGAGATGCTTACCAATGACGAGTCTCGATGGAATGAAACGGCTATCTATTCCTTTCCTGGGCCTGTGGAAGACTAACCTGGAGGTTGCTACGAAAATGTTCTATAAATTACCTGAAATAGGCCAAATGTTCCTTGTTGGGTGATCTTATGAGGCACCCTCAGCTAGTGTTCCATGTTGCCTCTACGGACTGCGAATGTACGCGTACGTGTCCATCAATAACTGTGTGTGGGATTCGCCCTTCTTCTCATTGCGCTCATTGACCAAGTCCCTCCCCGTCTGATCGAACACTGGACTCAGCACTCACGTTACTTGCTTGCTTGCTGTTTGCTTCTATACGTTTTCTGTATGCACCGTTGCTTACGATATACTCCCATTATCCCGTCATTGTTATGATTCATCTGAGTGTAACAGATTGACGACGGAGGTTATTTGAATCACTTATGGCAAATTCAATTACTACACCTTAGGTCTTTTGGAATTCTTCCGCGGAAAAACCTAGGACGCAGCTATGGAAGACTATTTTAACTAGTTACGTGGATTTGCTTGTGCTTTTTGGCAATAACAATGCGACTGACGAGGCAACAAAAATTAAATTACTGCGTCCCCACCTCGTTAACGAAGGGCAGCAACATTTTGATAGTTTGCAGCCACACATGAAACATGACTTACAAACTGTGCTCTACTCGCTTAACCGACTGTGGGGAGAAAAACCACACGTGTTCACAGCCCGGTACAAATTTAACACCATGAGGCAACAAGCGAATTTAACTGTAAAAGAATTTATTTCTCGACTCCTTGCTGTCCTTCCTGATTGCGCCCATGACCAGATCAGGCCAACTCACTTCGAGTAAGCCATGCGTTTACAAGCATTGGTAGTTGGTGTACTTGACGACAAAGCACGCCAGCGTCTTTTGTCAGAAGACGAAAAGACCCTTACTTGGGAAAAAGCTTGTGTTATAGTTCGACAACGTGTTAATCTCGTTCAGGAACTAACGGCATTCTCCTCTTCCGATCAGATAATTTCACAGGTAAACAAAATCTCTCAAACAAAGCGTGAGCATACATTGTCTAAATCAGTACAGCACAGAATTCCGTTGTTATCGCTGTGGCGAGCAGCATTCTGATCCGGCTCATTGCCATCATCTTTACCCATCATGCAGGTTTTGTGGAAAAATAGGATATATCCAAAAAGTTTGTCTTTCAAACGAAATTTCATTGTGCGGGGAAGTCCAAAACTGAGAAGCACATCACTCAGGATTTAAATCAGAACTGTATAAAGACCACAACAGTTTTTAATCACAACATAACAGCTGATAAACCATTCGTTGTGTTTATCCAGGTAAACGAACAACTGTTGAGTTCCAAATTGATACGGGTTCCGTAGTTACGCTGATACGACCCAATGCCCTGTCGCAACTACCAAAACTAGATCCCCTACAATACAACTACGATCATACACCGGATAGTTGGGTAGATGTCTTGAGTACCATTGTTGCACGTATAGTCTACCGCCATTCGACGGATCAAATCCGTGTGTAGGTTTCTGGGGACCAGGTCAAACATACTTGATCGCGATGGCATTAAGCGACTTCCGGGCATCATGCCCAACGTCAACACGGTTTAAGCTTGCCTAAAACTAACTGAGATTTCGAAAAAATATGCACTTCTTTGTATCAAACTAAGCCAGGCCTGCTGAAAAATTACGCGGCCCGATTGATACTGAAAACACAAGCGACACCGACATTCTGGAAAGCGCGCACCGTACCTTATGCTTTTTGGGACAAGGTCGAGACTGAGCTGCGCCGACTGCTAGAAGAGGGTACAATTGAACCCGTCCAGTATTCCGATTGGGCTGCCCCTATAGTGCCTGTATTGAAAAGCGATGGTACTGTAAGGCTGTATGGGGACTACACAGTTACAATCAAACAAGCACTACAGCCAGATCGATATCAACTGCCTAAAATTGAAGACATTTACGCTTCTCTCTGTTGCGGCGAACCTTTTACCAAACTGGACCTGAACCACGACTAATAACAGACTGAACTCGAGGAGGATACACGTGCTTTCACCACCATCAACACACAGCTCGGGTTATTTCGCTACGCACGTATGCCGTTCGGAATAAGCTCTGCACCGTCCATATTTCAACGAATTATCGACCCGCTAATTAAAGACATACCAAATACATGTGCCTATCTGAATGACATCCTAGTTACCGGGCGTACAACTTCTGAACATCTGCACACCCTAGATGTAGTTCTAAAAAGGCTATTAGACTCCGGACTGATACTGAAGAAAGAAAAGGGTGAATTTCTTGTACCGAGTGTGCCATACTTTGGGTACAAACTCTTGCGCTAGGGGTTGTGTCCGCTAGAAGAGAAAATCAGGGCACTCCTTGAAGCTCCAACGCCCAAAAATGTAGACGAACTAGGCTCCTTTTTATGAGCAGTCACTCAGTTCTCCAGGTCCATACCAGCAGCATCAACTCACTCATATCCGATTCACCAACTTTTGCGTAAGAATCAGCCGTGGAAATAGAACGCTGTTCACGATAATGCTTTCAACGTAGCAAAGAAACTTTTGGCGTCAGCTGAGTTCCTTGTACATTACGATCCACAGAAACCTATTGTTCTCACTTGTGATGCTTCTCCTTACGGTCTTGAGGCCGTTTTGTTACATAAATTACCTGATGGCTCGCAACAACCTGCAGCCTATGCTTTACGAATCTTAACCGCAGCCGAAAGGAACTACTCTCAGCTAGATTGAGTTGCGGCCGCTGTTGTGTTTCGTTATCAATCGATTCTAACAGTACTTTCTCGGCCAACATTTTGTGATTCACACAGATCATAAACCCCTTATTTTGTTCGTTGGGCAGGGAAAAGGAATTCAACAAATGGCCTCCCTCAGAATGATGCGCTGGTCACTCGTTCTATCTGCTTGCATATACCAGATTCAGTATATTCCGGGCAGACAGAATAATGCCGCTGACGTTTTCAGTCGACTCCTCTTACCGGAGGTCCCTTTAGAGGATTTTACTCCTCAAGAACTTGTGAATCTAATTCAGCTCTTCAACAATGCTCCGATCACGTCCACAGATATACGTCACGAGACTGATAGAGGTCCGTTATTAGCGCTTGTGACGCGGTACGTTCAAGTTGGATGGCCCGACAATACATCAGCGGAACTTACGTCTTTTCACCATAGAATGACTGAGCTGAGCCTCCAGAATGGATGTTTGCTGTGAGGTGCACGGGTTGTAATCCCTAAAAGATTGAGGTCAGCAATCCTGAACGAGCTTCACGATGCACACCCAGGAGTTGCTAAGATGAAGGCACTGGCCCGTTTCTATGTATGTTGGCCCGGATTGGATGGCGACATTGCGGCGAAGGTTGGGTGTTGTATGTTTTGCCAAGAATCTCGAAACGTTGCCCCCCATATACCGATGCAGCCTTGGACCTGGCCAGAGACGCCCTGGAAACGTGTGCATGGGGACTTTTTCGGTCCATTCGAAAGTCAAATTATTCTGCTTGTAGTTGATGCGCATTCTAAGTGGATTCATGCTCACATTCTGTCCACAGCGGCTTCAGCTAGGACAATAATCAAACTACACACTACGTTCGCTACTTTTGGAGTTCCCGAAAGACTTGTGTCTGAACACAGATCTGCGTTCACCAGCCCCGAGTTTTCCAACTTCCTCACCTCAAATGGAATTAGACATGTGACTGCCACCCTTATCATCCGTCTTCGAACGGTTTGACTGAAAGGGCTGTATAAACAGTGAAAAAGATGCTGTTCAAATAAACAGGTGAGCCATTGCGTGTGCGTCTAGATCGTGCATTATTTGCTTACCGAAATATGGTGAACGATACGTAATGGACTGTGCATGCTTTGGACGCTTAAACGTAGCTCCGGCACATGATCTGAAGAGGTTACCACTCGCCTCTTCTCTTCTATCATTAGACCAATACTAGAGTATTGTTCGCCCACCTACTTTCCGATTACCTGAGGCGAGGCACAGAAGGTCGAACGGGTCCAACACGTTGCTACCATGCTCATCCCGAGTTTAAGTGACTTGCGGTATGAAGACCGATGTGAGAGACTAGGATTCTACACCTTGTCCTAACGTCGGGTGCGAGTCGACCACATTATGACCTACCGTATTCTACATCTCGGTGACTACTCCATGCTGATGGCAATGCTGCATTTAGAAGGGCCATACAGCACACACAGACACAGATACAAACTTGTCGTGTCGGATATGAAAAGAGTTCCCACTCACTGTGCTTCCAACGAAGAGTGGAAAATACTTGGAACAGTTTGCCTGTACATGTGATGGCCACATCTGTGCAGCAATTAAAAATGTTGTTAGTATTATATTTTCCCACTATTTGATTCAGAGAACGATTGCACACTTACGACGACATGTCATGTCTTTGATTCATTCAATACCGTGAGTAGGATACCTTAAATGGTACGTGAGAATGATAAAGATGAAACTTTTTAAACGTTTTCATCATATTTCGAAGGGTTGTACAGAATTCATTTCCATTTGCTCCAGAATACAGTATTCACCACATTTTCGCGCTATACCTTATGAAACTACAGTTGGTGGGAGTGTGTAGTCTAGCCTGATAGTCATTGTGGGACTACTTAGCAGTGGATCTGAGCGTTAGCACAGCGTGTGTGTGTGTGTGGTGTTTTCGGTTCGTTCGGTATGATACTTACCGGTCGCCGGGATGGCGAACACCATCAGGAAGGCTGAAAATTTACGATGCGCTGTACCCAGAATCCCACTCATCATTCCCACTTTCATCAATGATCCACTCAGCTTTACTTTGACCGAAGTTTCCATGAAATCACTGAAACCGAAGCGCATTAAACACTATTGGTCCTCAGCCTTATTCCTCATTTTATATCCCCCATGTTTCACGTTACAAACTCACACCTATGTTGAGTGTTTCACATCCGTGTGGAACAGTTAGAGTTTGGGGATATGGCATTTGGTCGGAATCTTCTGTGCGCCATTAACTTGAAAGTGCTCATTGGTGCATTTACATTTACAATTACCGTCTGAGGATACTACATTGCACATGTACATGCGGCCAAGACATCAACTCTTCTAAGCGCCACTGACGTTTGACAATCTATTCCACTTTTCAACTTGTTCCACGTCATGGTGTTCCGTTCCCAAGCGACAAACTTATTCTTGCATTTCTCTACTAAATCGGGAAAATTAACCAATCTTATGTTCCTATTCAACCATGTGTCAGTTGTACGCCGTAACGACGCTGCGCTGCCGTGCGACCACCACTAGTCGCACGCAGGGGGAGTATGCCGCAAGGACACCCACCGCTACGCGGATTCCAACCCGCGCCGATATATATATATATATATATATATATATATATATATATATATATATATATATATATCAAAGCAAAAGCTGTAGTGCAGATCTAGTGTCTCAGTGGTTGTGGAGTTCTCCGAGCTGGGCAACATGGTTGCAGACGTTTCGCCACCACTCGAGGTGGCATTTTCAGTGCGGGATTGATAGCAGTTGAATAGCAGTAGCTGATAGAAAGCAAACCCAATAATGGATCTAGATCTAGTGTCATCGGAATCATTGTTGAATAGGAAAATAAGACCGAAATAGGGAGAGAAAAGAAAGGTGACTATGTTGTCCCGTTTTCCGCCCATAGTCCTTGAGTTTTTCCGTCGATTTATTTTAGTAGAGTAGAGAAAGAGAACCACCGCAACACGCAGAGCTACAAGTCCGTCACCGATGTCGGTCTTGAGCAATAACATCCAGGGTCTCTAACTAGCGACTCTCCGTATCTCGGAGACCTCAACCAGTGAGTCGAGAACAACAGGCCGAAGTCAGCTGTTTCGTCAGCTTTTTCATGCCGCTTCTAATCGTAGGCTGTTTATCCTGCCATCTCCTCTAGTCCTGTCCAGCAACCGTGAACGATGCACGACGCGGAAGACGCTGAGTGGGCATGCACTATGAGTGTCCAACCCATCGTAACTGATGCAGTGAAATGAGCTTCTCGAGCGACTGACTGCCTCCACCCATGTGATGCGCTGTCTAACTTCCACATTGTTTAAATGGTGCAGCCATCAGACACAGGCAATGGATCGAAAGCAATGGTGCTGAACGACAGACAGTCAGCGCAACTCGACGGTATGAACCGGCCAAGTCTGGTAACTGTAGAACAGTACAGCGCGGACAGTCACACATGAAACTCGCTCTTTGATGCAGAGACTGATATCATGGCTGCGCCACAAGTTCATCAGTCTGAAGGAAGTGCGACGACCTCTTGAGATACGTAACGAAATTTTATCTCCAACAGCCGCACCAGTAGTGACGCAACTTCCCAAGTAGGCAAAACTATCCACAACCTTCAGCGTCTCACCAACAAAAGTGAGAGCAGGTACAACCGTCTGCCAGTCTTGAGAAAGTGCCTTGTAGTTGGATGGGGAAGGTGCGTACCACACTTCGACGCTTCAATCGCAAATTGAACAGCCTGCGGACCATCACCCAGCAGGAAGATACCATCAGCGTAATCCAAGTCAACCACCTGACTATCTGGGGAAGAGCTCAACACCAGCGTCTAACGAGTCTTCTATAGCATTTTTGGGAACACCCACAATGGCAAAGTTTAGGAAGAATGTGGAGATAGGGCATCCTTGTCAGACTCCATTGGTGACAACAAAGGAAGGCGTAAGTTTGCCATAAACCATAACTCTACACGACGTCAAACTGTACACAGAAGGCAGTACGGAAAAGTACTCCCCGGTGACGCCATTCTTCAACCAACAATGTTATGTACTACCAGTCCACTAATTGCGCGTGGCAGTTGGACCGGAACAGCAGATAGTGGGACCGGAACAGATGTTATCTACCTTAAATTTTCTACAGTTTTCGATCACTTAGATCACTGCATCCTACTCCAAAGTCTGAGAAGATACGGAATTGGGAACTCTATCTCTGGATGGATCGGAAATTTTCTCCTTCAGCAGCGGCTTCAGACTCGGATTATGCGATCATCGTCCGCTCTTCTTGAGGTGGGTCGTGGTATTTTGCAAAGATCAACGTTGGGTGCACGCTTATTCTTGATCTTCATTAACGACCTCGCGCGGATCATCGAGTGAACTTTCGTACTTTTGTTGATGATATCAAGATATGGCGGGCGATCGCTAGTCAGGAATATCACCATCTGCTGCATCGAGACCAAAACCACGCTCTCGAATGGTCAAAAACAAATCTACATACGTTCCAGACGGACAATCGTATAACAATACATGTACGCCACAAGCCCACTAACACATCTAATCTTGGTGATCACCACTTGGGGACCGCCTCACAGAAGTGCGACCCTGGGGTAATTATGCTAGACGACCTCGGATGTTCGGATTAGTCCTTGTAGGTATCAGGAATCGCAGACTGACTTGCTAGTCTCTTACAGAGGGCGTTGGGGCGGTTTGAACTCTCAACGCGTATGTGAGGCACCATGTAGAGAACACTATTCAGCATGGCAACGCTGGATGTAGCGTGATCTAGTTGCACTGGAGACCCCACAGCTAAAGACATCCAAAAATGTGTACCGCTTGCTCCACCTGCAATACCATTTGCGACTGAAAGCCCTAGGGCTGTACAACGGGTTATTGCCTTTTACGGGGCGACCTCATTCTGGTGCATCAGATCTTGAAAAACCCTGGTCACGCTTGCCGCCACCTCCATAAGCTGGACCGCAGCATAAACCTGAGGGATCATCAGCTGAAACTGACCACTCAATACAGCCAGCTGAAATGCCGTCAAAATTAGTTCTCTCTTTGCCTTTTCGGCCATTATACGCTCTGTCTACTTGTCTCATTTCTGCGCCCATGCTATTCATTTTTAAGATGCGACTCGACAATGCATTACACCGTCTTCGTTATCTGATTTGAACTCTTCTCATCGAGTGAAAACAGGACGCAGAGAAGCATGATGCACACAAACCCGCGCGATATCGGGTTAGACGGATGTATTTGTGTGTTAAAGTGGATACTATAGTGACTTCACATATATGTGTTTCACCTTTCTGTCACTTTTTTCGAATCTAGGTAATTCACACAAACCACTCCACGGGACCTGTCAAGCCTTGGATGGTTTTATCCGTGTTCTACCATTGTGTCCCATCGTTATGCACATAACATGTGACAGGAGTGTGCAATCACAGTGAACAGATGGATCAGAAGAACGAGCCAAGCGTAATTGGCTCGGGCCCTGAACACAACAGGGTTAGTCGTCAGTCTAGGCAGCTCCCCTGATCGAGTGATACTGGCCGCGCTTCAGTGATGCGCGTCGTCTATCCAAAAATGTCGTTCTTAGTGGAATCACTCTTACAATATCCATTGAAGAGGTTTGTGGGCCGCATGTATCTGTATTCTTGCTGATTCGCCATTCCCTATGAGATCGTTTATCTATAAAGATCCAACTTCTACGATAGTAGTTTCAGCATGCTGCAGTGTTCGTTGAACTAACCTAACTCTCGTTGGAGTAAGTTTGAGTGGACAATGATCGGGAGCAAAATTCTATATAATTCAAACGCTTTTGACATTCGTTTAGATGGTAATAACGCAGAATGGACAAGATGAGCAACGGACAACGGCGCTCGACTCGCTTTGCTCGCTGATTTACTTGATGCTTGCAGCTGTCTACGAGATAACAAGTTGGATTGTGGAGGTGGAACGGCGCTTTTGTGGTCCTTAAAGTGGTGAAAATCGAGGAACAAATGAGAGGAATTCCTCTGGTAACATGCTCTTAGATGGTCTGGTATTCCAGTTAAAATTAGTGTCCATAGATATGCTCGTTTACTTGTTTAGCTACTTACTGACTATATGTTCTGTGTTACATGCTGGTTGATGATCGAGGTCGCACTCTTTGAAGCTGCGAAACCTCAAATCCTCCGGGATGGGTTATAACACTGTCATATGGCGCTAATGTCAAGCAGACAACAGGACTATCATTGCGACTGAACTGAATGTGCACATTCAGTTTTAGTACAAGCGCACAGCAGCACTGTCTAGTGTGCCCATTTCCGGTAAAGGGAATTTCTCATTGCTCCACTCTGATGTCATCCGTGCAGGTGGAGTTCAGTCATCACTCGCGGTGGAAGAGATCGCACCATAAACTGCCGTGTAGGTTAGTTACTTTTTCCGGACTAGAAGAAACTCCAGTGAATGTGGGGACAGTTGCCGTCACATGTGACGGTCAGAGAACAAAGAACTGCCGAAACAACTTTCCGCTTTCTACGCTTTTTTCAGATTCGTACCCAGAGGATGGACCTCACGAAGATAACACATAGTGCGCCAAAGAAAATACTTGTTACCTTTGATCAGCCACATCTGTGCATTAAGACACCGCGCTGAGACAAGTTGGCCATGCGGCTGTTTCGATCGCATGTGGATCAACACGGTGTCCTGTGACTTTCAAGAAGCTGTCGCAGCTTCCTCTTGGTAGCGGCAATGTAATATGACTAATGTTAGTGAGATGCTTTGAAACAACATGCATGAGCAAGCCTATACGTGTCTTTCGTCCAACAAATGCCTTCTCTCTGTTTCCTTCTATTTCCCTGGTTACTTTACTAATCGTTCACCAGTTGGCCATTTATCCGATTAGTTAGTCAATTCACCAATAAAATCATTTGGTGTATGATGCTACTCCCACTACCCATAATAGTGCAGGTTGGCACTTTCAGTGTGTCTTCTTCTGTTTCACGATGTAATTGTTCGGTATAGATTGGTGCAGGGAGCTTACAGTAACATTTGTTACTCTTCAGCTTAAGAAGGTACTTCCTTGAGATAGTTCCAGTCTGGCTTCCTCAATTGTAGCGCATATTCGAACAAGGGACTATCCACCACTGTCCAGACTATGGCCGGAGGAGTCTTCAGTATCCCATACCATAGAGAATGGTGGCCAGTATGGCGATGTAGGCAAATTATCGTGGGAATCAGACGGAGAGTATGTACTCCACCTACTAAGGATTGAGTTTACATGAGACCGCTCTGGTCGTACAGTCCTGGTTGTATTCAGATAATTTCAACTTTTTGAGATGGGCTGCGACTCACGAGCACCAATTAGACAGCCAGCTTCCTTTAGATTAATTTCGGTCAGTCCAATCGGAAAGACAGTGTTCGTGGCAGGTAATCGTTCACTTTTCGCAAAACTACGACCCATCCGTAGCTGATTAACGATAAATGACTATCCGGAGAAGTTCGTTCGGAGAAATGTGACGTCTCGAGAAGCAAAGACCAAACTGGTTTCAGCGAGAAAGAAATTGATCTGCCTGTCGCTAACGTTCTAGGGATGATGGGATAGCGGAATCGACATCTATAACTTTACTCAACCGATTGCATCCATAACGATTTCGAATCCCTCCTTGAGGAAATCATATTCCTCCTTAAATCTCTCAATATGGTCCTTAACGCTATCGAAATACGTCCAACGAGCGCAAACACACCTAAAAGTGCGTACTCTTTTTTTAGATAACCAGTCCCAACTCAGTCTATAGTACACAAAGTAGGATGCTATTGACTGATTTGGGATTGCTCACTCGATGAATCGTGGCATTTAGAGGTGTTTGCGCCCGTTGGATGCAAATCGGTAGCGTTAACGACTATCTTGAGAGATCTATGGAGAAACATAGTTTCCTTAAGGAGGAATTCGAAGCGTTATGGAGGGATTAGGCTGAGGAAAGGTGTAGAACGTTTGCTGAAGACATTCCCCGTAATCTACTGCGTGACAAGCTTGCATCTAACCTCCCGTTCAGTGCCAATTCTGAATGACAACTTAAGAACCTTCATGTACTTACCCTTTCGCTTGCTGTTGTCGATCAAAATTGGGGAACACCACGAGGAAATGGTCCGAGGGAGCCGCAGGACCTTGCCCGACTTGGCTGTGCAGTGGGGTGACTACATCAATGGCATGCACAGTATCTGCACATTGGGTTGCCTCGATCCACTGTGTCAAAACACACAAGACCTTCCATCACATCTACCATGTAACCAGATGTCTCACACAAGCGGCTAGATGCCGTCCGGTTCCTCGATAACACACTCCATTAGTTCATGTGGTGAATTTGTACAAGACCCGAGTCATGACTTTCGCCTCGGTCACATTTGTCAGTAGAAGTGACCGCCGTGTTGGGCGTTACTCTCATACTGATTTCAAGTCTAACAGATGGCACACATAACACCAACTGCTAACATGCACTCTTTATCCAGCAGATTGTGTTGAAGTTTATTTAGCATTCAGCTTGGCATGGGACTGGTGTGTTTATAATCAAAACCAGACATGCCTATGGTCGACTTCAGGACGCACAACGCGTCCTAGATGCAAGCGCCTCAGAGACAACATATCCGTAACCCGGTTCCCAAGAATGAGTCTCTCCGTCAAGATTCTCAGTTCAACGGAAAAAATTACGGTCAGTGAACGGAAACTCTGGACTATCTTTCAATGTGAGCTTGATTGTCCATCGTTTTTTTTACTTGTGCATCACGGAAGGTACAAAGGGTGCATAACTCTGCCTTTCCAGATTTTATTCAAAATAAAAGGAAAGTGGATTGTGTACTCAGTTTTTTATTCCTAAGATGGTGAGTGCTCAGATCGTAAGCTGTATATGTGCGTGCGTGTGTGTATCATCACTCTCTGTCGAGTTGCGAAAGAGCCGACGTACTTGTCGAATCACTGGATGCCTTACCGAATACGGTTAGATCGTTGGATCTCGGAAACACTTGGTCTGCCCCATTCGACTCTTCAGAGTCTGTTTGGAGAAGCGCTGCGGGCTGGCTTCTAGTTCTTTGGCTTGGTAAATTCTTAACAGGTGGTAGTTTGATCATACTACCCAAATAGGATTTGCGTGGGGTGGCGCCAGGTTGAAACCTTCCTTTAACTTTCAAAGGCTGTGACCCAAACTTGCCCGTTGTCTGCCGACGCGGTGACAATGAGAACACGTACGACCGGCGGTTTGGAGAGGTGGATTTCACCAAGTTCACTTCACCTCGTCTTCGATCCAGTTCAGCCACAAGCACACGACCTTCGTGTTCGGCCTGTGTTCGGAGCTAATAAAAATCAGTTTGTTTAGCCAATCGAGAGAATAAAGACCTACATTTATGTCTTGAGGAATATTGTAATGAAATGAATGCCAGAGGGGATAGAATATTACACTACCCGCGGTTGTAGACTGCGCGCATGGCAGCCGAACAAGAATACTAAGAAGCGCGCAAGTAACAAACGGCATTCGTTTGTATCGAAGGCCATAACCAATGACTATCCAGCCTATACAAAATAGGGTACTTGAAATTTTTCTGCAGTGATATAGGGTACCAAGGTTTTCCCAGAAATGAACCGGGTAACGAAGTTCCACTATCTCTCCGGTTCTCCATGGAATATCTCCCATGCACTGTGCCTTCCTTTTGCACCTTGCCACAGCATTGTACCTACTAGTATGGCTATTACAGGCGAGCCTGTGAGTAGAATACAAACAAATAAAAGTATAACATCGCAAAACCATGCTTTCGCTTTCTCAGGTTACTCTTAAAACGACAAACAGTGTTCCAACGTCTACATTGTCCTGCCCTGACCTGAATGACCATTCCTACTTTGTACTTGTATTTTAATTTTACACTGATGTTACTTATCAAACTATTCATATCGGCAGACGTTCGATAGATGACCCAGACATATTTTGATTTCATCATATTCACCTCAACCATCCTACGGGACGTGTCAGGCACTTGCTTTTATCCCGTGATAAATCATTGTTCATTGTTGCTGCTCACATCTCTCTAATTCAGGTACCAATTGTGACGCTTACTAGCCGTGCTTACTTGGATCACGCTAACTTCTGTTCAATCATTCGATATCACTTGAGCAGTTGATCAACCATCTGTCTGCGACTCGCCTGTGTGAGATACATTTAAGTGAGTATTTCTCAACTCGAAAAGAATGAATCTCTCTGGAGTAGTTCTGAGGGCTCACAGATGCCTAACAATTACTATAACCTCCAGATCATCATTTAACGTAAAAAAAAGCTATAAAAATTTCAGTTCAGTTGCAAGAGTTTGGCAATTTACATCTGTGTCTCACAACTCCAAGTTGTATATAACCTGGAGACTATAACCCTTATCCGTATTCGATCTTTACAATTTGGAACGCAAGCAAAAATTTTCAATGCTCACCTTGATCGCTTTGGTCAGCGCCAGCATCACCTCGGCCAGCTTGTATTCGTCCTGGGTGACCTCGCGTCGCTTTTCTATTGCCGATGCAAGTTCTTGGTGCTGCGTTAAATCAGACGAGAAACAATTTGTTAGCGTCCGAAATATCATGTTACATTACTAGGTTGCTTGTCACACTCTTTACACATATAAACGGCTTAAAGTGAACTTCATGAGGACTACCAAGTGTCTGCAGCTGACTTTATCCAGCAGTTTGTCACCTCAAGAAAACTCAGGTGTAAAAGTTAGTCAAATGAATGCGTCAGTAAGTTGTTTATTTGAATATGTACACTCTATGTGTGAATGATCGACCTATTTAACGGCGTGTTCCAGTATTGGCATGGTCTTTGGTGTGTCGGCACTTCTTGTGAGCATGCCAACAGTTTTGAAATCCGATATCACCGGTGGAGGTCCGACATACTTACTATAACTAGAAGTTGGTTGATTTTCGGTGCACTGATTCCATAAACGCAGAATGCCTCTTGTTTTGGTTAGCATTTTGTTTGGGACCACATTTTGATCCCATTGGTCCTTCTGTGTAAAGGGATCACGAACTCAGTGACATCATACTCCTGCCTGGTTTAGTAGCTTAGGATAGCGTATTTGGAAACTGATGGTAAAAGCTACCTGATCGAAACATGCAGTACCATTTATATACGTTCTCATGGCATGCATTAATTCATCAACACGATGATGTATCTTCTTTTCAACTTGACTATAGTGAATGTGCACGGCCAAATTACGCCAAATTCGGCTTCACATACTTACGCTTATTTTCTGACCATTTTCGAAAGGCGGTCAACTTCTTGTGCAGAATTCTCTTCCGCGGCACCAAGGCACATTTAAAATAAATGTGTTTCAGCAAGTCATAAGCTGCTATTTCGCATTTTTGGTCCAGTCGATGTTACTTCCAATAGTGAAGTCAGGGATGTTGGCTTCGGTCCCATATCCAGGTGACATAAATTGGAATCCCTGAGGTGCCACCAGCTGATACCGCATAAATGCAGTCGTCCACTTGCAATTCCTGTTCGCAGACAATCATCTGCTACTGTTTGACGTTGCTTCATTCAAATTGACGGCTTGAAGTGAACTATCGTTGTCCTGGAGTCACCTCTGTTCCCTACAGGGTAGTGGCGTTGGTTATGGCCGCCTATAGAACTGGCTGTGCCCCAGATGAGCTGCGACTGCTGCTGCCTCCTGCTGCGATTGCGCGGCGGCATGTAAATCATCCCATCACGTTCAGGCTGTATTTTGATCGCCCACTGATGCTTATCATCAAATCAAGTATCCAGTGTTCACCGCGAGGTACACACTGATATTCCCAACCCTAACTGTGCTCGATGTAGTCCGAAGCTTTAAACTCAGCTTTTACACTTATAAGTGTTGCGATTAAATTTGAATTAGTTCCAACTCCTCTCGCACTCCCGTAACAGACCCGTAGTGGAAAGCTCCAGCATTAAATTTAGTTGTCATGTTGACTGAGTTTAAAGGATGTCATCTATGGCTGACTTTTTCCGGGTCAAAATTACTCGAAACATTGGTAAAGCAGATAGCTGTTGCGCGTTGCCCACCCAGTTACGATCTCATTGATCGAGTTGTCTAAGGGTCACTTCAGCGCGAATCCCGGTCCATATTGAGATTGCGCGTTGCAACTCGTTCACACACCGAACACGTCAAAATGACCCTCCAATCAATGAAACACTGGTACTTCAGGTTGCGGGTTCTGTCGGTGCGGTGTTCGCCAAGTTGATCCGTTTGGCTGCATGGATGGATTTAACACTGAATTTGCCTTCAACCAGCCTCTGCCACGTAACTGCCGATTCTCCTGCACTGACGATATTACCACAAATGGTGACGCCGCTTTTGCAACGAAACTTTCCCGCATAACATATACACCACTGTCCGAGGAAGAGTGTGACAGCATTTTAATTGTGTGTCCTCGACTGCCCAGTGCACATGCGATGGTTGGTCGCTAATTCAAGACCCCGGTTCCAAGTATCTTGTTAATACCCCTTCTCTATTTCTCCGCATAAATACTAGGAGGCTACACAGAAGCTCAGAATGAGACTTACAGGGTGCGCAGAAAGCACAGACATTCAGCGGTCCCAATTAGCCAAACAGACAAATTTGTTGATCGTTAGGTGTGTTTGAATCTCACAACTTACAATTCGAGTTCCAAACATCACTATCTTACGACTAAACAAGGATGATACCAGTTGTAGAACTCATTACTGGGAACGTGCTCTCCAAATCGGTTGGAATATCCGGGGAAGGACGCTTCATTTTTGACACATATGCCTTGTCAAGATATGTGAGTAAAGACTTACGTGGTGTGTCATTTACAGAAAACTGGAATTGTAATTGCTGCAACAGAGATGTGTCAGGGAACAATCGCTGTTAGAGGCTATCGTCTCAAGCGATGCAACAATAGTTGGGACGTCCCAAGTGGCTCAAGATTTGACTTTGAATTACTCGCCGTGTGGCTGTACTGCCACAAGCGATCTCTATTAGGACCTCTGTTTAATTGCGGAATAAAAGCCCTCACTTCGAATTCAGCGTCGGTTAGTGTCCGCCGACTGTCCGACTTGGTTCCGAAGGACGATGAACACGTCTAGTTGGGTATACTTGTTGATATGGCAAGGAGCCGACCTCAATGGCGTTTGTGTTGTGAATTTCCATGCTCTTCCCCTCTCATATTTTTTTAGATTTTGTAGTCTAATGTCTAATGCCTGATAATTTTTGTATTGCGGCACATTAGCTTAGGTGTATCTCGCACCCTCAGCTAACGCGTATCAATGATGAACTTCGCTTTAATTTGGAGCAGACCTCGATCATTTCCAGTACTAGTATGGTGCGTCGCAATCCGGCCATACGGAGGGTACCCAAGAGGTCAACTTTGCGTTCCTGATCACTGTGCTAAGTATTGTTCAGTGATCTCAGTGGATTATTGTTCAAGACATCAGCTGTTCCACATTAGGTCCCGAGGTCCACTTCCAGCTCAGGCTACCTCCATCTAATGAGTCCGAAAGAGGACGAAACCGGTCGTGGGTTGTCCGTGCTGGCAGCGAGCAACACCGAATTCCCAAGCGGTTCAAGTTACTTAGCATTCACACATGGGTCCTCCGAATTGGTAATAGTTGTAATTTGATGTTCACTGTCCAGCCTAGATCTGGCCGCCGACACTTTTCTGACTGACTTCTTCAAGATTACACTTGACTGCTCCGTCCACCCAGATATTGGCGGAGCTGATTTTCACCACTACGGTGGTTAATCTATGGAGCGCTGATCTGAATCTCTTCCTTGGAATCTCGACAGTGTCAAAATCGATTTCGTGCCTTGTGTGGCACAAGCTCCACAATCACCCTGTACGCTGGCTAGCCCCCATTCCACACCGTGGTAAGTAGTGGAAGGTAACCGGCGTTTCGTTAGCCGCCTTGGATGTCGATTATCCGAAAATTGGTTCATTAAATCTTCCTTGAGCTGGCTTCTCATAGCCTTCTTCTTTGCATAGAGTATGGGCCTTGTGAACCGGAGGAAATACCAACATGTACCTGGTTTGAGTGACCTGAACTGTAGTAGAACACCCCATCCATGCCCATTGGTTTACGAGACGTCGTTGCGTTTAGACATCCTCCATTCCTGAGAATTAAGCAGTCAAGAAGTGATAAAGTACAAGTACGGGCTTGGGTCAGAGGCAGTCAGAGGCAGTTGCGAAGACAGCCAACCAGCGCGTCGGCATGCTGCGGAGAGCATTCGGATGATTCGATCCATCCATCTTCCCCATGCTGTACCATTCTCACGTGCGCCCTCAAGTTGAATACGCCATCCAAGCTTGTCAACCTTGGTTGAAACGCGACTTAGAAGTACTAAAGAAACGCCAACGCAGGGCCACCCAGAACGTCAAGGGTCTACGAAATCTATCCTACCATCAAAGGCTGAAGTCACTGGGAGTTTTCAGTGGCCATTATCGAAGGCTGCGCGGCGATCTCATATTAGTCTACCACATATTGAGTGACCCTAATCACGCATGCCTTCAATTGCTGAAACTCAGCCATAACATCAATCTAGGAGGTAATTCTCTGCAATTGTGTGCACAGTATAGCCGCCTAGAATGCCGGCGGCATTATTTTTCCCTTCGGGTTTGCCAACCCTGAGACTCTCTCCCAAACTTCTTTGTTCCTTCCCCCACCTTGGATATTTTCATATAACGATCGTAGCTTGCTTTTGGCCCCCATCATTTCGTTGCCTAAATAGTGATACTCCGGAATATATTGATTATCTCTTCAAACCGGATTAACATACATAAACCTGAGGATGCGGTACAGAAGTGAGTATTCTCCTTTTTACTTTGCTCACGGAGCACAACGACTATAACTACTCTCATGTTACCTCGTCGTTCTCAAGCAATTCCCACGTGCACTGCTATTACTCAGCAGCGTATCTGCTGGATAAACGCACAAACAAACAACGCGCCTATCTTTTGATAATTGTAGTTTTACCCCCACCATACTGCGGGACTTCTCAAGCAACTGCTTTTTTACCCGACATAAATCATTGTTCAGTGCGATTCCTTAAACTTGTTTTAATTAATGGGGTTAAACTGATTTAGAAACCCCTTTTCCTGTTTTACGATTGAGTAGTGTCGACGTGACGCCATTTGAAATTGCCAGCGTCGTCCTCTCCAAAACTGTTATCTATACATTTGTCCTTAGACTCTGGTATCAGTGAAACGTTGTCCATCAAATATGTCAACAGTATAATTTCAAGCGTCTTGAAATCTAGAGATTGTTTGTCACAGTTAATTTCCAACCAGACATTGGACTACTCATCCAAAAAGTACTAAATGACCGTTATGTCCTATTAAGAATTGTCAGTAGTTCGCATCAGTCAATCCACCAGGAAGCCGAAATCGTGGGTAGTTCACGACATTGAGGTTTACTCTTGTCTCCTATGCATCGAATATCCCTGCCAACGTGCAGCCTCAACTCGACCGGAAGCAAGCAAAACAGTTTACATTGGAGCGCAGGTTTATGGGACCGTGTTCCCCATGAATTAATCATAACCTCCACACTATTGTGTCCTATACCCAGCTGATACTGTGTGTGTGTGTGTGTGTGTGTACGAAATGCCATTAGTGTTCGAATAAAATGCGCTTCTTTCATTTGAGCAGACTGCATTTTTCGTTTCTACTGATGGATTTGAGTAGCTGAGAGGCCAAGTAGAAAACGCCCAAGGTAAACGACAGTATGGCTTCGATCAACTCTGGTACACTAAAGATAAGCTAGTGAAGTTGATTTAAAAGTGGACAAAACGAACACACGTTTGCTCCTAGTTGACTTTAGATTTGCGTCCAGTGTCCCCAAACCAGTTTGAGGCTTCATCGATACACGCATCTCTGATCTAAGTGCTGATCACGTTAAGCTCTGTTGTAATCGATAAAAACGCTAGGGGAGTTTCATAAGCGGATGCAGTAACCTAAGCCATGGGAGCTGGATGGCTGCCTTCTACTTTCCGCCAATGTTTATGGTCAAATAAAGTAAGCGGTACGATCAGTTGCTATTGCGCCCTTGAATAGCGGGTCCTCTTATCCTTGCGCGCAGTGGGTACCTCTGTACAACATACCCTGCAGTGACTGGGTTGCCATACGCTGTCCACTCCTCTTAGCAAGATTGAAAACTTAATCCACTTCCTGGGAGAAGGCAGCTGAGACAAGTCGTCTGACATATGCAGCCACGAAGGTTTGTTTTTAGGAAACAATAACTCTTACTTCATGTAGGTGGAAGCGAAGGTATTCACCACATTTGTTGGATCACCGTGGACTTTGTGCCGCACTAACCGATGTATGCCTGAACTACGCAGCGAGACCAAAACTGAGATTGCAATTTGAGCCATATTCGAAAACTGCCACTTACAAATTAACTTCATATCTGGTGGGAGCATCAGGTGCGCAACAGACTCATTGGTTAGTGTTTGATAGCAGGCCACCTGGTATGTTACCGGACCACCTGACAAATCTGTACCACCAAGACTGGTTAAGAAGGCTTAAAATACGTACTGATTGATTACCTCCCTTGGTGTAAATTGTTTCCCCACACCCGGTACTAGTGCGCAGTTCTAAGAGGTAATCGATAACCTTGTAAAGCGGTGTGGATAAATGGACTGAAGGGATTGATTGTGCTGGATGCAAAGCGACCTCGTGTTTTAGAAGTTTAATCCGACACGAAACTATTGCACTTGACTTCTTACTTTTTACTGTTAACTGTCCACCCCAGACGATTAGAGGTGCTCTCCATTTTTTCATTGTTCTTCTATACCTATGCATTATTTAAGTCAATATTTGCTCACTGTTGTTAAGCATATTGGCATGGTGCAGTTCGTCCTGGTCTCTGGATTCATCGCTTTTCGGCGTCCGTTTCGCAGTTGTTTTACTGAACTCAAACGAATCATTTTTGAGGCAATACCGAGGTAGAAACATTTTGGTTGATAAAGCTGCAAGCACCCTGTATCCAGTGCGTAGTCACACAGGTTCAGTGTGATGGGGACTTTCTCGAAAAGTTACTGGACTGGCCACCAAACAGAGTTGAATAGGTCGTCCGTTGGTTCTCTCAGCCAGCATGATACAAATGCAGTGTTCTACTCTACAAACGGGTGGATATCCGTGTTTCTTTTAACTATATGCCTTGATGTTACTTGACACCTCCACATTGCACACAGTGGATAACTGTACTCTATATAACTTCTAATCTACAAAACTTCTATTCGGTATTTAAGCGATGACTAGAAGGCCTTTTTCGGTATGATACATGTGCGGTAGGTGATCAGTGGTGCTACCCGCCTACTGCTTATTCACTTGTGGTTTTACTGAGAGTTCCTCGAAGTAGATTACATTTCTAATATCCTACCACGCGTCCAGCATCGTACCTGACGGCTGTTTCGTCTCACTGAGACTCATTGGTGGTACGCAACCCCGGTTCCATCAGGAATCGATCCCATGACCTGTTGACAATAGCTGCTGGGGTCACCAATAGGACGAAACACCCACTCACTGCCTTTCAAGCTGAGCTGTTGGTCATCTGATTTAGAGCCTGCTTCAACAAACACAATAACATTACATAGAACTTTGCTACTCATGTATACGTTATTTATATGTTTTTAAACTCCTAGCTCTATACTAAGAGTGGATCATCTACCCATCCAGCTTTGGACAGCTTTTGAATGAACCTATCACCCTTTTCCCTTTTCGTGTGAAGTTGTAATTACAGCTCCAGGTAGAAGCACTCAGCAATGACGGCGGTTAGGAGAACAAAGAAGACATTCATTGCTCTGCCTAATCTACGGTTGTTAGTTGGAGGGCCGTAGAAGATGAATTTCGTCTAAGCACCATGCTACTCTTTCCTCGAATGCAAGAGAACTACGGTCTCCTAGTAACAGATATGCTGCATTTGGTACTAGAAAGGTTACGGTTTCAAAACCAGCACAGAACGCTTCGTTCAACAGGGATTTAGAAGACCCCGTGAGCATTCATAGGTGCAGCGATTGCATTTGCAGCGCATGAGCAAGTTACCTCACGTGAGTCCGGATAGCTTCGGCGAATGCTAGCAGCGGCTCGACGCATCATTTTGTCCAGAACCTCACGATGGTCTTTCATGCGATCCTCCAGAATGGGCGCTTGCCTCTTGGCCGTGTAATACCGTCGCTTCCATTCATCACGAACTGAAATAGATGAAAAGGGGTGAATGTCAACAAATACTACCTTGAAATGCTTTAGGAGTTCGTAAAGTTAGGAAATGCTCATTCGAATCAGCCGGTAGTGCACTTTCAGATGGTCATGTATGGTCCGAAATTCGGTGAACTAACAGCATATCTTCCATATTCTCGTAAACTTGCACCCATCATGCTCGAAAGTTGTGTCTGCCAAGTGGTCTTTTCAATCTCATTCGAAACAACACTTCTGAGCAGTTCACACAGCCGCCACCTTCTCTCTCTCTCTCTCTCTCTCTCTCTCTCTCTCTCTCTGGGTACCATGCAGTTTGCAGCGCTTATCTGGATCTTTAATGCCGCCTGTGGTGTAATTTTTTCGCAACTCTTACCGTAAGTAAACGACTTTCTTCCAGTAAGGCACTAAGGCACTTATACTTGAAATCGACTATATTCCTAGAGATTAGTCGTGTGTATCGCTATCTTCGCTTATTTGATCACCTGCGTAAATACATATTATTGAAAGCCTCAGTCTTCGCCATCCCAGTTCATGCAGATTAAATTCACTGTGATAATGTTCCGTTCGGATGACGGCGTACTAATTTAGGTCTAACTTTCCGGCGATTATAACTAATCTCAGTCATTTCCCGTATAATGCTCAAATATAGAGTTAAAACACACACACACACACATACTAGTCAGTTCATGCCCCTTGTGGCGCCATTTAGTTTTCAAACCACGGCAACTTTCCATGCGTAGGGTGTTTCGACCACGGGTTATCGCCTGTCACTGAACCTAAACAAATCCTTTGATTGTAGGACGCTATCCTTCAATGCAACCGATAAGCTTCGTGATGTTCTGGATCACCCACTGTGTTTGGCTTGCGAGAAGTATTAACATTTGAACCATAACTTACTCGGAAGCATCCATCAATCATTCGGTTCACTGAAATCGTTTTCGGAGTGAAGAAGATTTAGGTTGTTTACAAGATGTCAACCAGTACCTGTGAATGTTCTCCTCACGGATAACAGTGTGCTGGTAATTGCTGAAGCGATATCACATACCAGTATACGCCAACTTATTTTTTATTAATCGACAGGGAGATGAGAATCGGATTTTCGAATGTTCACCTAGTGATTCCTAAAGATACGATGAACTGTGCTGACACGTACCTGGCATTTCAAACAAACATTTTCGAACACGAACAAGCCCTTGTCATATACCGTTATCTACTTTACCAACTCCCGAGTTTGTAAATATAAGCTTGAGCTCAGAAATTGTGCTAAGAAGGTTGTTTTCATTGGGCCTACATAGCCCTTCGGGATCCGACTACTTACACCCAAAAGCACTGAAGGCTGCGACTAGCAAGCTAACCGAGCCCCTGTCGTGGTTCTTCCAAAGATGCTTCCATGCGCATCAAGTTCCGACCATGTAAAATTAGGAAATTATCACCCTGATTTTAAGGGCGGTTGTCGTTCAGATCTTGCAAACTATCACTCGGTGACTCTGATCCCTTTGCTCTCGAAGTTGATGAAAGTGGTCGTCGCTGAGGCTTTAGTGGACCAATTGGAGAAATGCTGCAGAGTTACATAGCTTTTATCAGCACCACAATTCTGTTGATGACACGAGGTAGTTTGACGGAAGCGGTCGATGGTGGGGCCGGGAAGGAAGTCATATACCTAAACTTTCCGCATGGGTTATCACATCCCACCTCACAGGCTGCAGTGCTTTAGGATCGTAGATCAAGTCTTTTGGCGAACTGCCAACCTCTTTAAACAATAGAGGCATAGAATTCGCATTTGGGATCACTCTCCAACCCGATCGAGGTAGGATGCGAGGTTCCACAGGGCCGAATGCTGGGACTGTGCTTATTTCTAGTTTATCGTTTCCTTAACAAGTGTTGTTGCCGCTATTTTCCTGCTTTTCACCGATGTTATTATGATATGACGAGTGATTAACGTCAATGAAGATCACAGGTTCCTCTAACGTTACCTGGATTGTGTTCACAGGTGTTCAAGTAGGAACCTATTCCAATTTTACATTGCGAAGTACAAGGTGATTCGTCTGCGTCACTAACTGGTAAAGGTATACAAGCTTAGAGAACACACCTGTAGAAGTCTGCTCAGGAGTGTGACAATGGTGGACTGGTTCAATATGATCTGGACTGCTCGAAACAACCAGCGAAGGTGTCCAGAACCGGTAACCAACATGTTGGTCTTCTTCGCAGAGCGTTCGTCGGTTTGACCCTTCAATCTTCCCACAAATACCTAACGTCCACGTACGACCGCATGTGAAATACGCCGTCTAGGCGTGGCACCCGTGGCAGAAGCAAGACCTTGTTGCTCACGAGATTCCTCAACGAAACGTATACATGAACGTTAAAGGCCTCTTCCACCTGCTCTACCAATTTGGATTGAAGTCCCTAAGTATGTACAGTAGTCGATCTCGGCGCCTGAGGGGGGAATCTCATAATACTCTGCCAGATCTTGTAGAACTCACACCCCATTTTCAAACCGCTGCTGGAACTGTACCACAACATCGTTCTGAGAGGTTATTTGTTAAAGCCACAATACAGCAAAGCCGGCCGGAATGCCATAGAAATTTCTTCGCCCTTCAAGTGTGTCAATCGTGAAAAGCTTCCCCAAACTATGTTATTTTTGTCCCCCAATTTAATGATATTTAAAAAACGAATTGACTAAGCATTGTTCCATCAGCACTTCATTTCAAAATTGGTGTTACTTGGGACCCTACATAACGCGACCAAATGGAGTGTTACCAAGATTCCAACCAGGTGGATTAACGTTAATTTTTATGTTAACATCTCCGCTCCGTTACGTACATCTCAATGCGTGAGCTTAGCGGCGCACCTTTCATTTTTATCTTCATTTTTTCTTTTCTCAATTCTTTTCATCCCACGGGACGTTTTAAGCATTCATTTTTTAACCGTCATCCAACATTGCTCGGTCGGGCAATTAGGTCCGTGGGCTTCACCGGACGTATTGTGTGCGTGTGCACAGCAGAGCTAGTGGTCATTCAGATGCGCGATTTCATGACCATGCTTATTCGCTTACATGCTACCGTTCATCTCTGGCTCTGTTGTCATTTTGGCCCCTGCGGGTGGAGAACACTAGATCTGAAACTGTCACGTTTACACATACCTAAGCGTCCTCTCTGTTGGGCCGGTAATGTTCCAGCGATATTCGTTGGTGTTGTTCACCTCAGTCGTACCGTCTACTCGTCACTCTCTGGGCGCTGTGACAAAATAGCACTTATCGGCTTATTTGTCTTTCAATGAGCGGCACGTACAGTTAATTAAGTGATAGTTCATCGCGGTAGCCTCCAAAACAGATAATCTTCCACATTCTCGAAATAGCACTAGACGACCGTTTCGACCCGTTGGGTCTTGCCGGAAGCGGATCAGGATACGAACCCTTGACCAATAGCGACTTGCACCGCCAGCTATCAGATTATGCTAATGAGCCGTGGGAAGCATCATGACTAACAATTCAACTGTGACATAGCATGACTCATCCTCAATTCCCACGCGGAGGGTAGGGTGGCCTGAGAAAGACATGTGAAGAACTATCTGATTTAGAAGCTACTACAATAAACTCTCAAATAAGTACGGCGAAAATCCCTTACTAATGAGTGCGTACAAGTAACCGTGATTTGATAACAGCTGTCGACGGTTAACAATTGCCTGAAGAATGCATTAGGTGATCACAGAGGCGAGAACAACTGCTTAAACGCACCACCACCCTGTCAAATAAACTCAGAGCAATGTCACGTTTAGTTGATTCCCAGGCGATTTATATACCTTGCATGGTAGTTCTACGCTCAATATCCTAGAGTCAGCGTGATGTTATCGTGACTGGACTTCATGCAACCATAAACGGACTCCCACAGACACTGTGTGGTATACGTTGAGGTAAACGAGGACTAATTTCTTCCTCCTTTGGATTCGTCAGGTGAAAAAATTTTCGGGGGCCTAACGGTTAACGGATGATGCTCAGCTCACGCTTTCTCTCCATGATGAGTCCAAAGGTTGACAAGACCGGTCGTTGGAAGTCAGTGCTGGGAAGAGTAACACCCACCTCGCGCAAAATCCTGGTGATCGAAGAGACCGAGATCTAATTCAGAGTAAACCTATGATTCGTGTAGCAATCTAAACCATACAACAAATAATCCAAATCTAACATTGAAATGAGGACTATTTTGCATCGGCTACGTTGTAGCTTGATGACGCCATACCGGATACTTACATTACCATTACTAGTGTAGTGGAATGTGCGTTGGCCGTTCAACTTGAAAACCGGGTTTCAGATCGTGGGTATGGCACTCACTAATTATGGTTATGCCCACGATGGTGTACCTCGAAATTTCCGAGAATAGAATTTCCTTTGTTGGTTCACTTCCGAATCCATCATCTTAATCAGTTAACTGTTTGATACCTGTGTGTTTCACTTGCCTTGTGTTCTTCTTGTCCCCAGTGCAACATACAGTTGATTGAGCCGTTTGATCAGTTCCGTACGTCTTCGTTCTTGCCCAATTCGTAATCGCCGTAGGCGGCCCAGATCGTCGATCACTGGATCTAATGGGAAGCCAATATGCATGCAACGATGAGTCAGCCAATGTCGAACGGAGGGGATTCCTTAAATATTCACCACATACTAACTACTCACATCACATGGCTTAGTTATCCATGACCCGAACAACAAAGTGCGGCTAATCCGCTTGCTATTGTCATTGTTCTAGCCACAATCAACAATGAAATGGGGAGGTGAGGGGAACGACCAATTAAAAACCAAACTGAAAAGAATCGCCTCGGAATGAAGGATTATCATTTGTTCTGTCATACACGGAAGCCTAACCCAAATGTTGCGCATGACCCGACCTCAGCTATCCCCGATCCAAGTAGATTGTGTCACTGTCCATTAAATCATCAATGTTAACCATTAATGAACAGTATAACAGCCGTTACGGGACACATGTTGACCCTTGACTTTTACTCTTGTTGTATCAATACTGCCTGGTCATAACCACCATCTAGTATTTTATGCACCTATTTGGAGTAGTTCAGGTCATTTCAAGTTCAAGTGGTCACGTGCTCACCGATCTTGGTAATCTGGTTGTAAATGTTTCAGCACCAAATGTTGGAACGTACTCCGATCGGTGGTACTACTTATGTTGCATTCAATACGCTGCTTCACCGCACTTGGGCTGGAGTAATTTAAACTACCGGTGTTTCGGGTTACACTAGATCTGACCGAACAGAGTTTACTTTATTCGCTCGGTTCCGTGAATCCACTGCATATACCCTGTTCTCTTTACGCATTTTTTATTTTCGTTGTTATTCGCTTGAAATGCCCAGACTTACCCAAATCACTTACGCTAGATTAGGCTTAATACACGTTTTTTTCATTTTCTGTGTTCTATTATACTGCCGCACATCCAATGTCAAGTTTGTGTGCTTATTTTCCTACGAATTCTGTGTTGATTGTTTGATATCCTCGATGTGGTTGCGATTGATGTGAAGGATGACAAAGTGCCCGTTCGTCTAACACACTCCACCTCGATCACTGACTCCAGGAGAAGGTGAATCGTTTCAGGGGGACTGGTTGCACGATCTTCGTGGCCGTGCTAGACTCGAAGAGTAGTTCCCTCCAGTGTGCAGCTGAGTACGGTCCAGCCACCACCTTGTGTGCACTTGATTCCCCAAATACAGCGTGCTTGTGTTTGCCTGTGAAGGAGTGTGGGCCGGCTCCGTTGATGAAACGTGGCTCCCATTCACCTGCCTCCCGGTCGTATTCCTTCGGGTTTACCCTGTGGGAGCAGGCGTCCTGTGACTAAGCTTAGGCTCATTGACAGGCAAATCGGGAAAAGGATACCGCTAACCAAGCATATTTGTATTCATGTATTTGCATCAGGTTTTAGGTTAAGTAAACCCTTCCTATCTAGTTCCCAGTACGTACCACGTGCGCCTCCCTGATCAGTAAGGCTTAGCAAAGATTATTACCATTACAAACTTGGGAACAGCTTACATACCACTGCATAGTGTATCACTGCTCGTAAGTAATCAACTTCAGGGAACTCAGTAACCTCACCAACAGCCTTAAGGTAAGGCACTTTCGTGAGATCTGACGTCACCAGCACAGGTTTAATGCACATTGTGCGCAGTAGCTTAGGTTGTGAGTTGAGGTATTCAATGAACAATGCTATATCACGGGAAAAAAAACGATTGCTTTACAAGTCCCGTAGGATGGTTAAAGTGAAAATAAACATCAGTGTAACTCGTCAATTTAAGCGTCTAGTGAATTCAAGTGCCCCTTATTCATATAAACGTTGTAGAATGTGTGCTGAATTGTTACTGTACAGTAATATGGGAAGTAAGATGGGGAAGGCGTGTCTTAAGAACAAGAGAAAAGACAATGCTTACTCGTGCGCCGCTTTCTTGGACTGAGATAAATGGATGAATGCAGTTGTAATATATCCGAAAGTATATTTCACAACAGCAGTGTGTAAATAGTGAAGCACAAAAGCTGAGAATGAGCACCGTCTTTCTTGCGCGTTTGTTTGACGTGGACATCTCTGATTATATAGCGTAATGTAGGTGGATAAGCGAATCATCCAGACGTCTTTCGAATACCGTTAGCGTGGGGAAAGAAACAACATATGTGGGAAGAGCGTTCCAGTGTTCGCACACACGAAGAGAAAAGAAATTCCGGCGGCATTCCAACCAGCTGTATTGTGTGGCCAGTTTTAGCTAGTGTCCTCTGAGTGTTGTATTGCTATTCAGGTTTAGTAGGTGACGACAACACTGGCTTGGATTCCTCAGGGTCATATAAGTCATTATCAAGTCGCCACGCAGGCGTCGATATAGTCCACTGTAGACCCCGAGGGTTTTCAGCCTCAGTCGGTGAGGGAGATGAAACAGGCCCTTTACGTTCTTGGTCGCCCTTCGTTGTAGCAGTTCCAGAGCAGTAAGGTCTTGCTTTTGCCATGGCTGCCAGGCGTGAATGGCGTACTCAGAATGAGGTCGAATGTAGGCGTTGTGCATCTGAGGAAAGATGGAAGGATCGAAGCGCCCGAATGCCTCCGCAAAAAGGCCAAGATTTTGGTTAGCTTTTTTGGAGGCATTCTCCGTCTGACGGGAACAGCCCAGATCTTCCTGCACTACCACTCCTAGATCACATTCCGTTGTAGTGCGCTGCAATATTTGATCCCCCAGTCTATATTCGCAAGTGGCTTTATGGCGTATACTCTACGCCTTGCACTTCGTAGCGTTGAACTGAAGCAGGTTCTGAGTCGACCATTCGTAGACCCTGTCAAGATCATCCTGAAGTGCTGCATTGTCGCTCGTTGTTCTAATGGCTCGCCATATCTTGAGATCATCAGCGAAGAGTAAGGAGTTGGAGGTGATTACTCTCGCGAGATCGTTTATGTAAATCAGGAATAGTCATGGACCAGGTACTGAGCCCTGGGGCACTCCGCACTTAACGTCGATTGGGTCAGAGATGACGCCGCGAGCTCTTACATTCAGATGTCGTTGAAGCAAGAAGTTACCTATCCAACCGAGGATTGGGTCACCAATTCCACAACACCGCAGCTTGTGAAGGAGGATACGGTGGTTCAGACGGTCGAAAGCCTTTGAGAAGTCCAGATATACTGCGTCAACACCTACGCCGCTGTCGACGGTCTCAGTCCAACTGGATCTGGCAAGTAGCAAGTTTGAAACGCAAGATCGGTTCTTGCGAAATCCATCTTGTTCTTGTGCTATGATATTGCGTTCTTCCAAGAAGTTCATCAGCGCTTCGGCAACAATCGCTTCCATCATTTTGGAGAGCACCGGAAGTAGTGTTATCGGGCGATAGTTGGCCAGATCTGCACGACTTCCCCCATTATGGATGGTAGTAACGATGCCTTGCTTCCACATTTTTGGCACGCGCATTTCATCGAGGCATCGTTGGAAGAACTTGCAGAGGGGGTACGCCAGGTTCACTGCAGCCAATTTCAATGCTTTTGGACGAATATTATCAACACCGGGAGAGGTGTGCTCGCGCAGGGCAATTGGCCTTTTCATGACATCCGCAGTCGTAAACGTGATGTGGCTGAGTCCTGGTGGTGGTACAATGGTCGGGAATAGTGTATGCGGCGATGTCGTGCTCTGGAAGTTCGGGGTGAATTGTTGACATAGGGCGTTGGCCGCCTCGGTTGCGTCTTGTGCAAGTCCACACAATGTGTGTAAAGCAGGAATTCCTCGGTGTACATTGCGGAGCTTGTTAACGTTTCTGTACAGGAGCTTGGGGTTTGAAAGGAATTTCTCAGCTACATTCTGTTGGTGCTGTATTTTATCTTCACGTACCAGGTTTACGCAGTGATTCCTTTGGATAGTGTAGGCTTCCCATGTTTCGGCACTCGGTGACTCCTTGTATCTTCGCCAGAGTAAATTCCTCGTGACGATACACTTACGTGTCCTGCTGCGTATGAACGATTTTACTGTCTTCGCTCGCGAAGGTCTTTTCCTAGAAGCACTAGTTACTAACATGTTGAATTGGTGGGCAAATTCAGACCAGGCGACATCGGGGGAACGTTCTGCTAGAAATGCCCAGTTTGTAGCATTTATAAGTTTGAGTACAGCGCCGTAATCCGTAATGAGCTGACACTCGTCGGGGCTTTCTGAGGAATACTCTGCATAACAGATGTACTTGAACGTGAGGGTTGCATGGTCGCTACGGCCTAAAGGACTCTCTATCGATACCGTTTCGATCATAAGCTCTTCATTGGTGAATACAAGATCCAGGACACCCGGTTTGTTTCCCGTCCTCAATCTTGTGGGAGATGTGGTGTGGTTGTAGAGTGGTAGTCCACTAATTATCTCCTGTACTTCCATTTTGAAGTGTTCGTTGATACAGGCTGGGGTTTCTATGGTATGAATATTAAAGTCGCCAACCAGGAGAATGTGGCTGTTCGACTGCGAGAGAATGGTCTTCATTGTAAAGGCTAGGCGGTTGCCCATTTCCAAAGTAGCCGACGGAGGGCGATACACCGCACCCAACAAACATGCTACCCCACGGCTATGTTGAAGACGATACCAAAGCGCATCGGCAATCTGAACCTCTGGGTCATCGATGAGATCAATGTGTAGTTCGCTGCGGTAATAAAGTAGCACTCCACCTCCTCTACTTGGTCGATCGTTGCGTAGAATAGACATCCCAGGTAGTGCGATTTCTGCATCAGTGATCGCTTCGTTCAACCGGGTCTCGGTTATCATAACGAGGTCCCTTGACATCGAGGCCTGACGCAGACGAAGCTCCGTCAGTTTGCTTAAAAGACCTTGTGCATTGGTATAAATACAGGAGAGTGATTCATAGGTTAGAAGGTTATTTGTGGATGTAGACAACAGGTTTGAGACTTGGCCGACCCTCTTGAGGTCGGCTGCTACTAGTTTTTGGTGTTGTCTTAGGCTCGAGAGAATGAATTGGGATAACTCTCTGCACCGTGTGATCAGGTTCATGATGATCCTGATGGTCACTCACCTCCTGCAGTGCCTCGCCGGATGCTATGAAGGCAGTCAGATCAGTCTCTGTGGTGGACTCTGAAACAGCGGTTGTTCCCACTGAGTTGGTTCTCTCCATGGAGTAACCAGTAGCCTCTGGTCGTAAACTTGCTGCTTTTAGTCGAGTTTCTGTTGGCAGCATGTTCTGGAATTTACCCCAGTTCTCTAGAACTGTCTGTAAAGTTAGCTCAGACGGTAAGACCAACTTCAGCAACCTAGGACCATACCCTTTGTAACCAAGACCTTGGACTATGCGGTTGCCAATATTTGCGTGCATTTTTTCTTGCAATTCAACTGTGACCCAGATGGAAAAATGTGTCGGCTGACTTGTAGGCTTATCAAATCTGTTTTCGACACTAGGTGAATTTTGGATCAGCCTCTAGGCTGAGCTAGTCCATTCTTGGTCTGTACTTTGCGCTTCGTTGTGACGACCTGCTCTTCAATGATACGTACTCGATCAGAGTTGGTGACAATAACCTGCTACCTGACGCACTTCATACACCAGTAAATCTGGTACGGACCCAGGAGAATAATGTGTAGGGCCGCGTGAACCATTTGCAGAGAAATTCAAGCTTATAGTGTCGGTTTGGAGCGCAATGTGACGCATCAGTCTCCTGACCCGAAAAGTCTGAATCAGAGTCCCCTAATCACAGACCAAAGCAAGTTGCCTAGATGCATGCCACCTAAGAGTGACTAGGTAAGCAATAAGGTTGGTAAGCTCCTGCAATCAGGCAGGTCCGTCATGAGGTTTGAATTATGAATCACCATACTATGGTCCGGGGGCTGGATCCGGCCAGCCGACTATACCCGATTTTGATTGGTAAAGCGTACGGAACACGAGGCGTTGTGATACAATGTACATTTGACACTGTGTGTCGTGTTGTCCGGGATTTTATACTGGCTGAACACTAGCGAGAGTAAGTCCGTGGTTTTTGCATGTGACGGCGTACTACCGTACTATCAATAATCCCACATCGCTGGAACATGGCTGTGAGTGATCACACACACGTGCACTTCACCGTGTGTTCTGTTCTCTCCACAAGTTTGTGCCTCAATTTGCTGCTGGTAGCTCCCTTGAAGACGAGGTTATATAAAATGCCGTTTATTAATAAGCCATTAGTTTATGCATGGAAAGGGCTGCCAAAGGAAAAGAAAAACCATGGCTGCCCCTCTACGAAGGAAAGCCAAAAAACCGTATTTGTTCATGGTGTTCCTGAACTACTGGGCTTTCCTAAGCATGAAGCGCAAAAACCTGACCGAGATCAGTGGTGCTACATCCGCGAAGCACTCTCTCTGGACCACGTTATTGCTAAATCACTAAGGATAATTCCTTCATCACCAAACTACAAGGGCTGCGGTCCAAAAATATTGAAAATCGTACTACACTCCAATGGAATGATAGAAGTCTTATTGGATAGCTGGTTGAAGCATCACTCCAGGTTGCCTACCAAGATTAGGTTAAAAATAGCAGGCGCACGGCCACTAGTTGTCAGCACTTCAATGCAACATGCAACCTCAGTAAAAATTTTGCCTCCACAATCCTGCAGAATTGTAGACAACATGGCCTTAGCGACACCTGACTGGACAGGGAGACACACGAGGGAACATCACGATTTGGGATGCTCCATACTACCATGTAGCCTGAGTTAAATTCAAGAACCAATGGCCCACGAAAGAAATCATAAGCGGCAGATCGACGAACGGTCGGGTTTAAACTAAACACAAATTTAATGTCCACCTACACACTTCTAATATCTAAAAGACCATCTTGTTTGTATACTAACTCCCAATGTCTTATCAGTAAGCTAGCCGAACTTAGACAAAGCCAGGCGTCACAACTGCGGGATCTCATTATGATTGCGTAGACCTGATTAAATCTCGAGATAGCAGATTCTGAAGTAAATATACCTGGTATGTCACTGCTTCGGAATGACAGCTGGAAGTGCTGGTGGCGTAAGTCTGTATTACAAGACTAAAGTCCGATGTGAACTAACTGACCACTCAGATATCTGTGCGCCAGATTCGCTTTGGTGTCGGCTATGGTTGCGGAACAAAGACACATGTTTTATAGCTGTGATTTGCCGTCCACCAAAGTCTACATGTGAAATGAACTCCAAACTAAACCACGTTCTTCAGGTTGCTTTGAGCAAGACATACAGTCACATTCTCATAGCAGGCGATTTTAAAGTGCACGATCTGGACATAGCGGTGACCGATAGTATGTAGTTCAAAGTCTGCTTACAAGAAGCAATTTCCAGCTACCTTCTGTACTACCACGTGACCACACCCACCAGATTTCGAACTGCTAACAAGCTGTTGATACTTGATCGTGTGCTCACCAACGAAGAACTCATGGTAGACGGAATGATTACAGGCACACCACTGGGTCGCAGTGACCATGTCACTCTACTGTTTAACTATGGATGCTATGCGGAACATCCTGAGAAAAAGGACGATAAGGTAAATACGGTCATGCACTACAACGTGCTATCAGCGCTTGTGAGGTAGGTATCCTGGATCCTCTTATCTGAATGCCCCCAGAAATCACCTGGGACACGTTTACAAGGACATTCACCACACTGGTAGCGCAGCGTCTGAGAAGAAATCCTTCCGTCGTCAAAGGAGAAGGAAGTCATTTCTGAGGAGCAGAACATGCAAATGCATGTCTCTGTGAGACTTAGCATGAAGAGTTCACAAGGATTCACCGAAGTCCGAAACCTGGACTGCCCATGTGACACAGCGTAACTTCTGTGTGAGTTTGATCCGCGAGGACAACCAGAAGCATCAGCAGGAGTTAATGAAGAGATGTTGCACGAACCGCAAACTGTTATACAGGCATATTAATGGTCTTCGTAAGGTGCAACGCGGAATTCCAGCACTGATCACGACTGACGGGTGCACACGATCAGCAACGGTTGCAGCCGATCTTTTACGGTTCCATTACTCAGAGAGTAATGGCACAGAGAGTAATAGACCCAAGGGTTATTCTTGTTTTCATTGTCCCATCATCAGCTTCATCCAATATTACTTTTACTGCAGAAAGTGTGTTAAAGAAACTGTTGTCCCTTCGTATCCACAGCTCTTCTGGTGTCGATAACATTCGACCGAAGGTTTTACAGGCTGCAGCCAGTGATCTGGCGAAACCTCTAGCTATATTCTACCAGCGCTGTATGGAGGAGAACCATATTTCAACAATATGGAGTCCTGGGTAATCACTCCTATTCTTAAGGGAGATAGCCGCACCGACCCTAACAATTACCGTCCTATAATGCTACTCCCTGTGCTTTCCAAGGTTATGGAGTCTATCATCGCTGATGTACTCATGCAGTATATAGAAAATTACAAGGTGTTAGCACCAGAGCAACATGGCTTTTGACAAAAGCGCTCATGCACTACGAATTAGTTAATTGTACGCAACAGCTGGACGGAAGCAGTTGATGGTGGAGCAGGAATTCATGTCATTTAATTGGACTTCTCAAAAGCATTTGATTGCTTAGACCGGCGAATTCTCCTCTGTAAAGTTCAGCTCTATGTCGTTGGTGACCGGCTGCTGCGTTAGTTGGACAATTTTCTGCACGAAAGTTAGTTGGAAGCGAGAGTACGAGAATCCCTGTCCGACGCAATTGATGTGGGGTTCGGCGTATCGCAAGGTTTGGTGCATGGGCCCCCTCTATGCTTCATTTTCATAAACGATCTGGCGAGGGAACTTACTTCCGATTTCCTAATCTTCGCGGATGATATCAAGTTATGGCGAGCGATCAAAGAAACGAACGACCACGAAAAGCTACAGCGTGACCTCAACACGATTACAGCTTGGTCACTTTTGAATACCCTACCGTTCAATGTGGAAAAATGTCACGCCGTTCAATTGCGCCACAGACATAACTACGTGCATAGGATTGGGTCACACGTATTGCAAACAACTTTCCAAGAACGAGACCTTCGTGTGCTCATAAGAAGTGGCCTTAACTGTTAAAAACTGTCAGAGGAATCTGCAATGAGAAACAACTAGCACGCCAGCTTGCTGTGGAGAGCACAGAGTACGGGCCTTGTAAACCGGAGGGAATACCTGAGACTGAGACTGTATTTTAAGAGCAAGTAGAAAGGTTTCTGTACAACTCTATCGAATTACGAAAAATCAAAATTTCCTTGTGAATTATCAGTAGTTGTGTCTGGTTCGTTAATCGTTTATCCGTGTTCCGTTAGAAATTTGTATTAGAGTCATTATTTCTGGACATACAATGTCTTCTTTTTGCACTGTATGTGCATCGTTTCACAAAAGCACAGGTTTCCAAAATAATCGTCGATACGGGTTTTAAAACACTTCACAGAATCGGCCTCTATTAATCCTTCTGGTAGTGTATTCCATAAGTTTACGATTTTTCGTTCGATACAAAGCTGATGTGATACTTTGTTCATGCTGGGGACCCTGAGTTTGTAACGATGTCCTCGGGTGTTACAGGGTTCCCGCAGGTGAAATATTGGCCGCAGTATGGGGAAGTGGCTCAAGTGTAGTACTCGATGGGTCATAATAAGATCAATTCTTACTCGGCGATAGGATAGTGTGTAGAGTCCGAGCTTTTCACAACGTTTTTCATACGGAAGCTTTCGTAGGGTCGGTATCATTCTAGTTGCGATATGCTGTATTTTCCCCAACTTTTCAGTTTCCCATTGGGTTATCGGATGGTAATTTGGGACACCGCATTCAAGGTTTGGTCCAATGAGCCAGGTGAATAGACGAGGGACGGTTTCTTCGGACCATGTGGAGAAACTGCGTCTTAATGCCCAGAGCATACGAAGTCCTGCACTGTACAATTTCTCTGTATTTTCTAGTAATCTCATACCATGTCGTGAGAGAACTCCTAAGTCTCTGACAGATGTGTTGGGATGGAGCAACTGGCCGTCCAAGGTGTATGATCGAGTGGTTGGACGTCTGGTGATACTGATGAACTCCGACTTGCTTGCGTTAAGATGGAGTTGCATTTCAGTGGACCACGTTGACAGTCGCTCTAAGTCATGCGGGAGGCGAGCGCAGTCGTCTTGGTTTTCAATGATCCTCCAGATTTTCAAATCATCTGCAAACAGGGCACATGGTGACTGGAGCTGCTGCGGAAGATCGTTGATATGAATGAGAAATAATACTGGCCCAAGTACAGTTCCTTGAGGCACGTCACTGGTCAATGAGAACCAGTCTGTCAGATAGTCATTGACCTGTACTCTAAACCTTCGTCCCACAATAAACTCGTGTAACCACTGAAGTAACGTGCCACCGATTCCCTATCTCCTCAGTTTACGAAGGAGTACCTCGTGGTTTACTCTGTCAAACGCCTTACTAAAGTTGATGCAGACCACGTCAACATCCTTCTGTTCATTGAGAGCTCGAACCCACTGGTGGTTTGCGTACATCAAGTTGGTGATGCAGGATCGCCCTTTCGTAATGCCGTGTTTCGCTGGCGTCAATACGTCCATCGATTCGAAGAATGACAGCAGACACTTTTTCACAACCTTCTCGAGCACTTTGGATAATACCGAAGTCAAACAGATCGGTCTATAGTTCTCTATTTTAGTCGGATCACCACCCTTGGGAAGCGGTTTAACTATCGAGCATTTCCAGTTGTTCGGGACGGATCCTTCAGAGAGCGATCTATTGAAAAGGTTTGTCACAGCTGGTGAGATGATAATCGATAGGGACTTGAGTATTAGTGGGTGAAGTCCGTCTGGTCCGGGGGACTTTGCACCATCGAGGTTGACGAGTAGCTGGTACACTTCGACTGCATCACATTGTAGGCTGTCGAGCAAGAGTTGCGCAACCTGTGCCGGTACTGGAACAGCCGCCGGTTTACTGGAAAATACAGTGAGGAAGTGCGTAGCCAAGGCGTCCGCGCGCTCCGCGCTTGAAATGAGTGTCTTCCCGTCTAAGCTCTCTAAGACCGATAGGTCTTCCCCAGGTTTCAGTTGACGTTTCAAATAGGCAAATATTCGCTTGGGTGCAGTTGTGGCCGAGGATGCTAGCTCCTCTTCGAACTGCCAGCGCTTCTTGATCTTTGCGGCGTTACATAAGTTACGCTGTTTCTTGTACACCGTGTAATCTTCATCGCAACCCGAGCTGATGTATCTATCCCAAAGTTTGCGACGTCGTTGCGCTAACTGTCTGTATTCCCTATCAAACCAATGCGGTTTGACAGGTCCGATTTTTGGATACTTAAGGGGAACGAACCCAGTACAGAGCGAGTTAAGCTTAAGTGACGCGTCATGTGGTAGTGTCCAATCAGTCTGACTTGCGGCTTGAACGAGTCCGTTGAAGTCCGTCTTCCAATAGTTGAATGTCGGCTTCTGTTGGTTGTAATATGGTAACGACAGTTCTAAGCATGATACAGTAGAGCAGTGGTCACTGTTCGCCAGAGGTTCGATGACTCTGATCTCTTGTAGCTTTTGCTCGCAGCTCGTAAACATTAGGTCCAGACAAGATGCCGAGTACGGAGTTACGCGCGTCGGTTGGATGACATGTTGCGTTGCCCCTATTTCAATAGTCATTTTAGCGAATTGAGCCTCAACGTTGCCATGACCGGGAAGAAATCGAACATCTGGCCAAATTATCTTAGGTAAATTTAGATCCCCCATCAGTAAGAACTGAGGGCGGCTCATGTGCTTCTGTACATGTGGTATCCAATCGCAGCAACGGTTTAATGGGCTCCGGTAGATAACCCCCACAATTAGTTCTGCGCGCCTGAGGCGGATTGTGCACCACAATTGCTCGCATAAACTATACTCGCTCCGATAGGTATTGATAAGTTTACCAGATAGTGACGATTTTATGTACAACAGAACACCACCGTGAGCCTTTGATTTTCGGTCGCATCGGAAACAAGAATATCCTGACAATACGACTTCATGGGGTATGACGTCGGAGTTCAGCCATGTCTCTGCAAGTCCTAAAATATCCGACCGCTCCGAGACCGCGAAGCGGCACAGTTCGTCACGTTTGTCCATTAGGCTGCACACGTTGGCGAATGCGACGCGGAGGTCCTGGGAGGTACTGCGGGACGTGCCTGGAGGTTGAGCAACCGGTTGATACGGGTTCGTATACCCTTCTTGATCACCCGAAAATTTACAATTTGTAAGTCAGTCTCACCTTCCTCTGTATGGTGTTTAAGCTCAATGACCGCAGTCTTCAAACGATCCCTGTCTCCGGGTTCGAAATCGCGGCGGATGTGAACTTTTATGCCTTTCAGCCTTGACAGACGAGACAGTATGAGCTGCGGCATATTAGGATTTGCAAAGGTGATCCTCAGAGGTCGACATGACTGGTTAGTTTTCTGGCCAAGTCGGATTACTTGTTTAATTGTCACACTGTCCTCGCCCACATCCAAGAGTCTATCGATGAGCCCCTGGAGGAACTCAACATCGTGATCATAACGTATCTGAGGGTTTTCATCTTTTGACTCCGGCACGTGGAAGACCATGAGATTATGACGCCTCAACGAAATCAGTGATGAACCTGTAGGAGCAGAACTAGAGGCGCTTAACTGATTGGGTTGTTGTTTACCAGCAGGTGACGTCTGAACTCGATTACGTGGGCCCTTGCGCTTTTGAGTGGTCCATGGATCATCGGTGTTCAGAAGTTCACAGACAGGCTCTGAGAAATTCACGGACCGATCAGTAAAGCGGCATTTCGTAGCTTCTGAGTCTGAGTCTTCCATCGGTGAGGAACATTGAATTTGAGACTAGGCCGGAGTCGAAGACGCTGGTGGTGGTGCAGATAGCGGAGTGACAATAGAAGGCGAGGAGACAGAGGTACTTTTACGAGGGCGTTTGATCCCACGTGATGAACGGTTTGTTTCTATCTGAAAGAGAGATTTTCCCGTAGTTGTTTGCGGTCGCTGCGAAATCTGATGTCTTGTACCGCGACATTTATCACATATAACTTGAAAAAACCGATGTCGGATGTCGAGCGATTTTCGAAACACGTTAACGGATAAGCCAATGCACGAAATGTGGAACAAAACATCACAGCCGAAGCATCGAAGTGCATGAGCCTTATTTCCCACAACTTTCGAACATGAACCTGCTTTGAGTGACCTGAACTGTAGTAGAACACCCCATCCATGCCCGTTGGCTTACGATACGTCGTTGCTTTTAGACATCCTCCATTTCTGAGAACTAAGCAGTCAAGAAGTGACAAAGTACAAGTACGGGCTTGGCTCAGAGGAAGTTGCGAAGAGAGCCAAGCAGTATGTCGGCTTGCTGCGGAGAGCATTCGGAAGATTCGACCCATCCATCTTCCCCAAGCTGCACAATCCTTGCGTGCCCCTTACGTAGAATAGGCAATCTAAGCTTGACAACATTGGTTGAAGTGCGACTTAGAATTAGTAGAGAAACCCCAGCGTAGAGCCCACGAAATCTGTCCTACAATAAGAGGCCGAAGTCACTGGGAGTTTTCAGTGGCAGCTACCAAAGGATGCGCGGAGATCTCATAATAGTACACCAAATATTATATGGCATTAATCAAGTATGTTGTCATTTTATGAAACCCAGATATAACACCTATCTCACAGCAAAAGATCGGAAATTGCTTGCATCGTTCAGCCGCATGGAAGGCCGAAGGAATTATTTATTTTCACGGGTTACCAACCAAGGAACAAACTTAAAAATTTCGCATTTTACTGCCCCAACATAGATAGTATAAAAAAGAGTGGCATCTTCATCTTGGCACCTACGACAGCGCTGCTAAAATCTCCAAGCTCTGAGGAAGTTATGCCTCACCAAACAGCATGTAAAGCGTATATCATAACCTTTATAACAGACAATACATATATCACTCAATGGCCGTCCCAAAATATATAAATACGGTCAGCTGAAATGAGCAGCTTGCGGTACCGGTTTTCAACTACGGTTCCCAGAGTGGCAACTGGATGTTCCGTAGAGACACCGAAATCGCCCAACGAAACTTTTCCGTCCATCTGATTTTTCACGGGCACTTTACACACTTCGCCTTCTCGACAGTAAGCGGATTTCTGACCTGCGTTGAAGCGCCTGTAGCATCCTCCTACTGACTTTGCAAGGTTCCACTTCTCATGGACATCGTGGGCTCGAAAATTATCAAGAGGACGTGACATGCTCATCTTCACAAGAGGATTTCATGCAGTTTAGGCAAGCCACATTGTGGCATGCGCGTGGAAGATACTACTGCGTGGGTCACATGCACACTAACGTGCAAGCAGGTGAATGGGGTCAAACGGGTGTTCAGGGTTGGAGAATGCGAAACGTAACCGAGCTTACAGTGTGAACTGCGGCATTGCGGTGTGAGCGGTCCCGTTCAATTGGCCACACGCAGAGTATCGTTCAAACTGTCGAAGCTCATAGGCGATGTGGACACAAATATAGTTGTGATGTCGCGATGATATTGCATGGTCGTGTTCAAACAGAATGGCGTCATATAATGACTTGATCGAAAGTGCATTGGTGCGAAGGCCGTCAACACAGGGCTAAGATAGGCACGTGAATTAGTTGGGTGTTCAAAATCATGTCGTCCACGGGCCGGATGAAATGACGTTTCGATCTAAAGATAAAATAAGGCGAACCAAACCGCATGTTCATGAGCTTTCTCCGTAAAGTAGTGGTGTGGAAAGCCTCATTTCCACTCTTTTTACTGTTAACTTTTACAGTCGGACTTGTAATCGTCACTCTGGTCATCTTATGGGACTTCTCAAGCGGCCGCTGAAATGATACAAAAAGGGTGATTAGTTTAAAACTACAAATGTCTCTGGAATGCGGCTACAATATGTCGGGCACTATTGAAAATTGAATGTGCTGTCTGCCCGCAGAATCTGTGACTTGCTTCCCCTCCGCGTAACGTTGTGGAGAGTTGATCACTCGTTGTAGTACACGCAAACGCCCGTCTATTGGCAATCAATGCATCATCGTTAGTAAGATGGAGAGGGGGGAAGACCCGCGAGGGTGATGCGCTTCTTTCTTTGTTCCATGGGTGAGGTTGCATTATTATAGTTCCGCATAACTGTGAATTCTACGAAGGCCTCCCTGCACAACTGATCCGTTCACAACAGTGCCAAGCGATATACAGACCGTCCAGCCATGATACGCTATCGCAGAGTACAGGCAATCTAGGAATATAGGTCCAGCCGCACGTTTGTTTGTTGCATCAATGAGCGCCTGAAGGAAACCCGATGCGTTCTCTCTAAACTGAATCCGTCCAATCGGCACGATGTGTAGGAGAGCAAGCGTCCATGAGACTGTGTGTAAGCTGTGTCACAGTTGTCTCCCTACCCATTTTGTCTGGCCGCATGAGAAGTGGGTGACTCTACTGCAAACTGCATCGACTGACGGCCACTCTGGCGCGGAGACTCAGCCGACCACATTATCCAGATCACACGATAACGTGACTCCGATACAACTGCGAACTGAAAGGGAAACCACTAACGGAGGTCAGTGTGAGGGCAACGAGCACTGACTGCACCAGTGTAGGGCGAGGCTGGTCACAAAATGTACACACAGCAGTCAGGCTTTGAGTAGGCGAAGGGGTGAAATACTTACCATTTGTTTATCGGATCACTGGCTGGACGATGGAGCACGAGCATATACCGCCGTCACCAAGTTACCCTCATCAATTCGAATCGCGTTACGTGTTTCTTACTCAGCGAGTGATTATCCTTCGTCTGTATGGTGAGTGTGGGTGTAACGCCGAACAAACTGCTCGAGAGTACAACACTATCCACAGCGTCAATCGGCCCATCAATGGACGGTATGTTCGTAGGCTGATGAGAAATTTTGAAAAACTTGGTAGTATGTGGGACGCCGAAAAGACAGGGCGGCGTCGCATCACCACGGACGACTTTTCTGCTTGTGTGGTTATTCGTGAGGTGTCCAGAAGCTGTCATCTGAGCATTCGTAAAGTCGCACAGCGTTGCAACGCCATCGGATATGCTGTCCACAGAAATGTGAAGGAAAGGAAATTCCGGAAGTATAGCGCTCGTCACGTGCAGGTTTTAAGCCCATGTGATTCGCAGAAGTGGCTTGATTTTGCCGCAGGTTTTAAATGTCATGGACATCCGTTCAGTTCTTTTTACCGATGAGGCTGCTTTCCGTTTGCACGATACGGAGAAGCAACAGCTTTGAGCAACGTGTGATCCACGCCGCTGCAGCGCTTTACGTATACAACATGGCGCAAAGCTCATGGTATGGGCTGGGTTAGCTGGCCAAAGAATCGTAAGAGCATTTTGATTTTCCGCTAATGTAACCGGTAGGTTGTCGTTTCGCAATACTAACGCCTTACGCTTTGTAGCATTCTCGTACAAGGAATTACTGAAAAATTGTCATTCCGGAACTGGAAGCCACTAGGTTATTAAGTACCGTTTGGCTACAACACGATGGTGCACCTCCACACTATGCACAAACGGTGCGGGAGTTTCTCAACCAGACGTTCCTTTGCCATTGGATCAGGTTGGGAGGACCTACAGAGTGGCCTGCTCAGTCACCAGCTTTTAACCCATTGGATTTCTTCCTCTGGGGTTATTCGAAACAGCGGGTTTACAAAACGAAGCCAAACTCTCTTGTAGAAATGAAGCAGAGCATTTTGCACGAATGTCGCAGGAGCACAGTTGCTACTTTGGAGAAAATGCTAGCTAACCCCATCAGGCGAATGCTGCACTGTACGCAAAACGCCGGCGGGCACTTCGAACATCAACTTCGCCGACCAATCTGAGCATTACACCGATAATCTGTAAATACATGTATCATGCTGAATTCGTGCGTTGGCTAATGCTCTTTTTTTTCTTAGGAACGTCAGTTGATGGTTTCTCCTGGGGTTTTGCGTGCGCGTCATGTCATAAATAGCCCGGGATATCCGTTCTCCCGTAGGTCGCCCCCAAGTTGAGAATTCTCCCTATGGTTCAGTTTCTCTATTTCACCAAATCCATGTGGTAGAATAGCAGCCGAGGCTCAGTTTGCACATTTGAACGAACATCTTCGCAGTTGAACACAGACCTAAGAGGAGACAAGCGGTTGATTCACAACTACGAGGGTAGGCCTTGACAAACAGTCATAAGCTGGTGACACCGAGAAGTAACGTGCCATGACAAAGGATCATTGCGAGTCCTCAACGCAAAAGCTACGCAATGAAAAGGTTGTAATACTGAGACAAGATATGGGATCAGGTGTCGTCATAACGCAAAACAGGGCAACATTCAGAAAATGCGAAAATCGCTCGCAGACTCTAGTCGATTTGTCCTTGATGTGACAGACAGCGATAAAACCGGACAGGTTATGAAATCAGACGTTCGTGAACTAAAGACCCTAACGACGGTGGGATGGAAACGCAAAATCTTTGACACAACCGATCACTGGAGCATCCCGGCTTCCTTATTTGTAAGGACTGCCGAAAATCCACAGGGAAGGCATCCCCTTACCACCAATTGTTTCAATAGTAGGCGCACCGTATCAGAAGTTGGCTAAATACCTGACCAATGTAATCAAGCCTATCCTAAGGGAACTAGCCGAGTACAGCGTTAAAAACACTTATTTTGATAGAATACTTGCTACCGCAAATACAGTGGCCGTACTGAGAATAGGTTGTCAGCGAGAATCGCAGAGCATCTTACCTCTAACATGGTTACAAATGATCCCAAGCTAACTACCAGTACGGTTGCCCGTCACATACTCGATTGCTCCGCGTGCCAAAACCCTGATGGATCATTCAGCGTAATTAGCAAACGAAGGGACTCTATATCACTTCCCACCTATGTTCGTGAATTGTTAAATTAAATTTGTTTGATCATGAAGCGAAGTCGTTTGTTACCCTATCAAGTTCATGACGTTTGCCTCGGTAGTGATTGCGCGCATTGTTATAATGCAGGTAGCGAATAGCGGGTATCTCTTACGCAGTTTTTCGTTCATAGGCTAGGAAACAGTTCTCGTAACTTAATTTGGTTTCATGAATATATCTTGCGTAGGGAAAAGGTTGGTCCTGTGATAATATACCCTTCGTTTCTTTAGTTTGTTTTCGGCCTTCATTTGCGTATGTTTATCGCATTGCTTATAGGTACGGCTCCTTACTACAGGTGCCAGTACATCAGGACAGGCAGCATGGTTGTTGACCAATTCGTCGGCAGCCATAGTCAGGTTGCTGGTTCAGAATGTTGCTTCTTATTCATAGTGTAGATAAGTTACTTAAATGCATTTCAGTCAATTCCGATAATGTTATGAGTGGGTTTCAACTTTGTAGTGGAGTGGCTTAGTTCGTTAAAGCTTCACAATACAAAACGCCGAGTTTTGGTCGCAGCCCGGTAGTGGACTGTCAACAAGTGCACAAGTAGAATGGATCCTCATAGTGAATACAGAATCTGAGGTATTGGCATTTCCGGTGGGCCCTCCGATATATGTGATGCAGTCATTGGAGTGGATAGAGCACACCATTTTATCTAACGGCGTTTAGACAGTAGGTCCAGGCAGTAACCGGTTAAATTGTGGCGCATCAAAATATTCACACATAAGTTTGGACTTTAGGTAGTGTTTGAAACAGTGTAAATAGCATACATTATCTGATGGGTTTCATGGTGGGTTGTTCGGGGAGGTCGGTAGATATAACCAATTACAGGATGTCAACAAATTGGAATACGTTCCACAATCTGACGTTTAGAACTTGGTGAAATGGTTTACGCATATCGAGATATATATTTACAACGGACTTGTCAGCACCAGCACCCATTATTGTGTGTTTAAGAACGTTCATTTGGAAAATCGCATCTAACAAGGCCTGTAGAAAACCATGTTATGCCTAATTGATTAGATATTCCGAGAATAAGTGACCTATCATCTCGTTTTAACTATTCGTTGTTGTTCCAGACAGTTAAAATCCGATCTAAAAGGGGCAACTAGTATGTCGATCACTTGCGGAGTGTAGTCGACAGTGTAGATCACTCCATCTTCTCCCGGGTATTGAACGCCTACGTACGTCCTAAGTCGGATAAGCTTCCCAGGCTTGGCAACCCTGGTTAAAGCGTGACCACACTGCGTTCAAAGGACGCCGGGTAACGAAGATTGTCAAAAGCTTGCGGCAAATGCCGTATCTGACCGACTGCAGAGACTCGGATTGCTCAGTGGACGCCACAGGGAGACCTCATAATGGTATAGCAAGTACTGCGTGATCGCAGTCATGTGCGCCGACACCTATAGCGGGGAGCACTATGTAATATACCATTACTTTGCACAGCCTCATGCCATTTCAAAACTCATGTTGGATTTGTGACAAGCGCTTACAAGTCTTGCGATAAGTATACACCTTGTAAAGGGAGACCGTGTCTTTTGCTAATGAGTTTACAACATTTTCTGTTAGTGGTTCCATCATTTGTAACCTCGTCAGGTTTCTGTGTTCCTCGATGGTTCCCCACCCCGATTTCCCGCCAACAATCCATGAGAACCACTAAGTGTTTTGAAGTAGTGTTTCAACTTCTTTTCTTGAATCCCTCATCTTTCATTCTGGCCTTGCACCACTTTATCGAACCCCGTACTGCTATGGGTTCAGTTCATACTGACTATGGGCACCGCAACCCTGCGATTTGTTCTAATGAAGGAAGTCACAATTATCTTTTGCGCAGTGTTTTTATTCATATGATGGGAAGCAGTCCCCATACTTTACGGATCGTATCCGCTCTTTCACACACAGAAATGAGTTATGTTAAACAATGCACAATCGGCCGCGTTCCCTTGCCTGGTCATCGATCACCCCATGCCCACTGCGATCAGGCCCGCATATTTCAGTGATCAGATCAGTTGTCAACGTGTCCTATTGCTTAACCATCGCCTCATGCTAAGTACGTCCATTCGTCCGTGCGTGTGCTCCCCGACCGCCATCGCGAATTCGCCCGCTTTGGTGAGACAGAAATCGCCACGACCAACTGATATAGGCGAGATACGGACTTCGGAATCCGATGGCAACAACCTGCGGTATGTACATGAGACACTGTTAAGTGTCGCAAAATTCTGTGGCCGTTACAAGGGGATTGTGTGAATGATGTAACCCGGAAACAAAAACCCCTCCATGCTACTAAGGGAATGTGGTAGTGTGCCATTTCTTTGTAACAAGATGACGCGTGCAAAGACGCAGACATCCCGTGATTCGCTACCTGCATTATAACAATGCGCGCAATCACTACCGAGGCAAACGTCATGAACTTGATAGGGTAACAAACGACTTCGCTTCATGATCAAACAAATTTAATTTAACAATTCACGAACATAGGTGGGAAGTGATATAGAGTCCCTTCGTTTGCTAATTACGCTGAATGATCCATCAGGGTTTTGGCACGCGGAGCAATCGAGTATGTGACGGGCAACCGTACTGGTAGTTAGCTTGGGATCATTTGTAACCATGTTAGAGGTAAGATGCTCTGCGATTCTCGCTGACAACCTATTCTCAGTACGGCCACTGTATTTGCGGTAGCAAGTATTCTATCAAAATAAGTGTTTTTAACGCTGTACTCGGCTAGTTCCCTTAGGATAGGCTTGATTACATTGGTCAGGTATTTAGCCAACTTCTGATACGGTGCGCCTACTATTGAAACAATTGGTGGTAAGGGGATGCCTTCCCTGTGGATTTTCGGCAGTCCTTACAAATAAGGAAGCCGGGATGCTCCAGTGATCGGTTGTGTCAAAGATTTTGCGTTTCCATCCCACCGTCGTTAGGGTCTTTAGTTCACGAACGTCTGATTTCATAACCTGTCCGGTTTTATCGCTGTCTGTCACATCAAGGACAAATCGACTAGAGTCTGCGAGCGATTTTCGCATTTTCTGAATGTTGCCCTGTTTTGCGTTATGACGACACCTGATCCCATATCTTGTCTCAGTATTACAACCTTTTCATTGCGTAGCTTTTGCGTTGAGGACTCGCAATGATCCTTTGTCATGGCACGTTACTTCTCGGTGTCACCAGCTTATGACTGTTTGTCAAGGCCTACCCTCGTAGTTGTGAATCAACCGCTTGTCTCCTCTTAGGTCTGTGTTCAACTGCGAAGATGTTCGTTCAAATGTGCAAACTGAGCCTCGGCTGCTATTCTACCACATGGATTTGGTGAAATAGAGAAACTGAACCATAGGGAGAATTCTCAACTTGGGGGCGACCTACGGGAGAACGGATATCCCGGGCTATTTATGACATGACGCGCACGCAAAACCCCAGGAGAAACCATCAACTGACGTTCCTAAGAAAAAAAGAGCATTAGCCAACGCACGAATTCAGCATGATACATGTATTTACAGATTATCGGTGTAATGCTCAGATTGGTCGGCGAAGTTGATGTTCGAAGTGCCCGCCGGCGTTTTGCGTACAGTGCAGCATTCGCCTGATGGGGTTAGCTAGCATTTTCTCCAAAGTAGCAACTGTGCTCCTGCGACATTCGTGCAAAATGCTCTGCTTCATTTCTACAAGAGAGTTTGGCTTCGTTTTGTAAACCCGCTGTTTCGAATAACCCCAGAGGAAGAAATCCAATGGGTTAAAAGCTGGTGACTGAGCAGGCCACTCTGTAGGTCCTCCCAACCTGATCCAATGGCAAAGGAACGTCTGGTTGAGAAAGTCCCGCACCGTTTGTGCATAGTGTGTAGGTGCGCCATCTTGCTGCAGCCAAACGGTACTTAATAACCTAGTGGTTTCCAGTTCCGGAATGACACAATTTTTCAGTAATTCCTTGTACGAGAATGCTACAAAGCGTAAGGCATTAGTACTACGAAACAACAACCTACCGGTTACATTAGCGGAAAAGCAACATGCTCTTGCGATTCTTTGGCCAGCTAACCCAGCCCATACCATGAGCTTTGCGCCATGTTGTATACGTAAAGCGCTGCAGCGGCGTGGATCACACGTTGCTCAAAGCTGTTGCTTCTCCGTATCGTGCAAACGGAAAGCAGCCTCATCGGTAAAAAGAACTGAACGGATGTCCATGACATTTAAAACCTGCGGCAAAATCAAGCCACTTCTGCGAATCACATGGGCTTAAAACCTGCACGTGACGAGCGCTATACTTCCGGAATTTCCTTTCCTTCACATTTCTGTGGACAGCATATCCGATGGCGTTGCAACGCTGTGCGACTTTACGAATGCTCAGATGACAGCTTCTGGACACCTCACGAATAACCACACAAGCAGAAAAGTCGTCCGTGGTGATGCGACGCCGCCCTGTCTTTTCGGCGTCCCACATACTACCAAGTTTTTCAAAATTTCTCATCAGCCTACGAACATACCGTCCGTTGATGGGCCGATTGACGCTGTGGATAGTGTTGTACTCTCGAGCAGTTTGTTCGGCGTTACACCCACACTCACCATACAGACGAAGGATAATCACTCGCTGAGTAAGAAACACGTAACGCGATTCGAATTGATGAGGGTAACTTGGTGACGGCGGTATATGCTCGTGCTCCATCGTCCAGCCAGTGATCCGATAAACAAATGGTAAGTATTTCACCCCTTCGCCTACTCATAGCCTGACTGCTGTGTGTACATTTTGTGACCAGCCTCGCCCTACACTGGTGCAGTCAGTGCTCGTTGCCCTCACACTGACCTCCGTTAGTGGTTTCCCTTTCAGTTCGCAGTTGTATCGGAGTCACGTTATCGTGTGATCTGGATAATGTGGTCGGCTGAGTCTCCGCGCCAGAGTGGCCGTCAGTCGATGCAGTTTGCAGTAGAGTCACCCACTTCTCATGCGGCCAGACAAAATGGGTAGGGAGACAACTGTGACACAGCTTACACACAGTCTCATGGACGCTTGCTCTCCTACACAGCGTGCCGATTGGACGGATTCAGTTTAGAGAGAACGCATCGGGTTTCCTTCAGGCGCTCATTGATGCAACAAACAAACGTGCGGCTGGACCTATATTCCTAGATTGCCTGTACTCTGCGATAGCGTATCATGGCTGGACGGTCTGTATATCGCTTGGCACTGTTGTGAACGGATCAGTTGTGCAGGGAGGCCTTCGTAGAATTCACAGTTATGCGGAACTATAATAATGCAACCTCACCCATGGAACAAAGAAAGAAGCGCATCACCCTCGCGGGTCTTTCCCCCTCTCCATCTTACTAACGATGATGCATTGATTGCCAATAGACGGGCGTTTGCGTGTACTACAACGAGTGATCAACTCTCCACAACGTTACGCGGAGGGGAAGCAAGTCACAGGTTCTGCGGGCAGACAGCACATTCAATTTTCAATAGTGCCCGACATATTGTAGCCGCATTCCAGAGACATTTGTAGTTTTAAACTAATCACCCTTTTTGTATCATTTCAGCGGCCGCTTGAGAAGTCCCATAAGATGACCAGAGTGACGATTACAAGTCCGACTGTAAAAGTTAACAGTAAAAAGAGTGGAAATGAGGCTTTCCACACCACTACTTTACGGAGAAAGCTCATGAACATGCGGTTTGGTTCGCCTTATTTTATCTTTAGATCGAAACGTCATTTCATCCGGCCCGTGGACGACATGCTTTTGAACACCCAACTAATTCACATGCCTATCTTAGCCCTGTGTTGACGGCCTTCGCACCAATGCACTTTCGATCAAGTCATTATATGACGCCATTCTGTTTGAACACGACCATGCAATATCATCGCGACATCACAACTATATTTGTGTCCACATCGCCTATGAGCTTCGACAGTTTGAACGATACTCTGCGTGTGGCCAATTGAACGGGACCGCTCACGCCGCAATGCCGCAGTTCACACTGCAAGCTCGGTTACGTTTCGCATTCTCCAACCCTGAACACCCGTTTGACCCCATTCACCTGCTTGCACGTTAGTGTGCATGTGACCCACGCAGTAGTATCTTCCACGCGCATGCCACAATGTGGCTTGCCTAAACTGCATGAAATCCTCTTGTGAAGATGAGCATGTCACGTCCTCTTGATAATTTTCGAGCCCACGATGTCCATGAGAAGTGGAACCTCGCAAAGTCAGTAGGAGGATGCTACAGGCGCTTCAACGCAGGTCAGAAATCCGCTTACTGTCGAGAAGGCGAAGTGTGTAAAGTGCCCGTGAAAAATCAGATGGACGGAAAAGTTTCGTTGGGCGATTTCGGTGTCTCTACGGAACATCCAGTTGCCACTCTGGGAACCGTAGTTGAAAACCGGTACCGCAAGCTGCTCATTTCAGCTGACCGTATTTATATATTTTGGGACGGCCATTGAGTGATATATGTATTGTCTGTTATAAAGGTTATGATATATGCCTCACATGCGTGTTTGGTAAGGCATAACTTTCCCAGAGACCGCTAGTTGTCTATTTTACGAGTTTTCTTGTGGGATGCTAATTTCGTTTCCAATACACTCTCTGTTACTTTTCGAGCTCACGTTTACTGCACCGCTACCTATGGCTGCTAGCAGAATGGAGTAGACGCAGCATGTCGCTTATTCAACGATGCATAGAGAATGAAGTACTTCTTCGTAGACAATGGACCTGAAATGTTGCTCTATCATATCAGGTGAAAGTATAGCTGTTTGAAAGATTACAATCTTCGGTGTCATTATTAGACAAGGACGCCATATTTCCTACTGCAAATATTCGGGGAGCAACTCTCGGATTGATATAGGTCCATGAACAATTTTTCTAAACCAAAAAGAACTCTCCACGTGAAAGTTTACTGAAAATGAAGCTGCCACACGTACCAGTTGGAAGTTAGTTCATAAAATGGCTGAAGGAGGAAAAGCGTTTACTGATGGTAACTTGATGAAATGGTGTATAATGGAAGCAGTGGATGACGTGTGTCCTGAGTAGGTGACTTCGTTTTCCACTGTAGGATGAGCAAGAGATATACGGTTATGCTTGTGTAGTCGTTCATGACTGCAGACTTTCTCCTGCTATGGTAGTGCACCTATGTTTGTTCCAACACATCATTTCACTGTTCTTATTGGCTATTTGAAATCGATTTTTGCCTTGAGATCGTATCCATACTCTGACGCTAACACTCCCAATTTACGTCCTTTGTGTGCACTTGATTGGTTCCTCATTTGTTCCGTTCTTCTTGGCTGTAATTGTCCGCATGCCTTCCGCACTCTGGTTGACTTTCATGTTTGTGCGTTGTGCTATATAACGAACATGTTTCCCTACGTAAAAGTCCCCATGAATCTGTTCTTGGTTGTTTGTTTTCTCACTACGGTTACTGGGTGGAAAGCAGTGGCGGGGCCTTGACACAATATCCACTATCAATGTTTCAGCAAGTTTCGTTGTGCGAAGAACTTGAAGAGAACGTATTGCTGTAGATACATCAGAAAGCTAAAGAGGTTTTGTAGGTTTCTCTGGCGCTGGATGAGTCGATTGATCTGCCGAGCGCGTCACAGCTTCTCATGTTCATTCGTGGTGTCATTTCGAGCCTTCAAATAACGGAGGACTTGGCGTCGGTCTGCAGTATGCATGGAACGACAACCGGAAAGTCATGTTCGTGGAAGTGCACAATAGTTTGCAAGATTATAAGCTTTCGTGCAATCGCCTTCGAGTTGTGACAGTTGATGGAGGGAGAAAACATTCCTGGAGTGCGGAAGGGTCTGGTAGGGCATATCTGGAAATTCCGGTTACTCTGTTCTTTCACTGCATCCTACATCAACAAGCGCATTGTGGGAAAGAATTATATATTTCTTGTATACTCAAACCAGTCGTTTCTGCTGACAGCTTCCTTCGGGGACATGCTCTCAATCACCGTCAGTTCCAGTTTTTCTGGAGGACAATAATTCAGAATTCTGTGATTTACCTGACCAGAGCAGCGCGATGGCTCAGTTGCGGTACAGTTCCATTACGTTTTATAAGCTCCGCAACAAAGTAACTGCTTTCCTGAGTAAGAAAAACATAAAGCTGACCCACATCCATCAGATCCTACATGACTGTCAAAGTTGGCACTTATGGTCGATATCTCACCCCACATGAATGAGCTGAACTTGAAACAGCAGCGAAAGGACAACTTCCTGTGATCTGTACCGAAACATCACAGGATCTCGGCGAAACTTATCGTTATTTGAAGCACAACTGGAAGGAAAAAAGCTTTCTCATTTTAACTGTTTCAAGGAGTTTTGCGCCACGGTCGTCGATGACGCCTTGCTCGTGTTCAAGAGCAATTATTCGTGAACTGAAAAAGTATTTTTTGGAGAGCTTTTCAGTGCTTGACAAAACTGAGAGTGAACTTCTGTTCCAAAATCCGTGTGCTTGCAACCTTGACGGTGTTTCTGCTGAACTGCAGTTAGAGCTAGTTGGCTTGCAGGCAAAGGACTTTTCTAAACAGAATCACAGGGAAGGAGAACTTGTCTGATTTCAATGCTCTCTACCTGCTGCTGAATTTCCGGAACTAAAAGTTTGCAGCTGGTATGGCATCAGTGTTTGGAATAACTTATGTCTGTGAGCAAACATTTTCGAAATGTGAGGACGTCAAAACAACACATCGAACAAGTTTGACTGTTGCACGTTTGAAAACAATGCTCTTGATCCGTCGAAGCCATTCCAAAGCAAACATTGAAGTTATTGTGAGGGTCAAACTTCAATTTCAAAGAGCTCACTAATTTTTTTCGTAGTTCTTCGTTACTTCCGGATGTGTGTATAAGTGAGGAAACTGACTTTTAATTACCTTCGCCTCTGTTAAGATGATTTTCACTTCATAAATATGTTGAATTCCTTTCATTGTTGTACTTTGCACGTCACTCACCCATATTTACGACGGAATGGGCAACACAGTTTGCAGTAGTTTCCTTAAGTATCTGCGTTTTGGCCTTTGAGTATTGTACAAAATCCAATCCGACCCGCGGCCGTCATTTCGTTTGCAATCCGGTCCGCGTGGAAAAAGTTTGGTGACGTCTTGTGTAAGTGAAAAATAACATTTCTTGGAAGAGCACTGCGTTTTTGGCAAACCCGAAGAAAGAAACATATGTGTAGGAAGGTCGACTATAGTGTGTGGCAAGTTTGAGCTGGTGGCATCTCCGTCTGGCGTTATGGCTGAGTTGCATCTGATCACAGGCGTGATTTTGGTTTATGAGTATTAAGTAAACCATGATAAGGTCTCCTCGTAGACACCAATCTTCACGGCTGTACAATCCCAGAGCTTGCGGTACGTGTTGGTGGGGCACGTTGAACAAGCCCCTAACGAATTTCGTCGCACTACGTTGTGGAGTTTTAAGCGCACCCATGTTCCGTTTGCGCCAGACATGTCAGGCTTGGGTCGCGTATCCCATGTGGGGCTTCATGTAGGCGTTAAGCATTTAGGGAATGATTGATGGATAGAACCTTCCGAAAGCCCTCCCTAAGAGCCCAAAATGCTGACTGGCTCTTGTCGATGTTTTTTTCAGCCTACGTCGAACGGCCAACATTTTCCTGCACCGTTACCCCGAGGTCGCTTTCCTGAGGGGCAAGTTGTAACTGCTGGCCCCCCAAGTCGATATTCATAGGTACCTGATGTCGTTTGCTCAAGCATGAATGTTGAAATAGCAAACAAACTACGAGTGACTGACAAGCCTACGCGTTGCAACCATCTCATTAGCTGGATCATATTTCACAATCTCCTCAGTACCCTGAGTGGGGACAAATACTTCTTAACACGTGATCCAACCTTAGCCACGAACGAATTTGTAAGTAATCTTATCACTTGTACCGACCTGGCAGCACCCACACTGGGGAACAACCCCCTCCCCCCATAACAGTAGTAGTCAGCGTAAGACATGCTTCAAAATTACCACAAAATTGAAGAAACTGAAGTCTCAAGATGGTAAAAACATTAACTTTACAACATTACTGCAAATTGTTGAGACTTCACTGAAACTAAAACATCAAACAGTGCAAGCGGAAATCACCGAAGAAAACAAAGCGCTAACAAATCCTCAAGCTACAAACCTTGGTGAAACTACTTAAGAGGAGAAATTCAAAGAAGAACCATCAAATACAAAGTCTGACTTTAGATGGCTCAACAACTGATGATATTAGCCAAATGCGTGAAACATTGAAATTTTATTATGCAGCCTCATTCAATACAGATATCAGTATGTCCCATTCTCTTCTAAAACGGAAGACATGAAGAGTTCTCGAGTATTCACGTGATCCTGAGTGATGTTCAAAGGAGTATACTCTCCATAAAACCGTCATTTCAGCCAGGACCCGATGGTATTCCTCCAGTAGTCATCAAGTATAGAGGCAAAAACATTCCTCTGCTGATGTTAAACGTCTTCACATTATCCTTAAACAATGGATATTTCCCTCCACATTGGAAACACTCGATAATAGCACCAAAACACAAAGGTGATTTTCGATTTGAAATGACAAATTATCGTCCTATTAATCATATTGCGGCAGTCTCAAAGGCACTGGAGCGAATTGTCAAGAAGAGTCTTGTTCAGTTATTAACAATATTAGACTTGATTAACAACGCACAACAGGGCTTCCTTACGAAGCGATCCTGTGTAACATGTCAAGTACAATTCTTCGACCACTTGACATCGGTTGCTGACAGTGACATGGCAGTTATTGTCATTCTACTGGACATGCACAATGTCATCGACGATGCGTCACATAAATCTGTACTGTCCGTCCTGCACTCTTCCGGAGTCATCAACCTATTGCTGGGCTGGTTTAAATCCTACCTAAAAGATCGGACGCAGAGCGTTAAACTAAGCCAGCAACGCTCCGCTTCGAGAGAAGTTACAAACGGAGTTGTCCAAGGCATTGTCCTTGGACCATTACTCTTCCTGATGTATATAAATACCATATGTGATTCCATCAAACATGGACGATCAGACCTCTTTTCGGACGATAGTAAACTCGTCTACGCATTTCCACCCGATAGCTTTGAGTCGGGCCTTAAGGATATATATGAGGAATTATCTGCACTGGACTTTTGGAGTAAAAATTAGTCCATGAACTTCTCCACTGAAAAATCGCAAGTGCTTGAATGTAGATGCTGCATACCGGATAGCTCCGTCACCCTAGCAGGTACAAACATTTCAAACTCCTCTTCAGTTAGAGACCTTGTAGTAATATATTCCGCAGCGCTGAACTTTTCGGAGCGTATCTCATATCAGAAAGCAAAAGCAAGGCAATTGATTGCCTATATCACTAAATCCTTTATTCTACCTGAAGCGAGACTGGAGATGTTTAAGATTATCGTGAGACCTATGCTTCAGTACTGCACAAGTATCCATAGGCAGTTGCGTAGAACGAATCGAACAAATTTAGAAAACACTCAGCGTTCTTGCGCAAACTCCATATTGGCCGGTCCACCACTCTGAATTATGAAGACCGCTGTCGCCGCCTTAAACTAGACCCACTATGGCTGCGCCGCCTGAGAAATAAACCAGTTCGTTTTTACAACCTTATACGTTGCCGGGTGTACATGACCGGAATAGATCTTAAATTGCAAAATTCCTCAAAATAGAGGAGACTCATTACCCGTAAAAATGGGGGACTTAGAGATCCGCTCCAACTTCATCCTGGTAAAGTGTACTCACATATGGAACAAGCTACCATTGAAAGTACGGGCAAGTGAGAACCTAAACAAAATTAAAATGAACGGGAACTTTTCTCAACATACAGAGCATAATGAAAACATTCGGCCTTCAAATGTCTACAGATGTGTTAATTTCATCAGGTCCAAACAATATATGACCAATAATGCAAGTTCATCACATTCCAGAACAGGTTAACTTTATGCTCGAAAATGCTACTCTTGAAGTCCCATTTGTAGTTGGAGAAACAAACAAGTGTATCTCGCTTTATCTCTCCAATGGATCATATTAATATTCTACTGTGCTATGGCATCCGGATAATTTGTATCACCTAGTGCGTATTGAAAAGAGAAGCCAACTCATTAATAACGCTACCTGTTATTCTAAACTTCTGCAATATTTTATTACACCCAGTCATATAGCATCCCACAATATCGTGAGACATGCTAATTGGTTACTTATTTCGTTGATATTTCTACCCCCTAATCTAATTAGTTCATCTTATTCTCCTGTTATTCTTCTGGTCATGAGTAGGCCGATCTTCTGAGGTGATGGTTTGAAGCTTTTAAGCAACACGTATACATACGCCAAAAGACCCACTGGTGAATATAAAAGGTAAGCAGAAATTAAAATACAGTCCAATCTGAACTGCTGAACTCACGGTTAATGGCGTATGACGCCAACCGGAGATCCCGGTCATTATGCACGCCAAAAAGCAACTATGAATGACGAAATGGCTGACTGGTTTGAGTAACCAGCTCACCAGAAAAAACAATAGCCCAATTGACAAATAAAATAGGTAGTGGCCAGTGTGCTTGTAAACCACACCGGCACATGACCAGATGGGGCGCTGAGGTCCGGGGAAAACCTCCCGAGGGACTACTCTGCATGGAAGCAGGTTCCTGGACGACGGTGCCAAGAATGAGCGTAGTACTTCACTTGTTCTTTCTTACCCTACTTCATTCTGCACTGTATCTGTTGTGCTCCTGGTTCCTAGTTACTTTACCGTCCTACTGTTGTACCGATATTTACCATTAACTTATTCATTGGACCATAGTCTCGTTCTCAGTTGTGGTGCATTTCCTCTCTATAACTACACCAAAACTCGGATAACTATTGCACACTTTCCTAATCACCCTGTCTTTGATATCTTCTACAATACTACAATGCACTGAATAAGTCCTGACTTTGCAGTGAGTAGGCGTTTATTCCTTCGGCTACTTATCTGTTTAATTCTCCCTTTTCAACATTACCTTTACCGTGCATAGTCACGCACGCCCTAAATATCCACCTACAAGTGAAGGCTGAAAAGAAGGTAACTGAGCTCATCCAGCATCTTAAGCACCTGGCAGCTCAAAGCCAATCTTAATTAGGTCAATACCATATTTAGACCAAGGGATGTTCATACACTACGATATGCCTTAACTCCCTACAATGTGAATATTGTCTATATTATTCTGATAAAGCAATTTGCGTTTGAGGATTCACTGGTTACCTTAATCTAGCCGTTCCTTATCTTCGTAACTAACTTGCTACGCACAAATAGCGCCAACTGTATTACTCCAGTCTATCAAGAAAGATGGTGTAGTACCCAGCTGATTTTGATTGGTGAATCTAACTGTTTCATCCTTTTTATACTCCCTCCCCCTCCACATCAAACCGCCGCCATCATGACACCACCAAACTGCACCAAAAAGCAACCAAATGAGTATGTCCCCGAACTGGTAGTATATGGCGACAAAAGTCTCAAATGAAAATATTCGCCAAAAGCATCTCTATTGTGATCATGTAAAACCCAAACCATTGACAGCCTCGCATGCCTGAGCATGTTGCAATGTAATTATGATCCATCCCTTTGTGCGCTCAGTTTCTCGGTACCACGAGAAATATACCTTATTATTACTTTGCAATTCGTCACGTTGAACTGAAGCAGGTTATCGGATGACCACGTATAGGCCCTGTCGAGATCTGTTTGCAGTGCCATGTGGTCGTCCACTGTTTTGATGTCATACCCCATCTAAACATCGTCTGTAAGTGGTAGAAAGTTCGCCTGGAGTACACTAGCACGATCCTTGATGTAGGTTAGGAATAAACGTGGTCCCATTACCGATCCTTGAGGTACACTTCACTGGACTTCAGTTAGGTCGGAAATGGAGCCGCGGAGTTTCACAATCAGCTGAGGTTGTTTGTCCAACCTAGCACAGGGTCACCGATTCCGCCGCTTCGAAGCTTGTGAAGGAGAATCCGGTCGAACGTTTTGGAGATGTCCAGGGAGACGACCTCGACTCTTACTTTAGCATCGACTGATTCCATCCAGCTTGCTTCCGCTAACAACAAGTTTTTAGTGCAGAACCGACTTCGACGGAATGCTGTTGTAGCACTATGATGTTGTTGCTCTCAAGGTACCCTATGAGCGCCTTTGTGATGATATTTACCATTACTTTGAATAACATTGGGACGGGAGTGATTGGACGGTAGGTTGAGGCTCGGCACGATTGCTACTCTTGTAAACAGGAGTGAACATTCCATGTTTCCACATTGTTGGAGCTCTAATTTCATCAAGCCACCGTTGAAAGAACCGAGCTAACATTTGGTGACATTAATGGTTGCTGGTGTTAATGTTTTTGATATTATCTCATGCATACCAGGGGAGCTGTGCACGCGCAAGGACAATAGTCTTTTCGTCACATTTGCTGCCGTGAATCATATGTGACTTAATCCTCGTGGTGGTGGAACCTCTATCAGAAGCGGGCGGGATGACGATTCACTCTGGAAGGTGTGGATGAAGGGTTGCCGGAGCGCGTTGGCCGCCTCGTGTGTAGTTACCGCTGGATCGACTGTTGCACTGCGGAGCTTGTTAAAGTGCCTGTACGGCATTTCATGATTAACACTAGAGTTCACTACTAAGTCCTGCTAGTGCTGGAATTTGTCTTCGCGGACCAAATTGATACGGTCGTTTCGTTGAATTCTGTAGGCATCTCAGGCCGTCACACTCGGACAGGCTTTATAAGAGCACCGGACTGAAGCCCCTATGACTATGCATTTTCGAATCCCGCTCCTCAGGAAAAAGTGTGTTTGCTTCGAGTGAAAAACTGACTTACGATGCATTTGCTACTAGCCCGATGAACTGGGTCCAAAATTAGTTTCAGACCACATCTGGGGGCTGCTCAGCTAGGAAGGATCAGTTGGTTTCTTGAACGAGGTTAGAGAGGATTTCGATACGATACCCTGGGTGCCGATATGGGTCTCCACGTTGTTTTCACAGGCGTATTCCGCTTAGGAGATGTAGCAGAAGAGCAACATCGAGTGATTCCTATGGCCAAGGGTTCATCTATGGCTACGGTAACGACCACTCGTTACTCGTTGGTGAGCACATGTTATACATCAGACGGTTCGTCACCCGTTCTGAACAGCGTCAGAAAGGTAACATGGTTGTAAAGAGGCACATTAACAATTAACTCACTGTGTGATACTGGGAATTGGGTTGAGTGCAGGTTTACTCCCCACCAGAAGGGCCTGACTGTGTGACCGCGCCAGGACACGCTTCTTTGCATGAGTTAGGCAGGGACTCATCGCTAGAGTTAATATTGGAGGACCGTAAACTATTGCTAGTAAACACTCATGACCACGTCTTAGGTGTAGACGACAACAAAGCGAATCGGCAACCTGCGTTTCTGGATCGGCGATAATATCATAATTCAGGTAAGACCGATAACACTGGGTCGATCGCTTCGAAGGGGAATCATGCAAAGTAGAGCTATCTCAGCATCGGTGATCTCAGCATTCAGCCATGCTTCGATAACCATGAATATGTCCCAAGAAGTGGAAAGCTGACGAGTATGAAACTTGGTTAAGTTACTGAGAAGACCTTGTGTTAGTATGCAATCAGTCGAGAACCTCAGACTTTGGAAGTGTTTTCACAGATACGGCTTTCGGGTGGAGGTGTACGTCAACATTTTTGGGTCGGCCGTCAGCCATTTTATTTGTTGAACCGTCAGCGTAATCCCCCGAACCATTTCTGGTTGGTGTGTAGAGTATTCAGTGTCAGCTGGTGGCTGATAACCTGGTACCCGATCGTCTGTCGGAGTGTTTCGACTGTGTACCGGTTCTGAGCTACCTGGTGACGGAGGTGCACATGTGACGTGCTTGTTCAGTGCTGCTTTGTACATGTGTGCCCGCTTGTCCACCGCCTTTATGCGTATTTCATATGGCAGTATGTTGCGCATTTTATACTACGTTTTGATCGTCCTTCCTGCCATCAGCTTGGATTACTATGTTACTTCCATCACTCTGAAACCAATCCCTTTGTAGTCTGGTGATAACAGTAACCTTGGTGGCGAATTGATGATCACGTTTTCGAATGTTGGTACTACACGTATGAAATGCCATTCAGCTCAGTGACTCTGTTCGACCTCTAGCTCGCTTGAAGTTTATAACTACAGAAAACCGTGGGTAAGCGACGACCTTATGCCTTTTTTACCGAGGTCCTCCGCATCTTGCTTGAGTTTCTGATGTTGGTTCCAAAGAACATCTGGAAAAGGTCGAACAGTGCATGAGGTGGTACGGAAGCGAGTGACTAACAAGAGAACTGTCTCTGCAGCACTTCTTGACTGAAGCGTTACTTCGAGTAACCGCGGTCCACCCTAGTTTACGGAGTTTGGGTGATGGGCGAGGCACATCATAGTGGCGGGCTTAGTTTGGGCGCCTATTAGTTGACACAGAGACCTACTGATTCCGATCGTCTAGCAGCTCTTCTTTTATGGCGTTTTTCTCAGATTCATGCACACTAGAGCACATAACATTCAGGGAATGGTTGTATCATGTTCTCCTTTTTGGAGGGACACGTGGCTGTTTCTTTGGCTGACCAACTGATGCGTCTTGTGTTCATTGGTGGTATTGTTAGCGCTAACTGCACCAAGTTTGGCAACGCGCGGCGCTACGGTGGACGGTGCCTCCGTTAAGTGGGTGACAACAATGGACGCACATATTTTCGGTCTTCCAACAGTGCTGGATGCAGCGCGTGACGCTGATGAAGCATGCGTTACGAACTCATATTAACGAGCAGCCCCTAGTATCAGGGTGGTTAACTCTGGCTCGTTGCTCTTACGTTTGGCCTGGCTGCTCTGTACTCGATTGCATTTTGACGTTGAGCATCGAGTTTGAGGCACTGATTCTTCCGGCTCCGGTAGGATAGCTCTCGCTGCGGCGGCCTTCTCTACCATCCGTGCCATACTGTCGCACTTTTGCGCCAACACAGCTATGCATTTTACGTGCAGAACAGCCGTGCGTTCAGTGAAGAACCAGACGGAATGGGTCGTATAATTCGTGTCTATCTCGCTGAGAGCGGGACGAGCACATTTGATGGAATTTTTACCACAATGGAAGCATTATATTCCACGTCGTCTAAGTTTAACACAGCTGCCCACGCCACAATAACAGTTAATTCTGAAGCTTGAGGTCTAGCTCTCCGTGAGCAGGTAATGTCTGCTGTCTCGATCACCCATTCTGAACGCGTACAACAAATGTAGCGTTAGTGGAGCTACGTGTGTATTTGGCGTTACGAAGGGGCTATGAATATAGCATGTGGTGCACAATGTGATATTCGAATTCGCACCGTTTGCAGTTGGTTATTATGCGAATTTAGGTCCGTAACGGTCTTCAAAAAGCTTTCCACGAAGAAAGCTAGTATCTGCCGCACGAAATGAGTAGCTTCCATATAAGGTGGAAGGTTGAACCGGATGGCGCGGCACGCACGACTGTTCATTGCTATAAGTGAGTTACACTCGAATGGTCTATAGTATGTTACCGCACAACTGGTGTTCATACCTTTAAAGGACAGTATATTAGTATGAGCCCGATGCAAGTGCTGACACTATGTCTGCCCGTTCCGACTTAGCTACCTCGACCGTTAGCACTATTGAAGACGCAGGTAGTGTTCCTAGTTGGCCAGAATCACTGAGCATTCACTACGGTTGGTTCTACTAACCTGAATGGACACCAAGTTTGCATGAATTCCATACTTAAATAATATCTGAGACCTGGTCGAACTTTGATGGGTATTATGATAGCTGCTGAGCACCATTTTGGGGCTTACATTATCCATGTATATTTCAGGATGCTGTGGACAATAACTGTGCTTTTATGGACCTGAAAGAAGTGACTGTGGGAGGCACAAAACATCTACAGTCCATCTGTGATTACGAGAGCTTTCTGGCTGTTTCAC
>OX104071.1:74619432-75050601 GCA_944474145.2 Dicrocoelium dendriticum | reverse complement strand
CAGATCTGGGCGCTGCATCAGCATGTCATGAATTCGTTCGCAAGCATACCCGGCGCTCTTGTCCTCAGAAGTGCATTTCACCATAAGTATGGCTTTCCGTGTTTAAACGCTAAGCCGCGTAGTCTAGAATCTACTTCGATTCAATGTGGACAAATGTAGAGTGCTGCATCTGGGGCAGAAGTTGGTTCAATCCTACAAACTCGGCAACCAGGAGCTTCACACGTCTTGTGGCAAGAAGGATCTGGGAGTTTTGTCCAGGTTGATCTTGGGTTTTCGAATCAGACTGAAACGGCGTCAAGGAGGGGCATCCAACACGTGGGCCTCCTGAACCATGCACTCGGACGATTCCATCCTTAGATTTTTCCACAAGTTCTGGGCTCATATATTTGGCCACATGTGGAATACGCCATACAGCTTTGGCAGCCATGTCCTAGGAGAGATCTCACCGCCTTGGAGATACCCCAAAGTCAAACAATCCTAATATTTCTAGGATTTGTAAAATTCGTCGTATGTACGAAGGCTTCCAGCGCTCGGGATTTTCAGCCGACATTATCGGCGATTGCGCGGAAACCTCATTTTGGCTTGCCATATTCTGAGAGATCCCAAACACACGTGCCGCCATTTGCTAGAGCTTAGTTTCTAAGCGCAATCTGATAGGCCACTATCTCAAGCTGGCACAGTAACACAGTCGATTAGAATGCCGTCGGAATTGCTTTCTCCGTACGAGGTTGCAGAACGTTGAATCTCATACCGGAATCTGTCATATGCGCTCCCACGCTGGCAGAGTTCAAATCCGGGATTGGCCCCACACTCATTTCGCCGCACAATCTTACATGACCCATTAGCCATGGATAAATACATAGATCTGTAAGCGTTTTCACAGGCGGCCAAATCCTAGATTTCGTTTCACGTTTTTCACCTCCTGCATGTATAAAGCAAAAGGAGACAATTTTTACCAACGTCCATATTATGTAATCCGCGCGGAAGCTGTGGAAAAATCTAAGGATGGAATCGTCCGAGTGCATGGTTCAGGAGGCCCACGTGTTGGATGCCCCTCCTTGACGCCGTTTCAGTCTGATTCGAAAACCCAAGATCAACCTGGACAAAACTCCCAGATCCTTCTTGCCACAAGACGTGTGAAGCTCCTGGTTGCCGAGTTTGTAGGATTGAACCAACTTCTGCCCCAGATGCAGCACTCTACATTTGTCCACATTGAATCGAAGTAGATTCTAGACTACGCGGCTTAGCGTTTAAACACGGAAAGCCATACTTATGGTGAAATGCACTTCTGAGGACAAGAGCGCCGGGTATGCTTGCGAACGAATTCATGACATGCTGATGCAGCGCCCAGATCTGCTACGAAAAATACATTCATCGGGCTAACCGAACAACCTCTTCGTGGTGTCAGCTGGTCGGTTCGGGTTTACTCACTTCCAGCAAATATTTCGGCGGCAGTGTTTCAGAACATGGCGTGTTTTCGCCTGGCAAGCGTTTTTTCTATAAAACGCCACAAATGTCCGTTTAACAACACTGTGACGTGCCGGATGTGACTTGCCGATAACTAGAGTCCCTGCTTCTTACGTATCTGGATGATCTAACCCTATCCACGGACGTGGGTCATCCAATACGAAGATTTCATTTCCCTTCTTCTTACGTCTTACCGGAAACAATCACAAATACGGTGTCACATTCACAAATTCAAGCAACACAACAACACTCGTTCTTATCTACATGCATTCATGCACACTTAACACATGGATCCATGTGTTACTTATAAACTTGTGTCGCTTTTACACTAACCAGTCCTTGTTGTATCACCATGATCATGCGTGATCAGGCGTGTCTCGTACTGTCTTGAATAAAACATTTCCTTTTGCTTTATTTCAGTATTGCTCGAGAACTGTGGCTCCAGATAATAGCATGTCAAGCAGCACATCAGCTTTTAATCGGAAACACTTGTACCGACATGTTACTTTGGCTCCTGTGCTCATGAAACCATGGATTACAACATGGCGAAATTACCCCGAACGTTGGCTATTGTCACCATAGTCGTAACCTTGATTTTTTTTGCGAACCAGTGCCATAATGTTCCTGGATCCCATTATTATCCGACGAACTTCTCAAGTGTATAAACTACGAAAGTTTTGGCTTTACTTTATTTTAACATCACGTTTTACTGTTCCAAAGCATCTATGCTTGTAGGTATATTTGATCATGTCTTCACTTGGTTGCCTCCTTCTAACGAGAATATACTATTTATTTATAACTTCAGTAGCGCAGCTATTGTACTGACTAATAACGTAAGTACTTTTGTTATTGCACTGAAGCAATAAATGCAGACATTCATTTTTCAATGTGTTGTACGGTCAGCATATGCAGAAACAAACGGGGGTAGGCTAAGTTTCCCGGTTTGACGCGCAAGAAATCTGGAAGCGCCTCGCTTTGGCTTACGAATAATCTGGCCACCTTACATACATTGTACATAACACGTGCGTCGCCACCGCTGAATCTCACAGTAGAGCGTTGTACTTAGACGTCGTCGCGACTTGCGCCTCAGGTGTTCTAGCAGCGTTTTGTGCAGTTTGTTTGCGGTATATCCTATACACATATTCACAGCTGTTGCGAATACGTTTGTCAACGCAGTTAATCATCTTACCTACGAGAAGTGTGTCTTTCAGCTACACCACTGGTTAGTGCCTTGGTTAATGCCGTCGGAAAGGAAAGGGAACTTCCCTCTACCTATAATATTCTTATCGTTCCAATCCATTTCGCCGTATATTTCCAACGTGGTTTTAGAATATTGTGAAACGGGTGTTTCACTAACGGTTTCGGGCGTCCACTATTCAGCAATTACATTACTGTCTACTTGTAAGCGGCGTTCCTAACCTCCTTCTCTGTGCACATGGCCTTATCTATGAAACACAGAGATCGGAATTGTAGTGCTGTGTCCCATCTGTGTCCGACGGTTGACGAAATATCGGTTTGGAAGCTAACCATTCTTGCAAACGTATCAGTCTAGGAATGGCGATGTGCAACTCCATGGTGAGCGACTTCAGCTTCCTCAAAAATTAGCTTTTCGTATCCACTTTTATGTTCAAAATGTGCCCTCCACTTGATACCAACAACTTTTGACCATTTACTGGAGTTTGCCAGTATTATGTACAAAATAGAAGACATTGACGATCTAATGATAACACCATGTTCTTGAGTGCTTACTTCCGACTGAAACCCGAGCTAAAACAATATACGGCGCAACGTCGGTTGTTTCTATCACCTTAAGCTTCGGCCACTCCCTAGGTTAATCTCTTCGGTCAAACAGCGTTTCACCATACCCAGTGCGTCGCATTTGGCACCTTGGTGAGGAGTGCGCTGACGTTAACTTAGACCATCGTTTCACCTTCGTTTCACATGAACTCATGACGCTTCTTCACAAACGTATTCGTTCACCATGTCAACGGATGCAGTATACTAACGATTGCATATAGACCAGTAAACGCAAGCTGTTGCCAACCGGGTAACGTTATCACAATTTACGCGGTACACTTCCGCAAATCTCACTCCAGTACATCGTGCATTACTGTGCAGATGCTGATGCTAACATCATCATTAAGGCCGGTCAACTGCAGTTAACAGGTAATTCGGCCACACCCACCGATTACTAACGCATTGTTCCATGATAGCGCGTAGTGAAGCAGCGCACGCATTACTTCACCTAAGCAATACTATCCACACTCGATCACACGTAGACACCGCTAAGCATAGGTCAAATCAGGTGAGGTTGCCGGACCTGTCTGCTAGCTTGCATGCAGCTACCTTCAGTGAAGGCAATCGATACTGTCTCATTGTGGAGCACATTTCGCGTCCGGTCGTCTGCGCGCAACAGTGAGCACTGTGAACGCGGATGAAATATCTCCCGCCCCCCAGTTCTGTGTTGTGTTTCTTGATGCCGCACAAATGAGTGAGTGGGAGTTACAGTACTTCACAACCATCCATAGATGCCGCGTGCTAGTCCGCACCGCATCCTACAGTGACTGAGCTCACGTGTTGTTTTCACGTCCGCATGTGCATCACGTGGTTTGCTGGCTGAGCGCAATGTCTAGCCGCTGCACCAACTGATGCAGATGTTCCGAGTGCTCTTGCACTGATTTGCAATTGGTCAAGACGATGGGCACGCATTTGTGCGTGTGTGCCACTTTAGATTCAACTTGATGTGCTTGTGGATTCAGTTGAATATTCTTAAGGAGGAGCTTGATTCCGTTACTGATTTAACTGATTCATATATGTATTTTCCGCACTGATCCTTATCTTATAGCATTGTGCAGTCTGCAAGGGGTTTCAACCAACTTCGTACTTCCTGTTTCACAACGAAATAAAATTCTTTTCTGTTCGCAACAAGGCACCACTTGGAAGGCCAGATTACACTACATTAAAACTCTCTCCCATGATCTATGCCCCAACGATTCACGAGTTTTTATTAGCTTCAAAATCGCAATGTGCTGCATGACAATGTCTTCCTTGCGACATTGAACTAGTACCAGAATCCTTTACTTCCACAGACTTCGAGAGATATTGCAATGACATTTTGAACTACCATGCTCATTTGAGCAGCCATCTTAATTATTGCTTCATTATTTTTTGTCTTTTGGAAATTATTTTCATCCACGCAGATAGGTTGTCATCTCGGCGCCTTATATACTGCGCCGGCTCAAAGAAAATGCTTCTTCACACAAAGACACCCCACTTCAGTAAAATCATTGTCGACTGATACAAAAATTAAAATATCCTGCCTAAACCATATCTATGTCCAAAGTTTAATTGGAAAGGATACTTGTGCACATTTTTGGAAAATGATATACCTGAGAGAAGTCGTCCGAAGAGACACACGCACACTGCTTTCGATGTGGAGAAAATAATCTGCAACTTTTGTGGTCAGATAAATTATCCAGCATTATACTTACCATCTTTACCGTTATAACTCTGCCAACAACCTTCACCACCCATAGATAATGCGACATTCCACACAAAATTAACACGGGTACAATCGTGCGAAACGCTCGGTCCGGACGGACTCTCTCCTATACCCCTCAAGGAATGTGCTAATATCTTAGTACAGACTTTTTCGGAACTGTACACCGTGCCTACATCAAAACCAGATAGCTGACTACCAGCGAAGCGCCCGCATTAAACTTGTACCATAAAATAATCTGTAATTACCGTTCCATTACTTGTACATCGGTGTCTTTGAATACATTTGGGCAATGTATTCGCAAAGGAATGCTTGCTCAAACCCTCTCGTGATCCTTTTCACTTCACCTGGCGCAATTCAAGGTTTACTTTGGATGCATTATCCTGTCTTGTATTCACCGTACTTTCGTCACTGGATAGAAAAAACAAACCCACGCGTATCTGCTTCCTAGATTCATGCAATGATTCCGATATTGAAAACCGCGAGCTGCTGTTACGCGATCTGCCAAATAGTTTCCGGACTTGAAACTTCATTGGTACTTTTTCTTATAGACTACTTTGCCAATCGTTTATAGTTTGTCAGTATTGGGGGAAAACCTTTTCCACATTCATCACGAATTCAGATATTCGCCAGGGAGCTATTATGCAACATTCCTATTTCCCATTTATGTTAACTTAATTTCCGCTGCAAAAGAAAACATCCTGATGAAGTATGCTGACTACGTGACCCTTGGTGCGCGCAATCGCACCACAAATACATCGGGCAACTTGTAATGCTCCTTGGAAACCTCACCGCCTGGTCTAAATCCTTCTACCTTTCACACAACGCATCAAAGCGTAAAGATATTTTTTGCTGTCCAAGGAAAATTATTATCAGCAACTCCTCACACACACACCCGTAGCTTAGTAATGACACCATCAGTCTGAATTCCTGTACCTCACTGAAATAACCAGTTACACTAAGGCGGGAGTTCACGTGAATGAAACAATCACTATAGTCAGGAGACTTGTAGGACTAGTTAATACTAGTCCGAGACGATGCGCGGAATTAAGCGCGGATATCAGAAGGCAATGGAAGTCGGACACAGCGGACTGTATTCGATGGGCTAGAACAAGAAACGGACGGGTGAAGCGAGGCAAGAGCGTACACGTGAGCGCGGGGACTTACAAGGCAGTTGTGTGTCGAGCCGGTTGTAAGATTAAAACAAGAAGGAGTAATGTACAATCGGTCAACAAGTAAATCGTACACGAAAGTTAAGAGTTATCTTTTTGGGCGCTACAGACTAACGTGCTAGGTATTCCGCCTCAGGTCTTCACCCGTGCTTCGTTAGCTGATTTCGCGGCTTGTCACTGCTTGCGTAATCCTGCGCCAGACATAGTGCTCACCTTTGATATTCCCTGGACTCTTAAATGGGCAACTCAGTGATCGACTGGTTATTGAAGCATTTTGTCCGATGTAGCGTAATTGCAATGTTAGTGTTTACTGACCTCACCATATCTAATCACGTCCGATCCTCCGAAAATCCGGCGTCTAAATTATTCACTAATGCCAGTCACCTTCTCCATTGTGCATTGTCGGAGTGTATCTCGACTTCTTCAGCAAGACGAACGTACAAAGTCATGTATGTCCGCACACGGGCTTACGGTACGTCAGTTGTTCCCTGTTTGTCACGTTTTCTAAGAAATCAAGGTGTAATGAAACAAGACCTAATTGCCAAACCGAATCGATGATATCACCACTGCCACATCTACAAATCGGTGGCTCACCATATTCGTTTGTACTCTTCTTTACTTTTACATGTGTAGTTAGCGGATGTGTTGTAGCTGAATATTCACTTTTCATGAGTGCATAAAGCGCATAGTTGGCTTGATTTGCCATCTTTAATCTTAACAAAAACAGGCCCAGCTGGATTTTGCGGCCCGTTCCCGAGAGTTATTAGGGGAATTTCCGCCTAAGTGTTAATTGATATGCGCATATTTTCTGGAGCTCTTCTGTTAATTCTCCTCATGTTACGATGCATTACGCTGGAATACTTCAGAATGGGACGAATGTGGAGTTTAAAACGTTCAACAATGTCTGGGCTTGTATTGATCTCGTTGCATATGTTAACCACATATTGTCTGGCTCTCGCGATTTCATACTCTACGTTCCCGGAAAAATTGAAGGCACAGGAATACCTGGCTCCGAACGGTACACAAAGACGTTTGCAGTTGAAAGGATAAGAAACCGTCAGGTTTCGAACAACCGCGAAGCAATAAGCTCCGTTTTTCGAGAAGAACGACACCAGCTACTTGTCAAAACACTTCTCAAGGGAGCGATGAGTATCCGGAATGACCAGTAGTGCACGAGGAAGTTCAGATCACCACAACATACTTTCCGTCCTTGCATCTGCACTTAAGGTACGATAGAAAACTAGCTCATTTATCGGAAATTGTCTTCTAGCTGTATATGTTTAAATTGGAAAATAAATTTCCATTAATCAGCTGCATCATGTGCGGCCAGCGCCAGCATCTTCAACGCATTGCTCGTGCTGTTACTCCGTGCAGCATTACGAAACACGAGACACTGTATCTTTAGGCTAGAGTCCTATACGGTAAGCAAAAGAGACCCAAAGTCGGCTGCGAGTAGCACATGAATAGCAGTTGTTAATCAGGCATTAAGAAATTTCTGTGAACTTAGGCGAGACCGGAGTGGCATGAACTTTGCAGGTTCTGTGCTGGACTACAGGTACAAGGAGCGTATCGCACCCGGATAAGATGTAGTGGCAGCTGCAATAGGCTGCCACCGCGCAGGAATCAACGACGTGATTCCGCACATGGGTCCGATCCACATACGATGGAGCAACACCGATTTTTATCTTCTCCCTCACTATTCTCAGTATTCAGTATTCACACATACGAAAAGCACAGAAAAGAATATGCATTTCTTATCATAAAATACAAAATACCACATATGAAAGTGAGTCACCGGTTTTCTTGCACGCACGTATACATCACAGAATGCTACCTAGAAACTGATTTCATACGATAGTATTTAACTATACATGTGTGATATTTAGAGTGGCATTATATATTAAATTTACCTTACGCAATATTTTAACAAAGACGAAATGAATCTTTTTATGTAAAAATTACACAAAGTGCAACTATTAACGACAGTTATTTCTTCAAATTGTAGAACATCAACGTCATTACATGAAATAAGCACATAGGATAGGTAGATTTCGAGACACCAACCATAAAAGCTGCTTCGCGCTACCGTGAACTGACACGTTACTGGTGACTTGGCCTTTCTGTTTCCCACCCCACTCTTTCTGTGTTTCTACATGGATTAAGAAGGCCTAGCAAGCTTCAAAGCATGCCCATTGGTAAGTTCGACCGTTGGTCTGTGATACCTTGTATGGTTCCTTTCACACCGAAGGACGACAGTTACCTTGCGCCATGCTTTCAAAAGCAAAGGTCCTAAAATCAATGTGCAGCCGGAAGTTAGTTTTCGGGACCGGTTGTGCGATTCCGGTTGAAGCAATGTCCTTTCCAACAAATTGAAGATTTTGTAGAACTACTTACTTGTTGGCTGGTCTTCAGGTAGTGGACCGGTGCTTCGTTTATCCTCCACAAGATCCAGTTCGGTGGTGAACATCTCTGGAGTCTAACATACTAACTCCTTTTATTTATGAGACCGCAGCGTAAAAAACTCGAAATGCAGCAAAAAAGTGCTACGTTTTCACTGTTGTGGGCAAAATGCACTTCGACTAGCCCGTGTTCACTGAAATAGGGTGGCCGTCAAGTTCAGTACTTCTGGTCACTCCGTCCGTTGCGAAATAAATTGTAGCGCGGCGGATACCTGGTCTAACCTAGTCGAAGATTTGTTGGCTTCCTTTATCAGATACAACTCTTAAAATTTTCCCAAATAATGTCCTGTGTGATGGGAATGTCAGATCTGAGTGAGTGGATGAACCAACCGAGCGAACCAAATATCAAATGGGAGGCAGGAGTAACGAATTCGGCTACTGGATTCGCATTGGCCGATGTTCGTATGAGTGATTCACCGTTTGTTTAACTGAATCAAGGTTGGAACCTCATCGACGCAGAAGGGTCGTTAGTTATAGTTGAACGTGTAACTTGCATCGGGGCCTTTGACTCGTCAAGCACGCTGTAATGTTCCCCGACTTGACTTTGCTGAATAAACGATTGTCCCTGAAGGACTGAGTTTTGCAACATCCTATATATTTTAAAGCTGTGTTGATACATAATGACCCCGTTATCGCTTCTAAGTGTCTCATGGATTCCACTCTTAGTCATTCGTATGCAGCCACGAGATGCTATGCTACATCAAACCTTCAGAAATTACATGGTAGAACTTCTGGTCTGAGGCAGCTTCAGGAGGTGTAAGTCGTTGTTTCTCGACAAATTACCGTTACCCTTAAATTGCTCTATGGATAAACTCACCAACATTAGGAAGTCATGCTCAGGTAGTTTGAGACTATTCAGGATACCTTGTTAACTGCTTACTTATAAACGTTAATAGTCCGCGCACAAGTCATTCGAATGCATCGTCACCATAGATCATGTAGAAGGTATTTTATGAGGTCCAAATATGTGGTGTTGACTTGCAAACACGTAGCGTCAAGGCAGCATTTATTCGAAATCCACCGTTACCGTTTAATGATTTGAGGGATTATGAACCCAGGCAAATTCATTTAGACTGGCTGTTTAGTTCACGGGCTCATACATCCGGACTTCTGCTTGAACAAAATCTTCCGAATGCTGATGTCCTGCTTGGCATCAATCTATATGTTTGTGTTGAGTGGCTAATAACCGTGTCCCTCGATTGTTGACCTATTAAAGGTCTCTTTATAAGTGCCATATATATCAACCGACTAAAAGAAAGCGCTGTACTGTCGCCGTTTATAGAGAGAACATGAATCTCGCTCTCAGCTACAGGCCGATCAGCCTGGTAGATATCCTAGAAAAGCTATTGAAATCGTTAAGGAGTGCTGCTCTCAAAACGATTTGATGGTATTCGACTTATTAGGTCTATCCCAGCCTATTGTTGGGAAACATTTTTTACGCCCGAGCAATTTACCAGTTACATGTCAACACGGCACTAATGATACAGATCAAGGCCATGTAGCGGAAGTGGATTTATCAAGTTCTCCGTGACATTCCTCATCATCCGCGCAAAAGATTTTATCTAGCACTCAGGGGTATGACTTACCTGGAGCAACCTTTGGGGATAGCAATGCCTCCAAAAAGGACAGATGTGCATTCCACCAGGATTTAGCGCTACCTTCAAGCAGCCTTTTCTCAGTGATACTTTGCAGAAGTTATTTACTGATCTGCTGTTTCCTGCCAGCTAAGCAAATGGGATTCCTGGACCTCCGTGCGCACCAACTCATATGGCCCGGTGACTTAAAGCTCTAGAGCACAGCTGGCAGTCAGTTCGCCCCCAGGCTTCACAACCACAAATTTTCAGCCGCAAGTGAACTTTGCAAGAGAAGCCCCTGAGCCCACATTGCCCCTCAACGACTCCGCAACATACAACACATATTGCTCAATCACGTAAATATAAAGATTTAGGAACGTTTAGACACCTAACCATAGCTTAACTCACCCTCTCTCTCTGCATATTCCACCACATTACTGCTAACGCATCCGAAGCTTTGAAAGCTCATATGGAGTCACGTTGACGCATTAAGCCTAGATTTCTCCTTCTTTTCTCACCTGAGTACAATTGCTCCAAGTATCGCGTTTTGCTACTTACAAATAACCTGTTCTGTACCACTCTGGTCTGGTGTGTTAGTCTTCATACACCACTGTGCATTACTCGTTTGCTTTTGGTTGACGGATCTAATTGTCTTCCTCTTCTTCTGTTTCTTCCCCTTTCATCAATTCACCCAGCTCTAAACCGGAACCAAACAACTGAGGCTGCTTGTGAACCGGTAAAAAACGACAATGGAAGCCCCAAAGAAGGATATTGGGCTTCAGCACCAACCCCAACCATTGACAACCCTGCAGGCTTGAGCATAGTGTTCAGGTAAGTATGATTTCTCGGTGCTTCGACAATTAAAAAATTTCAATACGTTTTAACAATAAGTTCTTTTTTGATTCTGGTATCTAGTGTCCTTTTGGTAGATGTCCGCTAATCGCACCTATCCATTTTCTTTGCTCCTCAGGTCGACTGGGTCCCTTAGCTGGTGCCTAATTGGTGGCGAATATGCTCCAACTGGTTGGCTCGGGTATCATCTTGATACCATAGAGTGAATGCAATAAAAATGGGATAAATCGACTTCTAAGGGACCTAGTTGTTAGGTATGCTGGAGTCCTGACTTTAGTTATTTCTACCAGTGTATGAATGCCCGTACCTCATATTTGATTCGGGACAGGATTGACGTTGGGTCAACACGTTATATTTCATGGATAGTAGAAACACTGATATACTACTCGAAGTGGGCAGGTTTAGCCGCACTATCAGTGACATTATAGCAACGTGATTCCTAGTTAATGTGTAATGATCAAAAATATTAACGAGATTTAGCTCGGCTTTAACTCAGTTTTCTGTTCTTCAAAGCCTTGCGGTGAATGCGCAAAAACCCCAATCCAGTCGACTCATGACCTTTCTTGTTTTTGCATGGGAAGATCCAGTTTCTGAACTTGATGCTTCCAGGGACCACAGTGATACAGCCAACGGTGAAGGAGCTTGTCAAACAATTTGTTGACCTTCGTCTCAGGTCGTCCCATTCAAACCCTTGGTTCTAGTTCTACTCCCTTGGGTTAAGGTCCCATGTTGGTTGCTAATTCTTATAAGAGGCATCGTCATTGTCTTGATTTTACCTTTCTCGCTTCAAGTAGCCAGCGCGCTTCGAGGACACTTTGGCAGTTCATGGTTAAGATGTGATGTGAACCTTACCATGGCTAGTGAATAGACGCTTCAGCCGCCAAATATCATTCTACTCCAAGACGCACTCTAAGCGAGATATCCGCTGGAGGCCTTTGATTTACTGTCCAATTTACACTCGAAGTTGAACTTAATGCTGGCCCCTAAGGAGATGCAAAATCGATATGTCATGTGTATCGACGATGAACTCGCTGCATCCGGCCGTTTTGTTTCTTCCACTACCCGGCCTTCCTTAGCTACAACACTCCTGTATGCGGTGACACCGTAGTACACGTAACTACGCACTGAGGTTAGTTACGATCGCTAACTAGTGCTTTACTTGCATCGAGGCCACACAAACTCGGAGAAGTGCCTGTAACGTAGAAAGTACAAACAGATCACTGTAGCACAGAATAACTCCAAGGGAAAGGCGGATTTTGTAAATGTATGAAGATGAAGAGCAGAAGTTCGGCTTTTTCCGCTTGGATTGAACACTCACTTACGGAGCTTGCTGTTTGATGGTGTAACACAATTGCTTCCCAGGAAAACGACCTAGGGGTGATGGTGCAGTACAATCTTGGTTGCTCTAGACAGGCTGAAAAGGCATCCAAAAGAGCCAGTCAACATCTTGGACTCTTACGAAGGGCTTTCGGAAATCTTGAGCTATCAATCTTCCCGCAAATGCTAAAAGCCTACGTGACGCCTCACGTGGAATAGGAGATCCAGGCCTGGCGTCCCTGGTGCAAGCGCGACATCAATGCACTTGAGGCTCCACAACGTGGAGCGACCAAACTCGTTAGAGGATTGTTTCAGCTCTTCTACCAACGCAGACCGCAGTCCCTGAGATAGTACAGTGGTGAATATCGACGTCAGAGAGGAGACCTAATCATGGTTTACTTACTACTGAAGAATCCAACTCACCCACCTCGCAAGCTTTTGCAGCTGAACCCAAATACCAACCTGAGAGGCCATTAGCGTAAAGTAGCTATGCACTAAAGTAGACTAGTTTGGCGACGAAACATTCGCTCCCTCCGTGTGGCCCGTGCCTGGAATGCCCTTCCGGCTCACGTTATCCTTGCCCCTACATTAACGCTATTTAAAAATTGTCTTGATGAAACACTTTCCAAATTGCATTACTTGATATAGTCCGTTCCATGTGGAGGACGAAACAATGCAAACCTAACCATATGCTTAACGGTCCTCTTCGCAAAGTGGCGGTAAGCATACATGCACAAGTGTCCATGTGATTAGCCTGGAGGTAACCCAACTGGATTAACCTATCACATCTGTCAAATGAAGCAACACACGAGTGAGCGTTGTCGTTTCCATTTTTCTTTCTCACTCGTTTACTGAACTATAACGGCACTTTATACTATTTTGTATGTGCACATCCCATTCCCACTTCAAACTATCGTTATGCAGTAGTGCATTTAACTCGGTGGACGCTTGAAATAACTATTTACTTATTCGATGATCTTACAAATTTTAATTTTTACTCCATCTATCCTACGGGACTTGTCAAGCACATACTTTTTTACCCGTGATAAATCATTGTTCATTGTTCGACTAAACAGGTTAAGGGATATCGAGAAGCGCCACTTGATACCTGCTATCCGACAAACTCGCTGTGCGAATTTTATTGATCATAAGCACCCGAAGCCGCGGTAACTACTGTGACGCAATACGAAGAGGCAAATGAGACCTACAGATTTGGTCCAGTAAAATGAGTACTGTACGGTGTCCCTGCGTGGCAAATCTAACCCAGAAAGTCAAATTAGCATAAGGACCGTTTGTTCTTCCTGATTCTATTACTTACTGTGTACCAGAGTGCCACACCTGTTGGTTGAGCATTCTCGAGAAGTGAGAGGACCAGCCGTCTCAGACTCCCCAACTCCATAGAAGTCATGTGCTTAATCACTGGAACGCAGCGGGGACTAGTGGGAGCTTAATGCGGGATATTCCACCTGTTAAGAATACGAGGCGAGCGAATCACGAATCGACGGACCCATAGGATGTTGTGCTCAGTGAGAGATTGTATGCTAATCTATGTGGAGTTCAACGCAGAACTGAACTGATTTGAGTAGTGTTAATTTATAGTAATCCACATCCTCGATATTGTTAGTGGTTATGACGTGCAGTTACCCTTCATCCTATTTATATCGCTGTGTTCCAGTGCAGTACAATTCTTGGTCCGGCTGGTTTTCGGCGTTCTCATTACTGTGTGGCGTGGAATCGGTTTGGGGCGGCCCAACACCTTCTTAATCCCAGCACAATCCGGACACTGACGGGTTCGTACTACATGTTCCAGTCCCTTTAAGACCACATTTATCCCTAGTCCTTACAAGCAAGCAGTTGGAGTGTCTTGGATCTTAGGTTGTGAACCCGAAACCATGTCATTCTGCAGGTTATTTTGACTCTCTAATGGCATAAATCTGCAGCTGATCACCACCAAACCCAGACAAACATCCCTTTACCGCATACATGACCGTGTGGTAGGATTGTTCAAGGGACGGACTAGTATCCTCACTGGTTCGGTATCCAGTCTGACTTCCACCGTCCGACCGCAATTCCTGAATCTACTGCGATCCAATTCTGTTCATACACGGGGTGTTTTCACGCTCCGATTAAGGTACAGAGTCTTGTAGCCACAGGCCTTAGGTCGTATCCTGTCGCTTATCATCTTTAATAAACACTGCTAGTCCTCACACAGACAAATGGCTTACTTCAAGTTAGCAGACTTTCCTCATCGCATCTCGATCCGTGTCCGTTTAGGAAGTTGAACGCGGATAGCACTAGCCTGATTGTGCCCATTAACTTTAAACAAAATTTACGTGAATTTTAATGTATTCGTCCCATCAGCTCACATGCTACATAGTACGACCGCCAATCCGTAGAAACACTAGACGCGTTTCGCCCTATTAGAGCTCGTCAGTGGTACGCGTCCCTCGGTCCCCTACTGGAGATCGAACCTATGACTGCTATGTAGCTTGTGAGCTGATGGGCCGAATACTTTAAACTTATGACTAAAATCCTCCTACCCATAAGTAAAATTTACTCTGCTTTGCGATGCGATGAAATGTGCGCTTAAAAGCTTGTTTAAAAAACCAACTACCTTTCATAGTCCGAGTAGACAAAAGGTTATTTTAAAATTTTTAGGCAGCAGAATATAGAATAACAGCGGAAGCCTGGTCCACTACTCGGTTTGTCCTCCCACTAAGCCTTAGTGCATTATTACTTTACGAATAATGAAATCAATTAATCGTATTTTATATGCACTTACTCCGTTTCTGTCCAAGCTACCTTGCTGTCCGTATGGTCTGGAACCATGGTGATCTGTACCTTTGGTGGTTCTTTAACGGCGTCGTAGACAAGCGACATTTTCCTTCGCAGGTGATCTAATTCACTGCTGACGGCATTCATACGTTCTTCGGCCTTTTTCCTCCGGTCCTCCAACTCTTTCTGTACTTCCGTATATCGATCCTGCATCTCCCTCAGCTGGTTACGTAACTCCCTTATTTCACTTTGAGCGGCTGCCATTGCAGCGGTTTCCCTTCCCGTATTATTGGCTCGCATCAATTCTAAATTCTCCCGCAACGTTTCAATTTCTGACTCTTTTGAGGACAACGCTGTTTCCCACAGCTTTTTAGCAGCTCGAAGTTCGTTCCGAGCAGCCTGAGACTCTGCAGAGTATTGCCTTAAGCGTTCCTCTAGTAGCTCCATTCGCCTGATTTTGTGAAGATATAAATAAATAGATAAAGGTTTTTATTCCCGGAAGTGCGGGGCAAGTCTGCGAAGGCATGATCATGATAACACAAACAGTTACGGTTGATAATGGTATAAAATATAGCAAGTTAAGCAATAACATTCTGGATTTGGGTGGCTGTATTCATGTAAGTGTAGTGTTAGTGGGCATGGTGAGTGAACTTGTGAATTGCGACTGAATTCGTGAGTTCGTTTGCTGTGTTCGCCATCGTATGTGGGGATCAAAGGTACTCTTCGAACTGGATGGCATTTATGAATTGAGGATCCTCTGGAAGATGAACAGGCAGTGACTTTATTTAGTGGCGAGTCACATCCGCCACGTCACTGTGTTGCTAAACGGACCTTTGTGGCTTGTTATAGGGAGAACGCTTGCCAAGCGAAAACCCACCATGTTCTGGAACACTGCCTCCGAACCATTCGCTGGAACGGGATTAACCCGAACCACCCGGATGGCACCACCTGGAGGTTGCTGGTCTAGACAGCTGAACGTGATGCATTGTTAGAGTCAGTGCCGCCCCTGGAATCATTCTCTTGCGTGAGTTGTCCATACTTCAATACGGTTAGATTTATGCACCTCGTTATTGCTTCCATTTTGTTAATACCATGTTTAAGTCTAAGCGCATTTACTTATTATTGTTCCTTATTGCCTACCTAACGACGCGAGTCATGGCAACTGCATCCGCGGCACTTTGGTGCCCGGATCACGGTTTATCAAGTGCACTGAACTGAGCTGAAATAACTGGATAATCTTTAAGTGTCGTCGGTGATTTAAGAAAGAGAAATTTTAGATGGAACTAGGTTCACTTATCAGTAAAGCAAAATACTAAAAGCGAGAAACTACTCCTCTACCAAGTCGTTATTATTTCTAATGTGAAAAGCCTAGTTGAAAGTGATGCCCTTTTTCCTACAGTGGTTCTTTGGAAGCGTTTTTTCAGTCTACCGGCGTGCCCACCATAACTATGTTTCAACATTACCTTTGATACAAATACAGGCGCATTGAAAACTTATTGCTCAGGTGTGCGGCAGAATTTTGCATTTATGATGGAGGTGAAACTTTTCGTCTGGTTCACTAATAAGGGTGGAGGTGGGTATACCAACCTCAAACGCTGGAAGGAATTAAACTATTCGTGGGTGGAGCACCAGGACCCAGTCAAGTGTTACCACAAGTGTAAACGCCCTACCTAACGAGCAGTCAGCTGTACCAGTAAGCTCTGAACTTTGTTACCCGTGTGGTCATTCGTGTGGTCTAACATGTCCGGTAAAAAGCACGTGTTGGGTACGTCTCGGCTGTTTGCCATATTCTTAGCAGAGCTCTGAATAGTTTGCAACTGTTGCTATTCCCTGCCAGCACGACCGCCCGACAACCGCCAGACAGGCGCCCGATGATAATATTATGACTTTTGTATTATAATATTTTATACTGATATCCTCCGTACCCACGCTGTTGCTCAAGATGACGCAATGGGATTACTTTCAGTGAACATTAGGCCAAACAATAAGTAGTTGTTACCTTTTTCGATTGAACTGATCCGAATCAAGTCAAGGTTATCGTTGTGCATCTGAATAGATACATTTGCAGATGGACAAGATGACATCTTCAAAAATGTAAATTTTACCGAGAGCTAAACAATAAACAAAAGGGTGCATTGTCATCACTTTCCAGAGGAACCATCGTACATTGCTGAACAGAATCCTTAAAATTTGTAATTAGTAGATACAACAGGATTTTACTAAAATGTATCTTCATAATTAGTTTCAGTTCATCTAACATTTCACGGCCGCGGAGTTAGACGGTCCCAGTGACCTTGAAAATATTTTGACCGCAGCGTTTATCGAATTATTCTCGCAAAACTGAAGTAACCACAGTAGTTAAAGATGATATTAGACGGAAAAAGCAACAGCCGATTCAAAAGTGCCGCCACTGCTTTTCTTGACCTGACCCATATTTAAGACAGCGCATACCGTTCTCAAAACGGTTTATCGTTGTACTTTCGGGTTTAGAGAGGCAAGATACAGAGTGTGACAGGTTTCAATCCAGTGCTCTAATGGATGGGACATGTTGTGAGTAGTTGCAGTTTTGCTCTCTCCCAGAGCACAGGGGCACCCGAGTCCTAAAATTGAACGAAGCACACGCCGCCGTCAACATTGATTGCCTACGTATAAACACATGCTAACAAGTGGCAATCAATGAACCGCACTGGGGGTGCTGTCAAGTAGACCGGAAAGCAATCGATCTGATGTACCCTAGTCTTACGAGATTATCGTCCACACCTTGTACATAGAGTCAAGACGAATGACGCCACACGCTGTCCACAGATTCGCTCAATGAAATGGTCACTTATCCGAGAATATTTGCGTAATATCCACTGCTTCCCAGCTCCGTAAGCTAATTTTTATCTTGCCAAAAGAAGCTACTCATCCTGGAACGGTCCAGGGTATGTACGTTAAAGGAGTGTACGTCAACTTCGCGAACCGATGCGTTCTCACTCACATGCTTTCTGACATTACGCGCTCTGGTCTACACGAGCTATATGGCAGTGTCGACGGGTGGTCCAATGTAAGCCACCTATCATTTATTTATAGTTCTTTTCTCCCATGACAAAGTGGACAAATGGATGTCCGCAATCGAACATTGGTGCTCTCAAGAGAAATTGATGCAACTGTTGTCCCCAGCTTTAACTCAGATCCGGGTTCTAAGCTTGGTTGCTACACTCTAGGACCGCTTCCTGGTATGACCTTAAATGCAAACTGCCTACCGTAAACCAATGTGTGGAAAACAACACTATCCAAACTGCTGTTCGAGTCCCAAGTGAACCAAGCCGTTCCATCTCCTTTGATCATTTCTACTGTGAAATCAGGCAGAAACTGTGTGCCCAGCACACCCCAGTCTACATGGATGTGCCATCAGGGTATTGTTTTATGTCCTCACTCAAAGCTAACCCTGAGTGACCCAAGCTTTAAGAGCCGACTGATATTTTTACACTAAAGTTTTGTGGATATTAGAAAACTTATTTACACATGATATCCTTGGCCGCAAATACGTAATTTTACTTCCTAAATTCGACCGAACAATCATATGGATTGAGCATTTTAAGACAAATTATCCAATCAAATAGGCACTGAAAGGGTCGTTGGAAATCTATTTGCTGGTATTGTTCGTGGCGAACATTTTAATGGGGCCAGCTTACTTCCTTTCCTGCTCCATCTTTACCATTTCTCGTTCATACGCCTCGGCATCTTGACGTCGGCGCTCGTCTTCTTCAGCACGTAGCTGGATCAGCCGCTGCTGTTGTTCTCTCTCCAACCGCATCAGGATTGCACGTTGTTGCTCTATCGAGTTTGTCAGTGACTCTAGTGCCAAATCCTTTGCTTCCTGACGCGGTGGTAGGAAATGAAATGACGAAAGCTGCGCCGTGGAACTGGACTGCTCATTTTCTGTGGGCATCGGTATAAGGTGGCGCTCTTCTGACTGTCCGTATTGTGATTGTGGCTGCGTCTGTTGAGGCTGCGGTTGCTGCGGTTGAGGCTGCTGCGGTGCTGCTGCGGCTGCTGCGGTTGCGGTTGCGGTTGCGGTTGCGGTTGCGGTTGCGGTTGCGGCTGCTGCGATTGTGGCTGTGGCTCTGGTTTCTGTTGTTGTTGTTGCGGAGGCTGCATAGCCTCGGGATAGGATGCTCGCGCGAGTGAGGCTGGCTGAAGCGTTGACGGTTCTGTTGATGTTTGTAACTCGGAACTCGATAAGATCTCCGTACTATATGGCTGTACTGGACTGAATAATAAACAGAGTAACAAGGAGGTAAGCTTTGCAAGCGATCATTTGCAAATTTATGGGAACTGACTTGTAATACTAATGTAACAACCCTCAACAATAACTGAGCGCTAACCAAATCAGCACCTGTCCATACAAGCTCGCAACTTCCCGCTCACCAACATAACGTGGGCACTTAAAATTATTCCTCAGACTAGCAAACAACAACCTCTTCATATACTAAATTTACCACCTTGCTGTCTTTACAGCCCTATATTGGCTTGTATGCCAGATCTACCCTTAAAAGCAATTAGGTGAAGCAAATACATTAACCAATTCGGTTCCGAAGCTTCATTCACGCAATTAACACATCACACCTATATGACTATTAACAGCTGGGGTGAAATCGAGTTGACAATAAACCATTGAAGGAAGGGTTGTTAGCGGTAAATTTACTGCTAACAGTCCGCCCCAAATCCGAAGGAGTTTCCTCGCATTGATCCTCCGTTGGTTTGTCGTTCTTATTAGCCCTAACCCAGTTCCAATCGCTTCGGGAGAATTGCAGGACTTACAACGGTACTCCTGCACTCTTTCACTTCGGCCTGGTGAACTCACGGTGATCCTCCCTGGAGCAGCAGATCCGAAAAGGCGCCTCCCACCTACGTAGAGTCAACCGTCAGGAACTACAACCTGCCTATAAATTTCTGCATCTTTCTGGTGGATGCTGCAAGTGCTAACTTATCCTAGGTGAAGATACAACAAGGGATATCTCTTGAAGTGAAGCTTATGATCTTTAATACTCAAACGGATTTAAGTCCCCTTATCCACTTGTGCCAAGCCTTCGCAATGTCGTGAGGACAAGTAACCATGAGGCATAGAGTGGGTAAACAAATATTTGGTGGAAATCCGGAGTTAGATCGCGTCATCCATCTTGCGATTTGGGCAATAAATTTGCCACTAACACGGGAACCACAATGGAGGTGCTTCAGTGTGGCTTCACCAAAATCGAAGGTCACCTATTTTCGGATAATCAAGTGTCACATTTTCCGTTAGGGTCACTTCAATGTGCGGTCCACTGAAAAGAACGATAAACCTGTCGTTATGCATAATTAGCTCATTTTTACCCCTCCAGACTACTACAAGCCTATTCTCATCTAAGAAGTTAGGACAATCTGGTTAGAGAAAAGAGTCGAACAAATTCCGTCGATATGAAGTCAAGCATTATGGCGGATTGTTCTGAGACATTTGGTGGTTGTTAGGCGCAGGCTGATTGAAAACGACGGATAAATCCTTATAATACTTTGAACCACAAATGAAAATGTAAACGAACACTTCAGCAGTGCAGAATATTTATTATAGTATAAAGCAGTGTATGTATTGAGTTTTTATGTCTGTATGGAACAACTTACTTTGTAAAGCATGCTACATGACAACATAAAAATACACTATGATCGTCGCACCCCTAGCCGAAGTCAATCACACCGTTGTAATTTCCAGAGACTCTTCGGAATCTACCACCTACGAGTAGTTGGCCACCCAAGTGCATAAAATACAAAGTTTTCCTAAATAACCATCCCTTTTCTATGCCCGAAAAAGCAATTCGTGATGAAATTGCTCAGATCGCGGTAGCTTATCGGGAAACGAGAGATAAGGAAATGAACATGAAACGTGAGTCCCACAAAAATCTATCGTCTAAAGCAGTCCACCGGTCATTCAGCTCAGGTACTTCAACCACACTATAGGGAGCCACGGGATACTTGATTATTAAAAGCCAAAATATGTTTTCTTTGTGTGTTAAACGGATGAGATGAAGGTTTAAAAGCTCAACTACGCGTATCAGGGAGCTAAAATGAGCATTTGAGGAGCAAATAAGAGTGTTATGCGAGTTCCTTGTTGGATTTACTTTGATGATACAGTATTTGAAGTGTCGTTGTTTGTTCTACTGGCACCCTAACAGTGATTGAAAAGTTATTCACCATGCAGACACAGATAAACATAGCAAACCAACGAAAACATTTCTGCTATCATTAGTATTGATGGGACATTTTAGATGCAGTTCCTCGCAGCCCCCTCTCAGTCACGCAAGGTCTCACACGGCTAGAAAATCACCAGACAACTGTTTCGACCTTCTGGGTCTCATCAGTGGTATGCGTCCCCCGGTCCCCTACCGCTTTCCGACTATATGACTTCCGGATATCAGCAGTTTGCGCCACTAAGCCATGGGTGACCGTAGCGAATCTGCATGACTGACAGGTGCCTACAATATGGCGCGGTGGGCGGAAGTTGATTGAAAGGCCACTTATTGCTCGCACGCAAACACTAAACTCCAGTACGATTTGGCACTTTTTTATACTTGCCAGGTAGAGATAGCAGAGCCAGGACTCAAAACTCAAACCTAGTGAGCACCAATTGGTAGCCAGCAACACTTCTCATGGCGGTTCATGAGTCATGGCGAGTTCAAAAGAGGTATTCGTTGAGCAGACAGGCTGTCATGAGCAACCTTAATCCGCTTTAAGTGCGGTCGCAGGGATTGGATTGACCGAGTTCCAGTTCAAAGTAAAACTGGTTTCAAGTTCTATTAAATGTCGCAACTTACTCTTTAACTCTCAGACCTACTGACTAGGAAGCAACGGGAACCACTGGCACACTGGACTTCATTGCACCAGATCCCGTCTTTTAACTGAACAACTTGCACTTGTCTACATGTTGCGCATCAGGTTTTAACCTTTAACAGTACTTGCCTTGTTTATATGAAAATATCGGCTCCCTAGCTTAAAGGACGGATAGGACCTCTCAGTCACCCATATTTCCCGTCTTACCCCGTATTTCCCTTGCATTTTATGATCTCGCTTGAGTACGATGTATGCAATGGTAGACGCATTTACTTGACCCGGTCTACACTGATACCAGTGACTACTAACTAGCAACACAATACTTTTCGTCGCGTTTTTGACTCCTACCCATGTTCCACGTTCTAGACATGTTAACTGAATCCTCTCCCCCGTTATGGTAGTTCATAACTCAAGGTTCATTTCGAGCACCTATTTCGACCGGTCTGCTTTTGTCCCTTTCTCTTCTCTACGCCTTTATTCTCAGCTTCGGTTCCAAGTTGTCCCTCCCCCTAGCTCTCAACGTAGCCCTCAACTGCTATCCTTACTTTTACGTGCAAGGTTAACTGGTTGGAAAGCAGTTAGACATTTGGATACGCTATCTACTCTGAGACTAACAAGTTACTTTTTCCGACTCACCTCATTTTGTCGATGCACTTTCTTTCTTCAACCTTGTTTGTTCGAACCTCTGCTCCCTAGCTTTACATTCAGTTCACACCCTTAATTTTACGCATTTGGTTAATTCACCATCAGGGAATGATTGTAGCTAGCCCAGTGTCCTAGGTGCCATGTTTCTCAGCCTCGCTAACTTTTTCTTCGCCCCTTCTCCTCTCATCGCTTTCGCTTCTCTATCAGGTAGAGTTATACACCATGCTCTTCTCTTCTGCTTACATCTCATGAGAATACCGGTAATTTGTTACGCAGAATACTTTGATAGAACGATCTTTCCATGCTCCGTAGTGTATCCAACGTCCACAGTAGGTTAGTTTCAAAATTAACAATCCTTTAAATGAAATACTTTTACTTCTGTTCCCTATTGTTTGCGCAATCGTCTCAACATGCTAAAATCTTAGTCTTCATTGTTTCTAATTAATTATGTCAATCTAAGAGAAAAACTGTCTATCCTATGTCTTCAAAAAGAATATTGACTTACTAAATTTTTTCTACTTGTGGTTCTGGCAAAATTTCATTTGTTTAAGAACACTAGTGTTTTTGGAAGCGGCACATGCTGACGGCTCATGTAGTCCCGAATATTAACTTATTCGATTTTTTTGGACGATTAGAATGATATATCAATTCTCTGTTCCATTTATGCGCCTGTATTTCCATTATTGCTCAAAAATGAACACTCACGAAAATCCCCTTTTTTTGGTTTTTTGGCAGTCAGTTCGATTGTGTTAAAGACCGAAAAAGCTGTCGTAGACTGACATTTTCCAAGGTATAGCAACATTTTATTTAATACCGGTTAATTTACTTTTAGGTATATCTTATGACTGCACGGATAACGTCTGAAGGGTTTTTCATAGCATAGTTCGTTTACAATGACGTTCCGTGAGGTTACTGTCTATTACTTTCTTAAGGCTCTTTTCTTCAGAACTACTTGCAGTATCTAGTACCGTGCAGAATGGACGCTGCAATCATTCTTGCTCTGTTTCTAAACATTCCTCACCAGCGTTCTTCTATTGGTATCTGGTTTCACGGTTATTACTCTACTGTCTAGTGCCTATCGTTTTCTCTCCCCTATCATTATTACCTAATAATAACCAGAAATTTGGAGGCGATCATTCTTCTCCGGAGTTTTTCTGGGGCCTAGGATATCAGAGTCTTTGACGTATGAAGGCTTCCAGAATAGGGACGTACTTTGTAGGTCGTGCTCGACGCACTGAAATCAAGTGAGGCGCGATGTCGGCTTCTATCTACCATGGGTTTCTTTCTGGCTCCCTCACTAGAATTCTTCATCAAGAAATCCAAAACCACGCTCATCAGTCCCGCAACACTACCTGCCCCTTATCATTCTGATTAGAGACTCGTGAATTCTTCACATGCATTCACAGTGCGCAATTATCTTGATCTTCACCTGCCTCTCATGAATGACATACGTAGCGTAAGAGACGATATCAGTCATCTCCGAGAAAACGTCCTCACTGTTGCAAATTTAACACATTGATCAAGAAGCCTATTTGACTGCTCCGGTGACAAAAACCGAACACTCGCTATCCGCGAAAATAACCCGAAGTACAGATATCCATACCTCAATAATTCAAGCTAAAATATCACATTTCCTGTCTCAAATGACTAACTGCTTTACTGCACAACTCTGTCTGGGTCAAGGGTCGAAGATAATGTTTGTTCTGTATACATTGAATTAATCAAATAGAATAATATGAGAATCGAGACATTGGACATTCCATTTATCCTGCCGTCATACCGGTCCACGCTACTCGCCTTCTGTGAGAAATGAAAGGAGAAATGGGCAGTTTGGTCTGAATCACTCTGTCGCCGTCACCTCTAAGGCTTAGCATTTTGGCGAGGCACCCATGGAATGCGAAAACTATGTGGAAGAGACAATATGCACTTCCCATAGACTTGTACTGACTTGAAGTGCTTCTGTAAGCTAGTAAGATTCCAAGTTATTGCAGAGTTAGACGATGATCCGTGGCGGAGCTGTAAGCAGTCGGGCGCGTCCCCGGGTTGCGGATTGGGGAGTGCTTCCCTTGTGGAGGTAACTGCGAATAACTCTACGGCGCATTGTATGCGAGATGAATAAGCAGTCGCGATCAATCAGAGGCAGCGTCACAGAGCGTAAGGAGTTCTGGGCTGGTCAGCTTGTTCTCCATCAAACATCACAACAGGTCGTATGGCACTGTGTCCAAGCCAATGTGACCGGCTATAGGGTCACTGACCACTCACTTCTGTACCCAGACGTGAGTACCTACCGGAGAGCGAATGAACAATCTTGTTGCTCACTGGCTTCTGTGTGGATCGCCAGCAAACACAAGGAAGGCGAGCGAGCCACCCGGTTGTCAACGATCTTCGTATTCAGAAACCTGCGTTCAGCACCCACTGCCTCGCAGGTCAGGTCTTTAAGTCCAAAGGCCCGGGGTGGGATCCCTTAAATCAACCCGCTTCCCCAGCACTACCTACACAACATATGAACCCTCATAACCTTTTCGCCGACTGTTTCTTCTCCTCCTTTTTGTTGTTTTCACTCATGTGACACAATGCCAGTAGTTTAATAACCAAGTGTTAAATACAGTAAATGCAATCTAGACGACATAAGGTGTTAGTTAACATGATCGTGTCATATACCATATCCAGATGGCCAAGGTAGCGACTACGCTTGACAGTGCATCAGCATTCGAGCTATGGGGTATTTCTGCACACACGTGCGGTACGGAAAAACATGCAGTGAAAGACCGACTGACTTGCTCTCGAAGCTGGGTTCGGCGGTTGACTGGTCCTCACTGCTGGGATTGAGCCCGACCAAATGCTGACGTTTGACTCGAGTCATACACCATGCGTGACTCGACGTTCGTAAATGGAAGGTACAGTGTACTCTAGGAGCCCAGTCCTACTCTTAACTTACTTCCCAGATCAAAACCGGTGTTGGAAAACTCGGAAAACGTGGTTCTACGCCTTTTTCAACTGCATTGAAATAACTTACCACTAGGCTTGTGAATATATGCTGAATGGTACGCGACAGTGAGGTCGAATAGTTATTATGTGTCTGCACACCGAATCAGCAGACACCTTAAGGTCATCAGTGAAACGATGAGCGGTAAAAGTACATCCTGCTAGCTCGTGAACGCATTGCATCAAGTAGCCACGGTGGTGTTGCTAAAATTAAGACGTTTGCGTTGCACTCAATGGAAGCTAACTTAGGGAAACGTGACCGGAGGAATACTCGTGTACTGATAACACTGTTCAACATTATTTTTATAACAGAAATAAGATAGCGTGTTCCTAGTAGTGACCTGATTAAAAATATGCAAACGAGATGCTTCGAACACGTCGGGTTTCTGTTTAATTTCAGTTTTTCAGTTCAACTAAGCAGTGCGTTCCATTCATCAAACGCTCATTTGTGATTGGTCCATTAGCTCCATGTAAACGAACAAACAAGTTATCTTGACCGTGGTATCCACCTGAGAGCCGTGTTTCCCTGAATAATTTGATCATGGCTCAAGACGCTGCTGAGTTAAGGACCGAAATCATTGTCATGACTTTGGACAGTTTACTACAAAGTCGCAGTGCAGATCCATTTCTTCACTACTGAAGTCTGCGTATCACACATATTTCTGGATAAAACTGGGAGATCAGGATAAGAAGTGGGCACCACAAATTGTTTGTGTCGTGCAAGCTTCATCTGACTCAATGGATCAATGGCAAAGGCAAGATGCCCTTTGCAAACCGCATGGTGTGGAGGGAGCCGAAGGATCACATGACAGAACGCTACTACTGCCTAACTAGTCAATGGATTCTCCAACCGAAACAGGGACTAGATTCAATATCCTAATCTTCCATCAGCTTTTCGACCTGTTCCACATGATTGCACCTTAGCGATTCCAGTGCGTCCAGCGAGCATGTCACTGAGACTGAGACTGTATTTTAAGAGCAAGTAGGAAGGTTTCTGTACAACTCTATCGAATTACGAAAAATCAAAAACATTTAGTTGTGAATCATCAGCAGTTGTGTCTGGTCCGTTAATCGTTTATCCTTGTTCGGTTAGGAATTTGTACTAGTGTCATTATTTCCGGACATACAATGTCTTCTTTTGGCACTGTATGTGCATCGTTTCACAAAAGCACAGGTTTCCAAAATAAGCGTCGATACGCGTTTTAAAGCACTTCACAGAATCGGCCTCTATTAATCCTTCTGGTAGTGTATTCCATAAGTTTACGATTTTTCGTTCGATACAAAGCTGATGTGATACTTTGTTCATGCTGGGGACCCTGAGTTTGTAACGGTGTCCTCGGGTGTTACAGGGTTCCCGCAGGTGAAATATTGGCCGAAGTATGGGGAAGTGATTTGAGTGTAGCACGCGATAGGGCATAATAAGGTCAATTCTTACTCGGCGATAGGATAGTGTGTAGAGTCCGAGTCTTTCACAACGTTTTTCATACGGAAGCCTTTGTAGACTCGGTATCATTCTAGTTGCGATATGCTGTATTTTCGCCAACTTTTCAGTTTCCCATTGGGTAATCGGATGGTAAGCTGGGCCACCGTATTCAAGGATTGGTCTAATGAGCGATGTGAATAGACGAGGGACGGTTTCTTCGGACCATGTGGAGAAACTGCGTCTTAATGCCCAGAGCATACGAAGTCCTGCACTGTACAATTTCTCTGTATTTTCTAGTGATCTCATATCAGGTCGTGAGAGAACTCCTAAGTCTCTGACAGATGTGTTGGGATGGAGCAACTGGCCGTCCAAGGTGTATGATCGAGTGGCTGGACGTCTGGTGATACTGATGAACTCCGACTTGCTTGCGTTAAGAGGGAGTTGCATTTCAGTGGACCACGTTGACAGTCGCTCTAAGTCATGCTGGAGGCGAGCGCAGTCGTCCTGGTCCTCAATGAAGATGAGTAGTGATACTATATCGTCAAATTCACCGAATTCTGACATATGTGAAAACATTGAAGCGGATGTTGTCAACCGACATATCTTTGAATATACAGAGCTGAATCCCTTGGTACGTGGCCTGGGCTTGCCTAAAGACAAGACCGAGTTGCTGGCATCTGGGCTACAGCAGTGGCACTTACTTGCTGCCAAAACTAAGATTATTGTATACAGAAAGTGTGGACCCTATATATTGCGTGTTTTGTTCTGCCTGTATTGCGTAGCGCCTGACGAGAGCAATCGAAATGTTAACATATCGCAACCTATGTCTTCTTACTGCGTTAATGAAGTGGCTGAAGGGGATTCCGTGTTTCAAGAAAGCGAAGTGTCACACTGGCCGGTTCCCATGGAACGAGATCTTTTGTTACTGCTTCGACGTGAAAGGGCTGATAAAACAGTTTGGCCTGAGGCACATCAGTGATGAATGACGTTTGTTCATTGACTCGTTCAAAAGTAGTGTCAAGGTCATACAGCCCCACAATGAAAAATGAGCGGGGAAAATGAGTGTAAAGCATACACCGTTGGTGCAACCTATCATATCTATTTACCACCCCTGTACATCATGTTTGGTTAGATTAAAAGTTTCGTCAAAACCGTCAAGCTAGATGGTTTTGCGTTCCAGTACCAGAAACAAATGATTTCGAGATCAGTGATATGAAACTCTAAGAAGGGATATTTATTGGGCCTGATATTCGCCGGATAATGGCGGATAGTGCTTTCGAATACCAGCTGACTTCATTTAAGTTAAAAGCGTAGAGATCATACAAGGCAGTGTGTACAGGATTTCTCGGTAGAACAAAGGCAGAGAACTACAAAGAAATCACAAAAGCTCATTGCGGACCATCAGGCTGCTGCTGCTCGAATGTAACTCAAGATGCGCTTTTTGCATAATCGCCTTGAATTCTTCCCTGAGAACTTGGGTGCTGTTAGCAATGAGAATGGTGAACGCTTTCACCAAGACATTTCCGTCATGGAGTAGCGCTACAGTGAAAAGCACAAGCCTACTACCATGGGTAACTTTTACTGGTTCCTGCAGCTTAAGGACATTGGATCATACAAACGACGACTTCGGCGAAGTCATCATTTCCCACCGTCAAACTGCAGAATGTAGTTAGGGATGAGTGTAGTAGTGTTGTATTAAACGTATTTGCCACATACGTGCATATTGTATCTGTTGTTATTCACTACATTAAATTATAACTCGTTGGATATAGACTGAACATTACTGAAAACAACAATGTTACCTGACGTGCTAGGTAACATCAGAGCACATTGCTACGATAAGTGGTGTATTCTATAAGATAGAGACACAGGAAATTCTGTTACAGGGAATAAACTTCTTGCTGATCTGTGTACTTACATAAAGAAGGATGACAAAAGAAACTTAAAACCTATGAATCCGTAATGTACAATGATGCGAGGAAAAAGTGCGTCCAGCAGTGCCCACCCACATCTAAAGAGAGTATGCCCACCAACCCACAAGAACGGGTACTTGACTCGACGCCTCCGCGGAGTGAACACTCAAATCACAATCAAAGAAAAAAAATGTATAAGAATAAGAGTGAATACAAAAATAGTAAGAGATAAGATAAAAAATAAACTATACGAAGAGCCTCGTTTCGCGTTCGGTTCGCAGGCCACCCATGGTACATGAGGTCGCTCGCTTCCCTGTCGACCACCCTATTGAGTAGGCTTCTCACTCCTACTTCACACCAGTGTACTGACTCATCTGCAGAGACCGAGGTACAGACGTCAATTGCTCTTTTTCGCCCGCTCCACGAGTGCGTCAAATCATCAAGTCCCACGATGTGAGCCCGAATTTGGCCGTTGTCGAAGCCAGAGCACCAGTCATGTGTCGCAACTCATCCGCTCTGTGTGAAAACAACGCACAGTCGTCGGCAAACAGCAACATACGGATAGTTGTCTCACGGACTAGAGTTCTCGCACCGAAACGACGGATGTTCAGCAACCCACCATCAATACGGTGCTCCACACGAACACCGTAAGCACAAGCGGCATCAAAAGCACAAGACAACATTGCACGAAGATATATATTAAACAGAGCAGGAGCTAAGGCACAGCATTGCTTCACACCAGAGACAACTGCAAAGTCATCCGAGGTCTCTCCACTAGGCTGCACCGACGCTCGCATACCACTGTGCAGACATTCAAGTAAACTTACAAACTTACGCGTGCAACCAAACTTACCCAAAACCAGCCACAATGACTCGCGGTTCACCGTTTCTAATGCCTTGGTGAAATCAACAAGAAGCGAGTACAACGGCTGGTGTCGTTCTCTGCACTTCTCTTGCAACTGACGAGCCGCAAACATCATATCTAGAGTGATGCGACCCGAACGGAATCCGCATTGCTTTTCCGCCACGTTAGGTTCCACAACCTGGCTGACGAGGCGGTTGAGCAGGATTCGGGCAATCACCTTGCCCACATAACTCAGCAAGTTGATGCCACGATAATTCGTGCAATATTGTTTGCTCCCTTTGCCCTTGTACAGTGGTAGCGCAAGGGCATCCTTCAGCTCAAGAGGCACCTCCTCCTCAATCCACACTCTTTGTACCATGTGGTGCAGCGTAGTCAACAACGCGGGTCCGCCATGTTTCATTACATCAGGCTGGATCCCGTCGGCCCCAGCACACTTGCATTTTCACAGCTGAGCAACTGATCTCTGTGTCTCATCCAGTGTCGGCGGGTCTCCCGGACTCGCCATTACATCGTGCTGATTCAGACCGTTCAAATTTGGCGAGCCCATCTCTGAAAGGTTATTCAAGAAACAGTCAAAGTTATTACGTCCGATCTGCATTATGTCTGCAGTCTGTGTCCAGGTACTGCCTGAACTACCATCGATTAGCGTCCTCATCGGCTCCAACCACGGTCCATACTCCGCCTTCAGGAAGTCAAATTGTTCCTTGTGTTGGCGGCGTTCGGCGTAGCATTCCATCTACTTCGACTTCTCCGTCCCCCATGCATTTTTAATGCGACGAAGCTTGCGAGTCAGTCGTCATCTAATTCTGCTAAACTTCCTCTTCTTCCCCAAGTCACTGGGGTCTGCCACATGTGCAGCAAATGCTGCATTCTTCTCCGACACAAATGTGACTATCTTCGCACTGTTTTCATCAACCCAATCAGGACGCTTAAAGTTTGCGCGCCCGATGGTCTCCTCGGCAGCAGCTGTCACCTGGTCGCGAATGTGGTGCCACAGGTCGCCCACTGTGACTGTGCAGTCCACGTCACACAGGTGTGCATCCATCGTCTGCTTCAGCTCAATACGTCTAGCCCCAGTGCTGAGGGAGAGAATGTTAACTTTACGCCGGTTCACGGCGGCAGTGCAATACATCGATTTACGAAAATATATGTACAGTTTGGTCCGCACCAATTTGTGATCAGTGCCACACTCAGCTCCACGCAGTACACGTGTCATGCGCACTTCACGCATATCACGCTGAGGTACGAGGACATAGTCGTGCAGGTGAGCGTGACCACTCCGTGGGTGCGTCCAAGTTGCTATATCACTCGCACTCAGTGCAAACCGAGTGTTCGTGATCGTCAGGCCGTGGGTGGCACACAGTGAGAGCAGCCTGTCACCATTCGCATTCGCTGAACCAATGCCATGCGCACCGATAACATCTGTCCACACCGATGCATCACGCCCAACGCGCGCGTTGAAATCACCCAGCAGAAATAGTCGGTCGCTCTTCGGCACAGACCGTATCACGGAGGATAGCTCAGTGTAAAATTGATCACGGGTGTCATCAGGATAACACATGGTCGGACCGTACGTCCTTATACGTGCTTATAAAAGTGGTAAACTTACCTCTTCCGAGTCGTAGGCGAACAGTCATCAGTCGCGCGCTGATGCCTGTTGGTTTACCCACCAGCTGGCCATGGATGCGATCGGATATTGCAAATCCGAGCCATGTTCAGGTGGTGTTCACGTGGCGTTGCCCACCCAGTAGAACGTGTAGTCAGCACCTGCTTCATGCAAGTTATCTTGCTCAGCGAGCCGAGTCTCACTGAGCGCCGTAATATCGATGTTGCAGCTCGCCAGTTGCATCGCGACGAGTGCAGTGTGTCGCTCCGGGTGCTCGCTGGAGTTGCGGTCCAGTAGTGTGCACACGTTCCAGCACCCGATGCTGAGCGCTTTGCACGCAAGCATACGATTGCATTGGTGAGCAATCGCGCTCAAGGTGGCGGATGTGCTTCGGAGGTTTGCTTGAGGGACTCTACACAGAGCCTTTGGCTGAGTAGCCTGACCCACAAGGCAGTGGGGAGCAGATCCAGCTCGGGAATGTGATTGCAGAGACAGATTGGGATCCGCTTGAGATCCATCATAGGCAGCTTTGGAGGTACTGGAACGATTTGTATATGTTCTACGACCGTAGTAGGATACGCACCTGCGACCATGGCTAGACGCAGGTGGGTTTTGGCGGGTTTGCACCAATTTGACCAGGAGCTGCCTGGCTTGAGGCAGGCAGTAGCAAACCATTGAACACCCGGAGGTGCCATCCCACCGTCAGAGACAATGCGCGGTGCTCGTGCTCTACGCCAATCGTGCTGTGAGTTTATAACCCGTAGACCTGTTGTCTCCTATGGCTAGATTTTACGGGAAGGGCCATCGATCACCTCTTATCCTCCCAAGAGGATGGACTAGGATACTGGCAGTGCGCCCACACCCGACAGGAGAACGACTCGGATCCTCAGCCAAAAATTTCGATTAAATGAACACCCGAAGGGCAGCGGGTCTAGCACATGGTCAGTTCACTGACTTATGCGGATTGGTGTCTTGGATCTTAGCAGGGAGAAGGGCGTAACCCATCTCCCACCCAGCAGTCGACACGAGGAGGCGTCCAAAACATAAGCACACGGCACGACCTTAGCAGCAGTGGGTAGACCATCTGTCAGGACAAAGTCATCACCAGCCTCAGGGCACCATGGGCTCTACCGCCTATATATATATATATATTTATATATTTATATATATACGGGGTGTTACAAAAAGGAGGTACTCTCTCTTGGACGGGCTATTAATAATGTAATTTTTAGTAAGTGATTAATAATGTATCTTTCAAATTCAGATGCAGCTAACCCTTCATAATGACACACGCACAACTAACGTTTGAAGGAGAAAAGATTATATTAAAAGCTTATGTTAACGTGCACGAGAATGTCATGGAAGTGCAAAGACAATTCTACAGACAGTTTCAGAAGACTCCACCAACTCGGCGTACCACTGCTGGAATCAGAGATAAATTTGAAGCGTACGGAATTATGCACAATGTCAGTAAGCAACGCTCCGGAAGGCCAAGAACATCTACCAGCCCCAATAAATACAAACAATTCGAAGTAGCCCTTTCCCGATCCCCAAAGAAAACCGAATGACAATTGAGTCGTAAAATAGTTATACCAAAATCGAGTGTTCATCGAATATTGAAAGAAGATCACTAGAAATGTCGCTTCAAACTCTCAAGGAAGGTGATTCTGATCGTGAGTTTAATTTTTCTTATGGTATCTGAACTAATTCGCAGAGGATGCAATGTTTCCAGAGAAAAATCTTTACAGCAATTAGGCCACTTTCAAGTTAATTGGTTCAGTCAACCGACATAATTTCACATATTATGCCCGTGAAATTCCACATTTAGGTGTGGAATACCAGTGGAATCTACCAGATGCTACAGTGTGATGTAGAATGTCAGTATTGAGGGTACTTGGACCATACTTTCTTGATCAAACTCTCAGTGATCCAATTTACTTAAACTTACTGATGGAAAATGTCGGTCCAGGGATGGAAGAGATGTTTGGGCGCGAGGAGATTTACTTCCAACAAGATGGAGCTTCTCCCTACTATCATCGTGATGTACTTGCTTACCTCGATGCAACACATCAAACAAATGGATTAGCAGAGATGATAGTGTTGAATTTCCTGCGCGTGCACTATACCTTACGCCGATGGATTTCTTTTTATGGGGATATCTCAGATAAGGTTTATGCCACAAAACCAATGACAGTAAGGAGTTTGAAAAATACGATTCGAATACAATGTCTTACAATTCCAAATGAAGTGTTTGACAATGTTGTTGAATCTATCGTTGGACTTTATCTACTGTGTTTGGAAAATGAAGGAAGGCAGTTTGAACTTTTGCGAACATGACGGAATGAGAGAGCACATGCATCTACATGACCATAAATAATGGGTTCTACATCAATTCCTTTATTTATTAAATAATCTTCTTAAAATCAATTATGTTTGTCAAGACACAGTTAATTACAAACAAAATGCATGGGTAGTGAAAGGTCAAAGAATGAGTACCTATTTTTGGGACACCCTGCATACATCCGAGTTAGTTTTTCATATATATATATATATATATATATATATATATTGATTAATTTCTGAGGAGAATCACTAAAGATGGACGCAACCAAACAACTACCACCAATTCAGCAAAGCGCTAAACGACTGTTTCGTTCTAGGGAGACTCGCCATTTGAACGCACCGATCGGATTCTGCCGGATCCGAATGCATGACCTTACGCTTAAGAATCGGCGACTTTTGCTACTGGGCCAAGAGTAATGGCAGCGAACCGTCATGACTGATTTCCAACCAAGATACAGTGCAGCTCATCCACACCGTCACGCATGTTGTGAACGTGCAAAGGACAATGCCGGCCCCCAGGGCCATGACTTCCTTTGCGGACCGCCACCAATCGAGATTGCATGGAATCTGCTAAGGCAAATACTGAGTATTCGTGAGTTGTAGGGGGATTTAATCTGTTTTTGTGAATATTACTAAAAGCTATAAAGTGCTCCCCAGGTAGCCAGTGCCTGTTATTGCTGTCAACGTCACAACGAACTAACAGACGTAAAGTAGGAAATCTTGAGTTGTAAACCGTATATACCTGGCCTCCAATCCCACTTGCATCATTTTGCGGAGGCTAACTGGTCTTCGAGAATTTAACAGCAGTAAAAGTCACTTTGGCCTCAGCCACAGGATAGAGTGCAATGGTCGTTTACTTGTGCCAGACATTGGGATAACGCATATACACAATGACCACCTTAGTGGTCCTGTTTGACTTAAAGATGTCGTTCGGTTTAAATGAACATAACTATTTGGCACCGGATCGTAAAAGGCATTCCAGAGGAATTATCTCTTCCAGAATCACTATACAATGAGCACCAAATTCACACAACGATCTATAGGAGCCTGTCACTGGAACTCGTAGAGCCGCAGCATCGTCCTCACCCTTTTCAGATTTGCGGCACCATAACTCCGTATACTTAAAGTACTACGAAATAGCCAACAAGTCTGCTGTACCTGGAGGATATAGTCCTCGTGTGATCCAGATCAGCCCAGGTACAAACGGATATGTTAACACTTACGCAGTGCTTTATATGCATCAGTACGTACCGCTTTTCTACGAAATTCAGGATAAAGTGACAGAGCTCCTAATGTAAATGCCCACTGCCTGCCGCATCACGTAAGATGACAAATTCACCTGCTAGGTCATTGTACGAACATGTTGATATCAGCTGGCAGCCCATAAGTCAGCACTGCCGACGTACGCCGTATAACGTCAGACCAGTTAGTGCTTCAGTAGATCGGTTACTTGATACCCGAGGTCACCATTGACTAAGATGCGTACTGTGCAGGCATGTGGTCCCAATAACCCGAGGCTCTACCGTTTGCAGGTACTGTATCAAGTGACGTTTATTTTCGAATTAGTCAACTGGTGACACTTCACGAAGTTATGAAGCATCTAAGCGCAATTTTGGTGGGACTAAAACGTGTGTTGTTCTGGGACAGGAGATCCGGGATCGAAAACATTATTGGCTATCAGTCCCTAGTGAAATGTTGAAGGACCAAATCAGTTACACCCCTGCAGCTAATTTGTTGCATCCATTTGCAAGTCTTTTACCTCATTTTTCCATTGACGGATGGTCATTTAGTCTTATAATAGTCATGGTGCAAACAGACTGTAGTTTGCGCTGACAAATCGGATCGCGATACATTCTAGGATAAATCTTGTCTATTCTGTCAATGGACACATATGCCAATACCAAAAGATGGATTCCGGATTATTGCGACGAGCCATGTTAGTGGTCTTTGCTATCCGTGTTCGATTGTCTCTGAATAAACAGTAAACACAAGCATGAAGCTGTTCGTAGAACGCAGTGTTTAACGCCTGAGCTCTACTAGTTAGGTTCTTCCTAATTTCCTCTATTCGTGGTGATTAATTTGAGTCATCACATTCACAAACTGGTAGTAGTGTACTGGTGTGATTCGTGAAACTGGATAGAGCAATGTCGGAGATCGATTAACAGATGAGACATTAGATGAATACTCATTCGACATAGGTCGAACAAAATGTGTACTGTGGACGAGTTACAAGGAGGTGTAACGGCAGCCTGATGCTTTTCTAGGTTCGCGATGGCCGTCCGACTGATGGCACCTGAGTTTTCTATGTTCTCTATTATTGTCTTGTCAGTTTATTATATTGAGTTTTCTTGGATAGCATTTTCATAGTGAAGGATAACCACGACGCTGTCCGCACGTGTTAAAGAAGTATATTCTCGTGTTACCGGGATACATGCACTAAATGCCCTTACCGGTGGAGTGCTGGCTCTTATTTACTACCGTATTCTCTTCTCGGCAGATTGGATGTCATCTAAGCGGATATCATTTTGAAACACTAGAAATTCGATAAGCCACTTCGGAAAATTTCGAAAGTGAGGACTGTTCGAGACGCCCAGTTGTAAGTGGTTGACGCATTATCATCCGTGAGCAACCGAGTCACCCGCCTACCAAGTTGACGCTCATACCATGACCACTAGGTCGGAGGGGTGATCTAACATCCTATAGTAATGTGTTCGTATGCATATAATAACACAAATAAAATATAAACACTTTGTGTCATTGCTTCATCTCAGTATACTACGATGAAACAGGACAAGTCACATCATTGGGAACACGTATTCTCCATGCTTAGGGCTTACTAGGGCTGACTGTGTTGACTTGGAGCCTCTTCTGGTATCTCCGACAATGTGGGTTGCAGGTCCTTTTGCGTATGATCAGGCTGCTCCGGAGACGATTGTAATCCTGTCGTTTGGGGCTCAGGTGCCGATGGCGTTTGAGCTCTTTCTTCTTTATGATTACCTACGTGTCCAAATTAACATTGGATTAAGAAGGTATTTCAATAAGTGTCAAGACACAAGAGTCACTGCGATTGACAACATAAAAGAGCTGGTACTTGATTCCAACAAGCCACGCAACCACCCATGCCTTCTAGAGGAGTTCATTTTCATATCCATAGGACAGTGAAAATAATTCGTATTTTCGCATTTATCCTGGTCATATTCGCATGGTTGGCGCAGTCATATACTACACAAGTATGCACCCAAGACATCCCGATTGCCTCCGTTGCTTCAAGCATAGAAGAATCAGGGGAACAAAAGAAGTTCAACCGCTTCTTTCTGATAGAAACAACCCGGCAGATGCCGATGCATACAGTCTGGAAATGAGGGCGTAGTGTACGCATACGCGCATAACAAGAAGTGCGCTGCTTTCCGAAATTTTGTATCTAAATCGTAGTCAGCGCTGCAACGAGCTACTGATTGTACGGAACTGACACTTCCATATAGGAGGGTAGAAGAAAGCACTCGAACTTATTCGCTGGAACAAAGTTAGCAAGCTGACTTCTCGCAGCTGATTGTTCGCACGTATCTTATTTGATGGTGCCGTTTGACGAAACATGTAGATGAACGCCAGTTGGCGCCGTCGCGCACTCTACGGTTACTCGCACTTATTCCTCTGAAGCAGCCGGGTTCGACCAACTTTTTGATCTCATAGCAAAATTGCAAAATCGTGTGGTTGGTGAGCTTCAAATCTCGGTTAGGTGACACAGTTTCACCCGATCCGAGAGGCGCATCGAACTGTAGTTCTTTAAGTTAATATTAAAATTATAGTGAATATTTGCAACGAGTTCCCACAGTCATTGTGATGTTACGTAACCACAGACTAACGAAAGACCCACGCAAATCTGACAACTTCAATTTTGGGGGCAACCGCCGCGAAACAATTACCTAGATCCTGATGATACCATTATTTTCATGAACCAGGGTCGAAACAACTCACAACAGATTCGACTTAACAATGGTTAAAGACCTATCGGAACCTACAGTTAGAGCGGCTGGCAACCTTGCGACATGTTTGAAGCTTCATCTATCTATTCTGAGTCGCACTGAGGTCGGCATGAGACCACTATGTAAGACTCAGGTTCTCCCTTAAACTGGCTCACTGCACAATAAGCGGTGGAGCACTTTATAATTATTTGGTTAGATGCAACTTGTAAAATCAATCCAATTTATTTATGGGTCATCTGGATAGGCCTTAAAGCCAAAAGACGGACAGCTCAGATAAGTTTTGCGAATTCGATCGCTTCACTGTCATTTATGATGGATGGGTAGTCGTTTGTTGAAACAATCGGTACCGGAGCTAACTATCCGCTTGGTGAACTTGGTCGGGGATATTCAGGACTAGTACGCTTTCACATTGAGGCCATTTAAGCTAGGTTGCCGTGAATTGAAACGGCCTCAATAGTCTCTAACTCACTTATTCGGTATCCATCACTGCTAATGTATGCTCTTTGCCATCGGTTGAGGTCAAACAAGCCAATTAATCACCGAGCACTGCGGGATACATTTTTTAATGAGAATCCTTCGTCAACCTAAAGCTTTATTGGAGGAACGCAACGACTTTTTCTGCTGGAGAAAGACTGCTGAGTTAAAATGAGTCAAGAAAATCAACGACGATGCTGTGCCAATAGGCAGAAACTGAATATATAACAAGCAAAATATGTCCCTGATGGTTATACCTGTGAAAGTTAAATAGTGTGACTGATCACGCGCACTCATTAGAGGAAGATGTCAGACAAAGCATGGAATACCCAAGGAGTTGGAATCTTTTGTAGCTTTCTTACTTCCTCAATTATTCTTAAGTTCGCAGTTCGTATCATTCAGCACGTAAAACTAAGATAACATCATGACTGCAAATTACCGAACATAGTCAAACTGATGTTTGATTAGCTTACCTGCACTTGGTTCTATAGGCTCAATTTCAACCGTTCTGATTCTCGGTATAGATGATCGCCTGAGTTGATCTGATCGATCGCCTGGGCCCTTGACCACATTCTTGTCGATGACATATAGCTCTGGTTTTTCAGACTTAGAAATAAGAAAGGAATACCGTGAGATCGTTATAGGTTTTTAAATGGTTTTGTGCCATTTTACAAGAGTTCTGAGCTCAGCAAACAGTTAGATATGGAGACCTCCCGGTATGCTCTTCCGCCGTCAGGTGTAAATAAGAAACAGCCTACCAGGAACATGTAGTATAGTGTGATAGCGACCGGCGATCGCTGCATCATGTCAGTTACCATTATGTGTAGTTTCCCATTGAAGGAAACGGATTAGACATCCTGACAGCAGCAATGGTTTTACCAAAAGAATGCTGATGCAGACCTTACTGACCGACTTCACTTAAGAAATTCGAAACATGAAGTTCTCTTTATACTTCTAAATAATAGCAGAAGACGAATGTTGTGGGATGACTGTGTTATTTTGTGCATTCTCATCGGTCACGTACATGCAAATAACAAAGAAACCAAAATAAGATCACATCAAATCGATTGTTGGTTGACTGTTTTACGATTGGTGCGTTACTTGCTACCACTGTTGGCTTAGTGTCTGTGTTCAAAAACTGGTGACAGTGACTGTAAGACTGCCGTGATGGCGACTAACGCACCAATCGCAAAACAGCTGAGCAGCACTCAAGTTAATATGATCTTAATTTTGTCTCTCTGGTATTTGCACACACGTGGCAGAGGAGAATGCACAAAATGACATTGTCATCTTACAACATTAGTCTTCTGATATTCTTATTTGACCGACTTCAGTTGGATGCTAAACCAAGCGCAGTAATCGATTCTTGCGGTGCTCGGTAACAAAAAGGCAGACCTGGTATGTTACGACTCGGCTTAGTGTGAAGTGAAGTGGAGTTGAAAGCAGTCTGGGTCCAATCACTTGTGATTGTCGCGTTGCAGGGTAATCATTTTGACTAGTGGGAATAACAAAGATAAAATGGAAAGAACCCCTTTAGCAAATTAAGCTAACGTCTAATCTCATAAATAGCAGATGTGTCAGCTTCGGTCTTATTTAAATGAGACTGTTTCGAATGTCTCTCTGTGGACTAGTACAGTACTGTCAAACTGGTGCAAACTCCTATGAGCGTGTGCCTCCCGGATGAGAAAGCCGATAGCCTACCAGTGATGGAAGATAACTCGACATACCTATCCTCAAGCAATTTTGCATCCGGTGGTTCGTACGTCCACTGTTTGCTAGCTCATGTGGCATAAGCGAGAACGCATGAAAGTGAGAAGCCTTGTTGTATGGATAACGCCACTGTTGTTCACATCTCACAAGCTGTGTTTATGTATCACATACGAGACATTTCCAATGGACTGTTAGCCACTGGTTGCCGTGCATGTGTAGTTTGTAATGTGTAATACATAATGGGCATTTGTGCGCAATGAGGATGAGGACCAGATGCTTACAAATCCAATATCGTCACATTAAATACCTTCCATAAGGGGGTAAAAATCAACGGTAGCGAAGTGGATGCCCCCAATTTTGTGACAATGCTAGATTCGAACGTAAGATACATTTCTGAACAGGAGCTTTAGCAAGAATTTCGCCATACATTCGGCCGACAAATATGTTTTATAGAAGAGTAGTAGGGTGAGTTGAATGGTATAGGTAGAAATTCGTCACATCTCGACTCACATAGACAGCCATCCCACGCCCAGAAAAGCACTGTACGCGTGTTTCGTCATTTCGGGAATCGTCAGCAGTGCGCTTGTAGGGCTCGAACCTGCAACTCGACTGTTGCCAATCTGTGGTTAAGATCACTGAGCTACGGGGACAGCAACGACCGTCGTGAACAAGTCACTAGATGTGATATAGTTGGTTTCACATAATGTTTGCATAATTGTGGGAATAGTAGACCTGGGCCATGAACTGGCCAAATGCTTGTATATCAAATCAAATCAGTCCGCATGGTGCTCTTAATTGCCACACTCCCTGAACGGTGCCATGATCACGAGGTGGTGTCATGAGGTTTTACCTACCAATGCATGCTCTGCGTGTTAAGCGAATGGGTACTCGCTGCGGAATGATCATACTTTCAGTTCGCACGCCCGTAATCTTGTTCCAACGAATATACTCCGGATTTGGGGCGGAAGTTGCGCGGCGCAAAGTGCTTGTAGTCTCTCTGTGAGCAAGTCACTGATGGTCAAGTCAACATTAGGGAGGGTTAACTCCAGAAACGGATGCCTTTAGCTGTAGAGAACCAAAGAAACCTAGAGAATAGGTTAAACGTGCGTTTACGTAAAACTGGCCAGTCACCCAACGATCCTGGATCCTAGATACAAACCTCTCAGCCGCAGCCCTCAAAGTCGGTGTTGAATCTGGTGCGTGTTGATGTAACTGTAAGCAACACAGCGCGGCTTATCTGTTGTAACTCTGTGGACAACGAGGACGTCAGAGAGGCATTCCGCTACGGAAAAAGAATGTCATTAACACTACACGTCGGAAAGTTCACTAATTAACGGGGGACTTGTAGCACCGTAGTATACAAAAAAAATTATTAAGCAGAAAAGTCAAACAAAATACGAGCAGCTCGTGGAGGCTTGTACACCAGGATGCAACAGAGTTGCAAGGCAGTGACCTAAAACACATGTACGGCTAGGTCGTTTTTACCTTACCGCATGGACTGGGTGCATCCTGTTGTTAGTTAGCCCACGTCTTTCTGCTTTGGCTCTCATTTTCGTTCAACTAAGTAAGGTATTTCTGACAGTCTCTTTTAGACTATAATGTGTTGGTTTGTGTGTGTTTTTCCCGGTACCGCTTCTCCCATCTCCGTCAGTTTTAATCCTTAGCCTTGGTGTAGAGAACCATGACAGCTGAATCTACTGCATTTCGATGCTCGAAACTCAGTCGATGAAATAAAATGCGGAAGATTCCACTCATCATCGGTATACACGAATAAGTCACATCGAAGGCACTGAAAAACCATACGAGGATCTGCGAAGGACCTACGAAGTGAAATGGTCAAGATTTGTGACCGATCGCATTAAGTTCATTATTTATCCCATCAACCTGTGATTTTCGTTGGTGGTGCAATTTCGTAGTGAGAGTGCCAAGGCAACGACATGGTATCGGAACCTGGCGTGATCCCAATTGACGCATCTTGGTGTGATCATCAGTGCTGTTCTCCAGTGCCGTCGTTGAACAACCGGACACGTGAACCCACTTCAATTGAAACGGTCCCCTTGTGATACTTTAAAAATCGACACGAATGTTGTGGACCTTGTGGTGCCAGTGTCATCCTTGTTTCCACGGAAGAACACCTACCGATAAGCTTACATCAATAATGTCGGCGCTTTGCCCCATGCACTTTCGACAGCTCTCAATAGTCCAAGCAGGTCAAAGTCGAGCACAAAAGATTTCCCCTTGCATGCAAGTGTTGGTGACTGCTACGTGGTTCTTGCAGATTTACAACACTTGTACATTCATGCTTACTGCTGAGGCCCTCAGATATCAACTTTTAATAAAGCGACACCGAGAAGGTTATCGTGGGAAGTGGACAACTAATTTCCTCAGTATTTTCGAACATATAATTCATTAAGTAGAAGTTCGTCACATTTGTACTCAGCCAGTCAGCCATCAAACGTGCGGAAAAGCACTGTACGGCAATTTCATCCCATCTGGAATCATCAGCAGTGCACATTTTATCTGTTCCGTGTAGGACCAGGACTCGCGACTCGACTATTACCCGTCCATGGTGGGCTAAGTTGAAGGTAACGGCCGACGTGACTAAGTTACTAGATGTGATACAGCTCTACTCACTTTTCAATGTTAGAACCTGGGAGTGCATTCCATATTCTCTATCTGAACGCTAAGTTACCTTGCGGCATATTTCGGTTTGGAAGAATTCTGTGGTTTACTGCACATTGGTCATTTGTGGGGACGGTGGAATATGAGTTTACAGGTTGATGGTAGGATTCACAATACTGTGTAGCTTAAAGATGGTCACTACGCACTGAGGATATTACGAGATTATTCGAATTTGACCATGTATACCAAGGTCCGTTGGACGCACCGAGACAGTAGCATTGAAGTCCTTTCTTAGCTGTCAGAAAGCAGGATCTCCAGTGGCCCACTGGAGTGCATGTCGAAACAGAATCACTACCGGTGGTTTGATCATGCCCCTCTCATGTATGCTAACCAGCCACTTGTGTGTGCATTATTCTACTGTGATGTCACCAGTTGTATATCACCTTAATGTGGCTGGTCAGTGGTAAGACGAAAGGCTTGAAAGAATTCACCCTGAGTCCTAGTAGACTTGGTGCTTGTTGTAGTTTAGCATGGAGCGTAAACATCATGTCAGGTCAATGGCGAGATTCTCCATCGGACATGGTACAGTAGCGAAATCAACAGCGTTGTTGTATTCGTCATCCTATACCTGGGCTTTATACATTGGATCCCACTTCTTATCATTCCGCTTTGAAATATCATTATATACCATCACTGTCAACATATTTACTATTTATACCATTACTAAATTGAGGATGCCATTAGTGGTCACTGGATCCACCGCACTTCGGTATACGGCCAGTAGGTAATTGCTTCACCGAAAACTTGACCATTCTGATTACTGAAACTGCACCCGAAGTGGGGATCTTTTGACGTTTATGAGGTGAAAGGTCGAAAAAGACTTATCTAGAGAAGTTCATCAGAAGTTGAAATCGCACTATTGATATCGTTCTGCGTAGACCGATCATGCATCACCGTGCAGCGTCTACAGTTATCAAAATGCAGCAAGTTGGGGTTTACTTTGATCGGAGCCAATTTCACGCACACTGCCTTTTTCAGGTCTATTCTCCGCATGATTCGCCTCAGGCGAGTATACATAGTGCGGTCAAGTGACCATCGTTGAACTGTAGCTCAAGGTCACCGGTGGGCGTAACCACGGTAGCCAACGGACTGACCTCATAATATGTCGCTCTGCGTAACATCTCAGCTGCTTTCGAATACCCAAACAATCGTTATTACGAAGAATTTCGCTCCAGGGAACTAGCAGTCACGTGCTGCTTGGTGCCGGCAGGACTCTGCGTTAGGCAGATTTTTCTACCGAGGTCGGTGCACATATGATCTTGGAGTCTATGTCTACACTAAAGGTTACTTAAATGGATGGGAGAAGCGTCGCTTGTCCTGACTCAGCAACCAAAAAGGTAGAGGTTTCGGCTAACATTCCAGTGGTCCCGGGTTCGAGGCCTGCTATCCACCCGATGAGCTCGAAACGTATCGTGGTGTGCAGTGACTTAGGGTGAGCAACACCCAATTTCCATCTGCCTCGGATGGCCAGTTCAAATCATAGTGACGCGCTATTCTTCAATACTTGAGCTCACTTTCTCTTGAATACAGCGTGCACACCTGCTATGCAATATGAACCCTCTTTAACACCCAATAGAGCCACTTCGGTCGTATGCGCCACGTAGTACTGAACGTTTATTGTATATTTCAGATCCTCCGTCCACTATAGTAATTCGGCGAACTGATACTCCTGCAACCGCATCAAGGAATTGGGGCTATCCCAACGTTGCGAATTTGAATAGTGAAACAACTTTGACTGCTAGTTAAAACATGACTGAGGTTCAGGATAAGTAGGCCAAGGGGAATAAAGTCTGCTTTACCACTTCCTGACCCCATAGCCTTGTACAATAGCACTGTTGTGTGGTTGAATCCAGCCTTTAACAGTCCGTAAAATAATGACACTCAATAACATCCCCATCAGTAAGAGTTCCACTGGTAACCACATACCACTTCCTTTCCGGTATGATATCCAGCAGTCAGTTAATGTAATGGATTCTCAGTTAGGTGAGTTAGCACAGTGCGTCCGAATTTTGGAATTTTCAACGATATAAACGACAATTCAGTCTTCCAGAGCAGATTGTCGTATGTTTCAAGTGGGAGATATATCGCCACCTCGAAGTGGCTTGAACAGGTGTCATTAAGTAAAGGCCACAACAGTCCAAGACAACTTGAAAATTCCCATTTGAAGTTAAAAAAAGAGCACGAAACCATAGGTGAACAATTGTTTTCGATGATTCTCTTCATCATCGAAAACAATTGTTCACCTATGGTCTCGTGGCCCTTTTTTAGATCCTAGACAAATGGGTCACCAATGTGGTGAACTGACCAGAATCATCGATTAGAAAGTACTTACCTCCTTTCGTAGACCTCAGGTTCGTATTGTATATGCAATGCACGAGAAAGAAGCTTCATCTGCATCACAGTGCGGTCTCGTGACATCTACTCACCACCAGAACCCGTTCACTCAACGTTTTGTGATCACTGGGAAGAGGGCTCCCATTTCCCATGTCTGTCCAAGTGATACCAGAATGATGATACCAGTGTGTACGATTCGTAGATACATTCACGACGATGGTAACTAATTTTCCTACCCTATAATGAGGGTTTACTTTCAAATTTCATTTCATTCATTTCTTCCCCTCTAGATCACCAAGTCTTGGATCAAGCTGCCACCCGTATCTCCAGAACAGCCGATCATATAGATGCAGTGTCACCGAACACAGGCCACTCAAAGGCAGTCGCCGGAGAAAACGTGCAAGTGGTTTGCAATCTCTTGTCACCGTGTACGCGCATCAGGTGCTCGGAACTGAAGATAAGGCCAATTCCCGCCCAATAGCTACCTATCTTTTCTATCAATTTGTTTTCTGGTGTGGATGATTGGATAAGGACAGATAGTCCGCATCAATCGAGAGGAAGCGCTTCGGGCAACCGGCTGGCTCAGTGCAGTTAAATGTAGCAACTACCGTGTGGACACCTAAGAGTATCGAATCCAGTCACTGAGATCCGGATAGTCAGGATGATAAAAAAAATTAGAATGGTAGAAAGAAAGGGAATGACGAGAAATGCCAAATGGATTGATTTACATAGTCACTTGTGTTGAAAAACCAGTGGTCACAGACAAGGCGGTAAATGCATGTGGCCCTTCAATTATGATGCGTCGGTGGTGTTCTTTCATGATGATAGCTATGAAAATGGTTTGGATGCAAATCAGTCATGAGCAAAACCTCCTGCTAACTGACTGCTTGGTGTTAGAGCACTCACTGTCTGTCTGGATTGTGGCACCCAATCTCAACTGGGGCTACGGTTTATTTTGAAGTCAGTCTCTGTCATTCTGATCACTGCGGTTGTATCTGAAGTGAAGGACTTTGATATTGCTCTCTCCTATCACTACTGCACTCCATGACATGTTTCGTCCCTGTTGTGACTTTTTAGATAATGATGGACCCAGCAAGTGCTCGGGACGGCAGGGATTGACTGCAACGTCAGCCGTGGCCTCAAATGAGAGTACGCGTCGCAATCCACACACGGCGGGTGATCCAAAACTCAAAACTCAACTTCTAACTGCTCTGTTAAACACTGCTCGAGACGATCAGTGACCTTTTAATTATAGTGTAAGGCGCCAAACACTACGGGCCTAATTCTACTCCCAGCTCAGGCTTCCCCACCTGATGAGTCCAAAAAAGGACGAAGCCGGCGGTAGTGGAGTACATGGACGGGAGAAAGCAGCTCCAAACTCTTCACCTCGTAACATTCTTGTCTGCACAAGGGAAGTGCTTTCGCACGTGTCTAAACCGTTCTTCAGGGATACTGGTCGATGAGGGAATGTGTACTATTCAGATCTGAACTGTGCACTCAGGAAGCAAATTCGTCAATCTGTGACAGAGGCCACCGTTTGTCAAGCACTATATGGAACCTATGTTCAAGCGGTTTGTTCGTAGACATAAAAATACAAACCCAGGATGAACTGCCTTCTCAATAGTTCTCATTACATTTCATGGCTAGCCTAATTTTCTGCCGCTGAGTACTCAGCAATGTCAGAAATTCCCAAAGCCGCATCACTGAGGCACGACACACCAGAGGGATGAGAAGGCATTTGAAAGCCGTTAAACAAACCATTTTGAGTTGATAATTTATACGCATGTGTGTGTATCCAATGAAAGAACCCTGTCTTCTCGTCTACTTGGAACGATTTGTAATCACCTCATTTCAGAGTGAACCCGATTAAATGCCAAATGACCGATTTCGCTGCGCAAATGTGATATGGGATCGGCGGAGACAGTTCATTATGTCGTCTATTGTTTTATCAACCGGTTCATATTATACATTACGTTTAACAGCAATCAGTAAACCGGGGAATCAGCAGTATAATAAATTTTATGAAGCAACAGGAATTTTTGCTAAAGATCACAGCCGATTTGCCCACCATGCATCCTGGAAGGTGCCGGATGGTAGCGGTTCTTACCTCTAGCTTGTCAACATTCTCCTTTTTCATACGGTTCATCTTCTTCTTATAATTTGGAGGTCATCGCGACTGCGACACACGGGTAGATGCCCTACAATTGCATACCCATGATATCTCCACTATCGATTAACAAGCCCTGCAGGGCATTTTCGATGTCCGATGGGTCCATCAAACAATAAGTAGCCAGCTTGAGTCGCCAGTGTTTTGAGTACTTCCTAAATTCCCCCATGACCCCCAATGCCGCCTGCGTTGTTTTCATGCATAAAACTAGTTTGTGTTTCAGGAGACACGATGCCCTCCCTTAATCGTGAATCGCTGATATAGCTATCCGGCTGATTGTCTGGTTGATAAACAGCAGCTAAGCGTATCCGCTTCCCGGTAGACAAGCCGAAGGATTTGGTGCACAGATTCGCTACGAAAATGACATTAGAAAGCTAGAGTTTAAGGGCACTTTTACAAATCTTGATTAATTGCGTGTATGGTCAATACGGCCCAGAAATTCTACCATGCTGCTCAAGTTCTCATCGTCAACAGGAGTCTCTGTCACAGGTAGACTAGGTGTAGGAAACGAAGTCGCTCACGGATAACCCACACTGTGAGTACGAATTCGTACTTGTCTACACGAACAATAATGATCGGACGGTAACTTATCGGATGAAATAACATACCAAAGCGGCTTCAGTGTGAAATTTCCCAACATCGCTCACACCCCCTTAAGTGCAGTGCTCAACTGTTAAACACCTACCGACAACGGGTCGCTTGGGTGAGGCTGTTCAGTGCTCAAAACTGCGGTGCGTCAAACAAGCCCTTACGCAGAGGCCCAACAATGAAATAACACCGCTGTCGAGCACAGCTCACTGGGTTAGTGATCAGAGCGTGCAGTAACCAGCCCTTATGTCCTGGGTCCGACTAAAAGCTCCGATTATCTCCATCTGAAGTCAGATTCAGGAAAAAAACGGTAGAGAGGTTCGATGTTTGGAGCGAGCAAAACCGAAACTCTCCACTTCGGATGTGGTCCCAGTGATCGAAATGACATTGGTTTACTTCAAAGTAAATCGTGACTCCAGTTCGGATTGCGTGTCCCATATCATACACACACACGGCGTGAACTACGAAAGCCAGCAAGGAAACCTTTATTTCTTTTATTTCCCCGAACATTTCACAATTAACCGGAAGAGAATAACTGCTTGTGTGCCCAAACTAAATACTAGACGGTAATAAACCACTCTGGAGATTGCAGTATCACTCCTTCCACTCCTTTCCACTTAAACCTCTTTGGTCGCATCCGCTGTTAGATTTGCGTGACCGACAGTTGTTGTTGGCGGTGATGCGAAGAATAGACATCCGATAGCTCTATGTCATCATGTGGTGCAAATTGTAGCATGATAAAACTTACCGCCGGAGGAAGAAAGTCACGGATCTGAAACAATTCCTCTTGATTTGTACGGATCTATAAAACGATGTTCCGATACACAGCGGAAGCATGACCGTCACTTACTCTTCCAAGTGAATGACCAACATTTTTGCAAAATACGTATTCGTCTGGCAAGAAGTCGGAGGTTACCTCCTTTTCCAAATATTCCCGAAATTGAACCAACGTCATATTTGCACCTGGACGAACGACTCCCGCAGATATAGTACCATCCAACAAATTGGAGAATGTGGTGTTCAGTTCCTGTTGCCACAGTTGTACGGGAACCACATAGACGTGTAAAACACTCGGAGGGCCTCGTTGATCAGTAGGCATTGACTAGGTAAACAATCGACCGTTTCTAGTATGGTCGCTTACTTTCCGTCCGGTTGGATCAGGAACTAACGCTTTGTTGCTCTCGCCTCAATACCACGTGTTCCATGGGTGATGCAACCAAGGAGTGAAAATGGCGGCATTAATGGCAGGTACGAAGTTGTGTACCAGGCTAAGCCACGGATGATGTGATTGGTCCATGCCTGATCAATAAAAGTTAACCTTGGTGACCTGATCATCGTTGAGACGGAATTCAGTAGCCTCATTTACGCAGTGGGTGTAAAAGTACTCAGATCACATTGTTAGTTTCAGAACTATTTATATTATGAAAGGATTGTGATGCTCAACCACTGATCTGAAAGGAATTACATAAATCATTGGGGGCATTTGATGAGGAATCAGTGGGATCGTTTGGAGAAGGCACCACCAGTTACCCGTTGCGCTAGTATTCTAGAACATCCACCACCAGAATATCGGTTGGGGTGAAACCGATGCCTTGGTGCACTCACAGCTACACTCTGAAACACTTGGGGTTAATTAGACAGTAACGCTTCCAGATGACACGTAACACGATATTGGAGAGGAACCAATAGCATCGGCTTTACACATCGAACAAGAGGCAACAACTTGCTCGGTAAACCATAGGTTGAAAATTGCGAGAGCAGTTCACCTCGTATTGTTGGAGCATTTCTCACTCATACCTCTGCCTTAGGTAATACATAAACGGAGATACGCGAAAGATGAAGCAAATAAACAGCTTCTGAATCGTGTGCCTGCACACATACAGGAACTGGCTTTTACCCAGTTAGCCCAACAAATCGGAGGTGCGGTACTGGATTACGGTACTGCATGAGAGCCCAAGAATGTTGACGAACAGAATAGGTTTTCTTCCCACCAGAACCTCACGTCACAGCTCCGCCTTGTTAATGCGAATGACATTACCTATTCAGAATTCAGTTTGTTTGATTGAATCCGCATCGTAGTTACAGATCGTTTGCTGCGAATCTATATGCCGAATGCCACTTTCTGGATTAAATCGGTTTTCTCATCATCTTCATCAATATGGATTAGTAGACTTCTCAGCATGTGCAATTCATTAAATCCAAACCAAACCGAATAGTAGATGGACATAATAAAATCCCACAGTTGTCATCATAAGGTCCTTGCGTGGGGCAGAGCACAGTTATGGGAAAATGGAGCTATGATTTATGACAGTTAAAAAATATGGGTGTAACATTTCCCTTAGCTTAGCAAAAGAAAGAATGACAAATTCGAAAACACCACAATCGGACAAAAAGAATGCGCATCGATGAAGCAAGTTAGTGGGAATGAGACTACGCAGTTAAGACTACGAAGTTACTATGGTTAGTGCTCATTGTGAAGAACAAGCAGATGGTTCACCCGCTGGCACTGATTTACTTGCGGCAGTGTGAATTATAAGTACCAAAAGCTTGTTGGCCGGAATACACTACAAAGCATCCGATCATATAAGTAAGGGAGCTGAGTGCGATATCCAAACCTCGTTTTTTAATGCCTAAATTGTGGTCTCGAACAACTGAGTTTAGAAAAGCTTTCCATAAATAGCGGACATGGAGTGAGCAGTAAATTCGTTGAAAATCTAGAAGACTGTATTGTTGACTTATTCAATCTATTAGGTCTCGAATTGGTTTTCGGGTTGAGCATTAGAAGGTGGCGACAGACATGAACTGGATTTTTCCTTATTGATTATATACTACGATATCTGCATGTAGCCGCCGGTAGCGTCTACTGAACACTTCGAATTACTTAGGGAAGTATCAGATGGTTGACGCTTCTCGTCCCCATACAATGTAGCATCTCGAGCGTTGCGAAGTCGAGCTTTAAACAAGGTTACCAAGCGTAGAGAGCGTTTTCGGCTTCGAAACACACAGATGCTTTGAGCATTAGAAACAAGGTGAGTGGCCACAAACTCTACAGTAGCCTCCTCAAGAGACCGAAAAACTGGTTACCTCATTTTGAAGATCGCTCTGATTATTGGGAACAACCAAGGTAGTACTGCACTAGCACAAAGAGGTCGCGTTTCTAGAAGCTGGTCTGCCGCTTTTGGGCGGGAATGAACAGTTGGGAACTAGACTACTATGAATAGTAGTGCATTCCCCACAGAGATCACTGCCATGCCTCATTATGGATGAGCTGGAGGATCGTACGAATGTTAAATCCATTGACCCCCTCCAAATCTTAACGTAGTCCGTGAATAATAAAATGGTTTCAGTGCTAACTCCTACAAGATCGTGACTGAAGACGAAAACAGAGGAGACCCAAGTACCGAAACCTGCGGTTAGGCGCATATGAATTGAGATGATTCAGACAAAAATGTACGGACCCTTACCTCAAGCGGCCGTTTGCAAAGAAAGTTGCAGTTCTATCCCAATGCTGAATTTGCAAAAACATATTTCTAATGCAAGTGAAGCTGAGTACCATGATCTAAACCATCGAACACTTTTGGAAACTCTATGTAGACGACAGCGGTTCCCGCCCTTTAGTCAATCAGTAGATTCAGGTTACATGCTCGATGTTGACGAAAACCAAACTTCTCCAGTTTGATGCGGCCGCAATATTTTAGCTTGGCCATCAACGCGTCCACAAGGATCGTTTCCAGGACCTTGGTAAACATGATGAGAAACCTTACTGATGACGTCAATCCCAGCTTCTTTAGCAACTAGTTCGGATCAATTACCCAGTTTGCTGTCCACAAGAGTAGGACGGGGTTTATTAGTTTGTGCCCAATTAAGTAAATGAACATCACTTCGAGCTAATAAAGGGAGGAAAAATATTCAGTGCTAACTCGAATATTTGTAGAAACAGCAAGCTGTTAGTTAATTCTGCATAAATTTTAGAGTCAATTCGTCGCGGTCTCATCTCAGTCATCAGGCTTTGACAGATCTAAAAACGCACCAGACACCGCTGTTTTGACCTTCTGGGTCCCCACTACTCACTAGTAAAATCCGTGCGTATAGCTTCCAAGTGCTCTGTCGTACACAGTCGATGTGCAAAAAGTTCCAGCTCCTGGGGCCAATCAATGTCCTCTGCACCGTTCCTAACTGTTTTGGCAGTGGAGAATGAGTCACCTGTCAGTCATGCTGGTACGCGGCCGTCACCCATAGCTTTGTGGCACAAGGTGCTGACATCCGAAAGTCGTGGGGTAGGAACCCGACTGGGGTCCAAGAAATATGCACCACTGGCGAGACCCAGAATGTCGAAACAACGCTGTCTGGTGCTTTTCCAAATATGTCAAAACATGCTGACTGAGAAGGGACAGCGACGAATTGCCCCAGAAATTATACCAATAATGCTCATTAGTAATTCTGTATAAGGTTATACTACTATCAGTAGTAACGCATAAAATGCTACTCGGATGAACTTTACAGTCGTACGGTGGCAGTATCCAGGCCAACATAGATGCATCCAACAGTTTCAAATTAGCACAGAAATGCCACTGGACAGTGCGCACAGTGTCATAACAAGTCCTGGATTTTCTCAAGTTAGTTTCTACTTTGAAGTCAATTAAAAGGAAGCGACACTTTGTCGGGTAGCAATGAAATTGTAGATCGTATTGACAGCGGTGGTAAACCAAGCAGTCTTCCGCACGCAACAGTAGTAATAATAAAACGGTTGCATCACTCAGACTGCTGCTGCTGTTGCTTCCTCTGCCACAACGTTAAATGTTGGAAGGTTTGAGTTCAGCTTAGACCTTCTAATCCTCTTCATTGATATGTACCAATAATATCCACTGAGTGACTCAAATCACACTGAAAGCAACTTTTCCAGGACATTTCAAAGGATTTGACAATGGAAAAACGAAGGTCGTCAAGTACCTCCAACAAATCAAACCAACTGTGATTGTTGTGCAATGTGCAGTTGCCCCAGAATGCGATACTTTGTCCTAAACCGATTCAAACTTGAAAAAGCGTTGGTTCGCTTTCAAATAAGTCGCCGTGCGACTTCAGTGAACGAGTCACAATGAGGCAGGCGTTCCAAAAACAATTGGGAAGCAGACGAAAATTGGATGCTGCCCACCCGAAAGCACTACATAACCACGACGCGTCTCGATGTCATTTCATCAGGTGAATATAGCAGACCTCGAACGTGCGACCATTGGAATAGTAATCGAAACCTCTACCCTTTTGGCTACCAGGTCACTGCGGGCAACGCTTGATACAACGGTAAATGACTAAATGGTGGGTCAGTTTTGGACTACAGGTTGTGTGGTTGGGTTGCGACGCGCAATATCAATGTGGACCGCGATTCACATTGAAATGAACCTTGGTCAATGCGATCACTGGGACCGCAGTCAAAGTAGACGGAAATTGGGTGATGATGATCAGCACACAGACTGAGCAGTCTCTCTCCGTTGTCTGAGCGAACATCATCATACCCATGCGGTAGCCCGAGGTGGCGTTCACATGGCAACAGCCGACCTACACGCGCTTTGAAATCTCTTGCCAAAACACCGACGTGTTTTAGGAGCCCTAAGGAGCAGCTCACGAAGGTTCTGGTAGAACTGGTCCTTGAATGTGTCCAAGCTACAGTCAGTTGGCGCGTAAGCAGAGATCACGAAGTGAGCACGCTTTTCGACTTGACGTCTACTAACTTTACAAGGGCCTCATCGCACAAAGGCGACTATAGATCGGAAGCCAATCAATCAGAGCAGTCTCGGCTCTAGCACTTAGGGCGATTCCAACACCAGCCCGCCTAGATGTGGCAGGCTCGGCGTCACCAGAAAGGTGGAGATGGTAGAGAGTGCTTGGGTGGAGCGGTGACGTCAGGTGGTATCCCGAGTTGAAGTCCTGAAGTCGTGTTTCATTCAGGCGGCAGATATCAATCCCAAGGGTCTCTGGCGTGCGTTCAAGTCCAGCTTGCGGACCGATCTGCAGTAATGGGCGTACGTTGAAGGCCGCAATTTGGAACTGCGTTCCGGGTTGCAGGAGTGAAGATGGAAGCCTTTGAAGCTGACAGCTCTCACTTGAGCATTGTGTGGTTGAGTTGGCAGGTGTCACGGGAACAGGTTCATCGGTGGATGTGGGGTTGATCGCCGTGGAAGAATCAGGTAAAAATGGGTGTAAGTGGTTCAAGGTAAGGGCAGGTAAAATGGCGGCGTGTGCTAGTGAAGTTGGCATGGTAGCATGAGCAAATCGCATGGTAGCAGCAAGAGAGCGTGTGAATGGTGGTAGTTGTAAGTCCATGGTTCGTCAGTAGGCGAGCTGCTACGCGGTTGCCTAGGCCGAGGTAAGTAGGTTGTCTTAGGGGATCACCTCCCCGAGCCTTTGGCCAAAGGGCCTAACCCACAAGACAGCAGGACGAGATGATCGATTCGCGCCCGTGGGAAGGCGGTGACTGGACGTTCAGTTCATACGCCTTTCGGATGACGATAAGCCATACCAGAGGCTCAATACTGCCGAAGTCAGAGACAAGATCTGATGCTCGGACTGCTTGCCGGTGTACAACGTCTCCACAGGAGACAAGGGGCAATGACTTTAGTTAGTGTCTAGTCAGATCCGCCACGTAGCAGTGTTGTTAGACGGACATTTGTGGCTTGTCATGCAGAAAGCCAGCACATCCTGGGACACTGCAGCCGAACCATTCGCCGGAACAGGAACTTCCCGAAAAGCCCAGCTGGCACCAGGGGGAGGTTGTTCGGCGAGCCAGCCAGAAGTTCACCAAATCTAGATTCAGACAGACGGCCATCACGGGTCCGGAAAAGCACTGCAAGGCCGTTTCACTCTTTCGGGAATGGTCTGCAATGCGCACTTCAGCTGACTGTGGGGTTGGAACTCATATCTCGAGTGTTACTCATCTGTGGTTAAGACCACTCACCACGGTGACACACGACGTAACTTGGTTACCATAGACTGGTGACAGTCGAGTGGCGAATTCTAGCCTGACAGGGGTTAGATGGAATGCGCACTGCCGACGATTCCAGAATGGTTGAAACAACCACATAGCGTTTTCCTTGGAGTGTGATGACCGTCTGACTGCGCGTAGACGTGCAGAATTTCTCCTTATGACATTCAAAGCTTTCCTACAGCCCAGTCAACAGAAGTCAACAAAGTACAGTGAACGTCAATTCCTTTGGTAAGCAGACATGCTTCAACCGCGTCATGTATCTACCGCAATCCGATCTGAGTTCTCTACAAATCATGCTAACTTATATGCTTAAACATGCTCTATCTTTTGGGAGCGTGTCTAGACTTTACACTTCTCAGGTGCAACCCAAGGAACCACTATCCATTCGTGGTCAACCCATTTACCAAGTCATGAACGACGGTAGGTATCAGTTACAACGCCCTGTATTCTACGTCAACATAAATAGAAGACTGAGAGCTAAGTAAACAGTATATTTGTTCACCACCAACTGCTTCCTTAATCCCTAAAATTATTTGGACGACTGCACCAACCCACACAATCCTTACCGCAACCAATGAACGGGAAACCCTATTTTTGTTTTAGACCAGGCAATCATCGTGAAGTATATGAAGTAATTAGAGCTGTTGAGTTTTGTTATTTTTAGTTGCTGGCCGTAAAGAAAAGGATGACGTGGTCGAACCCACAGAGAAATCGTACAATTCCGCTGTTCCTATGACTATGGAATAAGCAAGCATGTATAAAAGTTGCAAATTTACCTACCTGACCTGTTAAACCTCTAATGAGATATCCCAAGCCGAAATATTGCGCAACGAGCTGCGAGTACTCCGTGTCCACTGTGCATGGTGTGCCGCAGTCGGCGGGGTCCTCTACAAGTACAGTGAATTCTGTTTTCTAAGCTAACAGCGATGCGCCAATGGTCGCACTGTTGTCATCAAACCAATTGGGCCGCTTACAGTTTGCGAGTCCGATGGTTCCTTCGGTAGCAACAGTTACCTGATCACGGATATGGTGTCACAGGTCGCTCAATGAGTCTATGGATACGATATCGCCAAGGTGCATAGCTATAACCTACTCTAACTCCATCCTTTTCTCAACAGTACCTAAGGAACGAGCATTAAATCGCTGATTCCCGGCAGGTGAACAATAAATAAATTTACGAAAATATACGTACAATTTGGCTCGCACCAAACTGTGATAAGTGCCACACTCAACTCCACGCGACACAAATGTCATGCGCATTTCACGCATGGCACGCTGGTGTCCGATGACGTAGTCGAGCAGATGGGCCTGACCACTCCGTAGATGCGGCCAACTAGCAATATCACTCGCAACTAAAAGGTACAGTGTTTATGATCGTCTGGTCGTGAGTGTCGCAAAATGAGTGCAGGTCACTCTTCCCATTGGTTGAAGCAACATCGTGTGGCCCGATAACGTCTGTTCACGTCGCGGCATCAAGCCCAAAACGCGTTGAGCTCACACAGTAGGAAATGCCGATCAATCCTCGGCAAAGATCGTATCACGGAAGAGAACTGAGAGTTAAACTGACCACTTGTGTTATCGGGATAACGCATGGTGGGACCACACGTGCTAACACGTTGCAAACTTACTCCACCCGAGGCATAGATTAGGCCTCAGCAACATTGATTTCATGCTCGTCGGCCTTCCAGCTGGGGACCATTTCAGCAGCCGGATAGTGCAAATCTGACCACATGTTCGCGTCGTGCTGTGTTGGCGTGTCTCACACAGCAGAAGATGTAACCAGGGCTATCCTAGTGCAACTTGCCTTGGTCCGCCAACCGAGTCTCACTGAGTGCAGAAATACCAATGAGTAGCTGTACGGTTGCACGGCTAGCACTGCAGGGCGTCGCGTGGGACGCTGAAGCTTGTTTCAGTCTAATAAGGTGAGCACGTCCCAGCTTCCGATCTGGAGCGATTTCCGAAGAGGAGTACGGTTGTGCCGGGAAAGTCTGACGGGAGGAGTTGGGGTTGGGTTTGGAGTAGGTGCTAGGGAAAAGGTACACAAGGCGGGCCACACGAAATGAGGGCTGGGAGGAGAGAACGTGGAGGAGATGGGGGGGAAGAAGAGGAGGCACCAGCAGATAAGGCAGCCCTTTTGTACTCACTGCGCAATGGCCGATGTGGCATGAAATTAGCTATATTTGTGTAGGTCATATTTCGCAATTGGCTTGATGTACTACCAGGGTGTCCACAGATGAACAGTAGAACGGCTTGTGTCCCTAACTAAGCCCTCGATGAAATGCGTTCACGGAAGGTAGAGTGAAAGGCGCCGGGAATCAATAGACTTATGCTGATGTGTACTGGCTCTTATCCAGAAGAATAGTATAACCTTACTCCCACGCTCTACTATAGTTGGCGGCAACCGATTTCGGATATGCCTGTCACTGTGGCCAGCCACAGGTCACCTGCGCCTACAGAGGTACCATGGGCGGTTTGCGCTGCACCACCCACAGCTCCATCCACACTCCCCATATCCAGTTAAACCCAAAGGAATAAGACCGGGAGGCATGTGGATGGGAGCCACGTTTCATCAACGGATCGGCCCACACTTCTTCAACATCCACAGCGGCATCAGTATTACTAGCTATCTAATTTAGGAATCACGTGTGTCAGGCGTACATAATTCGGTGGTACGGCCGTTGTCCGCTCCACATAGGATGCCTAGAACCACTATTTGAGCGTGGCACAGTCACAAGGACCGTGCGCCCCATCCCTCCCAAGCAACGATTCACAGTCTCCTGGAGCAAGCAACCGTGATGGATGGTGTTAGAAACGTAGGCGCCTTTTCAACACTCACATCAAGGGGAGCCACCGTGGGGAAAATAAATACGCAAACCTGATACGGAATATACAGCAGAATAACTGGACTGAGCAAATTTTATAAAACGGAACACGTTTTATCCTAACTTGGAATAACTAGTTTAATTGTAAATCGCTGTGGCCAGACCGCGATGGGAAAGCTTTATGATTATATATATATATATATATATATATATATATATATATTTATGTGCCCCATGCCGAGGCTGATGTCGCATTCATGAAGCTTCTTCACCACAGTTGGGCGAAACCGACTTACACTAAAACTATGGAACAATGGAACAATGGTGAGCACTTAAACTAGGTCTTTTTAATGTGGATAAAATTCATTACATTTTATTTGGTTTGTTCAGCGTACATGATAATCTTCTCCCAATTTGCACACGTCGCTCTTGCAACTTGTGGCAAACTTGCGTAATTTTATCGCGTGGTATTTTTTAAAATAACATTCGGACATTTTGTAATTATTGCGTATTCACATTTAACCAATTTCTTCGGTATGCTCATTTAGCGAGTATTTATGTCATCATATGCGTTTACTTTATTCCATAGCGGCATTGCGAATGATTGACTGTTGTTTGACATCCCCGGTGTGGCTGCGCTTGATGTGCCGATTGACAAGGTGCCTACCTGTCTATTACCCACTACCTCGTCCATACTGGCTACAGGAGACAGTTGGTCTTTGCTGGAGCGGACGGGGTGCACGGTCCTTGTGGCCGTGTTAGGCTCGAAGAGTGGTTCCATGCACTCAGTATGGAGCGGACTGCGGTCCAGCCACCGCCTTGTGTATGATTGATTCCCAAATACAGCGTGCTTGTGTTTGCCTGTGAAGGAGTGTGGGCCGGCTCCGTTGATGAAACGTAGCTCCCATCCGCATGCCTCCCGGTCTTATTCCTTCGGGTTTACACTGGATATGTGGTGTGTGGGTGGAGCTGTGGGTGGTACAGCGCAAGCCACCCATGGTCCGTGTGTAGGCGCAGGCGTCCTGTGGCTGGCCACATTGACATGCAAATCCAAAACCGGATGCCGCCAACCAAATATATATATATATATATATATACATATACATATATATATATAATCGTTATAGGCTTAGTATGGTGATTGAAAACTGTTTGGAACTTGCATGAGTTTGTACAGTCATTTTTGTGAGTACTCAGCGACGGCAGGGAGTACAGAATTTCTCGATGACCAAAAGTGTGGCACCAGTGCACCTGAGAAAAAAGCGAAGTATGTTTGGTGGAAAATTAAGAACTCAGAGGTACGACAGTGAGTATCGACAGTATGACTCATTTGAGTGATCAGAGAACACGGGAAACATCAAGTGAGAGGTGAATTAGGAGCTCGCTTATATATGTGCGAAATCGGGCAATATTTGTTCCCGACATAAAACGTTTGCTTCAAACATAAACGTTTTAATCGACACATGAGCAGACACACTGTCGCATAGCAAAAATGTCGAAGCAGTAAACAAACTAGTTGGATCTAATGCTTCGAGTAGGAGGTTATTTTTGGTTGAGCTGTGAAGGAAAATATTGATTTCCTAACAGTCTCCGAGTTTACCTCGTAGCCTGTACAGCTTACGTGGCCAATATACTGCGCCAAAGAACAAACCTAGTGAACTCACTTATATGATGCACCCTGTGTCCTCTACTATTCTGACAAGGAATTCAGTAACTAACGTTACTTATCTTGCATTGTTTAACAAGGAGATTCCTGCGCCATCTATAAGCTGTTTGAGCGAGGTTCGTCAGCAAAGGAACCGGCGTTCAAGGTGTTTTCGTGCAAGAAAATGCGATTTCGTCGACACTCAGTGAGATTTTGCTGATTAGAGCCAAGCAACTGGTGTTACGTACACTGAAAGTCGTGATGTAATTGATTAGGTTGCCTTTGTCTTATTTATGACGTATTAAATGGTTTTTTCAATTGTTTCATGTATATGACCTTGCGTGTGTTCTGTTTATATTGTGCTTGCGACTGATGAGAACCATCGAAATGTTGATCTATCGTAGCCTGTCTTCTCCGTACTTTGAAGAAATGTTGTATAATCGACGACCCATTTATATTACTTCTAGATCGGCCCACGTAAGTCATCCACTCGGACCTCTGAAAATCCGAGGCCTCCCAACTGCTAAGTTCCACATATGGCGGCAGTTGATTCGCTTGTGCACATCCGATTCCAAATGTGACCACCCCAGCGCCGCCTGTGTTAACTGTTAGCCACTTTGCCGGCAAATTTAAATTTCATGTCCTCGATGAGAATCTTTATACTCTGCATGCTAGTCTCCAAACCCGATTTTCAAGCCACTTTGAATACGCTTTCCATTTTGCATCAAACATCTTTACTGCTTTGTATCAAATCTGATTCAATTAGGATGTAAATTACTACTGATGATGATTCGGAAGCACGCGTCACGGAACTCCATAGTCTGTCCACAATGGCCGCTTTCGCGTTGAAAGACCAGATGTGTGGGCAAACTAATAGCATGGTAGTGGCCACAAAATTTTCGAGCAGATAGGATAAAAAGTTATCGAAATATTACCAGAACTCACTTCTGTATTCTCGGAAAGGAAAAACGTTGGAGTTGCTTCTTCGAACACTTACCGAATCATATCATGAGAAATGTTGTAACAAGTGCTAACCAGTACCTTCCATCTAAACGAAGGTAACCGATTGTTGCATTTCTCTGCGGCTAAACATAGACAAAATTTACAAAACCGCAAAACTAGTATTAACGACGCTCCGGTTGGGAATTACGTCTGTTCCCCACTGCCAAGTTACTAAATGTGAGCGTACCACCAGTTACAAGCGTGTCCTCTCAACTCTTATACCAAGCGTCGGACCGAACTAGCGTAAGCTTAAGGCGTGCAGTTCACCTACCTTGGTAATCTGGGATGACGTTTATCTGAGCTTCAACCCAAGTTAAACAGTCCACCAACTCCCGAACGATAGGATGGCCAAACGAAAGTGCTCGGTTCAAGCAAAAATTAACATGGTGATTCGGTGCGCTAATTGACTTTGAACTGGCGCTTACACCGCGCTCTCATTTGCCTTGCCAAAATCCGGTCTTGCGCTGTCACGGAAGGCAAAGGGCAGGCGGTACAAGAAGGCCGATTGTAACGTTGGTGGTATTTTATAATGATGTCTCCCAGTTTGTGGTTGCTACATGTTGTATAATACACGTTGCGGTTCCATCTCTGAAGTTCTCCGCAACTTGCATGTCACAATCTGGCGATTATGCCGGAATGCCGAAAGTGAGCAAGTCCACAAAACAAACAGAGGAAGCATGTGCGCAGAACAGCAATAGGGAATGCCTAATTTTGGTTGCAGTTTTGAGTTCTTAGTCTAGCGCGCTAGAAAGATAGGCACTCTCCTCACTAACCATGCTGGTGATACCCACGATTACTGCGCCCGAGAAGGTTCGGCTATATGCACAGTAAATTCTTGTATCCCAGTATGGAAGCATCATCCCAAGCTTGTTGGCAGGGGAGGCATTTGATACGGTAGCAGACAGCAACTTCCACAATCAAGTAGTGACCGCGGAAACCTTTAAAGGTCTGCGACTCCTGCAAGCTTGTCCGTATCACTCAACACAGCCAACCAGCAGTTTAATGCTTAATACCAACACCTTGGTGAAAATGTTGTTACTTATGTTCGTGTTCTGCACCTACTGACAGAGCGCGACTACGAGGAGGAACCGCAAGAAAAGCGCAGTGCAACCATCAGTTCCAAAGCAATTAGCGCGCCGAACCCGTTTCACTTCCCCTCTACAATGACACTACAGACTTCAGTACATTAGCGCAGTTGGCAGCGGTCTCAGTACTGGAGCAAAAGCACCCGTGCACATCCCTGTAAAATCACGTCAACCGCAGTTCCCGTCACTTTTGTATTTTCCTCCTTATAACCTGTTGATGATGAAGGCATTGTCAACCACCTGCTGGCAAGTTTACTGACGAAAAAACAGCTTACCTGTAGATTTTTGTGAGAGATGTAATGTTCGTAGAAAGTAGAAGTCACGATTAAACTGCACACAATGATCTTCCTCGACGGGGAATCGAACCCTGATCCAACGAATTACTGGTCCGCTGCTCTACCACTGAGCTACCGAGGGCTAACGATCAGGTGCGCAATTTAATACCTGACTTCTACTTTGGACATCAGAAGGACAGATGCTTCGGTCCATTGGGAAGTGACGAGTGAGTGAGCCAATCTGCAACACCAGAACAGATACTGTGAGCTCATTGGCAATACGTCGCGCACCAAGCAGAACTCAGGTATTAAATTGCGCACCTGATTGTCAGTCCTCGGTAGCTAAGTGGTAGAGCAGCGGACCGGTAATTCGTTGGACCGGGGTTCGATTCCCCGTCGAGGAAGAGTATTGGTTGGAGTTTAATCGTGACTTCTACTTTTTACGAAAGAATAGCTGTTTATGAACCAGTTGGCCAAGACGATACCACAGTTTACTCAAAGCTATCCTATGAGCATAAGTCCTCACCCAAGACAAAATGCCGTTGAATTTATTATTCCCACCACTAGTACACCATTTGCTATTCTCCGCATCTGACTGAGGCTACTTGGTAGCGGGTTCCAAGTCCGATAGTTCTCCGCACGCTTGTAAAATTACTGGAAGGTCCAAAATTAATTACATCAAAAATCCCCTATACATGAGTACATCAGAATATTGGCCGTAAGAGCTTCCAATGGCTAGGTTGTACATAATTGCTTCTACCGGAAGCTGTCTTTCGGAGCCAACATTGTCCTCTGAAGCGCTTGTAACTTGCATAGTAGTGTTGGGTAAATTGCGTCATATCGCATTTCGCTTATAACTCGGTGAACATGGTCGCTGAGATCCGTGTGAGTAACATTAATCCTTCGCAGTTGCTATAGTCATGCTTGGTCATTCCTACCCCCATAATGAGCCGTCAGACTTGCCATTGACACCCAGCACTAAACCAAGGAATGACGATGAAAATAATGTTGCAGAGAAAGCCGAAGATCAGCAAGAAAATATGATTCACTTGGCCACACAATGCCTAGAATTTCAAGGTACCCGCGTCGCAGTGACTAACTACCGTTGCTGTGAAGCGCTTTGTGTTACACACCGAAAGGCCTGTGACCCATGTTCCCATCGCGTTTGACACTCCACGCTAGGCACACAGCACAGCCAAATGCGGTTGCCCTCCATGTGCATGTTCCTCAGGGGGTGCAGTTTGGCCGGATACGTGGGAAACGGCGATAATTCGTTTATTTTGTCCTCCGTAACCGTACTGACGTGCTCTGGCGAGCGATCACACAACTTATTGGTCTTCGTGTTGGAATAGCAGTGGAACCTGAAGCAATAACGAATGTCACGTTTACGCACTAGTGACACGGTTCAAAATTGCCCGATCGCTCTCACTAATCACACTCCACCTCTGGACACAGCCCCATTTAGCCCGACTTGACAATGACAAATGAACGCATTCGCTTTACAGTTTGCGGATAAGGGAGCGATACTTTTTTCCTCAGTAGTAAAGTTCGTTGGGATCAATGCTCGATTAAGCCGACTGACCGGCCACTACCAAACTGTGCCCCTAGGTCTAAACCACTTTCGTGTGTGTGCGTATGTGTTTGTTCCTACGAAATCCAGGCTGCCAGCAATGCCCAACGCTGTGAGTCCAACCACCGGAACAGGAAATGTGGCTTCGGATGATTGAATGTGATTAATTTCGGTGGTCTTGTTTTCGAATGGTAGATAGTTTGCGTGCATGGAGAAGTGCAGAAAGAACCACAACAAATAAGGGCCTTTCGACTCAGCTAAATGTTGGACAGCTGCATCCATAGCTTCATACTGCTGGTTCGATGACCAGCCCGGTGGCTGAATGCTTTGTCCCTACCCCGTCCTAGTGGGCTGTTCATTCACAGACATCACGAGTCTGTTTAAAATGACTTGAAACACCGGTAGCTAGGGTTGACTATCGACTGCAAAACCAATGAGACTGCACTCGACACAATAACTCACTGAGAAAGCCATCTCGATTAGTGATGACATGTTTACGATCCAATTATTAAGCTTAGTGGGCACGTAAAATCCGCATTGTGAGATTGCTTTGAACCAGCATTGTTACGTATACTCATACACCTGTTTCAAAACTCGTGCTCTTAATGACACTCACTGCTTTGGGACGATCACAATGCTCGGGAGACCTGCACCTATCTTCAAGGAACCTAGCAAAGTATGCAGATTTGCCCCGAACACTAATATAACAGTGTACTTTCGAGTTCAGACAAGGTTACAGTAGTCTGTTGAGAGTAAAGACCAAGACTTGACAAGTTTCCCATAGGATGATAAGATTCGGAAACATTAGATAAGTCATAAAATAGTCAATAACTTGCCAAGAGCCATCCGAATGTGCATTGTGCGAATTTTAGCTAGAACAACTGCAATGTATCTAAGCGAATTATTAGAGGATTCCTGTCACGTGAAATGGTTGTGTGCACTTTAGTATGGAATGCGGTGGTGGTTCAATGTGTCCCCAGGAGGACCGAGGACTCCAATACAGCTGATGCACAGGGGGCATCCTATTGGTGAGATACTTGATCGTTCATCTCGTGAGGTTACAATGTGTAGTTGATGCATCCGTTGAGTTCCGTAGCGGAACCATGCGTACGGATGTGGTTTTTGAGGATATGACACGTTACAACCAGGTCACACCGCATACGCCAGTGTGATCAGTTCTATTCATTCATTCAATCAATCAGAAAGCGTTGCGAACCTGCACTGGGTGTGTATTCGCCGGGTACTGTCTTACTTTATAGTTGACATCTTCATGTCAAGTGAAACAACACCGATTTTGACCCATTGACATCGTCTTGGCACATGCAAAACCTCGTCAGTACGCCAACCAATTTTGTTCAGGCCAGTCTATGTCACAAACCCTTTCCATTCTTAATTATTTTTCCCTGCGGAATTTCGAGTGTAGTCAGACTGTACTTCTGCCAGGCCTTCCAGACCTAATTAGAGTATCCCACGGTCACAAGTAAGTATCATACAGTTGGGGAAATGGAAGATTCAAATCTCCCAAAACCCTTTGGAAGAACCCAATAGGTTGGCTACTGCTTGTGGACTTCTTCGATTTCAACCTACCGCTTGCATAAGCCTTACTCTAAACCAATATGACTTGACTTGTTACGAATGCCATCACCATCTATGTGACGAAGAGAAATTGCCTACCCCTTCTTGGCACAAGCGCCCTTTAGTGCAGACCTCCTTTACGGCAGCAGTGGTCGATCGAATAAGCGAATAGAGTTCGTTGGGGGAACTGGATTAGATTTAGAGCCGAAAATGCGCTCAAACCGGACAGCAAAGATTCAAAGAATGGTGGATGTGGACTAGAGGTTCTCATCGACTTGTGCCTAACTGCTAATGTCTGTCGGCTAAAAAGCTCATCCGGCACAGCAGCCATCAAGTCATTCACAGGTCAACACCGTTCGTCCATCAATCCACACGGCCCTACGTGTATCTTGTCCGGAAGGGACAAGGGCTAACCATATTTTTTAACAAACCCTTCCGTTCGCTTCTATGATGATAAACTACGATATGTTTTCCCCCCCACTGTGCTGGCACACTGGTTTATACAGGCAAAAGATGCTACTGAACGCTTTTCAATACTTCTGTCGTGGTATCTAAGGGAACACTTGATGCACAGGGGCTGCAGCTACATAGGGGTTGCCTCGTTACCCAGCGTGGTTATAGCAGTTGTACATCTTCAACAAAATTTTGTGGTTTGACTTCCGGTAGTCTATCACTCCGGAGGGGTTTAACAAGCTCATCTCCTTTCGTGTTTCGAATTCAAATTGATCAGCTAAGGTGACAACATGCTACATTATGGTCGGACAGTTGATTGGATAGGCAGGTGCGCACCAGAGGGACTATTGCTTGTAGTGAGTAAACTGTTGATACAGCGTGAATTCACCTGACACGGAGCCGCACGGCCATGTGATCAAGGGCCCGCACTTACTCGTAGCAGCAACCTCAGCCACGAGCCATTGTGACCCAGGCGACCGTGTAGCCAAGGTAACTGACAAAACCGGGTCAGGCGAATGTATCGTTTTTCAATTGTGGGAGTAGCTAGGTCAGGACATTACCATCAAGATGTTCGGAACTCACCTCACCGTGAGGTTCATAGCGGCATCACAGTGAACGGTAGTCGCTCCTTCACAATGAGTTGCAACGGTTTAGCTTCTGTTAATACGGTGACTCGTGCAAACCACCTCTGTGCTTGCCCTCATTTAGTGCTGTGGATAGCCAACTTATGCTAATGCACTACACAGAGTGAACGTTTGTGTCTGACTGCCTCGGTAAGGCTGTTCGCCGACAATTGCTTGTCGCAGTAGAATCCATTGCGCTGCTTTGTACTGATAGTGTCAGTTGACATTGCTGGTCCAGAATTTTGGTCCGCCAATTCCGACTGCCCAATGATACTGCATTATCAGTAGTGCTGTTTATCTATAGTGGATGACATTAGAAGGATGCCTACCGGACATATATATTTTGTGACAATTCCTAGTTACCGACTTTCGTTTCTCTATGGTTCGTATATTGACATTTGTGTAAACGCCCTAATTTTTTTTAATCTGATTGGCCAGCATACGGCGTTTGTAATGTATGTTATGTCAGGTTTCCACTTCTGCTAACACCGTTTTCTTCCCGACACGCGTCATTTGTTCTTATTTCCACCGTTTCTCATTCGCTTGCATTATTCAGTGCCTCCTATGTCGGTGGTTGGCTTCAACATGTCTAGTAGGTTTGCTTCATTTACCATTGTACCTTTTTAAGCGAAGCTGATTTCCAATCTATATAATGTTGTCCTGACATGTCTTACGTGCTCACATTGCGGTCGTGAGGTGCGAACGGTGTGATGTACTATCTTATTTTATTATTAAATCTATTTTCTTCTTGACGCTCTTATTACTTTCGTACTTCTCTTTCTTATTTCACGTGACCGGTGCGGCGAGGACTGCCAGTGCAGGTCGCGTGTGTATTAATTGGTTGACCGTGGTGTGATTCGCGCGCGCTGATCTGACTCTTCTGGATTCCAGTTATCGCGGACGAATAATACCGTGGATCAACGACGCGTCACGGAAGGAACATTCACGGGGATTTATCCTACTGTTCCGGTCTCACTTGAACTTGAACTTATTTTACTCGTAAGAAAGAAAGGCATCAGTAGTATGCAGGTACACAGCACTGAGACTGTGCTGCCGCGCAATCATTACCAGTCGCACGTTAGCGAAGGATACTGCTAGGGTGACCCGATCCTTACGCAGCCTCGAACCCGTGCCCTCGAATTGCAAAACAAACTTGTGATTCTTAAGGCTACAATCCGGCGCTCATGTAGTTAAACTTGTTGGGACGGACGTTTTCCGCTCATCATGTGTGGGTGATTAGGAAAAATCGCTGGAGCCACACAGTCGCAAAAGCTTGGCCGTACCAAAAACGTGTTAAACCCAACGCTTATTGAACTTCCGGTGAGCTGGAGGACATCACGTCACACAACCCCAGTGTTACTGCGCTGTTAGGTTGTCGATCCCAGCACAATAAGACAAACGTTCGTATATGTTACTGGAACGGATTAATCAATGCCAGTTGTTCGAACGTCGATGCAAAAGTCTGCAAGTCAAATACGCAATTTTAGCATATTTGAATAGAACTCATTTTGAAATTCAACGCACATCTACGGCCGTTCATAAGTAAACTTCTGCTCAATATGCGAACACACTTGAGACTGATTAATTTGAATTACGCTGCTTGATTTCCTTGCTTTCTATAAAACACCGTTGTCTGTTGGGACATACTCCGGTTTCGGCACCTCTCGTGTTCTCACTAGAGGAGTGGGTGAAGCAGTCGGGGACGATGCAGTAGCATACCGTCGGAATTCTGGAAGATCTATAATGGTGTGAAGTATAGTCTACCGTTCTTCAACGCCGCTTCGCGCATTTGTACTTTACTTTGTGGAAAATTGTTTGATCACATTTGGACAGAAATTCGTATCTGTACGCTAATATCCGTCGCTTTTAAGTAATCCTCTTTGGTACTTCATCAACACGCTTAAAGTTTACTCCTTTCAGAGAAATTCCGATCCTCCGTGAATCTTGTTGGGCTTTTGGCATGCACTTGAACCATTTTGCTTTCGTCAATTTTTCACCTTTCCTTCTTATTTCTCCAAATGCTGCTCCAAAACCAACTGCACTGATTCTCCTAAGTGGGTAACATTTTCTTCGCCTCAGTTAAGTGATGTAACGTAATCCATTTGCGCTTGTTTACCATTCGTCTATCAGAATATGACATGTTTTTAGTTTCAAATTTTAACAGTGTGTTCCATTATCACAGTACCCAAATTACTTGGTATGTATTGTTTCACTGAATAAGCAGCTTGAATGTTTGACCCTGAAAACCACTGTTGTCTGAAGGCCCAGTGCCAAAAACCACATTTGGCGGATGAATTATGTCAGTTAACTTATCCTTTCAAGCATTTTCATCCGCGCTAAAGCATAGTCAAGGAGTTGGTGTCATTTCACGGAGAAATGTGCGGCCATGCTTCTCTATTCGTACTCATGGATGGTTCGAATTCCCAGGATTTCAAGTCCATTGAATCAGGGACGACTGCGTTAGCTTGTCACCACGTACCACCCATCCACCCCTACATACAGTGCGAGTTGATGTTACCATGCTAAGCTACCAGCCATCTTATTGCATTACATTTCGTCGCGTGATTAGTAATGGCAACCAAGTTACGATGACGTAACAACTTAAAACTTTTGAAGTCGCTCTATGGCATTCGTAATATTCTTGTTTATTACATTTGTTACTCTTATTTGTGTGCACTGTACTTACATTCGCATCCCGTACGCCAACGATACAACATGACATGGCCAAGTGTAAAGGTCGAAAAATAGGGGACACGAGGTCCGTCAACTAGCGAAGAGGCTACGTAGAAATAAGCGGTTGCTATCGATGTGTCAAATGGATTGGTATTGGGAATCGAGCCAAACATCTCAATCGGGTCCGTCTAGTCGCGATATACACCTCTTCCCCCCCCCCCCCCCAAGCTAGCTGGGACGCTTCAGTGGTCCAGACCAGAAAAGTCACTGTACTTAACAACACAACACTTAAAAGGACCCAGCCGTAAGGTGTACCCGCGAACTATACTCAGGGTCTGTTTGATTACACACATTGGTATTCACGCAAGAGTTGTGTGTATCGGTCGAAAGGCAGTGGACCGTAACAACTACTCTCAATCTGAACTCGGATCCCCCCCCCAACGTGAATTCCGGTCAGTTCCAGCACCTGCGCCAAGTCTCAGGCAGACAAGTGGTAGACGTTGCGCCCGCTCGCAACACTGCACCACACGACAGATTTCGTAGTTGTTTCGTATTCGTCAGTCAGAGACAGCAGCACTGACTCACACCCGGGACGTTGGGTTGTCAGCCGAAACATTCATCCCATTTATCAGCCTGAATTTCGTGGACAAGGTTATCGGTGTTCCTGCTTCTAATGAGTACGGGCAGTTCCCTTCGTCGTAAAGCAGGTAAACGTTCTCTCCCTCCCCCCCACACACACACACATGTAATTTCTCAGCTCACTGATAAAATTGATTGAGCTGCGTAAGGGGTAGAATACCGTGGCCGACAGCCGAACCATCAGTCGTGTAATCGTGACCTTCATTCACAGTCCCCTCACCTGAATGCAGCTCCATCCTTGCCAGTTGATGACCCGAGGGATGAAGCAGACACAGGTTGGCTGTGGTTGCGTATTTTCTGAGAATGCGGGAAAGGTCCGTGAAATACAACACAGTAGGTAGAGATTTCAAAACAGCTGGCACGCACAACTCCTTACATACGATGCGACAGGTAAACTTGACCGTGTGACAACGTCAGGGATTCATACACAAAACCGATTAACTGGCCTAATGATAACCTAGAAGTTCGGTAAAACAAGATAGCATGAGGGTGATCGAGTCAAATTTGCTACTTTAAATCATACTGACCAACAAATACCACTAATCGTCTGTGCCGAACGATCAGTGTATACCAACGAAGTGTGTTTTCTAAGCCCAGGAGTAAATCCGTGCTAGAGGCACTCCTTTTTCCCTAATAAATATGATCACGGTGATCGGTTTTTCGCACATACAAGTGCAGTATAGGAAAACGCAAGATGCATCGGGGTTGTCCGAGCTGAAACCGCCCCCAAGGCGTTTATGGAATAGTTTCCAAACTGAGCTATCACGATGAAAACGGGAGCTTCTAACCCAAGCAACTGATTCCACCGCCGGGTTGAGGACACACGACAGCGATCTTGATCAACAGTTCGATCGTGCCGAATAACTCGTTTCGGTGTGAAAACAAATTTCAACTCACTCGCGAATCCGCATCCGTGGTTGGTACCATGTTAATCAGGCTGATGTTAACGGCATCGCCACATTTTCAAGGACCAATCAGAGGACTGCGGTAGCACGCGTCCCCCTCTCAAATCGCTCGGAAGGTGTGATAATGTCGGCAGCAGCCGCCCTGGCCACACGACATACATCACTCGTGATTGGCCAGTGACAATTCGCGTATCTAGCGCCTACCCCCATTGCCTGGTCTTTGTGTAGAGATCCGATCGGTGGCTACGTAGCAGCCAGCACATGATTGTTCTCACCTAGTTGGTGCTCCAACTTCAGCCTCCCACAGAGAATCGCTCCAAAGAAAGAACGTTTGAATCAATGGAGGTGAATCGGTCCTACTCGCCGTGTAATTCGCAAACTCAGGGCAACGTGAAAACTACGCAGTATACAGGAGTGGATAAAGATCAGCTGTCTCAGGTATCCCAACGATACCCAACACAATGGAACACCAAGGCGGGGGCAAAAAAGTCTTTCGTATGGAAGTATTTTTTTCATCCAGAATTGGATTCTGGTCTCAATGACCTGACACACACCCAGTGCATATTATGCCACAGTCAGCTGGCGTTCAACACGTCGGGTACAACCACCACCATGCTAAACCATTTGAAAAGCAAGCACTCAAAAATAGCGGAGCGGGAACAGCAGCGGCAGTACCATCATTTCGACACAAGTGCCGTCACCTCAAGTGGAAGTAGTTTATTCGTGTCACCGCGACAGCCAAGCCACTACGCAATGCTTCCTCGAGCGACAACGCTCACTTGCTCGTCCGCGACGCGGTATGTTAGCAGGGCGGTTGGTTTTAGCGCCGTATCAAGCAGACGGCCCAAAACTGGAAGGGCACGACGAGGGCAGAGAGGACGTCCTCCGAAGGTGTGGAAAAGGATGCATTCAGACTTGAGCTCTTCACGTTCCTCTGGACAAGAGCAGACAACGGCGTGGCAACTCCGAGAGGAAGTAGGGTCAGATCCTGAGTACACTTCCTCGCCAGTAAGTTTTATTGTGTCAATTGCGTGAAAAAGCCAAAATTCTTCACCACGCACTTTTACTGCCGTGTACCATAGCACAGTGAGTGGATGAGAAATGTTCTTTTTCACTTAAGCGTGTGCTGATATGCACACTTGTATACACGAATTGTGTGCCCCATGCTGAGGCTGATTTTGCATTCATGGTGCTACTTCACCGCAGCTGGGCTAAACTAACTTACACTTAGTTAAACCAGGTCTTTTTAAGCTGGCTTAATTTCATTCCACTTTATTTGGTTTGTTCTGCCTACCTGAATACTCTTCTATTAACTGGCCACGTTGCTTACATTAATTGCGCTTATCTTCGGTAACTTTGTTGCGTTTTGTAGCATTTTAAGTAACTTGTAGACATTTTTTCCTTATGGCGGATCCGTTTCTAACCAACTTACATCATATGCTTATTTAGCTTAGAGTTATACCACCGTATCTGTATGCATTATTGGATTTGTTTTATTTCATCTTGTCGTCCCAGGTGATTGGCTGTTGTTTGATATCCCCGGTGTGGCTGCGCTTGATGTGCCGGTTGACAAGGTGCCTACCTGTCTATTACCCACTACCTCGTCTATACTGGCTCCAGGAGACAGTAGGTCTTTGCTGGAGGGGACGGGATGAACGGTCCTTGTGGTCATGCTGGGCTCGAAGAGTGGTTCCATGCACTCAGTGTGGAGAGGGCTACGGTCCAGCCACCGCCTTGTGTGTGCTTGATTCCCCAAATACAGCGCGTGTATTTGCCTGTGAAGGAGTGTGGGCCGGCTCCGTTGATGAAACGTGGCTCCCATCCGCATGCCTCCCGGTCTTATTCCTTCGGGTTTACACTGGATATGTGGTGTGTGGTTGGAGCTGTGGGTGGTGCAGCGCAAGCCATCCATGGTCCCTCTGTAGGCACAGGCGTCCTGTGTGGCTAGCCACAGGGACAGACAAATCCGAAACCGGGTGCCGCCAACCATACACGAATAAGATATAAAAATATTTACTCCCTTGATGGGTGTCCACTTGTCCACTAGCCTTTTTCGAAATGTGCATTTTGCTACAAAGATTTTACTAGCCACGTTAAGTCTTCACACACCACATTCGCCTTATCAAATGTGTTAAGCATGCGTTATTGTGACTCCCAACGGGTGTTGTCGTATAGCAAATCCTAGTAAACACCATGGTAGATTTCATCAGAATTGCGTGTATTAATTGATAGGTCATCGATGAAGCTTCATTGAGAGCAATCTGGCTTCTCTTTCCTTCAGTGTGCTATCAGTTGCCCCGCAGTAGTCAGTTCTTGACTACCCTACGGTTGACTTTCTAAGTACACGACTAACCTTATGAATCGAAAGCATTATCTTGGATGACCTTTATTCCAAGTTCACAATGGTCTACTAACCCTGCAAGGTTCTTTGGATACACTTTGCGAACGGTCCTTTTTGTGGGAACTGCTCATATATCTCGCCAGTGATCAGTTTTACGTAAAGAATCAAATGGGTCACTGATGCACTATTTACTGGGTAAGAAATGAAGTGTCCTGGGTGCCACTACGAGCTCACCAAGGCGCGTTGCTATCATTTGACATTAAGTGAACGCTGGATGACAGCAGATCACAATGGGATTCAGAATGCTGTGAATGATCCGCTGATCTTTCGCAATCATAACGGCACAAAAGTTTGTAAGACTAAGCTCAACCGTTAGGCCGGACTTAGAATACAGATTGGCAGCTTGTCCCTCTAGTCTAGTATTGGATATGATGGCAGTTGAACAAGTCCTACGATCTGTGGCTAAAATGCTACACTGGTTAAAGAAACCGTGCTAATCTAAAGGGTCACTCAAATTGGACATACTTACTTTATATTCTAAGCGATGTTGTGGTGACTTGGTTCTACTTTATCGCATATGGACAGGTCAGATCGGCTCTGATTTACCTCAAAAAGCACTGAAGTTGCCCATACCTCAATCTGATCCAGTTGGGGTTCACTTTATGTTATCGCGCTAGGTTATGGGCCATTGGAAGTCGTTGTCCTCAGATCTGACGACAGTAGAGTTTGAATATCCACTAGAAACTAGGCCTGAGTTTTAAAACCTCCCCATCATCTCTTAATTGTCAGTCATGTGCTGAGGCTTACCTCTTTTTGCACCGTTACAAATATTCATTTCAAAACGACTTATAAGGATGATTCCCGCTTGCCTTTTTCTTGCTTTTCCTTCTTTTTTCTCGAGTGGTCCGCGCAGCAGAGGCTGCTAGAACAATATTGCTATAAGCAACCTTTTGACTGTTTTCTTTTGTCTACCAAATCTGCTGCTGCCATAGCTACATTTTAACGCATTTGTTCCCTTCTGTGGTTGTAATTGTGTAACATGAGTGTAAGGTCCTGATCAAGCCGGAAACTGCATGTCGCAGGAGACCGAGAATACACGCCTACTATTAATAATACAGGCATTATTTTACTGATCGTGGTGTAGATGATCTGCGTCGATTCGGCTGTTCTTTGGCAGATCGATCCACAGAATTTCCCCCTGTATCAACAATGTTTAAAATCGGTTCTCTTACTGTTCCGGTTCCATTTGAACTTGAGTGCTGCTTTACATTTTGTCCTGTGTTCTAACTGGTTTCACTCTTAGTGCCGGCGTGACCAGGCATCAGTGGTGATAATCTTTGGGAAAGTTTACTCCGTTCTAACGCCTGCCAACAGCACGTCTTATCTCTCCTCACCTGGTATGGGATCTTAGACTGAGGCTGACAACTGATTCGTTCCGGTTTTTTTAACTTGAATAAATATAGTTGGCGAGTGTCGCAATCTATACATGTTCTCCGGATCGCCCGCGTCGTTGTATAGGCATTGTAGATGTTCTTTAGAATTTATGGGAAAGTCGTAGGTCGTTTGTGTGTTATGCATCAAAGGTTGACCCTGAAGTATGCATATCCTGTGTCCGAAATAGCATTGGAAAAATGTTCCATCTCCTCGAATATTGTCATTGGCACTCACCTCCCGCGACTGAATGGGGAACCCAGGACGGAATCATACTTCGGCCAGCATGAGTAGCAGGCCATCAGAAGCCGGTTATTTCAACCTTAGCCAAGTCAACCTTTTACCATTCTCCATCGCAGTCATCGCGTATCTGCTGGCATCTCTGGCTTCGCCATCCGCCCAAACACTGTCAGCAAGAGTCCTATGCTTTGACTTTCTCACTATGTTTTCTGCCTATGAAGAGCAACTGTGGTCATTCTATACGAACATCACGAGTAATTTTACCATGGAATGGTGATGCGAAAAATGCTCTGCCAGCCCATATTCATTAGTTTTCCCCGGTGGCATATGTTCGACAATTTTTAGGCTTGGTCATGTTAACCTGGCACGTGTTCTGTCAATGTCACCTTGAATGGTCGTCCGCTGTCTGGAGCGCCTGCCATGTCTTTAGGTCATCACCGAAGGGTAAAAAAATTCAGCTGGTCAGACTCACCAGAACGATTATGGAAATCACTGAGAATTTAAAACCCCATGATGCACTTCTGTTGATTCAGGTAAAGTGCCGCATGACCTCATCTTCAAATGAAATCGAGTGTGTTGGGTTCCCTTGTAGTAACCCCCAATGTAGATTTCGATTGTGTCCTCAGTGTCAGTAAATGCTACATCTGCGTACAGTTGACACTATGTACTGAAGGAGTATCTTGAAGGTATTGATGATTAATCGGCTCAAATAATGACATGTCCATGGAAATAGATGTGTGTTGCTCTTCCCAACACTGGCACAATGACATGTCCAATTTCGGAATCCACTCGAAGCTCCTTGCCTTCTAAGAAAGAGAATATTGCCCTTAACCACTGAAGATGTCACCTCGTTTCCTAACGAAGCGTTTGTAGACAAATTGTCAAGTTAGGCGAACGAGTCAACAGCATCGCAACACCCAACCCGAGCTACCAGTATTTCGACATATTGCAACGACACAACCTCATCCATGTAACGGCCACCCGGTGTCTGGGGATTTGAACAGCCTACCACTAATAGAACCAAATTGACGCTTTCACTTCCAAAAACGGAAGGTTTTATCTATTACGCCGTCCATGACGAGTGTACTTGCAAAGTGACATTCGGTTAGAACTTTCAGTGGGTCTGCTGTCTGCTGAAAGGTAGGAGCCACCATGAACTTATAGTCAAGGTATCTACTGTACGAGTGTACTTTTGGTAAGTCATCAGGCAGTACAGTGTTCTCCAATCCATGAGTGTCAGGCAGAACGGGTCCAAGTGGGTTGCCTATGACTACGCCACCAACCTGACGATATATTGTTCCCTTACATTGAAATTGAACCTCTTCTTTAAAAACGGGATATCCACTTAAGGCGAGTGCCGAAAACCCACTTTATCAGCATGAATACAAATGTTGTCTTAGGTCCCCTGGAATGGGACATTACTGAAACATAAGAGTGCATCAAAAGGAACCTTATATTTCGCTTCTACGTTTAAACCTCATATTTTGTCGTTAGATTCAGATGTATTTTTGCCGGGCATAGGACGGTTAAAGAATCAACAATACGGTACACGGCGCAGATGCTTCGCTGCTGAGCAACCGCCACCAGTCGCACGGTGCAGAAGGATACTGCTAGGGTCGTCCCGTGCCTATGCATTCTCAAACGCCCGCCATCGAATTACCCGACAGGCTCGTGATAAGTATGACTACGGGCTATGGTTAACACTTGACTACGTCCACGAGTATATTTTGTGCTTATCCAACAATTCGCCTAGCTTGCTATGAATATGTGGCTGGTGAATCACCACGCTTGCCGTTCGCTGCTTATGCATCATGATGTGACGGACGTAACGGTTCAGCTCGAAAACTTCACCTGCTTCAGCGGGACCTCGACCGCCTCTCCAAATGGTCTGCAGAGGTCAACCCTCCGATCAACCTGGTCAAGTCACAATTCATGAGGTTGGGTAAGTGTGAGCACAGTTGAACCTACACGGTGGCTGGTCAACCGTTTCATCCCGCGCCTTTCGTGCGCGACCTCAGTGTACTCAAGCTACCACCTAAAGTCCATGGACAACACCAAAGGTTTTATCAAAACAGCCTTCGTATGCTTTGGGCGCTCAGGCGCAGCTTCAGTACTTGGTTCAAAGAGATTGCCACTCGCCTCTTCGTCTCAATAATACGATCAATGCTAGTATATGGCTCTCCGGCATATTGTCCTATCACGCGGTGAGAGGTGGAAAAGCTTCAACGAGTGCAGCTTGTAACCACCAGGCTGATTCCCAACTTACGAGGTGTGCCATACGAAGATCGATGTAAGAAATTAGGGCTGTACACCCTAGCTTATCGTCGACTGAGGGTTGACTTCATCATGACGCACCGCATATTACATCTGAGTGATTACCCTATGTTAAGACCGCTGCTTCATCCGCGCACACCAAGCAACACACGAGGACACAGATACAAGCTTGTCGTACCGGATTTGAAGCGGGTTGCTCACCAACTCTGTTTCGAACGCAGTGGTGAAAGTATGGAACGGCCTGGCGCAGCACGCAGTTGGGGCAAAGTCGGTGTCAGAATTTAAGTTCCTGGACAAACACTTTGCCGACGCGAACATATTGAGCGCAACACAACATAACGGGTCTTTAAAGTTGGACTTGGCGAATCCGCTGTGTGGTTGGGTTGCTACAAGCAACCTCTATTGAGACCACGGTTCACTTGAGGTGGACCTCGGTCATTCCGATTACAAGGACCGTAGGTAAAATGGAAACATTATAGTGTTGCTCATCCCAACACTGGCACCCCACGACCGCGGTTTCGTCCTGGTTTGGACTCATCGGGTGGAGATAGCCTGAGTTGGGGTGGAAATCAGAGCCTAGTGGCTCATGATTGACGCCATAAGCACTATGCCACTGCGATCCGTACGCAACGCTTGGTACAGCGGAAACGAATTCAAAGTTGGACTTGAAGAATCCGCTGTCTGGTTGGGTTGCTACAAGCAACCTCTATTGAGACCTCGGTTCACGGGTCTTTGTCCCTGAATGACATTAGATACAGATACACAGAACAAACTCAACTTGCTGCTTCCAACCAGTAATCAGTAACCGCTGCTCCTCTTCAGCCATTGATGCTTGTAGACTATCGCTGATATGTGAAGGGAGAAGCATGCGACATACACAGAAGTCCTCTAGTTAGCGTTCGGAAATAACCGTTTGTACCGCACGGGACTGTCGTCTAATAAACTCCAACCACTTACTTTGTCCAGGTCAAGTCATCAGTGCACAGTTTTATCGCGCATCCTCGGGCGAAGGAGGGCAATACTTTACCGACGAAATGGAAGAAATCATGATGGATTTGAGTGCGTAACCTAGTCGGGTTGATGCCGGTCATCTTCCTGAGTGTAGGCCTCTGGATCGCATATAAATGGCTGGAAATTTTAATTATCATAGTGTAATCCAGGATGGATAACGCTTCTGCTTTCTGTCTTTTGCATCCAATCAGCTTACTTCTAACAACTTTTTCCGGCCCCTGATTTATTTCTCTTTTTGTTCCATCTTGGGTCACATTTTTCCGAAAAAGTCAGTCATTGCTGCCCTGGCGACACGTCATGAGACCTAACTTTGATGTTCAGATCTAAACTCAACCGAAAACAGCTTGTTGTTAATCTTATGGGTTACTTTGAAACTATTATGTTCCCCTTACGGACGCTTCCCTATCACAGCCTATTAAATATGTATAGAATATGTCGTACGTATGGGTGTTACAGTGAAGACTGGTGTAGTTACAATTGGCAGACGACGCAGCCCTTCTTTATACGAGCTAACCCTCTGAGCTGCACTTCCGGAGTTTGAATACTCATCGTATAGGGTGAAATCAGTGTCGCTCGAATGGGTTTGAGAGCCATATGATTCACGTTATCGCTTTTGACCGCCTAGGCTGATTAGTATACCACATCGGAAGCACTCCACTGGCTCGCCCATTGTCTGGCTTTTTTCGGCAAGTCACAAAGAATTGTGAGATATGAAGCACTGAGTTCCCTGTATCTCAAAGATTTGTTGCTACTCTGCGCGGAAAATGTGCGGTTTATGTTCGAGGAATAGGCATATCGACAGATAGATGGTTTGGCTATGGACAATCCACTTGGCCCTATGCCGGCCGACATCTTTATGATGATGGTCGATTCGTGCTGTGAGCCAGACGGTCGAATGTGCCTCTACAAATGGTACTCTGACTACACCCTGGTGATCGTACCGTTCTTAGAGCCTACACAGTCCCTTCTCAGAGTTGTGAACGTTGCACATCCCAAATGCTTGCTTTACTTGTGACCTTGAGGATGATTACCGTCTGCTTTTTGGATGTACTATTGATTAGACGAGAAGATGACACGATAATGGAAAGCTGGGTGGACCGGTTTGTATGAAAACTTCAACAATTTTACACCGGTTCTATGCGAAGTTTGCCTTGGCAAAACATTGTTCAATCAGGTCCGCAGGATATACAGTACGAAATGCGTAGGAGCTGAATTGCAATTCATCATGCAAACCCTACGGGCAAATGGCTACCCTGAAGCCTATATTAGGCTTCTTAACCTCCCTGGGAAAATTAACAGTCGGAGGTTCTTTCTGCACCAAAAATGCCGGTTTATTTACAATTACCCTTCAAAGGTGATGTTGTGGCTAAGCAGGTAGAACGATGCACAGCAGATGAAATACACTGTACATTCAATGTTGCTAACTTCTGCCCTTTCTCTGCAACCAAGGAGCTATCGATACCTCCAGTCTAGGCTACTAATCTAGTCTCCGCCACAAAGTAGTGTATTTATCGATTTTAATGTATTCGTCCCAGCAGCTCACATGCTACATAGCACAACCGCTAGTCCAGGAAAAGAACCAGACGCGTTTCGCCCTATTGGGACTCGTCAGTGATGCGCATCCCTCGGTCCCCTACTGGGGATCGAACCCATGATCGCTAGGGACTGAGGCCAACTAGCCAGCAACTTAAGCCACTGAGCCATAAAGGTGGTCGGTCTACATACTTTGCAAGCTAACCGAGATATAGTACGACTGGTCTTCGAGGTCATGACTTCCTTTCACTAGACGCTATGTCCGTATCATTTGAAACTATGAGAGGCTACCTTTTATATCGATTTATTTACAACCGTGGAGGCAGTTACATCGGCAGAACAAACAGTTGCTTGTGTAAGCGGATTGGGGAAAACATTCCAAAGCGTGCCTTCACCATGACAAGGTAACTACAAACGGGACGTGTGTCAACGAACAAGACACGAGCCTCCTCGATTGCCTAACGCCTGATTGGAACCGGGTCATCAGGTCGACCCCAACTAGGCGTTTACTGTCATCCATCGTAACCCAAACGCCATAATCCTCAAGTTTTCCGAGGCAGTAGCTATCAACAAGCATCGTCCAACACTGTGCATCCAGAAGCAATTGTTTGTTGTGCTCAAACTCTCTTGTAGTTCATGATACGCCCTCAACTTGTGGCCACCTTTTACTTTCTCTTGCATAGGAATATCTGCTTTCAACTTTGGTTATTTTGTCATGTTACCATTTGATATGTTGCTCGTTTGCAAGTGAACAGAAGGCACGAAACATGCGTCTTCTTATTGTTCTATTCAACTTTGAGCTAGATGTGTCACTCGGTTGATATCCTTGACCTTCTAAATAGCCATTACGACGCAGTGGTCGAATGAAAACGGCCCATCGCCGTTTCTCACTTACCCTTAATACCTGTTTCCTTGAATGGGATGAATGAATGAGAAAGGGTGAGTGGGGATTTTTGTGCGATTGGATGATACCGCTGTCTGCTCGAGCAGCATCGACCACGCACATCTCAGTAGATATAGTCCACATACCCCCCGGCGCGTTGCGCATACAACTCGAGCACAGCCGTGGATTTATCTCGTATTTGCAGCAGAAAGGCACCCTTCCACTCCTCTCGTACCCACAGCAATGCAAGGGAAGCGGCATCCCATCAACTAGGATGACTGCCGAAGTAGATCCCAGGCGTTCATTCTCACTGTTAGACTATTCCGTCGACAACTACTGCATTCCAGGATGTGTACATGGGGGCTGAATTGTTCGCTGATCTAGGTGTTTTAACTGGTTGTTTCGTCCGCATGGTAAATGGCAAAGCATTTGCTGTTAATAGATCCAACTCGGAGAACAACTCTACACTCTCGTTGGCCACCAAACAACAGCCGGTCACCCAACTAGGCAAAACTCCGCTTCAGTGCAGTCTCCAAGTGGCTGTGCGCTGTCGTTTCTTCACTTTCTCGATTGGCATACTTATGCTGGGCACCGCCTATCACTGCCCTGTCAGGTTTTTCCCCTAAGTCACTCGAATGGTTACGGCTTGCAGGCAACCGATTTAAATTACTAGCCACATTCAGGTAACCTTACCATAATGCATCCTTACAGCTCATTAAACCGGGTGAAACAGAACTGCTATCGTTGTTTAGGACATTAGGGAAATGGTGGACAGGGCGAAACAGGCCCTGCCAGTCGTCACGGTATACAACTACATTGTCCAGCTCGGAGAACAGATCAAAACCTGAACAGACAACCCTAGCTACTAGCATTCCAATTTGCAGAAATTCAGCAATGTCTGGGAACCAAATTAGTAAAGCTGCAGGCGTACTGAGGAGAGTTACGCCGAAAGAATGTATTCCCCTCGGCGTCGTATGCACTGTCGACTCCTTCCTGCAACCCGTTGGCAGTTTCACGCCTTGGATGTCCTCACTGGCTTATCATCTTGACGTTTTGCACTGGGAATGTGAGCTGAATGCACTCAATCCCCATTGTGAACTATGTCCTTGTGTGGGCCTATCGGTGAGCACAGTGCGCTTACTACACCATCTAGAAACTAGTTCATTCGGCATTTTCACACAGCCACTCTCCTTCGTTCAACAACTGCAAGCAGTTGCACACAGACTGCGCATTGCTGGGTTGTCGAGGCTTTATCAGGTGTCACAGGGCTGCTCGAATTTTAGTGTATTGCATTTCTACCGACGCGCCTACGTTCACACCGCTTGAGCTCCACTACAATAGACAAGCAGTCGGATCTCGCTCCTCATAACTATGTTTCGTGTGAACCCAAGGGAATACGCCCTGACGATCTTTAGTGTTGGACAGTAGCCCTTATTTGCTCCTTTATCACTCAGTCGGTTATCCGGATGAAATATCGAAATTTACATTCGGTTCGCAGGCGAGTGAGCGCTACACAAATCTTTCCTTGTTCGATAACTGTGATAACGGACGGACGTTTCAATCTTGACGACCCCAACAGGAGGTGCTCTGCACATGTGGTCCGCACCGTTTTCATCAAATCCCCCGGGTGAGAGGGCGAGATATGGCATAGAACATAGTCTTCATATGCACCAGCGCCATGTCTCTCTGTGTTCATCTCTTCCTTGTGTTCTATAAGAGGGAGCAGTGTTCGAATACCATCACCAGCGTCAAGCAACATTTCCGAGAGTTGGATATTGAGCAGACTCGCGCTCACAACAAGCAGTAAGAGAATAGTAACGAGAGTTGAATGATACAGGTAGGAATTAATCACATCTAGACTCAATCAGACAGCCTTCACGCCCGGAAAAGACCGCTACAACCGTTTCATCTTTTTGCTTAGTCACTGCCGTCCCAGCACCTCAGCAGTCTGAATTACGGGCTCGTAACAGTCGAACTGGCATGTGTACTCCTGGCGATTTCCGAACTGATAAAGCAGCCGTACAGCGTTTTTCCGAACGTGTGCTTGCTGTCTAACTGAGTCCAAAGGTGACAAACTTCTACTTAAACAATACTTTGCGACAAACAAGCACGAGGCTTACATATCGTGACAGGGCAACATCGGTGACGGAGTACTCATCAACTGACGTGAATCCATCTCTCATGCGTTCAGCACTCCTCGTATACACGCAATAAATCAGTTTGAAGCGTTAGGTGAGGACATCAGCCTTTCACCTCACACCTTCTTATGGCTCATCTCATTAGCATAGGACAACTACGGTTCCAGGTCGCTTAACAGAGCTGAAGGTAACCATGGTGATTTGTGATCGCTTCACCCAGAGAATTGCGAATTTTCCTTATTGACAACAGTTATTATGCATGGCTATTTGCGGTTTGTGGACTCCCTTATTTCAAACGTCAGGTTGATTGTGCGATTGTGCACCTTTAAAACATCCTCCGTGTATATGGATGATGACACGCTATACCAATTAGGATCACGATCCACATTGAAGCACGCCTCGACTAGTTAATCACTGGGACGACGTACAATGCGAAGATGTTCACTCCAAACACCACACCTCATCGTCTGTTTCATCTTCGTTTGGACTTTCTAGGTGGTTACAGTTTGAGCTACGCGCAGAATCAAGTACGTAGCGATTGATTGCTGACGACTTGGCCGCTAGGTCATTGAGCTGCGCGCTTCTGATTACAGACTTTGCACCCATCGGCTGTGTTGTGTTGGGGTGATGACCTCAGCAGCAAACCTCAGTTGAGTTTGTTCAACCGCTCACCGGTCCTCCAGAACGGTTTCCGAAGAGCGTTTCATTGTGTGTCTGTGAAGAGCACTTTCTATGCTGGGTCCTCATCTTGATGGCGATATTTGTGGCGTCAGAAGGGGGTTTCCCTCGGTCTGGAGCGCCGTGTACACTGGGACACTGTGAAACTTGGCCCCTTCGGTCTGAGGAGCTAAGGCGCCTTTAGTTCTCTGGTAGTTGCGTTGCTCGTGTCGGACGACCTCGGCGTGTTCGCAACGACGATGCGCGTAGGCCAGTGTTAGGTAGTGATAATAAAGTTAGTTCTTTAGAACAAAAAATAATATTGGATCAGTTGCGTCGATTTCGGCACGTGTCACATACGCTCGCTCACCGCTTGCCGAGTAAAGCCTTGTTTTATCTACAAGATGGCGCAAGGCTCGAGGTGGACAAAATTTGACTTGACAAAGGGAAATAAAGTCACTGACAACTAAACTGGGTGTCGTCGGTCCGTCTTGTCTTTCAGGTTGGAGTCCACGTGACACGCTTTGTGCTTGATTCATGTTACAGGATATGGCTCCCATTCGACACTAGTGAAGCGTCTGTTGTCGCTTCATAGTCGGAATGACTGCTTAAAGTGTCTGGTACTCAGTTATCTGCGGGATAATGTCTGATTATGACACAGGGCAGTGGAAGCCACAAGGAAGCTGTCTCGTCCATGCCACCTTCCTTTCACACTGTACCCAGCTGTTTGTTGGCTGTATGTGGTCGACAAAGTGCTCATCTAGGCCCTTGATTGCCTTCTTAAGGCACTTACCACGTTAGAGATTCCTTCTTCCCCTTTCCTTATTCGTCCTTCTACATCCATTTATTGTTTTGTAAAAGCGAAGACTCAGTTCAAAGTACTGATGTAGTAGTAGCAGTAGTAGTAGTAGTAGTAGTAGTAGTAGTAGTAGTAGTAGTAGTAGTAGTAGTAGTAGTAGTAGTAGTAGTAGTAGTAGTAGTAGTAGTAGTAGTAGTAGTAGTAGTAGTAGTAGTAGTAAAGTAGCACAGTAGTGGTAGTAGTAATTGTTGTTGTTGTTAGTGGTGGTGGTGATGGTGTCGCCGTCGTCATTGTTATCATTATTTTGTTATTATTATTATTATTATTGTTTCTGCTGCTGCTACTACTACTACTACTACTACTACTACTACTACTACTACTACTACTACTGTCGTCGGTGATGATTTTTCTGTTGATGGGTGTAGGGAAGTTGGCATTAAACCGGATCCGGGCAACGCGCAATGGCCTGGACAGTGGCTGGCTAGTTTGGTCTTGCCACACAAGGCCTAGCAGCGTGCTCATCAACACTGATCGTAGTGTATCAACCAGCACTGTTAAGATGATCAAATAGCCGAGTGAAGGAATAACCTTAGACTGGCCTCACTTTCTTATATGTCCGCAAATTGTATGTGTTGTCGAGTGTGTGGGCTCGAAAGTGATTAAATGGAAATGTCTTCTCGAAGGGACACCGTAGCAATCGCCACTTTTTATCATATCTCCCACAAACTCAGTATAAACCTGTGTGCATCTAGTCTGTCGCCTCTAAATTGGGGCTCTTCAAGTGTTCAGTGGATTTCCACCTTAGTTTAAATTCACGTCGGACACTGAACATTTCACCATCACTTGTACCTGGATCGGTTCCCCTCCCGTGTTGGACAATTTTATTGCTGATTATACATCCAGAAAATGAAAGATTGCGACTTGTCACTAACTACCACGATGGATCATCCCACCGCTAGTTTGTGAATAAAGTTCGGAATTCATCCTAAAAGGGGATAAAGTAAAACCACAATACAAAAGGGGGTAGAGGTTTCGGCGGATATTCCAATGGTCCCGGGTTCGAAGCCTGCTATTTCCTCCTGGTGAGATCAAATGAGGTTAAGTTGCATCGTGGTGTACAGTGTTTTCGTATGAGCAACACTCAATTCAATTCTTTTAAAAGATCAGTAGATTTTTTCTGCTTATTTTCTTGCGCTCAGAGTGTACTTCTGGGACCCAAGAAACTTATCTCCTTAACTCGCATCCTGAAAGACTTACTCACGTGAAGTAGCGGTTTTCATGCCCACGTAAGCATAGTGTGCAGCCTAACCGCAGGCTTGCGGCTGATGTTGGGACATTGAAGATACAGTTTTGGATAAATAGATCGTACACAAGTTGGCATTGAACCGTAAGGAATAATGCCTTCCGTGGAATTCGATAATCATCAGGTATCTTTAAAGAAACCCGGGCATGTTTGTGAGCTACTTGATGCAAAGGGGAAAATTGCCGTAACACAGCAATAGTAAGGTATTTAGCATGCTATCCAAACAGCTTGTTTCAGTATACTGTTTCCTTCTACAGAGGCTACAGGATGTTCGGGACAGTTTTTCGACTCTGCACGTTTTACGGTTAGTGACAGCCTTCAAACGCTAGCAAAATCCACTTGACATACTATACAGCGACCGCAGATAAAACATAGTTTCAATGGGATTTTTGATATCCTTTGCTTCTTTCAATTAGAAGCGGTGAGAGGAAAGCTGGTTAAGTAGCCGGTATGGTGAAGATATAATTTTGATTGCAGGTCATGAGAATCGAAAGCGGTTGATCCGCTTGCATGGTGGGATCTGATCACGAACGCCGTTGCCGAGATGCAAGAGAAATCCCTCTTGCATGCAGCGAAGAAGCAGCAAGTGCGGAAGTGACAGGCCCCGATTGGTTGTACTCCATCGACATCAAGGGCAAGGTGCTGTGGCACATGCGGTCGCGAGTGCATGAGTCAGGAAGGCCTAGTGAGCCATGAGCGAGGCCACCCGGAGCCAACACCGAAACCACGTCGAGTCCTGCAGAGAACGTAGGCGGAACCGGCGCAGCGTTTGTAGCTACGCTGCATTCGAGTTACAAACCGCGTGCTTGTATGCTGAGTCTCTTTATTTCAGGTGGCGGGTTTGCAATCTTGTCACAATGCTTATTTTATCTCGTCCTAATGTCTGATCGAACTATCTACTAGCAACTTGCACACGTCACTTAAGCTGGTTGTAGTTAACTTCGATAACATTTTCGCGTTTGTGACCTTTTCTTAAAATATATTTTCTGATTTCTTGCATATACCGTGGATTTGTTCGAAACCAATTTATTTTATACGCTCATTTGGTGAAATTATCTCACCGTACCTGCATGCAAGCTGGAGAAACCTGGAGTTTCCAAGATGCAGCAGAACGGATGATAACTAATCTTGTGAACCTCGTTGTCGCATTCACGCCGGCGAAACGGTCACTGTGCTCACGGGGTCTATTTGCACGAATGGTGAACCGCATTTCACGCACAAGCGTACACACAAATACTCACTCACTCACGCACGTACGCACAAAGAAGACGGGCATGCATTTCCATAAAATCACAAAAATATAGCATGCCCAGCTAACCATCCGGTGTTGTGCTATGTGTCCTAAGCGCTGCCATATTGGAATGTCATCAGTTCCTTCAGGGATGGTTTAATCTGGCTCACACCGCTCTTCGTTCGGTATTTGCGCTTAAAGGTCACCGATAAATTGCACCAATCAATAAGCACTTCATTCGCGATCTGGCACATTTGCGGCGCTGTGGTCATCATTTGAGTCAAACTAGCTCACCACCACCACCACAACCACAGGTGAGAAACGCACGAGCGACGTGCTTGTGCGCAGTTTTGCGTGTGTGTACTGTGTGTGTTCTTGTGCAGGCAGGCACGGTTCATATGACACCATGATAACAGCAACGTTGCATTTGTACTAGTGAACTGCGTTGTTTCATCCTTGTCTTACACACTCGTCCAACCCATCAAGTTTGTACACACATTGCGAGTGTTGACCAAGTCACTAAGGCACAATGACAAGCTTTTTACACACACTTGGGGAGCGTTTTCAGCACTTCACGCTAACACTGTGGGATGTGATACAAGGCATTAATGAGAAAGTGAAAAGTTACAACAATAAAACGTAAAAGGTGCATCTTCAATCAAGTATATGGTCGCGCAGGCTGTGTCTCATTCCCGATGGATAGAATAGTAAACGTGACAGCTTAAGCAGCATGAAGTTGTGATACGATGTGAATATAAGACAATAAATTTCGACCAGTAGGTATAGCACTAGCTAGGACAGTATGTAAAAGGTGAGGAGATTAGTATAGAAACTTGGGCGTAAAGTTGATGTATGCATCAAAATGTTCGTTAACGATAAAATCAACCAGCGGTTCTTTCCTTACCTCAGAGCAACGAGAAATAAATTTTAGTGAACAGTCAAGACGGACAATCTTTTGAAGCAGTGCGGGGAAAATGGCAAACTCAAGTTCAAGTTCGGGTGGGACTGGAACGATAGGAGAATCCTGTGAATGTTCCATCTTTAAGCCAGGAATTGATGAAGTGCACAGAGTTATTGATGGATCTAAAACGGAACCCCCGTATCGCACCATGGCCAACCAGTTATTACCCAAGTTCCCTGCCCTAGCAGTCCCCGCTGTGACAGTCACGTAAAGGAAGCAAAGGATAGTAGGAGAACTCAAATGTACAGAATAAGGCAACGCACTTAAAATAAGAAAATAATACCAGGGCATGAAGAAAAGTAGAGAAAAGAAAATCGAAGCATGAAGATGAGCGTTAGTCAGGAAAAGGGAAAGGTTTCGTGTTGCCACCCAAGAGTACCGAGTTGCCGCTCAAATCCCTTAACCGTAGACTCCTTGATAACAATTTCCGGAAGCATGTTCCAGCGCTCGATGACTCGGTGTGACAGCTGGATTTCCGCCCTAATCCGATCAGACCGCAGTTTGTCCAGCTTCAAGGAATGACCGCGTAGAGCAGACAATCTAGCGGGACTGAATAGCCAAGATAAATCTAGACCAACCTTCCCAGTCAAGATACGGTAGGCTAGGATTGGGTCTCCTCCAAGCCTTCGGTAGTGCATTGAATGCATTCCCAAACTAAGTAGACGCTCGGGGTACGTCCGTCCCCGTAATCTCTGGACTAACCTAGTACCCACCCGTAACACCCAGTCTAGCTCCAGTTTGTCCCGGACGAGGCAGGGCGGACAAGCCTGGGCACATTATTCCCGACGAGGCCGAGCGAAAGCCGAGAACGGTCGCGTAACAGTATAACCAGGAAGGTAGAATACGTACAATTACAAACTTTAGAAGTAAAGCACGGGGAACGGGAGGCATTTTGAACATGATGACGCAAAAAGGGAGTATTTTAGTTTAGTTTCAACCATATGTGTGGACCAAGACACATCATAAGAACATTATATTCTATGGTCGAGGAACGAGGTATGTTTTCACTATCCGCAATCATAAGAGGGTAGATATGTATTCGGGATCGCAGTCTGTTGAGATGTAAAAGTGGAACGTTACTTCATAACACTTGTAAGAGTTGCGAGAGAGGGACAGAGAGAGCTCGGCCAAATCACTAGTACATCAAACCCTCATTGGGATTATAAAGTGTCCTAAATGGTTGGTTATGCAACCTAGAACGATGTCATCAGCATTACAGCCAGTGAAGTTCAATGGAATAGGTAGACTTTCGACCTAGACGGAGAATAGGACGCCGGATAGGATGGCTCCCTGCAAAACAGCGTATTTGACTTGGAGTGCAGAAAACTTTCTGCCACTGGGTACGCGAGCTCTGTGGGATTGGAGATGCATTCACACAGCACTACCGACATATGGAAGGTGTCATTCTGACATAATGTTGAGGGGTTATGAGCTATCGAGGCTCCCAAAGGCGTTGGTATAACCGAGAAATCGGAGCCGTATGCCATTGTAGCTTTTACCCCAAACGAACGCAATGGAATGCACCAGATACGAAACGACATTCAATGTAGCGTGCCCTGATTTATAGGCGAACTGTTTAACATCCTCAAATGACTGCCTGTGAAAATTCGGGGAATCAGTCGTTTTTCCACAGACGTGATTGCAACTGACCGACACTTGCGATATCCTTTTTAAGGCATTGGTAGTATTCTGCCTGATTTCCAAATTTCGAGGTCGGTACTAATAGATAAGCACCTAGTCAATATCTCTGCCAGGGGTATCGTTAAAACATCTGCGCACTCTTTCAGAACGATTGTTCATAGAGCATCCGGGCCACTAGCCATGGTTGGTTTCATCCCTGTGGGCTTATTTCAACATTTGTAGAATCTAATACTGGGGCGCTTTGTGAAAGCCAATGAAGGTATTGGGAGTGTGTTAATGGATGAGAAACTGAACTCACCGTTGAGTATGTTTGCACGTTCGGTACTGAGTGTTCTGCAGGAATGTTTTCCAGAGCTTTCTAAGGATTCTCCACAGATCATAGTAACTATGCTTGTTTAAATCGGTCTTAATGTACAGAATGTTCGATATTCTTAAGCTTGATATCTATATGTTCTCTCAGTTAATTGCATTAATGGAGATCAAATTCTTCCCTGAGGAAATCTTGTTTCTCCATAAATTGTGAAACGGTGTAGTCGTCGCATAGTACCGTCTCAATTACTTGCTATAAGCGACTGTTACTCGTTACTGAGATGGATTGGTGTACTTTCTTCGTGGTGGCGCTGGAGTGGTTCCATCCAGTGTGTGGAACGGGCTGGGTCCTTTCGACTGCCCTGTGCATCTCTGATACATGTGTTTCCTCAATATGACATGAACGATTTGCACTTGGAAGGGGTAGTATCTCTACCGGCTCTTCGAGCCCGTATGACTTTAATAAGCACACGGTAACCTAGCCAGGACAGAATTGTATACATGAGAAATTTGCTTCACCTAACTAGAGTACAGTAGTAGTTGAAGCAAAGCCAATCACCAGCATAGGAGACACTGAATAACGCAGGCGAATAAGAACTGGTAACAATCGAAAATAATCATCTGTGTCCGAGCAAAGGGTATGAAAAAAATGAGACCTTGAGATAACATCCACTACGAATGACACATGCTGGCCAATCCAATTAAAGAAATAGTGCCTTTGAATGAATTTTAATAAACAAACGACAGCGAAATGAAAGCCAGTAATTAAGAACTATTGCAAAAACTCTATGTCCAGTATGCATCTCCTTAACAGGAGTGCGGGTAGTATCTAGGTCTATCAGGGTCCCATCCAGTACGCTCCCTCGCCTTATCTCATCTACTTTCCGTCGGATGTGACCTGGATATATGTTTATATTTACAGTGTCAGGCAAATCCGCAAATGAATACCCCTAAATATTATTAATGTTATCAGTAGTATTGCTATCACTGCCACCACACAAAATTTCGCACCACCGTAACCTTTCGTCATGAAAATGTTTCGCCAATCAGCCCATCAAAGAATTATGGAGGCAGATACGCTGGTGCAACTTGTGTCAGAGAGGACTACATCACTGAAATATCAGCATGGTACCGCGTTGTTCACGGTCATACTATCAACCAACCATCCTGACCATATGGTCTCTTGCTTCTGGTCGATGGGTATGCCGTTCACACATGAGCCATTGAGAGAACTAGTGTCTTGCACAGCAATCCAACTGGACTTCGAAACTTGGTTATCCCGTTCGTCGAAGTACCCCGTCCCTGACGAACAGTTCATCCTCACGCTTGTTAGAGCGAATTTTTGCTTCAGTTATACCCATAATCGATTATACTAAAGTGGTAGCTTTTGCTGATTTAGTGTAATTGAACTGACGTACCCACTAAATTGTTGCTGGACACGTTACCAGCTCGATGTATTACGCTGCATTCTTTCAAATAACTTGTAATTCTGTCTCGTATCAAGCCCTAACAAGCTATCGTTTTGCTTTTCGCTGGATAGCAGGCCTTGTTTGAGCGGCCAAATGGTTATTCATGTGGGCATTTACGATAGATTTTGTCGCGATCCAAGTCAATGGATGACCTGTGTGGGGTCAAGATATTCCCCAATTTTCCAATGAGGATTGATTCTTCCATCTTCTTGGACACTGAGTGCGCACGACCGTTGATCGTGGTTGGCTCCGTTCCACTGATTAATCGAGTGACTGATTTTGTGCGTGAGCATGACACGAAATAAGGCTATCTTCAAAACACTGCGGATACAGCGACGTCTTCCACGTAATAACCTGATTGGAAATCAGGATAGATGAGCACCATACATTAAACCAGGTACTTTGAGGTAGTTTAAACACATGAGAAGGAAGGGAAGAGTGTCGTGTGTCACGATGGCGGTCCCGGTGCGTGATCAAACTACGGGCTTCACTCCTGTGATTACTGGTCTTGAACGTACCAAAGTTGGTTGCCTGCGGTCCGATGGTTTACAGCCCATGCTTAATCGGGCTCGATGCAAAATAATCGCCTACATGCGGACATGGTTGGCATCCCTGGATGTTACCATGCCCGTCTAGCCGTGTGTACCGCTGCTCTGCCTCCCACGTACCTGCATCGGTCTAGCCTATGTGCGATTTACCCAGGCTAGTTAGACATCGTATATGCTATACCCTGCACTGGTTGCAGTTCAGCAAGGCTACGGATTGTATCAAGGCAGGAACTCGGAGCAACGCTCCACATCGTGAAATTCTGAACAAATAACCTTTTAACTGGCTGTCATCCACCCGTGTGCAAGCTACCTTCATGACGGCAACCAGTTGAGAAACATTTGGAGAAATGGTTTTTGTGAAAATCCAACCTTTACATCCGGAACTCATTAACAATCAAAATGTGCCCCACAATGAAACGCGATGCCTTCCGAATTTCGCAGACTTTCACCAGTCTTCACATCATAACCTCCGATTTATTTAAAAACATTTCTGTTTGTTGTCTTACAAGTCGTTTTACAGTTGTGATTAAAACTCCGTAGCATGGTATTCCATCATCTTCGTTTTATTTAACTTTTCTTTCAGGTGAATCTAAGTGGTGTCCGTTGCTTACATCCGTGGAATTACAGTGGCCATTATAAACCTACTTATGGCACTGCAATGCTTTCCGATCGTCGCCACGCGTTACGTTTCCGGGGGACAAAAAGACAAATCGACTGTCCGAACGGTAACTTCGAAGTGTGCCAGGATCCAACGGACACATTTGACTTGTCAAAATGGATGCCATTCATGAGGAAACCGCACTCACAATCGGAGTATGAACATACTACGAGGCAATTACATGAGAGTGTACGAGAGTCCACCCCCAATGGAAGGGCTATTTCAGTTTCAGGAAGATCACCAACCGATCTCAAAAACAAACACTCATCGGACCAGGTGACGTATTCTGGTACTTCAAGCTGTGCAAGCCCATCTCATCACTACCCCACTGAGTTAGCTTTCCTTCGCGAATTCCCGGGGATGGGTACAACCGGTACTTTACCTTGGAGCCAAGTCAGATCCGCAGGTAACAACTTTTCCCCACCACTCAGCAATCTCAATGGCCATATGAGCCATAATATGGCATCGTACATGGCGCCCAGTCAAGGACAATCACGTCACCCATTTTCTCTATCACCAATGGCAGCCACTAGCCTCCATAATAGTCCAAGGATGTGCTCAATTCCTTGGGGTCATCCCCACCTCTGGCCCGTATGGGCGCGAATGCCAATGGCCTACTCCGGACAGATAAGCGAACGTCAATTAGGACCTCAAAATCGTCAACAAAACTCCTCTCTACAATGCATCGCCACCATGGAGACAAGTCAACCGCTGGATTTGAGCTGTAAACCGCGCCAACAGGAGCCTGTCCGTGAGCGGTTCACAGCTGATCAGGTCTCATTATGTGGACCCATCGATTTAGCTTTACCTCATTCGGTAGATTCAATAGATGTTTGGTCCGTCTTGATGAACTTGATACAGTCGCCAAGCGGGTCCTTGTCATCAGCGTTATTTCAAGCTTCGGGTGAAGGAGGTCTGACATATCCAACCGGTGTCACTAACGGGCCCCTCACTGGTTCAATAATGACCCGAAAACGACCACAACCGACACATCCTGTACCGAAAGAAAAGCAGGTGAGTACATTCTTTGATAGTATGTGTTTATTAATCACTTTGTCTAAATATGAATAAGGCGACAGTGCGATAGCTTTATCTGAATGAGTGGTTGTGCCTTAAACCAACCGGGAAATCCCTATCGACGAATGCGGATAGGTATATTGAGCGGTACTCTGACTTGAGCAGTTTATTTGCTGCGACTTACAAGTTAATGGAAAGTGAAGCTCACTGTATCACATCAGTTAACTTGGCGATGTCGATCGCTGTCATCTCGCGTGGTCCAGTGGTCTGAACCATCCACCAGGAAGAGTACGGTAGCGTGTTCTAACCCCAGTTGGCGATTCCCAAGGAGATGAATCGATCAGACAGTACCTTTCCTGATGTGTACTGGCTGTCTGACTACGTTCAGTTATGATGCGGTCAACTCAAATCCTTCCCATCGCCTTACTACTCCCTTGTAAGCTTGTGTGCAAACTTCCCAAGAAGTCTAACTATACCTGCTATCTGGTCCGATGATGAAACTTACGCGGACAAACGGCTCAGCAGGAGGGCATACAAACATTATACTTAGTGTCAAAAGTCTGAGTGCTTCATCGACGAGAGGCATATCACGGGTGCGACAGCACAGCCCTGGACTGAGAACGACCAAGTCTGTAGCAATCTGAATGTGCAGAACCACAGATACTTGTACTGGAGCCGGACAAGGCAAAGATGCGTGTCTACTGCACTTTCGAGGGCTCCCATCGTAGCTGGCTAGTGTCAGATGCATACCAGTGAATTATCGCTAGTTAACAGATACCACTGAAATGATGAGCACGTCATGAAAACTAGCCCACCACTCGCATCCCCCTTAATTCGTCATCGTGATTACCCTAGTCATGACATTGCGGTGACTGACTCATATTGTTCAAGACCATTTCATCTAACCCTGGTCTTTCTGATCTAGTAGCATCCGTTTGTCGATTCTAATCGTCGACGACTATCACAAGGTACATCGATATGGCCTCTTAGTGGAGACACTCAAAAAGGATCGACATGTTCCAGACCTGGTGACGTCAGGCCTGTAAGCAGTACTGATTCGTATTTGCTGAGCATTCTCTGGCTCCATCTAAGCAAGCCATGGGAATGCAATTTGGTTAAGGGGAGGCGGCGTTCCAGCTGTTCTCCGGAGAACAACCGAACAACTAGTAAAACTATCTTATACTGTGCTTGGTCACTGAAGTAATCTCCACCATGTGCATTATTTTTATTTCAGAAGCTTGACTCTCCTGACGTTCCGAACTTCCCAGAGTCGGAGATCGATGATAATGTGGACCACACCACATTTTTGCATCCGCCACTTTCACCAAACCGAGTCAGTCTGCACAGCACCGTTAGTAACACTCCAGCTGTTGCGCGCAAAGGCAAGGTGCATCTGTGCCAACAAGACACCCCTACTTCGGAGGGCGAGTTTTGTCAGTGGTTGATGTATGCTTTCATCAAGGCGCTCTACCCTCCAAATGTGTTAGAGGACCCAAGTTACGCGGTAAGCATAACAGTATTTACCCGCATACCCCACTATTCATGCAACTGCTTACACTTTGTTAATCAATAATGCGGTTGTCATGAGTGCAGCCCCGTTTACCTGGTACATCGCGTCGGTGCTGCGGCCGACATTGTCCAGGTCACGACTGATCACCGCATTTGCGATATGACACACCATGTTTCTTGATGCCTAACAATCATTCCCGCTTGACGCGGTAGGTTTCGTCACGACGGATAGGAACCTTGACAATGTGTCTATCCAACCACCATCGACCGCTACCCCTAGTATTGGCTTTTTCAGCCAGCTAATCGCCATTGTGAAAGATAGGCTCAACGATTTTGTTGTATGTTACCCTTAGTGCTTGGTTCTGAAGTTGGTCTGGTTAAAATCCGTTCACTGTTGGGTGCAAGCCTGTTAGGAGTGTTCACTGCACTTGATACCACCAATTGCCCAGCATATTCAGACTTAAGCCCATCATGTACCCGTGGTAATGTACATCTAGTCTCTATTGATTATCATGACTCTGGGGTGATAGTACTCTTAAATGTAGTTAGGTCACCACGCGCGCCGTACGTCTCATACAGGAGGACCTATCTGCCCTTGACTCCTGGTACCAACTGTGGCAGATGTCACTTGCCGTGGACAAGTGTAATATCTTGTCGTACAAATGCCACGTACCACCAGGCAGTTTATTACTACAAGGCGCATATATCTCGCAATGCACGGCAGTTCGCGACTTGGGCGTGCAATATTCACCCACGTTTAACTTTTCTGAACATTGTGGCTTTCAAGTTTCGAAAACCATGATGACCATCGGTTACATCTGTCATCATTTTTACCTCACAGAATCTCGCATATCGCTTTACAAAACAAATATATTGCCACGTATGGAATACTATTCAGTGGTCTAGTCTAATCTGCAGAAATCCGACCAGCATGCTGTTGAGAGGGTCCAGAGAAGCTTTAGGAAAAAGCTATGTGGATATTCCTCAAAGCTGACATACAGAGAGCGATGCGATAAACTTGGATTTGACCCAGTTTGGCTTCGGAGAATGAAGCTGAACCTATGTTTTCCTTACAGAATCATAAACCGTCAAATTTGCAGTTTTAATAACGGTGTTCACATATCTTTAAATAGCAGATATCCAATCCACAATTTACTACCAGAATCAGCGAACGTTTTTTTCTAACCCACTACCCAAAGATTTGGAACAAACTTCCAAGTGATTTCAGAAAATGCTATACACTTCGCAATTTAAAGCTTACAATTAGTAAGCAATTCACCCTCCAAAACGTGATTACTATGTTCGGGCCATCACAGTCCCTAGATGACGCTTACGAAAATGGTATGGATAATGCCTGAATACATTTTCGAAACAAATACACATAACATTTCGGACAACAGCCCCTTTCATTACATTTTTTCTTGGCCCCAACATCTATCATGTGATTGTGAGGAATCCTGATTCAATGGCAGGAAAAAATAGCGGAACGATTCAGATTACTTTGTGTTACCTAATTCGAAATTGCGCCCATGTTTATTTCTGAAAAAGTATTAATGCATTGTCATGGAAAGGTTGTACCATTATTTGATCTGTTCCTTCTAGGGAACAGTTTCTCGCATCGTTGAGGAATATGCAATTTAATCATTTATTTATTTATGCTTGTTAATGAGATGTGAACTAGCTTCGTAGTGATCAATACCATTTTTTCAGACATCCTCCAGTTCAGATTGGATGTGTTTTGTCCAGTGACTGTTCGACGTGACCTCGATGAAGTAGCCCTGGAATGGTTCTTGTTGACATCCCAAATACTCTACGGACATTTAAAATAACTCACTGACGCACAAAACGCTCAGTTCTAATGCTCACCACAAACGAGCAAGGTGCAATCGATGAGTTACTATGACAATATTGCGTCTACCCAGCTCACTCCAGCAGTGAAAGCAACTGTCTGCTGTGTATCGGAAAGCTGTGCTGTGCATATACATGACAATGAGGGCAAATACTGCAATAGCACCATTAAAAGATGCACAAATGTCGAAGCCGGCCGCGGCACACAGTAAGTATTTAACTGCTTGAATAGATAAGGCACAGTCAATCTACTAGAACCAATGAAAGGTTGGATATGGTACCAAAAGCCAAAAGCAATTTGTGATTCTCCACCAATCAGGAAGCCAAAATGGTACATTGAAACAATTATCGAAGGATGTTCACGGCAACATAAGCGCTTGCGGTTACAAGCAGTTCCAAAAGTGTACCTTAACCAGTCGTTTTTACTAACCTCTTGTCCTTGTTGAAAATAAGCTACCTAAGGTTCGCATATCCCTTTCTACAAGGGTCTTCCTGGATAGCATTTACAAGACTTCTCTGTTCCGGCTTTGATTAAACTTCATTTTCTAGTTGTCCCAATGGGGATGCTGTGCTTCCAAGTGTCTGACAACCAGTTTCAACCAGCCTTAGTTATTGCACCTCAGAGTCAAGTGTGTTAGGTGGGTTCCATTTCTAAGCATCACCGTTTCACGGCACCGCACGACACGTCTGAGCCCGGATAAGAAAGTGCAAACGTATTTCGCGGTAAGCTAGTCGGACGTGTCTCTGCCGGTTAGTGCCGACATCGCCATGTGGCAAACTATCATCTTCTGATCAACACGCTCACGACTGACTGGCGTACTGAGTAGGCTCAGCTTTGCAATCCGTTTCCTTCAAAATACTGGAAACTAAGTTGACCGACCAGTAATGTTGCTTCTAATTCAGCTTGGCTTCACAATCAGTCTCGATTTCCAGAATCAGAGGTTCACAGGATTCATTTTGAGTTATCAGTTTAACACTAGGCAGTCTGTCCGATGTCCAGCTGCAACGGTAATTCAATGAGATTGAGATGTGCCATCAAAAGCTTTCGGCTACAAATTGAAGTATTGATGGTTCAGATTGGGTGTTCAGATTTTGGTGTGTTTGCAAACGGCAACTCGATTGCAGAAGTTTTGGGTTTGTATGAAGCATAGTTCCTGCTTTTAAAGATATGGCTACTACCGCTGCTACCGATACCAGTACGTACTGACGATGTCGCTTCAGTCGTGGACGAAACGCCTATAATGAAAAAGATGAGGTCGGTGAACAAACCAACATGTCGCGTTCTTTTGGATGGGAAATCAAATCATAATTACAAACACAACAGCAGAAGGCACAAATGCTACACAAACGCTATTCGAATCCCATCATTTCTCACTATTTGTGAGTGCGCACGGTCAACCTGTAAACAAAGCGAAGACTTTCCTTATTGGCCGCTGCTACCATTAGCTACTTAAACGCGAGTAATCATCAAGATTCCTTTTCGAACTTTCGACCCTCTACTTCACTTCTACCGGTGTAATGCGGTGATGAGCAGGGCTGATTCGTAGTGAATTTATGAACCAATTCGACCCAAATGGCCGTTGCTGTCCACTGTGAGAAACACATTCACATCCCTTCTACTCGCTGTGTTTGTTAGCTGCGTAACGGTTAACACGAATTGTGTTTGTTCTACCTAACCCTGTGCTCCATCCACAGAACATCATAAACTGTTCCGGACAGCTGTGCACTTTGTTCAGCTCCATTTCGGCTTACCATTGTTCGATGCGGAAGGTCAACGATTTGTATCTCCGTTGTTTGCAACCAGTCAATCTTTCACCACGACCTTCGAGCAACGAAACATTATGTGTGGTTTGCCTGCTCCCACTTTTGTCGGAATGAATAGAAACGGAAACAAAAGCAATGGAAGCAGTACCGAGTTTTCTGAGTGCCACTGGAGTTGACAACGGCATTTGACTCCGCCCCACCTCCATCAAAGCTGACCAGTGTCCATCACTCTGTGGAGCAACGCTCGCAATTAGCCAAACTAACTGCGAACATGAACTACCAGTCTTATTCACTGAGATCGAGCATACTGCAGTCCTTACATGACCAATTAATTCAAAAAGATTTTCAGCTACATCTGTGAATCATGTGCGCCACGGAGCATCTGGTTCAGTGCAGCTGGTGTTACACCATTTCTGGCTCTCGGTCCCTATTGCCGTTGACTCACTGAGCGGCGTCATCAATTTAAACGCCATTTGTGGCGGCTACTTTGACAGGAGTGCCACCACTTTATTCATTTGTCACTCTATACCTCTTTGGTACGGCTCATTTTCTATTCTATAAAGTCTAAATCGTGAGACCAGTGACCGTGTAAGGCAGCTTGGAACTCTGTCCGTTGCTCACCATGAAAACTGAATGTGTTGCGGATGCCGTTTTCTCTTCCCTATGTGGTGGGCGTCACCGTACATTATTCCCTTTCAAATGCTTTGTACGGTTATCAAAAGTCTTATCCCGACCACCGACTGACCACTGGACTACATCACTGCCTTCTGATTGAGAGTGCATGTTTTACCAGCATTGTCCAACAGTTTGACTCCAGCCATTTGGTTGCAGCCACACATATCAGAGGAGCTTGTTCGAATTTACAAATGTAATTCACTCATGTGCAGGCTGAGACGCCGAACTATCGTGTGACGTTGGGGTGTGCAACATCACATTCTGACCATCGGAGTTAAGTGGGTGTAAAAGGAACACTAGGGACTGGAGTCACTGACAGCACGCCCATTTTTACCGCTCTGGAATACATATGGCTGGATCACTTTGTGTTCACTAGTTTGACCCACCAGTTCCCATTTCGGAAAGTATACCTTCTAACTCAACGCTGGATCATTTATTGCACGTGAACAGTTTACCCATGTAAGATCACGTACTTCGCAGACCTACGTTTCACCAACTCCTAAGCTACCTGTCACAAATGACCTGCCCCTCCCCCCCATTTCTTTCACTTAGTTCCATCCTTGTCCGTGTTTATCGGTGACAGGACCGGCACCCTATCCTGTGTTGCAGTTAGTGCTGTTTGTGTAGTAAGTCCGAGCATGACCCTGTAGTGCTCAAAAGGTAATAAAATCATTGAACCTCCATTAGACGGTCATCGCTGTTTCCTCCTCTCTTTACCATCCTGTTTCGTTCGCATTCATGACCAGTGCTTATTCTCACCATTCACTCAGATCAGGCTGGATCCCCTCGGCAGCTGTGACAACGGCATCCAGCTCGCCATGAGGTGTCAGTCAGGTGCAGCTTGGCTCCAGCGCGGTCTATTACTAGGTGGTTGTGATATGAGCATCCAGCCACCTACGAGGTACTTGTTTTGTATTGCAATCTCCAAACTCTACTACGACCTACGTACGCACTGGACACGGAAGCCATCGGAATCCTTGACGGGACGCATATCACATGTGTATCAACTAGGTAGCCACTGCACGTCGCAAGTGCGTGGTGCCCATCTGTTTTTCACCACTGGCTACGAAATGTTATTCACGTCGGATGAGTCTATGAAACAAACAGCGACAATGCCAACCTACTGTGATGTCCGGTGATATGTCCTCTGAATTCCATAAACTTACACCACGAGCGTAGCTTCAAACACAGGCCTCAAATTTGAAAAAACGTTATAAGAAGATGAAAGCTGCCTCAAATGCCTGCCGACCACCTACGTCCGTGACTTCCGGCTGATCGGCAAGAAATTGCACGGTCCAAATACTGGGTGATCATTTGATATAGTGACAGATTAACAGAAAGCTAACACCAAAAGAAGTTGGCAGAGTCTCTACAAACCGTCATTTTGGAACTGATCCCAAGGATCGAGTGTGTCTGCAATGAGCGACACTGCCACGAAGATAGACCGATAAGTCAGTGGCGTTCTTATGTAAATACTTTTAAATTCAACATAATCATTGATTCTCACAAATTAGACTTTCTAGTCGCTTCGTTTGATTTCTCATTTTATTCTTGCTTCCCAACTTTCCCCATCCATGCTTAGTCAATCACGGCGTCATGATGTTCAGGTAGTCAACTAGCTTCACTGCTTGTAACCCAGATCTGGTTTAGTGAACGAAAATGAACCTGTGCATGGCTTCAGTGTAGCTCTCTGTCTCATCCCTGCACTCCACGACGGACGTTTTCGTCCTGGTTTGGACTCATCAGGTAGAAATAGCCGAGCTGGAAGTAGAACTCGGCGCATAGTGATTCGCAGCTATCACCAATTTCCTAGCCGCGGTGTCAAGCACTGCTCGCGGAGCTCAATGGCTTAGTGATCATGGTGATATCCGCGAATCACTATGCGCCAGGTTCTCCTCCCCGCTCGACCATCTCTGCCTGATGAGTCCAAACCAGGACGAAACCCTCGCTTATGAAGTGCAGGGATGGGAGAGAGCCACACCGATGACTGTCCCAACGATCATATTGGAAGAGGCTGACTTCAAAGTCAATCAAGGTCACAATTGAGGTTGCGTGTCACAATCCAAGACACATAGCAAGTGCTCCAAAACCTGAAAATGACCACGCTTACTTGAATTCAGTGACGGAATGAATAGTTATATGTGTATGTGCACATCCTGCTCGAGGTTTACTCTCAACGTCGGGTGAGGTCATCGCTGATGCAGGCGGATGACTTGCTTTGACAAGTGTCAGCCGGTCTTAAGGTTTGCTAACTAATGACCCTTTGTGACCCTCTTGGTAGTCTACCATTTGATGCGTCTGCCACCCTAATCCTTTACGAAAAAGAACTTTGTGGATCAACCGGTGGTGTTCTAGACATCAGGGTCTTGAAGAAACTGCACAAACTTGGAACACCCATACTCACGTTCAGTGCTCACTCACAAGGAGCTGCGGTCAGGACGATTCTTCGGCTGTGTGGAATCCCGAGGATTCGTTTTTTACCGTAATAATATACATGGTAGTAGGAGAGGAGTTACGCCTATCAACCCTAGTCGTTTGCTTACTTCAATCGTGGATGTTCCCATGAATCTGGACAAGTTATTCCCTTCTTGGCTATAGAATTGAAGACTGTTAGTTCAGGTTGTTCAGATGGCTGTTGAACTGTTCGCTGAGCCTGGCAATTTTGTTGCAAACGTATCGTCGCCAATCGAAGTGAGATCATCGATGCGTAGTTGTGTGGCGTGCAGTAACCTAGAGTAGCGTAGAGGAGTCTCGGTGAGAGTGCCTGTCGCATTGGCAACAATGATTGAAAAATTATTCGTCAGGAGTAAAGAGGTAGGTGTTTTGCCACTTTCATAGGATGATCGAAGTGAGAATAGCAAACTCATGTGATATATACGTCCTCGATGTAAACAAGTACCGACGAAACAAAGAAACTATGGTATGCTAGTCGGAATGTAGTGAGTTAGTTGAAAGCATCGCTGCACGATGATAGTGATAAATAAAAATTGGAAAACGAGCGTAAAAAGCAGTGTGGGGAGCGATCGGAATTAAGGTTACATGTAAGAAAATTAAAATCGCTCAATAATGTATCACTTTCTATTCGTCCAGCTAGAGTAGAGTGCAAGAGCACTCCGTAACAAAGGACTGGAAGCTATGGGCAATGTCCGATTGCTTTTGAAGTGACCCAAAATAGAAGAGGAAACAACAGCATTTTTAAAATAACTTTCCACGATTGACGGAAACGAATGGAGAGCTGATTCCGATGCCACTAGACGGCTGTATTATTCACTTAATCTTGATTGGTTACTTATGACTTGCGCAAGCTATCCGTCTTCGAGCACCGCTGTCTGCGGTCCATTGCCCGTGTGTGGTGGCAGCACCACATAAGCAATGTGGAAGTTAGACAGCATGTCTTGGGACGTGGAAGCCATTCGCTCGAAGAGCTCGTCTCACTGCATCAACTGCGGTGGTTGGGACACGTATTGCGCATGCCTGTCCAGCGTTACCCGCGTCGTGCGTTGTTTGCAGTTGCTGGACAGGGCTGGAAGAGACGGTCTGGTGGACAGCCTACAACATGGAGAAGCCGCATGAAAAAGCTGACGAAACAGTTGGCTTCGGCCGGTTGTTGTAGACTACCTGGTTGGGGTCAGAGAGATGCGGATACTTGCTGGTTGAAAGCCTTGGAAGTTATGGCTCAAGATCGATGTCAATGGCGGACGTGTGCATCGGTTTACTGCGTTGTCCCTTCTTCCTCCCCCTAAAGAAAAGAACAAACTGAAAAAATTTCAAAAACTGTAAGTGGTAAACTAGACAAAAAAAGCTTTTGTTGTTGTTACTCTTTTCTTATTATTCATAGTGTTTTCCCATTCAACCTTGATTCCGATGGCACAATATTTGTACCACAGATTACGTATTATATATATATATATATACTCATGCGTTTAGTGTTATGGTTGAACTACAGCAAAAGGCAACATATGTAATTCGGTTCACTAAACATTTGCTGCACCAATGTGAAATTACCACGTCTCGTCTGTAATGCTCACTGGGAACACTTGCCACCTTCAGACTTCACTGGCAAGGTAGAACACATTGTGGAGTCTCAAGCACCGCAACGTCCCACTTCAACTAAGGCTGGCAAGCATGAATGCCTTATTTAACGTGTGGACGTATGTGAGTTGTGTTTCATTGGGAAGATGGATAGGTTAGAACTACCGATTCGAAGAGCATTCCTGTTCTTTGCAAGGCGGCGTGTTGGTTACCTGTTTTTGAAGCTCTTTCAGATTGTTTTGAAAGATCAGAGTTGCTCTTTGAGAACACCAAGGCCGTAATCCTAGGAACTGGCTGGTATGCTGTAGGCCACAAGTTACTAAATGTGGACACATCAATCTCATTTTTGGACAATTCGGCACCACTCTACGCCGAATGACAATTGTTCTAAACTAGCCAATTCGAACTCACACCAAAATCTTACCGGAGCCCTTGGTGGTCATTCCGTCCCTTGATTGTTCGTCGTCTCTTAAGGTGATCTGCGAAGAGTAGGGCATTTCAAAGAAGTCAATATCACAACAACTTCATTTGGGAAAACCTATAATAGGCGAGGCCCTTGCACACGACTTGAGTTGCGTCTCACCGAGATCCTTGAACTTTCACTCACAAATGGCGCTCATTCAGAAATTTGCTTCTCCAATACAGAATTCTGGTGGCCGATACTGTGGTCCTTGGGTTCACGGAGCAGGATTATAAGATCTGAAGGATCGAACACTTTTTCGAATTCCAGGTAAACGACATCTACCCCCACTCAACCAATAACGGCTTCAGTCTAGCTGCCGGGTACAATTAATAAGTTAGTAGTACGAAGGTAGAGCAATAAGTTTCCGGATGCACAAAAGTTTTATTTTTTACAAAAACTAAGCATTACATTTTCTCGAAGTCCTCTCCACCGAAGTTAGTACACAGTTCCATGCGCTCAAGCCATATGGAGAAGCAACTAGACCATGCCGAAGCTGGTAACCCTTCAAGAAGCTCCATAAATGCCTCTAATGCAGCTTCTGGAGACTCATAGCGGATTCCACGTATCCTGCGCTTGATATTTGGGAACAAAAGTAACTCACATCGAGCCAGGTTTGGACTCTAGGGTGGGTGACTGTGGTGTTTTATGAAGTAACCGTAGTCGAAATGGATTACGCTCAAACCCAGAGCTAGCAACGACACGGAAGTAAAAACGCACAGCGAGCGCACGTGGAAATCGTATTCAGTAAATTCGGAATTACGCTAAGTTCGAACGCACAGTAAAACAAGAAGGGTACAAAATTGTTCATGTACAATCACCACATCCGCCGCAGTTCAAAGGAAGTTCCGGGTTTTTGTAATGATGGGGCTCTTTGTTAATGAGCCTCTCAGAACTCCGCGATTGCTGTGGTGGAATTTCAGAAGCCTCTTCGTCCGTTGAAGTTCTCTCTGGAATAGACTCAAACAGAGGATTGTTAGACTCATCAACAACCTCAGTATTAGCAGGAGAATTACATTAAAATTGATCATAATGCCTATCATGCACAGAACCATCCGATAAGTCAAGTATTCGACACATACTGGAACCAAGATGGTTGCGGATTATTCCACGTGATGATCAGAGATCGTTACGACGAAGTTTGCCACTTTCCTCGGATTCCAGACATAACGTATTTGTCCTAAGCACGCTTCTCTTGAACAACTGCCAGACTCTCTCCGCTGATCGAATGAGCAGCATTCCCGTACTGCATTATGAAGTTGTCAACGCCTCTGCCAAACTCAACAAATGTTGCTGGTTTGAGGGAAACCACTGGACTTCTAAGAACACACACAAAATTTTCTGCAACATCATTGGATTATGGGTGCCCAGGAGCAGTGTAGACGTGACAGCAACCAACCCGTTTAAGCCACTCATCTACGTACTTGGCACTGAAATGGCTACCGTTGTCCGTAACCAAAACAGTCGGTACACCTTCCTGACTAAAAGCCTTGCGGAAAGCGGTGATGATGAAGTCTGTATTGGCAAATGCGGTTAAGTATAGTTCTGGCCAATGAGCAAATGAATCCATTATTATTAATGCGTTATATTTGTCCAAAAATGGACCACAATTGCATGTACGCGTTGCCATGCCTCATATGACATGGGCCAAGGTGTCCATTTCGGGGTCTGGAATGGATTTTGTGCGAACAGCCGGGCACAGTTCTTTGCCGTACGAAGAATGTTAGCATTCAGCTCTGGTTACCAGCAGTTCAACCTAAACAAGGACTTCATTTTATCTACACCCGGATGGCCAGAGTGCAAGTCCTGCAATATAGCCGATGGAAGTGTAGGAGGAACAATAATTCGATCTTCGAAACACAAAATTCCATCAGGGGTAACGGAGAGTTCGTTGTGTAGCTTGTGAAACTACGAAAATCGTCTTTTCAAATCAGAATGCCATCTTTTGCGGATCAATGACAGAACAGCATGATAATATTTCCTTGTATCACAGACCAGCTGGGAGCGGCTTAAATGATTAGCATATCGAGATAAACAATCAACGTGTGGAATATGCTTAAAACTACGGTCCTTATGTCATACGAATATGTGGCCATCGCTATGCTCTAACGCTGTACCGTTGCTGCGGATGACTTGGCCAAAGAATTATTGGCATGCAAAATGAACTTTAAGGCTTCATTGTCAGTGACAATTATAAAATGCATGACCAACAGATATTTGTGTAGGCGTGAGGCTACCCAAAGCACTGCAAGAGCTTCTCTCATTGTTTGTGCGTATTCCCGTTCAGTTGGGCTGAGACGTCTGGAAACACACAATACGGGATGGCCACTTTGTTATAGTACTGTCCCGATACCAGTAGACGATGCATCTTGTGGCAGAACTCAGTCCTTCAGGGACAAACGGTTTATTCAGCAAAGCGAGCTCAGCAAAAGTGGTAGTCTGACAAGCATCTATCAACCTCGATATAAATAACTAAGTCACTTCCATAATTAACGACGCTTCTGCACTCATGAGATTCTCCCTTTGAATCAGTTAAACAAACCCGCTCCAGTGAACCCATCAGCGCGTAGCCGAAATATGCGCAGACGTTCAAACAACTGCTGGGTTCGAATACGGCACGCTTGCCGCTTGCCTGCACAATCCCAGTATATCCTTCCCTTTTACTGGATCAGCTGTGTCGGTGTCGCAAATGACTCCGTACGCTCTTCCGCTCCGCGTCGTCTTTGTTGCCTCTGTCGTTGTGGCCTCTCCGTGAGGTACCAAGTGTTTTGCTGCAGGTTCACCTACTTGTTCCCGGTGTTGCCTCAGCTGCACTCGATTCCTTCTGATTACTGTCTCTTTGGTACTGACTTCATAAGATCTTTCTCCAACCTTCGCGGTCACCACACCTTTCTTCCATCGCTCGCTGACACCCGGTATTGGGTGGATCAACACTTCATCAGTTACTGATAGCTTCGATAGTGCCCGGGTCCCGCGGTCGTAATACCATTTCTGATCTGCCATCCGTTTTCTTAAGTCCCTTTGCAGTTGCTCATGCAATGGCGAGACAGGGTGTGAGTTCAGCGCTCGCAGGCACTAGGGTTCTTGATATGCTGTAAAAACTTTGCCATGGACTGAGACCAATGTTCGGTAATGACGTATTACGAATCTCCAACAACCTTAGATACGGGTCCTCAGGAGTGACTCTGGTTTTTGACAACAGCCGTTGGCTTGTTTGACCACTGCCTCTGCTTTTTCGTTAGATTTACTATGATACGGGCTGGTTTGTCGATGCGAAAATTTCCACTTGTTCGGGAAAGTCTGGAATTTAGCACTTGTAAATTGCGGGCCATTGTCGCAGATCATTTCCTCCGGTATTCCGTTTCTGGCGACCTGACATCTAAGCTTTTTAGTAACTGCTTCGTTGATGATAGCGGTGAGTAGGTCGATCTCAAACTAGTCGCTGTATTATTCCACAGTGATTAACTAGTCCTTCCCGTTGTCACAGAAAAGTCCACCGTTACTCTCTGCCATGGTCGATCTGGAATCTCAGACAATCTCATTGTTTCCCTGACTTGGCGCGCCTCGTGGGACCGGCAGGCTGAACAGCTTGATATATGGTCTCGGATTTGACTTGTCATCCCCAGCCAGAACATCAGTTCACCTATTCAACTAACACTGTGGTTGACCCCCAATGGGCTCAATGAGCGTGTTCTAGCATTTCTTTGCGAAACGGCGGTGGGATCAAAATGCGTTTTCCTTTGAAGAGCAAACCGTTATACGTCGTTACTTCATCCCGAAAGTGGACTAACGGCGATAATTCCTTCGGATGTTTATCTTTTGTATCTGGCCATCCCCTTAAAATCACATCACACAACGACACACACGTCTCATCTGCCTCCCTATGGCACTTTATCTCATTCATGTGATCTATCCTTACCGCCAGGTTATATCAGATTTTCTGCCTCGAGTTCTTCCTGTTGATGTTCGATTATCGGAAGATGAACTCTCGACAGAACGTCCGCGATGAATATTTGCGTCCCCGGAATGTACACCAGATCATGTCTTATTTTTAGGACCCGGACAAGCATACAGCAAAGAACTCGAGGGACTCTATGTAACGGTTCACTATCTATTAACAAGAGCGATTTATGGTCCGTATACACTGCAGTCTTCCTTTAAAATGTTAAGTCGTTGAATCGCTCCACTGCGTAGACCACAGCGAGCATCTCCTTTTCGACATGCGTATAGCGCTGTTTCGCCACTGTGAGCGCCTGACTGTGGAAGTCCAGGCGTTTACCATCCTAAAGGAGAACGGCACCTATTCCGATTTGGCTGCTGTCACACTGCACCTCCAAAGGTAGAGCTGGATCATAGTGACCAAGTACTGGTGCACAGCTAATAAGACTCTTGATGGTTGTAAAGGCTGCATCCTGCTCTTTTCCCAACTCCACTTTACACCTTCGTAAATCAGTCACCGAAGGGGCGTCATGATTTCAGCAAGTCTTGGCGAGGACCGGCTCACACAATTCACCATGCCATTTAAACGACTAGCAGTCTTGACGTCCTTAGGTTGTGGCATCTGCACTGCCTTGATTTCTCCGGGATCGATCTTTAATCCCTCAGATGTCAGATCATGCCCGTGAAAAATCACTTCCGGTTTCCAGAGCTCAACTTCCTCGTGTTTGAACTTTAGGTTCTTTTTCATGCATCGCCCCAAAATTTGGTGCAGTTTGCCGTCATGTTCCTGTTCGGTTGAGTCGTAAATCAGTACATTGTCTGGTACATACGTAACGGCGTCTAGATGAACAACAGCTTGCAGTAACGGCTTTTGAAAAATTTCGCTCGAAACCTTCAAACCAAACGTTAACAGTAACTAGCGAAAACGTCCCAAAGGTGTGGCAAACGTCGTTAAGAAACTGAATTCCTCATCTAGGACCACTGCCAGGACGCCGATGACAGATCAATCCTGGTGAAGCACTTCGCCTTAGCCAAACGCGGCTGGACATCTAACGTCGGCAGTGTACAGTGTTCTGTACGTAAAGCTTCATTCAACATCTTAGGATCTATGCACAGACGCAAATCACCGTTCTCTTTCGTAACAATCGCGACTTGGCTAACCCAGTCTGTCGGCTCGTCGACATTAGCAATTAGGTCCAATTGTGTCTAATTACTTAATTCGGTGGCGAACTTATCACGTACTGCAAACGGAACCCTTCTAGCCGGCAGCTCAACTGGTTGCATTGACGGATCTAGTGACACATGAATGGAACCTTCAAACCTCCCCAAACCTGGGTTAAACATGGACGAATACTGTTCACTAACATCTATCTCCGTTTCACATACATGCACAAAACTGTCATGGTTAAAATGAATAAAGCCAAGATATCGGATGGAATCAATGCCGAAAATCGACGCGAGCTCTTCCTCCACGACTACGAAATCCAACTGATGTGAAGAGCCATATTTGGGATTGTTCACTTTGATTGTGACCAAACCTTTCGGCTGGACCTTGGGATCGTTCCACATGTGCAGGACTCCCTAATCAGGTTGCACACGAGTTCCTGGACACCGCTTTGCTGAAATTATGTTTATGCTGACACTCGAGTCCAACTGGAAACACACCATCACTTCACCAACCAATAAACTTGCATAGACGCACTTCTCTGGTTATGTCCGCGACACATTGCTGATTGATTGTTCAGAGTTGGAGGGCGTTGTGTCATGATTGAGTGCATTCACGTTTGAAGACTGACGACATCGCGTGCAATGATTCCGTCCGTCAACCCTCGGTACCTGTAGCTCAACTGTCTCTTGTCGAGACAACGCCCCCCCGTAACATTAGTTACATATGCAGAGATTGCTGCAAAGGTCCGACGGGAGGCCGCCGTTGCGGCTTCTTCTGCTGTAAACACCGTTAACGCGAATAGAGGGACAAACATCCAACAATCAACACTTGTCAGCAGGTCAGGACAAAAGAGTACCATACTTCGTATATCAACGAAAAAGGTCTCCAACAATAGTGCCCGGACTGTTGTATGCTCAAATGTCCCTGACTCTACCGCCTTCACATTGCGGGATAATTTGTCGAGCGACCAAGACCAATAGAACTCCCTCTGCTTGCAGATGAGTTTCAAAGCCAAGCCAATAAACTTATTACGAATTACTTGTTAGCTGAACTCGTCACACTATGGAGGCCTCAGAGTTATTCGAGTAACAATAAAATCCTCCACCGACGTTGAAAACGTTTTGCTCTCCGCAAACGCGCTAAGACACGGATCCCGTGGGATACGCATCTATCTTGATTTCCCTGGGAGTGCGCGACAATCAAAAAGAAGCACCGAAGAGGGACACAGCAAGCAAGACCGCCTAAACACAATCTTCATGCATGGCGTGCCAGAACATCCTTCTAACGAAGTTTAAGAGACCGGAGAGTACGATTTAGAACAGTGACGGTTCATTTGTGAAACACTTTCTTTGGATAATATTGTGGCGCTATCGCTCGTCATGATACCTCTCACACCAAAGTATATAAGATGCGGCCCTGAAATCTTAACACTTACACTTCAATCAGAGCAAAAGCAAAGCATGGTTTGGATCGATGGTGGAGAAATCGGAAAACTCTTCCTTCTGAACTTCAGTTAAAGGTCGTAGAAGCCTTGCAAAGTTCAAATATCAAATCACCTGAAGCAGCAAGGGTACCGACGAACGTACAGAAGCTTAACTTGTTTGCTGCTTTATTTGACTCTGATGTAGATCTAAACGAAGATTAGGACACACCTTGGCAGTATCAACTTCCAGACGAGGTATCATTATCCAATCAAAAAAAACGAGTAACTGCCGACCGATGGGAGGTCGGCATTCTCCCACACTTGACACCTTTAGCACTCTGTAGGCTCCTAGAGACCGAGAAACTGGTCTGCTTGTATACGAATGCTCAGGGTCCTTTTTACTAAACTGGCCGAACTGTAAGCCCGCCAAGCTTCAGGGTCATATGATATCATAGGTATCACCGAGACGTGGTTGCTCACGGGAATAACGGAGGCTGAAGTTTCGCTACCGAGCATATCGCTGATCCGGAACGATAGACTACCAAATGGAGGAGGGGTAATCTTGTAATATCGGAGTGACTTAGAGTGCGAAGACGTGGAGGATTCAGATTCGCAGTTCCCCGACTCTCTTTGATTCTGATTGCAGTTAAAAGGCAGAGACGCTTGACTTTTTTTCTCGGTGTACCGCCCCTAACTCTACACCCGAAACCGACTGCCACCTAGCCGCTGCTTAAGATACAGTTTACAGCGAAAGCACACTCGCATACTTATCATGGGTGATTTCAATGTACATTGTGTAGAAACTTCTGCCATGATCGGAAAACAATTCAAAGCCGATCTACAAGATCTCGTACCCACTGTTCCTTTCACAGTCACATCACTTCGCCCACTCGGTTCAAAACAGGTAACAGACCATCTGTGCTAGATCATGTGCTAACCAACGAGGGGCATATGATTGACGTGTTGGTTTTAGACTGCCCGTTGGGTCACAATGATCATGCAGTGATCAGTTTCAACTTCGTCTGCTATGCAGAATATCGGAATGAGCATGATGAGACTGTGCAAACCATCACTAGCTACAATCGATTAGCCCAGCTCGTCAGCGCAACAACTTGGTTGTTCCTTGACGAAGAATCCCCGGAAGTCGCCTGGCTCGAGTTCGTCAAAAAATTCAGTCAGCTGATTGCAAAGGCTTCAGAAATAACTGCAATATGTATAACTTAGTTCATTTCGTTAGGAGCGGAACCCGAAAATGGATGACACTACGCAACGGAGCATGGCAAGTGTAAAGAGAAGCTCCAGCACCAGAAAATTGGGACAACTACGTAGCTCAACGTAACCACTGCACTCAACTGTTAAGACAAGACAAAGCCGACTGTCAGAAGAACACAGCTAAAACCTTCAGTGTTAACCACAAACTGCTGTACAAGCACGTCAATAGCCCACGAAAGGTGAGGCAAGGAATTTCTTTACTCAGTACGGCTGATGACCCGATAAGAATGGCTGTGGATGCAACACACGTGCTGCGGATGCAATATGTCCCCTCGCTTCAGAGGGACTTTTCACCAAGTCATCTTCCAACCTTTGTCGTCGTCTCGCCAGCACTATCCCACATCACTTTTACTGCGGAGGCTGTATTGCAAAAGCTGACGTTTCTACGCAAACACAGCTCGCCGGGTGTCGAGACCATTCGTCCAGAGGCATTGGGAGCAGCAGCAAGCCACCTGATAGGACCTTTAGCTTCGTCTTTCCAGTGCTGCTTAAATCAGAACCGTTCCCGCTATGTGGAAACTTGGAATAATTCCACGCTTCACAAAGGTGAAAGCAGAACTGATCCCTCCAACTACCGCCCAGTTTCCCTTCTCCCCATACTCTCCAAGTCATAGAATCCATAGTTGCCGATGCACTGGTGTGCTATCTGGAAAACTGCAACATCATCACCCCCTGAACAGCACGGTTTCCGTCGACAGCGGTCATGTACAACTAATTTACTAATCGCATGCAGTAGTGGGACCGAGTCAGCTGACGCTGGAAAAGGCCTCGATGTGATCTACCTGGATTTTTCGAAAGCTTTCGATTTTCTCCACCAACCGTTCTCAACGGGGGTCACATGGCCCCCTGGAAGCTTTAGAACATTCCCGGGGATCCTGGGATGAGAAACATTTTTAGGGAGGCCATGGGGATCATAGGGGACCGTGCTGTGAAAAATAGTTTGTGGTTACCAAATAACAACATTCATCTAAACTTGTTTTTCCGACAGTTTCTCCCCTCGCTTTAATCTTCCTTAGTAACAACAGATCAGTGAAATGAATTACGCGCGCAAGTGTCTGGTTACAAATGTGTGAAAGCCAGGCTGAGCAGGCTTTTGTTGCGGAGCTAGCGAACTTGCGAACTCTCATCAGTACACTGCGGCAGTGACGACACATAGCCGCACTGACACTGAGTTTTCCTCAGGACACTACCACTATGTGCCAGGCAGTCTTCCTCGTTCGATCCTCACTGCGATAGCGCTAGGTCACGTGTTTTTCATCTCCAGTCTCAGCTGGCATTGTTCCACCAGTATGTATTTCTAATGGTTATAATGAAGGGTTTTATAGAATTATTGGTGTGAAAACACAGGTAACTGACATTTAACATGGTGGAACATTACCGTCTCAGCTCGTGGGTATGTCAAGCGGCTAAGTCACGTTAATCAGCAAGGTTTCGAATTCGAGTGGCTACTCTGCGTGCGTGGGGTACTATCTTACGTGAGGACATATGGTTGCTTTGGTGAGTATATCTGACATAAGGTGTACATAAGGATATTTCTCCTTATGCTTATAATAATCTAATGCCTTGCCAGCACACATTTGCTGCCATGTTTGGCAATAGCTGATGTATGTTATTCGCTTCGTTATTGACTCTCCCATGTAGATTTCTTGAAATATCCAGCATTTTCTTCCGTGTTTACCTCTTCTGTCCCTCATTTTACCTATTACCACTGTTTGCTACAACTTTCCTATAAAGTATGTGTGTCTAGTGAGTATTGCCATTTTCTGAGTCCCATCGGCTTTTGTCAGGAAGTTTTTTTCTGTCATTTTAGCTATCCACGGTATTTTCAAAGCCATCCTCTGAAACCACCTTTGGGTGGCCTCTAACAGTGTTCCTACATTTATACATTTTAACATCGTATCCACCAACAGAAGTTTCAAGTGTGCTTGCCAAACGTCTTTTCTCATAATCTCACGGTAAAACAATAAACAATTCATTACCACCAATTACTAATACTACCTGTGTGTTTGGCCTTGTCGAATGTTGTTATTTAATGCACATTATATGACTTTGTAAGAATATTAAAACAAAAGCAATTTACATATGTTGCATTTTAACAATTTAAAATGATATATTTCAGAAATGAGTTTCTCCGCAAAGGAGTGTCGGTAATACTCCGTAGAATACCTATTTGGCTTCATCGCATCACTTCCAGACCGCACTCTACCTATGTGTTTAATTTGCCAAAACATTTTGAAATCAAACTATGTGACCACGAAAACTGAAAAATCATTTAGTGTCGATAAGGGCGAAAGCAGGATATGTGGTTTTTTTTTGACTGCTGCGAGATAGCTTCGAAAATATACAACTTTAAAGATAATAGTTTCTGACAGGGCAAAAATGGCAAATGGACTTACGGCTTCTTATAAAATCAGTAAATTGACTGCCAAAAGTTGCAGTCCACGTGATAATGGAGGAAATACTGTTTTGTCTTCAGTATCAATGATACTCTCGGGCCTGAATTATATGAATCCACAACAAGCAGTTTTAACCATTCAGCTCAGCAACTCAACTGTTTCTAGGCGAATAGAGTAGATGGCTCAGGACATACAAAGTACCTTAGTTACCTTACTACAGTCCAGAAAATTTTGTCATTAGTAGATTAACCTACTTTATCTGACAACGACGCTCTTCTCGCAGCATATATTCAATTCTTTAATAATAATGAATCAATGGAAGAGTTGCTGTTTGATAGGATATATAAAACTCATGCAAAGGGCCAGTCTATATTCGAGGTAGTCAATGGCTATCTGCCTGAGAAATTTATCACAATGCGAAACATATTTTCAGGTGTAACAGGTGGTGCTACCGCAGTGGTCGGAAGGCAGAGAGTATTTATTGCCTATCTAAAAAGTTTTCTCCCTTCTGTTCATACAATTCACTGTGGGATTCACTGAGATCACCTAGTGGCTAAGAATGTGTGGGAGGGCGCTTAAACCATTCACTGTCAACATTTATAATAGTACGTCACCATATCAATCCGCACCCTTTGCAACATAATTTTTCCAGCAGTTGTGTGAGGAGAACAGTGTAGATTTCCTGGTTCTACTTTTGCATACAGAAGTCAGGTGACACTCCAAGTACAATTGTAATCGCGTTTTGTTGCGGGCTGGGACGTCATCATCACCTTCCTTTTTGGAAGTGATTATGAAAGAGAATTGTTTCTATCTAAGCTATATGTGTTTTATCTCACTGATGATTTTGAAAAACTCTAATTACACAAAACTCTTCAAGCCAAATTGAGTAATCTCATCTTGAGCAAAGATGCCATCAATGATTTTCTTAAAAAGCTGAAAGTATATGTTCAAAACAACGGAGGTCGGGCATTTTCACCGTTTCCAGGTGATTGTTTATGCCAGCCATTCACAACAACTCCGAAAAGAAATGAAAGACAGGTTACATGACCTGATTGACGTGAAAATCCAGATTTAGATTTGGAATTCATTTGATGTACAGCTCTGCGATGTTGGAGTTGAAGTCCAGGAAAGTCTCATAGAACCTAGCAAGATCCAAATTAATGCCATATAAAAGGGATTTTGGATAGACTGATGTCTCGGACTGTGGGAAGTAGCCGAAATATATTTCCTTACTTTTCTATCCGCATACATGGTTGCATGTAGATTTAGCAGACTGGTTTCTCTAACAAAATGTACACACAGATTGGATATCACTGCAAAAGATATTCGACTCTAGCTGTCAACTCCGGAGCCGGACATAAGCGAGATTGCTCAAGGCTCGCATTAATATAGGGTGGTGCACGAAATGTCATACTATTTGTTTTGTTAATTTCACACGCATTTATCATCAAATATTACAAAATTAATGCAGAATCAATTGTATGAGAATGGAAATTTAATTCAATGTAGTTCGTGTTCAATGTGATCAACATTTTTTTCACAACCTCTTACAAGCGAATCTCCACCTTTGTCACAATCTTCCTGCAAAACTCTTCTAAAATTAGACGGCACAACTGTATGATGATATCGGATTGATCCCGATGAGACCCGGATGACTCTCCCCAGTTGTGTCACAGTCACTCGCGCGTCTTCCTCCAGCGTCGCTTGCACAGCAACATGGTTCTTCCCGGTGGCGGCTTGAATTTCGCAAGCCGCTCAAACATGGTGGTTCTTGTAGTCGTATCATCACCGAACGCAGCACGCAATCGCTCCACACCCTGACGCTGTTTTAAAACACCTTAGTAGCCATAGAAATTCATCTCCCCTCAATAACATCGACTATTCCATGCTTACAGTCAGAGTATAGCAACTCTTATGAGCTGTGCTGGGCTGCTGGTATAGGGTTCTGTTAATTGAAATCACTGAGCAAACTTCAGAATGGATTACAGTTCACATTTTTCTTGCCAGGCCATGTGCACCTAATCTGTGTACTGTGTAGCGGGAAACGTATTGTTTTGCTCGCGTATATGTGGGATTTTGGCGCAGGCCTTGTTGATCCGGAGCTATCATAATATGGTTTTCTAAGTAGTGCATAGGCAATGATTGACTCCTTGACTTTCGAAAGCACAGGAAGCAATGTTACCGAATAATAATTTGCGAAGTCAGCTTGATTGCCTCTTATGAATTAGATTGATTGCCCATCCTCTGCGTAGCACTGATAGAATCTGATCCGTGCTTCGGCTAGACTACTGGTTGGTATCTGTAGGCCTTCCAGGTATGTCACCTATTCCAGCAGGAATGTGAGGACTTTCGACAGGGAAGCAGAAATGTCAGATAACTGGAACCCCATTTCCGCCAGGGTTGAATTTATAAACCCCGGGGTACTAGTAGAGACGCAAATATTCCGTATCGATGTGCACGGCTGTTTACAAAATTACTGCCATGGATGATCTTGGAAAGCTTGCTGACTAGGTATAGATTTTCAGCCCTTTGTACCATCAGCCTTTATCACGCACTGGCATCGTCTTCCAGGGGGTTAACATAAGCCCACATTTATCATGCTTGATGGTATTTACTTTTTAGGGACTCATTGTCTTAGATGCTGACGCCCAAGGTGATGACTTCTACTCTGGCGCTCCTTAACAGACTCAACGGCGCAGTCTGTGAGTGCGCTGAAAACATCTATTGTTTCTTCGCTTGTGATCTACGACTCCTCACCAGGTGAAGGCCCATTTGTAGACTTTGATGTTAAGCCTCGCGTAGTACGATTATCTGTTCATTTGTGATATGATGGCAAATTTTTCCAAAATATTTGCTTTTACCATGCACCGTGGGAATCTAACGTGTCCATGTGTTTCACATGAATACGGTTCTTTGAATACTTCGGCACACAGTCACGCCGCTCTCAACTTCGGATAGCGCTCGCCTTCATTTTCGATGCTGCTTGTTCAAAAATGGATCATAGAGCTTGTCTGGTGTATCAGTGTCATCGCAGCCGTGGTTCGACACCCTGTACCATGGGCCATGTAAATATACTATCATTGAGCTTGCCGGTAGATCATATTTACCGGCAGTGGTTGTCGCTTGGCCGCCCTATGGGCTATCCAGACTGGTTACTCCCATGTCGTTTAGCTCCAATATATAAGTGACTTTGTCATTACATAGGTATGCCATATATTCAATTGACATTGTACAACATCTGCTTGTGAAGTAGTCCTAGACCCTTGAAACGAGTTTGAGCACCAAATCACTTTGTTCGCATGGACCTTTATTGTTCTCCGTATTTTAATTATTCTCATCCCGGTATTTTTCTCGTGGTGTAATACCACAACTCTGTGTGCCGCACGCTGAAAGCTTGATCACTGAACCGTTCAAGCCGTGAGATCCGAGACGTTCAGGGTCATGCAAAGACATTGAAGTTAAATTACTCTCAAATGACAACATTTAAGCCATTAGTTTCCAACAGAAGACGTTTCTTATGACGAGATTTGAGATATCTTGCACTAACTGAGATTATTTACTCTACGGCGCATCTAGCACGCTGCTTCACAGATACTAGTACGATCTCTAGACTGCGGGGCTGACTGACCTCTACTTTTGCAAAGATGACGTCTGCCTCTCATTTGCCATCGGGCGACGAAACTCAATTGGACCGCATACACCACCCATCTAGTCTCGTCTCGCACTCACGTATTACACAGATTGCTTTATCATAAACCGACACCATTTGTGAAACCAATGACATGTCACAAATGATTCCAGGCGTCCTGATTTGATTAATATGGCTCTTCATAGGTAGCGGACTTCGAGATAGTGAACGCAAGGGCATATACAAGACTCGGTTGTTTCTAATTTATTCAATTCTCTTGATGACACGTGATCCTACTATTTTAGCGTGGATTGCTTCGCTTCGAGGAGTTGGTCCCGATATTCGGCGATACAAGTTTGCTAAAGGCTACTCATAGCATTTTTTATGGATAAGGCTGTCGCATTCAGCCTGATAAGCATTTTGATCTTTCCGCCTGTTGCATGCTGATTGAAAGCGGTAACGAACCCACCTCTAAGTGGCTCTCCGATGTCGTTTAAGGTTTCAGTAAAGAATTGAAAGCGCGGACAAAGTATGTCACTATATTGCTAAGCACATGTTATGTTGCTAGTAGCCATCTCATCGAGGCTACAGAAGAAGTGCTTTAGCGATACGCATGATGTTTTCAGTCTATCTTCACGGTGCAGCTGTTGATCATTTGATGGTAATTATGAGCCATCCTTTAAGATCATTCTCTATCGGTCGGGACTACGCGAATCAGGAATAGCCGACATGTTGATGTCTTCTTGTCTTGTCTCTCTAACAACAGGAAAATGCCTCACGTCGCCAAGCAAAATGAGAGTTCATATTGTTCGATCAAGGCTTTGGTCAGATACGGTGACGACCAGGAGAGAAGTAGGGTGTCCAAGTTGCGTGCACGTCACTGGTATCGGTGAACAATGGAACAATGCATTTATCACACGTAAAAAGGTGAATGTTTAACAATTTCCCTTTGGTAAGGAGTGAGACCTAAAAGTGAACATATCAATAAAAACCGACGCGTAACGGCGATCTCACCGCAATTTTCACCTAAACACACAGTTCGATTACTTTACCCAGTGTCCCGATAAAGGGCTCATTCATATAATGTAGCTGACGTAATGTATTGTCAAGGAGAGTTTTGAATCCTGCCAACGTAAAAGCCGAGATGACCGAATGCAGAAGCACGTTCCACGGCTTGGATACACGAATGGAGACAAGGTTCCGGCAGCATTCGAACCGGCTGTAATGCGTCGCCAACTTCACATGGTGGCCTCTCATTGTTGTGTTATGGTTGAATTACAATTGTTATCGGCATAGGTGCTTAGGATACTTGAGGATCTGATACACCAATATAGGATCATCTCGCAGGAGTCTACATTATCTACTAAAAAATTTCCGAGGAATTAAGTCGAAACTGTTAAGAGAGGTGGAGCAATCCCCTAACTTTGTAGTCACACTCCGTTGTGGATTCGCAAGAGCAGGAATGTCGCCTTTTTGCTAGGGATGCCACAACTGGATGGCGTATTTCACATGTGGCCTCACGTAAGCGTGGAGTATTTGCAAACAAAATGTAGGACCAAGCTGCTAAACGCTCTCCGCGGTAGACGCAAGTGTTGGCTAACTTTTACACTGCTTTCTCGGCCTGTATTTAACAACCGTGCTAGTCTTGCACAAGCACCCCACGATCACTTTCATGGGAAGTGGGTTTCCGAACGTTTTCACCCAGCCGATAATCGCAATTCCCATGATAGCGTATGCGCTTTATATCACATTTGACAGAATTAACCTCGCGGGTGTTCTGAGCAGACCAGTTGTAATCCCCATTGAGTTCACTTTGCACTTCTGTATGATGGTCTGCTCGCTTGATCGTCTGCCAAATCTTGAATTGGTCCGCAAAGAGTAGCATTTTTGAAGTCAGAACTCCCGCGAGGTGGCTTATAAACACCAAATAATAACCTTTCTCTTATTACCGAGCCTTGAGGTACTCTACAGTGCACCTCTATCGAGCCGGACATGGCACTACGAACTAGTACCTTCAAGTGTTGTTAGAGTAGCAGTGAATGTACCTAGTCCAGGATCCGGTCACGGATCCCATAACTCCGAAACTTGTACAGAGGAGTGCGGTGATCTATATGATCAAAAGCACTCGAGAAATCACTGTAAGCATTGCCAACTCCTTCTTGAGCTTCAAGGGATTCCGTTCAGCTGACATGGGTTAGCACAAGTTCCTGTTGCATGAGCAGTTTCGGATGAAGCCGTGCAGCTCCTACATGATAATTTCATCGCTCCAAATATCCCATGAGTGCTTGTACAACGGTAGATTTCATGACTCTAGCAAGCACAGGAGGTAGGTTAATCAGGCGGTAGTTTGCGAGCGCAGAACGACTACCATCTCTGCAAATGGGGTGACTATTCCACACTTCCACATATTTGGGACCTGCATCTCATCAAGACGGCGCTGGAAAGACTAACTGTTCACTGAAGCTCCTGGCAGCTACCCCTAATGATTTGAAACATATGTTATCTGGACCAGGTGAAATGCACTCCTGCAGGGACATCATTCGTTTCAGCATATCCGCGGCAATAAAGTAGATGTTGTTACGTTGTACAGACTGGGTAGATCCAGTTGGCTTCTTCATGGGTGGGGAAACAATCTAAACAGGACAACTGTGATCCGTTTAGATAACCTGGGTTGTACTTTCAATCGCCTTCAGAACCACTTCCACCAGACATATCGACGGTCATGGGAAGCTCCAATCCGTTCTCAGTATCTTGTTTGAAAATCTGGAGGAGATTAAGGGTCCTATCCTTTTGAAACTCATTTATGGCGGAAAATAATGTAAGTGTTATGAGCCTTCTTAGGTTGCTTCAGATAATGTTAGCGAACCATCCACACACAATGCTTTGTCGTCGCCAGCCGTCCTTGTCCATAAAACCCGTCAAAATTCACTTGCGATCAACTGTGGTCGCATGTGTACCATCTGCGAAAACCGAAACACAAACATGTGTCTACCATCAGTCTTAGATTAGCGGCCTCTTCACAACACAGTTGTTCGCGTCGCTTTACCTGAACCTCATCAGACGCAACAATCTCAAATGACCACCTTACTACTAGATACAGAAAACAACCATCAATTCTACATTACAGATCCACTTGCAGTACTGTCTGGATTCCGACCATACTCTGATGCTCGCGCAGGCATAGCACTCACTAGTTCAGACACAGCGAGGCATCCGACCTCGTTGCCTACCACTTGTAACCTGGACTTATCCAGCAATTGACAGTTGGTGAGTTGAACGCTGAATTGATGATCTCAACTGAGCCAAGCATAAACCTGTGGGACCATCCTGTTCGCCCAACTTGAGATATCCGAGCTGTGGACTAAAGTGTGGAGCGACAACTGATTTGGATGGAGTACTTAGTTATTCCATACTTAGATATTCAGTTCCGGAGCGTTTTTAATATTTCGAGACGACGTTCGCCCGAAATACTGAACTTAATGGGATCATCCAAGTATGCCAAGTGCCAACTCAAACGCAGTATGCCACTACGACTGGGAACAGTCTAGGAGATTAAACCACAGGTCGCCTTCGACAGCCGGTTCATGTGTGGTCTAGCCCTGAGTAAGCGAAAGAGAATTTACCCTACGGTGTCGCAATGCATCATCATCATTATACACATCAGCTAGAGGTGGGAAAAACACCTCCGCTATTGTGCCGCAATACATGAAGGAAATACATACGTACATACATACAATACAATACACAAAGGAGAAGTAGATACAACAGTTGCATGCCAGCTGAGCTACCAGCAACGGATAGGCATCGTTCCGGTAAGCTTCCAGCTAGCTACTAGGCAAAAAGAAAAAAAATATTATGTTTTACCCTAGGAAATGAGATCGTAGATGGATGGGGAGGCTAAAAGGGATGGGGAGGGACAAAGAAACTCACAGCATGAACGCCACTGAGGTCGGCTCCTTGCCATGTCAGCAAGTGTATCCAGCCAAACGTGTTCACCGTCTTTTGGACCCCAACCAGGGAGCCGTGAAGCTCCAACCGAGGCTAGCTCCGAGGTGAGGGACTTCATTCCCCTGGACCAAGTCATCGCTTGGCAGTGTCCTTTGCAGTGTCCTTTGAAATCCAGTTGCTCACTTTAGTTAGATCATGTCCCTCGAAAGTCTACTAATCACCTACTTCGGTGTGCCTCGCATGTGGTCACTGCAGCTAACTGGGAGAAACTGCGGGGTCATCGGGGAATACTACACATAATATTGACTGAAGCTCTTAGTCGAGTTTGTACGCGACGTCCTCGTGGACACGAGTCTTGGAATTTTCCATATCTGTGGATGAAGGTCCCAGCATATATATCGCCCAGTCCTGGAGTCCACGGTGATCTCATTTACGAGTTCTGCGTCTACCTGTTAACTTTCCCATCTACCTAGTTCTGACCACCTCAGTCCTTATCCTGTTTATTTCTCGTTCTGCGTTGTCACTTTTCCCCTTATCATTAATTATGATCATCCCTGTGATACGAATCATGACAACTGGACCGAATCGCAACTGTGGCTACCTTTACTCTAAGACGATATAGTCACAATGGAGTCACAGAATGGTCGTTTCATGTAGTCATCCAAGTGTCTGATCTAGATAACCCAAACTGCGCACTGAAAACGGACGTTTACGCAAATCTCCTTCCGTCCACCCAAGTGAAGAACCTCAGTGTGAGTGTATCTCGCACCCAGTATACTCAGGCAGTACCTGATGCTAGGGTTATATCTCATACATCATGCTTCTTCACCACAGTTGGTCTACGCCTGCTTACTCTTAAACTGGGTAACATGTATTCCACCTTATTTGCTATGATCAGTTCACTTATTCAGCTGCATATTCCGTGTCCATTTTGCGTGCTTATTTTCATTCAAATGACGTGTTGATTGTGTGGCTGCACTTGATGTGAGTCTTGACAAGGTGCCTACCTGTCTAACACCCTCCACCTTGATTACTGGCTCTAGGAGACTGAATCATTACTGGGGGGACGGGTGCACGGTCCTCGTGGCCGTGCTAGACTCAGAGAGTTGTTCCATCCAGTGTGGAGCGGACTACTACCCAGCCACTGTTTTGTGTACCTTTGGTACCCGTGATTCCCCAATTAGATAGACGGGAATAGTGCTGCTGCTGCTGCTGCTGCTGCTGCTGCTGCTGCTGCTGCTGCTGCTGCTGCTGCTGCTGCTGCTGCTGCTGCTGCTGCTGCTGCTGCTGCTGCTGCTGCTGCTGCTGCTGCTGCTGCTGCTGCTGCTGCTGCTGCTGCTGCTGCTGCTGCTGCTGCTGCTGCTGCTGCTGCTGCTGCTGCTGCTGCTGCTGCTGCTGCTGCTGCTGCTGCTGCTGCTGCTGCTGCTGCTGCTGCTGCTGCTGCTGCTGCTGCTGCTGCTGCTGCTGCTGCTGCTGCTGCTGCTGCTGCTGCTGCTGCTGCTGCTGCTGCTGCTGCTGCTGCCGACGCTGACGCCGCCGCCGCCGCCGCATTGATAGGCAAATCCGGAACCGGGTGCAGCCAAACATGGTCAGAGGCCAAATAATTTGTTTCTTCCCTACATAAGGTTTTATTTTATTTTCTAACTCAACTTCAAACTTAAGCCGCATTTTTTATATTTTGACAGATGAACTAGCAATGCTCGCTTGTGAAAAGTTTGATTGATTTCACGCAGTATTTTCTGTTTGGCACTCTTTCAAATATGGAGAGTGAAAAACATCATTTTCGGTATATTTTACTATTTTACTATCGACAATATAAAAATGCTGTTCAAGTAAGAACAAATAACCTGATGTACATGGAGAAGATTCATTGACAGAAAACCAGTGTCAAAACTTGTTGCAATTTTCGTTCCGGCACTAAATAATTAATGAATTGCACTGATCAATAAATTAATTAATAGCATCAGTTATTTTATTAGTCTATATTAATTGTTGCAAACCGGTGAACAGCAGCTCGTGGGATTTCTAAGAAATTATATTTATCTAACTCGAGCGTTCATGTGCATTTGATACACCTAGGTTTCATCTCAAAGCTAGATATAAGGGTTTCTCATGTTTTTGCGGCAAAATATGTACCGTCGCTTTCACGTCTGTGATGTACTTCGCAAACATCAAAAAGTATCCATTTTTGAAGCGCATCATCACTGAGGACGAGAAATGGGTTGTTTGCAACAATGTTAAACACAAGAGTGCACGGAATAAAATTGATGAACCGACTCAAATCACTTCGAAACCCGATATTCATCCAAAATAAGTAATACTATCTGTTTGGTGGGATTTCTAAGGAATTGTTTAGTTTGAGCTTCTACCGGACAACACAACGGTCAATTCTGCAGTGTACTGTCATCAGCTGGACAAATTGAATGATTTACTTAAACAGAAAAGTTCAGAATTGATCAATAGAAGTGGTGTAGTGTTCCACCAAGGCAATGCGAGACCTGACATAAGTTTGCAAACTCGCCAAAAGTTTTTACAACTTTGACGGGATGTACTACTACATCCACCATATTTTCCAGATGTGGCACCTTCTGATTATTATTTGTTCCCATCTTTACAAACTACTTTACACGCTAAAACCTTTACCTCAAATGAGGAGTTCAAAAATCATCTGCATCAGATTTTTGCAGGTAAAGGAAAACAATTTTATGAGCGTGGAATCATGCTACTTCTGCCAGATGGATGGCAAAAGGTATTGGGTCTGAATAGAGAATATCTAATTTGATAAAATATTAATTTACTATAAGAAAATCATTTTTTATTTTCATCGAAATATCGAAATTACTTTTCGTACAACCAAATAACTCGCCAACGTACGCGTACCGCGTAATGCTAAAGTTGCGTCTATGCACTTCTCCAGTGAGGTATATTGGTTCAACTTACACTGTCCTCCTCGCCATGACTCATCTACTGAAACGTGAGACGGATCTGATCCCAACTGGAGGCGTTGAGTCCTTCCGAGCCATGGTGACGCGAAGTAACCATTATCCCGCTACACGAAGTATAACGAACTAGCCCCAGTGGCACTGCTCACATACGGACGCACATCATTGATGGCTTGGCCACACTTGATCCACTTTCACAAGGTAAATAGGAGAAATTAGTCCACACGACTCGCTCCCGATGTTTGACTGCTGTTACCATCATTTGCATCGGGAAAGCAGAGAGAATAACACTAGTACCTAAGATGGAATCAGAGAAGTAGCAGCCAGCAGCACCTCCGTGCTGTTGAAGATGCTTGAAGAACCACTAATCCACCGCATTTTTACAAATGATCATGTATATGACATCAAACAATTTGCCTGCACTGCCACGGATGTTTTGGATAAAATTGCAAGAGGGTGCGGCTGCTGTTCCTCGGTTGTACCAATGCCATTCGAAGTCCTGATAGATCGTTACTAGTAAACCTTTTATTCAAAAATGGCGCTCTATCATACGTTTATATGGTGATTCGCTGCTAATTTTCAACTCGTACACACATCGTTTATCTACGGCATAGAAGGCTTTCCCCAATCCCAGCCAAATGTAGTGTTTTACAAGCGGCTATTTTATTTATCTTCTATTTCCCTCTATGTTGTATGTCTACCCCTACTATCCAGTTCCTCCGTCCTAGGATGTATAACCACAGTAACTGAAGAACCTTTGAAACTCCAACGGCGTTAGACTTACTCTTGATTTGGTTACACTCCTGGCTCCTCTTCTTTAGTCTTTTCACAAGTTGTGATGTAATATGCTCTCCGCTCCGCTTGACTGCGCACTCTTTTAATTGCCTCCGCTGCTTTGGTCATAAGTGGTCAAAACGACCATCGGTTATCTACCTTAAACTGTCTCGGTGCTTTTTTTTCTTACTATTTACCCTTGTCGGGAAATGTTCTCCAAGCGTTTCACAGACTTTGTTGATCATCCTTTTACGTTCGTAAACTCAAATTGCTCCCCGCACCCCGTGCTCTAATTCTATGGTTCGTAAATTCATTCTCCCCCAGTGATTATACTGTTTCTCTGTTATTTCCCCGGATTTCTTCAAAGAGATTATATTCTTTTAAAGCGCTTGTATGCTGAGGATTAAGTAAAGAACCCTTCACTGATTTTATCGTTATCGAGCATTATGGCACGTGCTTCAGTTTTTCATCCGGGATTCTAAACGACACTTCTCACGCCCTACACACTTTTCTAGTCATTATCTATCTCTTCCACACGGTTGAAATATACTCTTCCTTTTTCCGTACCTCTTAGTAACTCCATCTTACCCTGTCTGTAACGCTTGTCGGTCGACCCAAAACAAATGATGCACTAGTAGTGAGACCGCTTGCTTTACTGAAAACGCACTCTTTTTATTATTGCGTCTTGGAGTACCAGCCATGTGTTTAGATTGCGACACACAATTTCGATTGAGGCCACTGTTTGCTTTGAAACAAACCAATGCCATTTCGATCACTGGGACCGCATCCGAAGTGGAAACATTCGTAGCTGCTTTCTTCCAACACTGCATCCCACGGCCGATCGGTTTCTTCCTGACTTGGACTCGTCAAGTAAGGATAGCTTGAGCTTAGAGAGAAGCCCAACACAGTGATTTACGGCTTTCTTGTTGGTCACTAGGCCAGAGCTCCACAGCAGCGCTTGACACAGCGGTTATAAATTCATTATTGGGTCTTAGAGTACGCGCCGTGTATCTGCTTTGCGACACACATTCTCGATGAAGGCTACGGTTTGCTTTGAAATAAACATATGCCATTTCGATCACTAGGACCACATCCGAAATGGGGTTTCGGAGCTGCTTTCTTCCAACACTGCACTCTGAGTTTTCTTTCCCACTGTAATTTTTCACTGATCCTGTATTGTAGTATCTCTGTGGTGTTAGTGTGGATTGCTGGAAATGTTCCCAAATGGGTGTGGAAGGCATATTTTGACTCGATTTGGCTAGCCAAACCACCGGGTACTGAGTAAATCAGAGTGGATGCTGTGCCCAATTTCGATTTCTTTGATCTACTGATGTTTTGTGGAACCATACTGACGGTCGGTGACACACAAATTATCCAGACCTACGAGATTTTCACGCGTTCAACACTGTTTGTCAACCCCAGTAGTGACTTTTTTCGAATTATTACGTCACCGATTCCGCGAATGATCACGCTCTGTGTGTGCACAGCTACATCTAATCCGGTGTGGACCAGAGAATAGCGAGTCTACGAGGCGCATAGTGGTGGTTCAAGAGGGAATTTGGGTAGATCCACAAACTTCCCCCGGCAGTCGTTGCTTATAAGTGGATGAATCACCGTAGCCAGCAGCAATCTTGTGTTATGACAACAACTATGGATCTCAGCTACCGTTTGTATCACGGTAGCACACGCATGTTACATGGGCGTCTGACTCGTGCGATGCCATTGCTTGCACTCTGGCTATACCTCAGGTTGGAAAAACGTGCATGCACTACTAAGTAAAAAGTGAACTGGGCAGTACTACAGCGCATGTCGAACTCGCTCTTCCCACTTTACGTCAACCACGAAACCGCGCACTCCATAACAGTAGGTAGCAAGTGGAATCTTCCTGGACCTGACAAAGCAAGTGGCGGTACTGGGATCACACAAACCCTATGTAAGGACTAGAATACATAGTCAGTTATAAGCTAGGTGTCACCCGCTTACAACAGTGCACTACACGGCTGGTTTCCATTCGTCAGGAGTGGATAACAGAACTGGGCTCCGAAAAGGGGAGCATGGCGACTAACATTGGAAGCCTGCGCCACCGTACCACGGTAGCCTGCCACAACAGTTCATGAATCGTTGTTCGCTTTCACTTGAAAAATCTGCCATGTGAATTGATTGTGACAAGCAATCACGAATTATCTGTACTTGAAAATCAGCCATTTCGGTCGCGGGACTGCATCTATGCTTCTCACAGTGCAGCCACACAACGGTGGTTCAAAGGAGTCTGCACTCGGCCACACAGTCAATTATTCAAGGACAACCAAATCTCTACAGTGAACTTTGCATACCAGATGCGAGGCAAGTGTAATGCAACGATCAGCCTATGCCGGTCCTAGTCATGAATCACTCCCGCCGTCTTTTCACCCGCTTTTCAACATTCGCAATCGGATGCAAGAATTAACCTTTTGGCCTGTCTGAACCGAAACACTACAGCCTGTACTTTGAATGCTGATTAATAGCTTCATCATGATATCATCCGATTACTTTAAGCGTGCAGAATTTCTCGTAATTGTTCTTCAAATGTTCGATCAAACAGGTGCCGTAGATTCTCACTATATTTCACCATATCACATAGCAACAGCCAACCACAAACTGCAAGCGGCCAGGATAAGAAACACCAGCTGATTGGGGTCATCTGAGGTCAAGACGGTACGACGGCATCACCAGGTCCATAGTCGATTGTATCGAGTCTACCGTCTGCCAGCGGTGACAATGGTAGACAAGCCGAGTTTTGCTACTTATCGGTGAACGATGCTGCATGGTTTCGACCGTGCATCAATAATGTGAGTCAGTGAACTTACTGCGTTGGATACTCCCATAGAGGCCAAGGGATGCGCCGTGTTTCGATAAGTGTCAAGTCTCAACCGAGGCCACCACTTCATTTGATTCTTTGCGGACGGTACTCATTACCAGTCACTCATCCCGGATGGAGATAAGGCTCATTATCTACTCGTTTATCTTAACTGATAATCGTCAAATACGCACACTCAATCATTTGTATCCAACCGGGCAGCCAATCTGTATCGTATTTGACACCTGCCGTTGACCGGATGTGCTGGTTCACGCAGTGTCCATCTCTGCCTGCTGGGAACAAATTGTTGATGGTAACAAATCGCTGGTACCACTAACGCACCAACCCTGCTGTTCTCGAGCAATGTACCTTTCACTGAGGCATACTGGTTATCAGTAGCAAGTAAAGTAAGTTGTTCCTGATTTGGAAAGCACCATCACCGTGTAGCAAGGGAGCGAAACTCTCATTAAAGATGAGGAACCGGCGAAGTTCCTGTGTACCTGTGGTGCATCAAGACGTATTAATAATAAAAAGTACCTAGTGACAGTTTTAAATAAATGCATTTGTATCTGCTGATTTTCTTTATAGTAACAAACTTCCTGCATTTACTTAAGAGAAAAGGTTCTCAAAACCAGCACAAATGCTGAACGGGAATGCGCAACATTTGTTCGAAAATTGATATGAAGAAGCTCAATGGACGACGTAAAGTGTGTTGTGTTCAAGGAGTAACATGAAGCAGTCGCATGCTGTTAAATTGCCTCCGTTGATGTGTTTCCAAACGCCCATGTATCAGAGCATGATCTGCCACAACGCGCAGCTAACCGCTGCTCCCTCGTTCTATGTGACAGCTTCACCCCGTGACGCAACACTAGAAAACCACCGAACCCACGCGCCTCACCTCGATCCTCAAAGAGGCCGAACTCCTCACACGCTACACTTAGTATATGCGTTTCGCGTAGCACAAAAATCTGTTGTGTTTCATAAAGGTCCGAAAAGGTCACGCTTTGTGTTGCGCAGAGGCGAAAATCGCCACCTGAAGGTTTCACAGAAATCACCTGTATCACCGTGGTTCTCTTATCACATCAAGTTGCCATGGTACCGAGTTACCTGACACCCAATTTAAAGCAAACCGTATTTCCATAGGGCCTCGTCAGCCTCACTGTTGGCCGCCGCAGCTTGAAGTCCTGTGGGCGGGATGAACCATGGCATACTACCATAACAATTCTGCCGTCATCTGTTTAACTACCCGTCCTCTGCAGTCCTGGTATCAACCGTTCTCTGGCTAGTGGGCTTAACCAAACTCATACGCACAGAAGGGGTGAAGGCGTTGAGCTGTGCCTGGTTGTTCGACCAGGCGTGTACGTTCAGTCATATACACGGTGGGATCAGTGACAATGATAACTGGGTCACTAAGATCCACCCATTGTAGGCGTGAAGAGTAGGCGGAGAATTTAGTATCTATGTTTGCCGATGCGACCATGAGGAATGCCCCTGGCTTTGACAGACTTTATCATCCTCTATCCGAGAGTACTCATCTCCAACCAGCGCATAATTCCATTCTCTAGTACTTCTCTTAGTACGAAAGTTCACTTGTCATATGCAAAACGATAAAGAACAGATTAATTGCTAATGTATAGCAACTTGTCTCGATTCCTCAGCACGTTCCGAACGGCGCAATTCACAACCGGCCTTCTCCTCGTGCTGAGGACACTACAGTCATAGCTTCGTCAATCAGCGTCAACCAGGGTTCTACAGTCTAGTGGCGAGTGCATAGGGCATAGGCATAGGCAGTCAGGTAATCTCTGGTTCCGCTCTAATCTTCCACTGTACAGATCTGAATGATTCAAATAACAAAGTATGGTGGTGGTGGAGTCCACCGAAAAATTTCTCCTCGGGTGCTATCTTGTAAACAATGGTCCTAATTGAGAGTGCTTCGTGCAATCTAAACACACGGCCAGCACTAGGTAACGATCGCGCTCAGTGCAGCTCATTGGCCAGGTGCTCAAAATGTTAACCCTGTTTCACCTTCAGCTGCGATCCACCCTAGCTGTAATGACCAAGGGAAGATGGACTCTATATGGGAGCATAGCGTTGAGTACGAAAGACGTCGCAGATATCTCCCATCCGCTTGTGGTCCCGGTGACCAAAACGACTGCGGTTAACTCCTAAGCAATTAGCGGTTCATCTTGTGGTTTCCTAACGTAAACGTAGCACAATAATGGTGCTCAATGGTCTAGAAATGTAAAGCTGCCAAGACTTGAACTGCATGTATCTGCTTGGTTTGAAGGTTTGACTGCTGTCGGGAACTTATCACCTGCATAAAAAGAAGAGCATCCGGAGAGTCAGGAGAAAGCGAAGCACATTTTTTACTCTTTTAGGTGTTGACTGTTGTTTTTGGTAAGAATCATTCATTTCGCTTTCATATGTATAATGCTGTTTCGAACGCATTTCGGATGTTTTCAGCTTAGTACTTCCCACCAGAAACCGATCGTGTCTTGGGCTAGATAGCAACTCGGTTAGCGGGGATAGATACACCACAGCAATACCGACGGCACTCGTATGGTCACATCTGTTGCTGGGGCTTCTCACGGTTTTCATGTGTTCAACACGGTTATTAAAAACGGATCAAGAAGTAGTACACCACTGTTGAATTTTGACTAAAGGATGAATTATCGTTGATACAATGAAGTGTGGGTTGTTGAATTCATCGAGAGTTTCGCGTCAGCACAGATGTAAGTACCCTTGTCTCTAGTTTAAGAGGGCTTGATTATTTTACATTTGCTACCATCCGATGCGTGTAAGTTTTATGGCGCAAACTAAACCTGTTAGCTTTTCGTTGAGTCGTTTTTTGAATAGTCATACTGTGCGTGAAATTATTACGTGATTCGGAAGGGAGTTCCTGGGCGGGGACACTCGGAGGGGATACATTTAGTCGTCATTCCAGTCGGCTGTATTAGGGTCCCTCAGTTGCATGTTTTGGCTGAGTTTAACAATAATGGTGACAAGTGTGCTTTTGATTGTTAGGATCTGATACACCATTATGAGATCGTCTCGTACATGTTGGTAACGTCCACTGTACTCTCCTAAATTTTTCACCCCGTAGTGATGGAGAAGGTGAGGCAAGCCCTTAAGGTTCTTTGTTGCCTTGCGTTATGCAGTCTCTAGTGCGGTGAGATGGCACTTCTTCTAGGGCCGTCAGACATGAGTAGCACATCCCAAGTGCGGCCTCGTGTACGCACCAAACATTTACCAAAAGATTGAGGCATCAAAATTTCTGAAGGCTTTTAGCAGGAGGCCAAAATGATGATTTACTTAATTTGATGATGTTTCAGACTGCCTCAAACAGCAGGTCATGGGATTATGCCAACTTCACATTCATTAACAGGAACATGGGTTGGCCCCATTGATGAAACCTGGCTCACATCCACATGCCTCTCGGTCTTATTCCTTCTGGCTTACACTGGACACGTGATGTATGGATGGTGCCGTGGGTGATGCAACGCAAGCCACCCGTGTTTCAACTGAAGCCACAGGCGTACTGTGGTTGTCTTATGGAGACTATGGTGGCAGATAACTCTGGAGTCAGATGCCGTCGTACCATGTTCATAATCAGTTGACTTTTTGTCCTACATGGTGCGCTGGCGAGGTCGATCACAGCACTGATGTGCTCAGGGTACTAACTAGCGGGCGCTTGAACATGGCCAACCCACTCATAGGCAATTCATCATCGGGATGATCTCCTATGGCGTGATCGAAGCTGATCTCAGTGCGTTTATGTCGCCCTTCCTAATGCTACACCGATGTTACTTCCGGGTACCACTGCCGGTCCTTGAACTGTACCAGCTCAGTTGCTGTTTTCATAACCAACAAAGATAACCAACGAAGACTAAGGCGACAAAACAATTTTCTAAATAACATCACTGGTATCCGTGTCCTAGCGACCAGCATTTTTCTGTTTTCGTTCAATTTACAGATCATTCATCCGTTGTTCACGTGGGTAAGACCCAGATCAATCTCATTCTCGTTCATCCTTGTACCACAGGCATATTTGAAGTCCTCTGTGCCGGATGAACACCACAGTGGTTCAAATGGTCGCCTCCTCGGCATGCCCCATGCTCCGCATATGCGAAATCGGATGCTGCGAAAATTGATGCAGAAGGCTAAAGCACGTCTTTTGAGTACCATCCGGCACAGAATTGACACCTTACCTCATATCGCCGCCCTATGTGTTCCCCCCGTGTCAATCACTGCGATTGCATGGAGTCGTCATCTTAACTCGACTGAGGCTGAGACCAGATCACCGTTGGACTCAGTCAACACGGAGTCTGAAACGTGGTATGTAGATATTCGGATCAATGTGCCACCGAATGAATCATATGCGGACCACAGTTATCTATACTGTACACAAAAGGTGAGGGACTTACTACAGCGCTGCTATGACAAGCGCAGGAGTGAATCGGATTTCAGTTTTCTGTACAAGTAATATATACTGAAGGGAACACATGTATATTTCTTCTACGCAGTCAAAATCTAAAGTTTCTCTTGCCTCGTTGTATCGTAACTCCATCTTGCCATGTTTGCCACGGTTATTAGTCGACCCAGTAGGAATGAAGCACTAGCTGCACTACCGTCTGGGTGGAAATGCCTTTTTTGATTTCTCTGTCAATTATCACTTTCCATTAAAGCTATATTGTAAGCCATCCGCGGTGACAGCGTTTTGGTGCAGAAAATGCACCCGTATGAGCGTAGAAAGCTTATTACGTTGCATATCAAACATGCTTTCTCCGATTAGTTGCTTCGTTCGTAACGTACCTATGAGCAAACGAACGAAAATTATCGTAACCAGTTAAACCCCGACTGCAGTCGAGCATTACTCTCACCTTCGCCACTTGGCAGCACATGCAATGCACGCCATTTTGCTGGACAAATCTTCCCAGGGGGAAATCGACGTCAGAATCCGTTGTCAATTCGCCACTATGATGAACTTCTAAAGAAACTCAGGGATCTGTCGAGCTCCGGTAGGGCTACGGAATGATGCTCTCAGGCGCACTGTGGGATTCAAAGTCTCAGCAATTCTGTGCAGTATGTGGAGTGCGCATGACTACAGATCGGTGAGTAGCAGAAACCCTATACTTGGGGAGATTGTACCCAATTAACAAGAGAGGTACCTAGGAGCAATACATCAATATAGCTCCAAATGAATCTTCAGAGCTTCAGCTACCTTGGCCGAGTAAGATGAACTGAGGTGTTACAAAGTTCATAAAGCTAGCCGCCGGATTGATCTGATCCAGCAAGATGTGTTTTGTGCTACGAAATGGTTGAGAGGCTAGGCGGACACAGTGGTTTCCTTCCAGCCTTCACTTACAGGTGGAGATTTATGACTTGTTTGCGCGTGTAACGGAAAAGATAATGCTGACATGCTAGTGGCAAAGCGTTTCGGTTGACTTCTTCTTTCAGAACTCACTAGATGGCGCGGATTATCAGGCTACCATGACCGGGCAAAATGCCGAATGTGTTGTAAACTGAATGACAGTTAAGACGTATAACTTTTTCTTTTTCTTCTATCCTTCGCCTATAGGTGGATCTGTTAGGTTAGCTTCGCCGGGTTGATAAAAATGGCAATGGTAATGTGAGGAGATTATATAGTGATTCGGTTGGCTTCGCCTTTCATAACGCACTTGAAAGTGCGAACTGTCAGGTTGGCATAGCCGAGCAGAATATCAAATGCGTACGGAACGCGTAAGAAGTAATTTCTACACGGTTAATTTTTTCTTCACCTGCAAGTGTGACTTCTAAGTTGACACTTCCGAGTAAAACATACGGTATGTTTAGATGGGGCAAAGCTGCACCCTCTGCCATATATTATTAGGGACAGACGCTGTTAGCACATCTGTGCGTACTTGAAAATCGAATGTTTTCGTTATATTCTACGTGGCGAGAAATGCCTCAAAATTCGTCTTAACTTAGGTTAGACTCTCACTTTTCCGTACTTTTAATGGAGGTTTATCACATAAATGAGCATACCTTACCAGAAAAGAAGTTAGAATGGATGTTTAGTTTCACCTTTGGTGTAGATAGTGAGTAAAATCTGTTTCTTGTAGGGTGGATACAATGTTTTTGCAATATAAGAGCTGTTCCGGTCGTGTATGCCAGAGGTGTATACTTCTGTAGAAAAGGACCGTGGTTATTTCTCAGTCAGCGTAGCCACAGAGGATCCAATTGACAGCTGCGGCAGCTGTCTACATGGCTCATAGCGGCACATCCTTCAATGAGCACTTTCCTGAACAATCGTTAGATATTTTCTAATGCTATCTGATCTGTCCTAAGCAGGTGACTTTGAATGACTATGCAGTACTCCAGCATAGGTCTCACAATGAGCTTAAACATTTCTAGTCATGTACCAGGAAGGACGAAGGATTTAATGATATGGACTTTTAGTTGCCTTGCCTTTACTATCTGGTAAGATGATCGGAAAAGATGAGATAGAATGTATTACCCTAAGATCCCTTACCGAATACGAGATTGGAATGTTTGCTTTAGAAATGGTGATGGAGCCATCAGGTATACAGCATCCATGTCCAAGCATTTGCGATTTTCCAACAGATAATTTCATAGACCAGGTTTTACCCCACGGATTCCGCAAGGATAAATCCTCATGCACGTTCCGCATTTTATAGCATCACATTTGATGCCTTTATAGATTAAGAGAAGTAGTGGTCCAAACACACTTCCTTGAATGACTTCACTTGCGATTTCCTTCGGACAGGAGACGCGCTGACTGGTTTTAACTCTGTGTCCAATCTTCCAAGTTGTATCTGACCGACACAAATGGAACTGCTTGCAACTAGTTTAGATTTGTGATCTTCAGGCGTCCATGTTATCTCCCTCACAGCAGTAAAGTACACATCAGTGGACAAGGGGTGGCGATATACCACAATCAGCCACTTACCCAACTCAGTCGGGACTTAACCCTCTGTTTGCCGTGGGGTCATTATTTTGATTGCTCCACCGATAGCAATGGCATGCACGTTGTCTGCGAGTCATGGAAGAAAGAAACTGCCTTCAGTGCTTTTCGGAATCTTGATAGTCATCTGACTATGATAAATCCCATGCTGAGACTACGTTGTAGTTCGTTTAATTGCATATTCTAGGCTTCCAGTATGCTAATTTCCGAGTTATTTTGCACTCCGTAAACTGGAGCCAGAATGGCTGGAATCACTGCCCCCTACTCAGTCACTCAGCGGTATTGTATGTGGATCTGGTGTTTCATTACTATCTTCTCATTCATAGGTGGTCCCATCGGCTTCCACCTTACACGCTACGGTCCGGAACGCGTATATGCAAACGCAATCTGCCACTGTGACAATCGAGAGACATTGGTACCCAATAATGACCACTCATCCGCTACTTTTGAAGAACTTGCTTCAGGAGTTTCCGGATGAGGATGAACTGGTCGTCATTCCTTGTCTGTGCACCAGTATAGTCGCCGCGACTGAGGTTGGTCCAAAAGTTTATCATATACTAACTGTTTTCCCTGGTCTCTGAGTGCACAGAAGACATGTATTAAAAATCGCACAATATTAGTCACAAAACAACGACTCATAAAGCATAAGTAAACCGATGGCACCGCTAAGCCGTCTGGTAGCCAGCAGAAAAGATGCGCATGAATCACGATTTGTATGAACTTGTCTGTGCTCTACAAGGATTTACATCCATTCCGGATTTTGTCCGTTTCCACCACTATAAATCCTCTGTTCGGTTTCATTGGCTCTTCTTTTCTCTTAGCTTGTTGCCATCCTAGCCAATCACCTTGGCCCCACTAGTGAAGACTTCCCGTCTCTCCCACACTTCACTGAACCAATCGCGCCCCATCATTCACGCAATCATTGTCGACACTTGAACGTATTGGCAAACGCATGTATAGTTCTTTTTTGGATGACTGTTCACACATTCCATGTGCTATCCTTCCACCTAGTCTATCACACACAGTCACAGACATACTACGGTTACTAAGGGAAATGAGTATCACGATTAATCATTAAACAGAAGGATAATGAACTGATCAACTTTCTACGATGTTCATTCCACTACCCGTGGGGTTATCGAAATCTCGTTAAGCTACAGTGTAGTCGTGGGCGTCGCTCAATGAAAGTATTGAGAGGCTGAATTTTTAAGACCACAACTATGTACAGGAAGTTGTTCATATCCAGCGGAGTCAACAGCTAATGAGTACTGCGATTCGGAATGTGTTTGCTGTAGGGAACAGACCTGCGATCCAGCATCGGATGGTCTGGAGCACTTGCCACCGTGACAGCTGGTTCAGCTAGTTTGCATAGTTGATTGTTGACTACTTCGAGTTCTTGCTGAAGTAGGCCACAGTCATCGAAGCAGTACCATAAATAGGGTAACACAAAGAATTAAGCAATGTTCTATCTGCTTGTTTTCGACATTTTGTTTACCAATCCGTATTTCACCCCATTTTGTCGGCTTGCTGTTTTCGCTAACGGCCTTGCAGGCAAACGTTTTCAGGTTTACGTGCAGTGTTGTTTCTTGATCGCCATTTCCCAGTTTTGTATTTTATCGACTACGCAGAATACCAACACTGTTGTAACCTTCGCTTTTTAGGCCCACAAAGCCAGCACAGTTTGTAACAGAGCTAGCTGTACTGTACTTTGCCAGTGACAGATGAGTCTGGCGGTATGCAGTGCGATGTCTGCAACAGTCGGTCGCATTGGATCTGTACCGGACTACATGCCGAACGGTAGGCAATACTATTCACAAGCGAAGTATTGCTTTTCAGCCAAGTCTGTTGTTGTGGATGGCTGTGAAACTGCTCAGGATTTTTTACTAGCGACCACGTATCGCTTGATGACAGATTGCAAACGATGGTGTAAGCCGTCGTTGTTGTCATCATTGTGGTCACCACTCTTGACCGCAAGATGGTTTTGCTCATGAAAGCACTTGCGAGTCTTAGTGATGGCATTCTGATAGGCTGCGATAAACCTAATAGTCCTGGCGACCAATCTGTAACCCCAGCCATCGTGTCAAACGCCTGGCTGCAGTGGATTATATTAATAAAGTTGCTAAGGACAGAGTAAATGACACTATCCACAGCGATGTTGAGTTGCGGGTCTATGCGCCCGCTAGACTGAAGTGATAGAGGGCCAAGAAAGTGCGCAAGCCCTCTGCCGGATTCGAAGCTACAACTGTCACAGCACTGCAAGAAAGACATGCTATAGTCATTCGGAAAGTGGTTTATGCGTTGATGTCAGCTCCTTTATGCACTACTTCTTGTTAGTCGGAGATGTCGGCCACAACGGCTGACATCTCGTAGACAGTTTGTGACAACATACTGGATTCCGTTCAGCTTGACGCTGTCACGAGTCCTTGCACTTTTTAGGCAGAAGAGGCGGCGGGCTAGATCTACCCGTAAACCATTTATCAGGCTCTAAGGCGCAGAAAATGATACGACATTGCAACTAAAACCCAAAGCCCAAGCTACCGTTGCTTCGGCGTCTTCCGACAGGAAGCAATCAGTACCAAAGTATGTGGTAAGATCAACTGGTATCAGTATGGAGTCAAGAGTCCCTGGGGTAAACACACCCGTAGTGGTGAATCTTGCATGAATTATGGCGTTATACTCCGTAGTGCAGTGGGATTCACAGCAGTTCTTCCTGTACAGCTCATTTTTGATGATCTTCAGTGGTTTAAAATGTGCTTGATGAAGCTTCTTTCACTGGATTTTCCCGGTGTTACTGTCAGGAAGCTGACTAGACTGCGAACCGCCTCAGTCGGCACACCAAATCCTCAAGATCACCCACTTTATATGTTCCTCTCTACACCTGAGGAACACAACTGTTATTGAGGATTGCTTTTAAGCTCAACGGCAGTAATACTGGTATACAGCCAGATCTCCCACTTGCGGATTGGCTGAACTTAGAAGTGACTATCAGTGATCACAAGAGCAGGGAAGCGGTCGGTGAACATGGCTTTCGTTCGGTATGTTTTCATGTGATCAGCGAGCGGTCTATTTACAGCTTACTGCAGCCCGTTCTGGTAGCATGTGATCTAGGTCTGGTCCTACTGAATTCCTTCAGATAGTGCTTCGAAATTTGCGCACTGCAAGGAATATGATGTACGAGTTACGACTGCTTCAGGATAGGTCTCATCCCGAGATACTTGCTTCCACTAAAACGTGTTTGTCCCAGGATATCACGGACGGTGAGTTACGCTTACCTGGCTGGGCAGCGTTTAGGTCTGATCGCTCCGTTAGTTGACAAGGCAGAGGTATATTTCTTCACGTGAGCAGCAAATCTGATGTTTATAGTACCGGCTTGTTTTAGTCGATGGACGAAACTGCCGAGGCTTTACTAGCTGTGCTTAGCAACTTCTCTATTCATATTACAATTGTAGCTGGGTATGGAAACCCTGATGATGTTTCCAAAGAGGTGTTTGGTTTTGTTCTCTCCCCGAATGCACACAGGTGTCAGGTACGGTGTGAACTTAATCTCCCGGTGGTTTGTGGTTACTTCTTCTTACAGCTCAGCTCCAGGCACCTCCGGTGCAAATCTCGCGCTTACGCTACAAGTACCGTTGCATCAATTCGTGGACTTCACCACTAGACACATAGACTCACAAGTATCGTCTATTTCTGATCTTGTTTTCACTGTTACGTAATTTTTTAGGTCATATTGCTAACGACTCATCTCTGGGAGCCGGTAATAATGAATGTTTATTCTTTTGTCGTGCACTGGTTAGAAGTCGCTAGAGTACCATTTTGTTATATATCAACAAACGGAACGCTCACTATAAAACAACACAAACCAAGGCTTCTGGTTTGCGTTGCCAGATCTCGACAACCGGTACTGTTCATATAGCCTAGAATAAAATCAAGACCTACCTCACTGATATTTTGCTCCTGACATCCTGCTTACGATTAGAAAGGAAACACTAGCATAGATGATAGGTAGGTGTTGAAAAGCGGTGTAGATGCTGGAGGAACTACCGAATCGCCCCATCAACCAACACCTATGACAGCTACCAAGAAGCTAGAAATAAGTGTAGTCAGCACTTGAGAACATCTCGGCTCTTGTACCAGAAGGGTTTAGCCGGCTCCGCTGTGCCTAATCCCAGGAAGTTCATTACTTGTGTCAAAAGACGCTGTGATTCGAATTCGTAATTTCCAGAACTGATGAGAGGCGAAGCAATCCATGCGTGCTCTAACTACGATAAAGCTTGTGTATTTAGTGGGTAATGTGCAGAACTTTTAATCCCTGAGACTTTGCTGAAAAGCATTGAACCGGTTTTGAGAGTCCAAGAGAGTTCGTGCTTAGGTGAACTTAGCGTAACGGATACGCAAATCTTTAGGTTTCTGCACGGGCTGAGCCCTTCTAAAACACCAGAACTTAAATTAAATTCTTCCCAGTCTGTCACGTAAGTCGGCTGCGCAATCAAATTTCACTCACGATCGGGTTTCAGAAATTATTTGACAGATGTATGTTACCTTCGGGATGGAAAAAGCTGTCATCTATCCCATTTTCCAAAATGACGACAGCAACCTGTCTGTTAATTACAGGCCAGCCAGTCTGAGTAGCGCGTCAGTCAAACTGCTCAAAAAGCAAGTGGGAGCTTCTTTGGAGGATCCTCTGAATTAATTTGATCTAATCAGCAGTGCACAACACAGATTATAGAATGGATTTTTGCTTTTGTCGTATTTACTGGTAGCTCGTAAGAGTTTGGCGGATACAGTGGACAAAGGCAACATAGTGGACGCGTTGTTCGTCGATTTTTCGGAAGCATTTGACACTATACCCTACTTAAGGCTACCACAAAAACTGAACTCTTGCGGTGTATCTGGGTGCTTGCACTCTCGCGGGAAAGAGAGAAGTGTGCACGCGTTAGTCGCAAACTATAATTTAGGCATGCTGTCCTCAGCGGTGTCCCACAAGGCTGCATTCTTAGACGGCTGCTTTTCCCTGTGTATTTGAACGACTTCCCCGTAAAGCTTGAGATCCCATCAGTATTTGTTGCTGATGATCTGAAAACATGGAACATTGTGGATGTTCCTGAAGGTCTTGACGCGATCTAGCATGTCCTGGATAAGCTTCGGAATCAATCTGCTTTATGGCTCTTGTCCACAAACTAAGCAAATTGTTTCGCTCTTCGTATTGGAGCAGTTTGCCAACCCTCGAGGTATGTGCTCGGTGGCGTCGAACTCTACCTTATCTCCAATCAGTTTGATCTAGGCATCGTTTACTCTTAGACTCTACATTTGGGTGACTTTTGGAAGATGGCCGTATGTTGTGGTCAGTACGCCATTCCTTCGGAATCTTGACGGCAGATATCTTTGTGAAGCTGTTCTCAGCTTCCCTCCGACCCCATCTGGAATAATGCATCTAGAATTTAAGCATACAATTCAGCGAAGAAATTTCTTTTCGGCTATACTTATCAGGCAAATAGATCCACCTCGAATCCATGAACTACCCAAATTGCACACATCACATATTCCCTTGCATCCGGTTACTGACATGTCTGCCTCCGCCTTCTATTCGGTCGGGAAATGGATTGTGAAACGGTTGGAACCGGCGCATGAATTATTGTGAATTCACCCTTTAACTGATTCTTTTGATTCTGGTCTACCAGTGGAAATATTGTGGGTGGCTGGGAAAGTGGAGCTCTCGTTCGATGTCGAGTCAGTTTTCACAAATGTTTCACTGCTTAACATTGGCAATTTTATCCATGATTACTTGACCGAAAATCATATTGACATTCGTCTCTTAGTGATTACATTGAAGGAACTGATCTTACCATGCACTTTCAACAGACGATTCATATTTGAAGGTTGCTATTATAGACAGATAGTGGATTTACAATGGGATCACCCCTAGGATGTTGCCTGCTGAAATTTTTCTCGCTAAGCTTTAACATGAACCTCTATAGACCAATTATCGCGTCACATGATTCTTACTGGAAGTACACGGAGGGGATCTTTATAATTTGTGATTCAGACGCTAATGTTGCCCTTCTATTTGATAAGTTCAGTATCTGGCGCTTCTCTTGGAAGTTTACAAGGGAAACTGAAAGCGAGTGATAGCTAGCTTTTCTGGACGTACTGCTAAGCAGACGAAGGATTTCTCACTCCAGAGAAATATCTATCGAAAATCCATTTCGATTGGGATATACACCGATTTTCATAGCTTTGTGCCCTTGGAGTACAAACGGAATTTGCTTCATTGTCTGTATTATCGTGCCCACAAAATTTGTAATCTATAAACTTCGAGATGCATAAAGGACTGAATCCTTAAGACATTACACGTCAACAGCTTTCCTGCTTCTTTCCTTCGGAGGCCCTCCGTGTTCCGTGACCGACGAGAAGCGGCCTTCACAGTGCCGAGAAAGAATGCTCATTTTGCAATCCCTTTCAAAGGATATGTCCCCTTTGGGTTACTGAACAGCCAACTCAAATGCACTAGCCAAGTGGTTCCGTGCTGCCTACCCGCAGGTTGCTGCAGAAACAGCCCCAGTTTTGGCCCAGTGTCTTATGGATAGACTCCCGGTCCAGTCCGAATTGGTTATCGTATATCACTTTACTTGCATCTCGGACACACGATCAGATGGTTGATGAAACTTATACCATTGATCAGCGGCGTTATGAGTGCATAGAAGTATCAATAGTGCTGTTTTTAACATTTAGTCCAAAGCGGGCATCAAGTTTTGGCCACGGAAGGTTTCACGCTTTTCTACATTGTGCTAAAACGCTTCGCAAGAGAGCTTAGAAAACGCCTATAATGACGGTCGAGAATATTGTGATCAGGCTAATGCAACCTGAACTGCACAAACAGTTCAGGCACCTCTTTTGCCGTGTGTTGGAGGTGAAAGTAAAATACAGGTATGCATCTGTAGCCGTTCATGACTGCAGACTTTCTTTCTACCATGGAGGTTCACCGATATTTGTTTTAACGCATCGTTTCGTCATCCCTATTGGCTATTTGTAGTCGTTGTTTTTGCTTTCAGATCGCAAGCATACTTGGACGCTATCACTCTCACCTTAGGTCCTTTGTGTGTACTTGGTTGGTTCCCCATCTGTTCCGTTCTTATTGGCTTTACTCGTCCGCTTGCTTTCCGCACCCTGGTTGGCTTTCATGATTGTGCGTTATGCTATATAAGTAACTGGTTTCCCTATGTAAAGAGCCCTTGAATCTCTGTCCCTGATCGCTCGTGTTCTCACTAACGTTAGTGGGTGGAAACAGTCGCAGGGCTCCGACACAAGACCGTGGCCGTGATTTCACAATGAGCGCCGTTCACTTCGATCACAGGCGGACTCAGTTGCCCCGCCACCCCATCGAAGTGACGAACCGTGTATTGTGTGCTTGTGTGTATGCACCTGTGCGTGACCACCAACATCGATGAGAGCGTCGGATCGATGAACAATTCAACCTGTTTAGACTTGATCAACCCTAGCCTAGAATTTTAACGTCCTGTTGCACTGTTTCAGCCAGTTTTCTATATGTATTAGCCTGATAAGAATGTCGAATTGAATGCTTACATCTCTGTGGGCGTCTAGGATTATCCGCCATACCCAAGTGGGAAAATATGGAGTCGGGGTGGGTCATACGAGTGGGTGTCGCGCTGGTCGAGGGATCATGAGGACAAGCGTGCCCCAATCGCCTACTTAGTTTCGTGATGCATTCAATGCACTACCCAAGGCTTAGAGGAGATCTGATCTTCATCTATCGCATATTAACTAGAATTTGTCTTTAGTAGTTTAGTCGGGCCAGGGAATCTGGTTTCCCCAGTCATCTTATGGAGCTAAACAAGCCGCGCACTGACCGAATTAGGTCAGAAACTCGGTTATTGTATCGAACGCCGGAACTCGCTACCAGAATGTGATAATACTTTTAGAAGTTTTGAGCATCATTTGGATGGTAACAGAAGACTTTTCATTGCGCCGACCAAGTCCCACCCTCAGATTTCGATTTTATTTTCTGTGCTTTCCTTAAGCATCAGTACCAGGTGCTTCTGAAAAATTCGGTGAATCGTCCCACATGTTTACAAATCGCTCTGGTTAAGCTGAGCGGCACCTGCATACGCATTGGGAGACATGTCAACGAGACCCTCTGGCATGCAAATCACCGGAGTGAAGCGGTGGTGAACGATGTTACTCATGTCATTACAAAATGGATGGCAAAGTGGAGCAACGGGTTAACACGACGTTTTGTTTTAAATTGGGCAAAACGGTGATGGTTACTACTAAAATGTTAGTGCATGTGTACAGTTTTAAAGCCGTGGGTAAAATGTATCTGTTTGAATGGTTTTAATGCTTTAAAAAGGAAAATGAAGGTACCGAGGATGAGCTGCCTTCGGGTCGACCGTCAACAAGCGTACTCTTAGACAACATCGAATGCCCGTCCGCACACTGCAACCCGAGTGATCAACTTTCTCGCTCAATGCAAGGTGGCTGTTCTTCAACCGCCTCTTTATGCTCCAGCTTTGGCGCTGATAGACTTCTCTTTGTTTCTTCACCTTAAATTAGCTCCGAAATGTTGCGCTTCACAGACGTTGGGGATCTCCAACAACGCGTGACAACAGTGCTTCGAGTGATTCCACAAGAAGCGCTTCTTGACGGTTTCCAACAGCTTTACAACCGGTCAGAAGTGTGTTGTAGCTAATGGCGATTACTTTGAAGGCCAGTAAAGGTAGTTAGTTTGTAATCCGTTTCCCTTATTTTCTGGGACCATTCACCGAACTTTTCAGACGCAGCTTATGTTCTCTTTTGTTCATTTGCATATTTTTCCCCATACACTTCGAACTTTTTCCCAATCTCATTTCCTTCAACTAACCAAGACGGCAAGGGCTGACAGTATAGGAAAAAGGGGCGGTAACTGGCTATCTGGGGTGCGACTCGAGTGTTGCGTTTTAGAATCATCAACTTCACACAATACCTGATCCATTAATATGAATCAATATCAGAAATCAGTTCCGGGTGAAGAATTCTTTTCGGTAACTCTCATCGGACCCAAACATTTACAAATCACGGATACTGTGGGATAAGCGTCAACTCGGGCTTGGATTTACTTCTAGATTGTTTGAATGATCGCACGGCAAGGCGCCTATCTCAGAGGATTCGTGAACACATCCCGGCATGGTTTTACAAAGGCAAAATGAGGTCTTCAGACAGCTCAGTCATGTCACACCTCCTTGAATGTGGCCACATAGCTTCAGAGAATGACTTCAAAGTCAGTTATTCACTACCTGAACACTACACTCAAGGATTTCGCAAACAACTCTTATCCATCGCCGAGGCTATCTACATTCACCAGCTGAAGCCAGAATTATGTAGACAAAAACGATTCATACGGCCGATACTACTACCTTGGCTAACGGACACTGTTACCTAGTTATTTGGCTGTTCTTTTACCTACTTAATTACTTTGGACTATTGAGCTTTGCGTACGCATGTGTATTTAGTTTACTTGGTTTACCATCGCTATCTATGTCTCAAGTTATCGATTTTGATCATTCAAACAGCCCAGAAGTAAATCCCAGCCCGAGTTGACGCTTACCCCACACTATCAGTGTTTTGTAAACGTTTGGGTCCGATGAGAGTTACCGAAAAGAATTCTTCACCCTGAAGTGATTTCTGATATTGATTCATATTAATGGAATGGGAATCTTTGCTTTGCTGAAGACCAGCATTGCCTGTGATTCATTAAACCTCATCCATTACTGACTCAACGATCCGTTCAGGAAGAAGTGCTCAGGGGATTTTTCTATCGTTTTAGTCATACTTGAATTTGACATAGCTACTTTATATGCAACATAGGGCGGATTACTAGTAGGATAGGGCAGTGGAGATAAAATATGACTATTCCCGGTTACACGCATCAAAACACCCTTATGATAGAAGTTAAGGTTAAGTTCTAAATCTGTGGCTGCAGAAGTAAAAGCTTACTTTGCCAGACATTTCCGGAAGAGATGGTTACGCAGTCGAAGTAATCAGCATTTTCGAACATCGACTCTAATTGCACGTTCAGTATGGCTGTCTGAACTTGGACGGTAGCTAGGTGAAGTAAAACATTCCTCAGGGTTCGACAGCTAAGGTGTCTCATAACTGAACTCTTCCCTCTTCTCATTCTACCTCAGCTTCTGAACGGAGCGGTTGTTCTACTCTTGGACAAACGATACCTTCCAACAGCCTCCATGATCCTTCCATTCCTTCACCGCCTGTGTGAGCGACTTCATGAACTCGCCATGACGACTCCGTCGAGGGTAAAAAGCATCAACGAGGCATGCTCCAACGCGACTACCCGTTCTTTCGCAGTTGTGTCCGAGTTTGTCCACTGTATCTGTGGGCATCTGAGTGCACTGTACACAGGGGAGGAAAAGCTACACAAAACGCTTATATTAGCCACTCTCACAGATCCTCGAATCAATTCGAACTGCCTGCGAACACAATGCAAGGTAAATGTTCTTAGCGTTGGGTAATACAGTACATTTCGGTGGTTAATGCTCGTTTGGCGTCTGATCAATGGTTTGGCGGCTATAAGAACTATCCACATTTTGTAATCTGCGTTTTCGTTCTAGTGACTCACGTAGTTATACTCACTCCACGGACTCTGATCCGCAATCCTGATCATTGGACAGCTATGGTCACCCCGATCCAGTAGAGCAGTTGCATGCAGTGATCAATTTGCTGCGCATGTGTCCTCTCCCTCTCTCAAACTTGACGTCATCACAGAGGCCGTTTGAACGTTGTCTTTAGTTGATCTCAGTCCCTTCCATCTTCAACTCGGTGGTACAACAAGCTTCAGTCATGAACTATTCCTTTCCGGCTGTTTCATTCTAATACCTGTATGGGTCATTTGTGTGCCCCATGCTGAGGTTGAGGTTGCATTCTTGATGCTTCTTCACCGCAGTTGGGCTAAACCAACTTACACTTCAATTAGGTCTTTTTAAGCTGGATAAATTTCATTCCGCTTTATTTGGTTTGTTCTGCCTCCCTGAATAATGTTCTATTAACTGGCCACGTTGCTTACACTAATTGCGCTTATCTTCGGTAATTTTGTTGAGTTTGTAGCATTTTAAGTAACTTGTGGACATTTCTTACTTATCACGGATTTGTTGCTGACCAACTTACTTCATATGGTAATTTAGCGAAGAGTTATGCCACTGTATCTGTGTGCATTATTGGATTTATTTTATTTCAGCTTGTCGTTTAAAACGACTAGCTGTTGTATGATATCCCCAGTTTGGCTGCGCTTGATGTGCATATTGACAAGCTGCCTACCTGTCTATTACCCACTAACTCGTTCCTACTGGCTCCAGGAGACAGTTTGTCGTTGCTGGAGGGGACGGGGTGCACGGTTCTTGTGGCCGTGCTAGGCTCAAAGAGTGGTTCCATGCACTCAGTGTGGAGCGGACTACTGTCCAGCCACCGCGTTGTGTGCACGTGATTCCCCAAATGCAGTGTGCGTGTGTTTGCCAGTGAAGGAGTGTGGGCCGGCTCCGTTGATGAAATGTGGCTCCCATCCACATGCCTCCCGGTCTTATTCTTTCGGTTTTACACTGGATATGGGGTGTGTGGATGGAGCTGTGGGTGGTGCAGCGCAAGCCATCCATGGTCCCTCTGTAGGCGCAGGCGTCCTGTGGCTTGCCACAGTGACAGGCAAATCCGAAACCGGATGCCGCCAACCATGTATGTATGTGTGCCCCATGCTGAGGCTGATGTTGCATTCTTGATGCTTCTTCACCGCAGTTGGGCTAAACCAACTTACACTTCAATTAGGTCTTTTTAAGCTGGATAAATTTCATTCCGCTTTATTTGGTTTGTTCTGCCTCCCTGAATAATGTTCTATTAACTGGCCACGTTGCTTACACTAATTGCGCTTATCTTCGGTAATTTTGTTGAGTTTGTAGCATTTTAAGTAACTTGTGGACATTTCTTACTTATCACGGATTTGTTGCTGACCAACTTACTTCATATGGTAATTTAGCGAAGAGTTATGCCACTGTATCTGTGTGCATTATTGGATTTATTTTATTTCAGCTTGTCGTTTAAAACGACTAGCTGTTGTATGATATCCCCAGTTTGGCTGCGCTTGATGTGCATATTGACAAGCTGCCTACCTGTCTATTACCCACTAACTCGTTCCTACTGGCTCCAGGAGACAGTTTGTCGTTGCTGGAGGGGACGGGGTGCACGGTTCTTGTGGCCGTGCTAGGCTCAAAGAGTGGTTCCATGCACTCAGTGTGGAGCGGACTACTGTCCAGCCACCGCGTTGTGTGCACGTGATTCCCCAAATGCAGTGTGCGTGTGTTTGCCAGTGAAGGAGTGTGGGCCGGCTCCGTTGATGAAATGTGGCTCCCATCCACATGCCTCCCGGTCTTATTCTTTCGGTTTTACACTGGATATGGGGTGTGTGGATGGAGCTGTGGGTGGTGCAGCGCAAGCCATCCATGGTCCCTCTGTAGGCGCAGGCGTCCTGTGGCTGACCACAGTGACAGGCAAATCCGGAACCGGATGCCGCCAACCATGGGTCATTTGTGAGTTCGATTGCAGCTACCGTGAGTATGTATGCGAGCACCGAATCGCATCTAGTTATTGAATCCCACGTACGTTTTATTTCCATTATATGATGAGATGGTGATAAGTGCCTGACTTTGACCAGAAAGAAGAGTTCCAGAGTCATGAAATGACACATTTATTCAATATTTTCATCCCTGGGTCTGATGCATTTGCTTCGGCATATTTGCAGCTTTTCTAGACCGGTAAGGTAAAAGTCCTTTGGTCTTCCCTCAGATCAGCCGTCAGTAGCATGTTTGATTTCCGTAATGTCTTCATACGTCGTTCCTTCAAATATTTCTTCAAGTTCCGGAAGATATAGTAGTCTGTCGGGGACAGATCAGGTCGAAGAAAGTGCAGAAGTCTTATCGTAAGGTTAATTCTAGAAGGGGCGGCGCTGAGTCTCTCTCCATAGTTGCCGCATTCCAAAGCGAATGTAAACCGAGAAGACGATTCATCACTGTGTTGATCAATGGGATTCCAACCAAACTGCAATTTGACACGGCCTCAGACATCACAATCATTTCCAGGCGCACATGGAATCACATAAAGAGGCCGAAGATCGTCGACTCTCAGAAAGTTGCACATAATGCATCCGGCGGTGTGTTACGCTTAGTGGGCGAACTCAATTGCAAGATTGCTTTCCAAGGTGTGGAAAAGTCGGGAACATGCTACATTTCAGACAGGCCGAATTTGAACCTTCTTGGCCTCGACTGGATTGAAAAGTTGAACCTCCTCGATGTTCCCTTGAATCAGATCTGCAACCGAGTTCGAGCAAGTCCAGACCCATCTGCAAAGTCCGTCGAAGACATGACACGTACCCTGAAGCGAAAATTTGCTTCTGTCTTTCAGGATGGCTTGGGCCACTGTACGAAATTCAAGGCAACTCTGAACTTGCGACCAGGCGCTAAACCAGTGTTCAAGGCTAAAAGACCGGTACCATATGCAGCCATGTCAACCGTTGAGCAAGAGCTCGATCGACTGGAACGTGCCGGAGTCATCACAGCCGTCAACTACTCATCATGGGCCGCACCTATTGTCGCAGTGAAGAAAGCAAATGGCAAGGTACGCTTCTGCGCTGACTTTTCAACTGGCCTCAACGCCGCGCTGGATGACCACCAGTACCCCTTACCTGTGCCGGAGGATATCTTTGCAAAGTTGAATGGTGGTAAATACTTTGGTAAGCTTGATCTATCCGACGCTTATCTGCAAGTGGATGTTGACGAAGACTCGAGGGAGTTGTTGACGATCAACACTCATCGTGGGTTATTCCAATACAACCGCTTGCCATTTGGTGTGAAAACGGCGCCAGCCATCTTTCAACAGTTGATGGACACCATGCTAGCGGGAGTTTCTGGAACCGCTGCTTATCTGGACGATATCATAGTGATGGGTCGAACACCGGAAGAACTCTTCAACCGCTTGGATGAAGTGCTTGGTTGCATACAGTCGTACGGCTTCCGGATCCGTGAGGATAAATGCACCTTTTTCACGCCGCTCATCAAATACCTCGGGTTTATCCTCGAAAGGGATGGACGTCGACCAGATCCGGAAAACATCGAAGCCATTAGAAAAATGCCTCCACCCACAGATCTACAGTCTCTGCGTTCCTTTTGTGGGCTCATCAGCCACTACAGCGCATTTTTGCCTGAGATGCACCGCTTGCGTGCCCCGTTAAACAAGCTTCTATCCAAAGGACAACCTTGGAACTGGACAGCAGAATGTCAGAATGCCTTCGAACGTGTCAAGTCACTGTTGTCTTCAAACTTGCTTTTGACACATTTCGATCCCTCCAAAGAGATCGTCCTAACCACAGATGCATCAAGCCATGGGATTGGTGCAGTAATTGCACACACGTACACCGATGGATCTCAAAAAGCAATCGCCCATGCCGCCAGAACCCTTACCAAGGCCGAGAAGAACTACAGTCAGATCGAGAAAGAAGCATTGGCCATAGTGTACGCGGTTAAGAAATTCCACAAAATGCTATACGGCCGCCGCTTCAAGCTTCTGACAGATCACAAACCCTTGCTCGCTATCTTTGGTTCGAAAAAGGGCATCCCGGCCTACACCGCCAACAGGCTACAACGTTGGGCTCTTACCTTAATGGGGTATGATTTCGAGATCCAATATCAGTCGACAATTTCCATTGGCCAAGCAGATGCACTGTCACGCCTAATTGATACCCGTCAGCAAGAACATGAAGACACAATCATTGCCTCGGTGGAGATTGAACCAGACGTCAACTTTCTGGTAACTGATGCACTGCACTGTCTACCAGTTACCGCAGAAGCTGTACGGACCGAAACACTTCGGGACCCAATACTCAAGAAGGTTACTCAGTTTCACAAAACAAGTTGGCCACGTTCATGTCCATCCGCCGAGTTGCAACAGTATTTTCAGAGGAGACACTCGCTGTCTATTGTAAACGATTGCATACTATTTTCGGAAAGAGTGGTCATCCCCAAGACACTTCAGGAGCGCCTTATTCGACAGTTCCACGCCGGGCATCCTGGAATCAACCGGATGAAGGCGCTTGCCCGCAGTTATGTATACTGGCCCTTAATGGACAAACAGTTAGAAGAAATAGCCAGACGCTGCCAAAAGTGTGCCGATGTCTTGAAAGCACCACCGAAAGCAGAACTCTGTTCATGGCCAATAGCTACTAAGCCGTGGTCCCGCATTCATGTCGACTTTGCAGGGCCGATCAACGGGAGAAGTTTCCTCATTATAGTCGACTCATACAGCAAGTGGCCAGAAGTATTTCTCATGGATAACACCACCACCAATGCCACCATATCGAAACTGCGCCAAGCCTTTAGCAGATTCGGTTGTCCTGAGACAATGGTCACTGACAATGGCTCACAGTTTACTTCAGCAGCGTTTAAGGAGTTTTGCAAGCAATGCGCCGTCCAGCACGTTCGCTCGCCGCCGTTTCACCCACAGTCGAATGGCCAGGCAGAAAGATTTGTCGACACATTCAAGCGAGCCCTCCAAAAATCAAAAGGGGAGGGACGTATAGAGGAGGTGGTTGACCGGTTCCTTTTCCTCTACCGATCAACATCGAATCCACAAGCACCAGACGGAGTCTCTCCAGCACAGGTTATGATGAACCGGAAGCTCCGCATGCCTTTCGACGCCATCCGACCGGGCTCGGAGTCCTCTGTTGGTGAAAGAAACCGCAGAATGGAACAGGAGTTTAACCGGCGGCATGGAGCAAAGAAGCGATCATTCACGCTTGGACAGAAGGTGCTAGTACGTGACTACCGGGAAGGCCATGCAAAATGGACGCCAGGGACGGTCAAAAGCAAGCGCGGAAACGTCATGTACGACGTGAATGTGGGCGCACAGGTCTGGCCGCGGCATGCAAACCAGTTACGGCCCACATTGTGTCAGCCAGAACAAGAAAGGCCTACTGACCTCCCGTTCGATTTACTGGTGGAAACTTTCAACCTGCCGAAGGTAACAGTGGACGACTGCCCAAGATCGAGCAACGAATCCAGAACAAGAACATCGGAACAAAGTTCTCGGGCGCTTCTGCCAAGGAGGTGGACCGACAGGCAGAGAACACCGTCCCGAAGACTGCAAGTTGATCCCAGGCTTTCCTCTTACAACTCGGAACATATCTCAGGAGGGGAGGTGTCCGGGAGAAAGTAAGAATTGCCTTGGAAATTCCCTATTTTAGCGATTAATCGATTATTAACGATTATCGCATCGATTTCGAACGTTCCTGAATGTTCTTCTTCTACACGTGATCAAAATCTACCTGACCTCTCGGGAAAAGATATGGGGAACCACTAACCTTGGCAGCTGACCTTCCAATTCTAGAAGTCGAAGGTCAGCAGAGACCTATAAATACAGCCAGGGTCCTCAGTCGTTGTACAGTGTTCGTTGGCTGCGATTAATACGTTATTTGTCAGGGTCATTGGCGTTCTGCTTTTTTCCTTCGGTTGGGCTAGAAGTTTTGCGGAGCAGTGAATTGTTATTTTTGGAGTTGCGTCTAGTGAGAAGATTATAACAAGAAGGATGATGAACTAAGGGTAAACCCAGGGTATTCAATTTGGCAGCCTCAACTTGTTTCTGTTTGTGATCATTGGACAAACATTTCGACGCCCACTTTGCTGAAAGTTTATGCATGCCCATAATAGTAGAGATAGCAAACCCAACATGCTTTCAAGAGATGTCTACTATCTGGACAATCTTTCTAGCAAACATTCGCCGGTCCTCAATAGTCAGATCATGGACAGCCTCGCAGGTTTCTGGCTCAGTTGAGCTTTAGGGATGCCCACTGCGGGGCTCATCTTGAATGTTGAACTGACCACTCTTACAAGAAAATATCCAGGTTTTGACAGGGCTGTAGGAAGAACACTTCTTCCACAGTGCTCGTGGCGTCTCATCGTGAACTTCCTCTACGGATTTTTCCTGAAGAAGCAAAAACTTTGTGACGACCTGTTACTCAAACGACATGAAACTAGCTTCTGCCTTTACCATCAGCGCTTCTGTCTAAACCGATTTGTTAGAGTCGTTAACACACAGTTAGTTTCTAAACTATTTAGGTCTCATATGCCTCTACACACTTTTCCTCTTTTGTCTAAAAGGCAGCAAAGCCAAGAACTTATCAGCACCCCCCCCCAAGTAAAAAGCGCGTTTAAAACCTACATCACTTTACTGTTGGACGTTTAACGTTCCTTCTGTGCACAGCTCCTGTTACTAGCATGGGATCTGCCACTTTCATAGAAAACGTTAAACACAACAGAACCAGTAATTAATCATCGATACCAGTCATGGCCTTGTAGCAACGGTGTAGCATCTGCTTTTCGCAAGATTTTCGACATCCTCCTCCGTTGGCAGTTGAAAATCGGTTGACCTACAAAATTTCAAGAAGTATTCCAAATATTTGTTTTCGTAGAACAATCAGAGATCCACTTTTAGACTGCTGCCATAAGTGCTCGACTTTCGTCTTGTTACAGTACTTGTAAACAAAATTTACAACGAAATATTTCATACATTTCTCTCGGTAAAGTTATCGAACGCCAACATCATCATTATCCACGTTAGCTGCAGGTGAAAAACACCTCAGCTATTGTGCCGCAATACAAACGTAAAGAATACGAAAATAACAACAGAGGCACGCTGGCTGAGTCCCAAGTAATGGATGGGCATCGTTCCGAAGAGCTAACAGCCGGCTATCGTTCCGCAAAAAGTGAGTTATATTATGCCTAACGAATGAGATCGTGATTGGAATGGAGGCTAAGCAAGAGGTGGAGAGACAAAGGAACTCACAACACCAACGCCACTGGGGCCGGCTCCTAGCCATATCAGCAAGTATGTCTAACCAAACGTTGACATCAATCAGAGGCAGGCAGTTGGATGACCTCAACCAGTGGGATATTATTAGTAACCTAATCGGAGTTGTACTGAAACCTGTACACGTAGTGCGTATAACGCGACACTCCAACTCTAAGCATTTCGGAGAGCCAAGACTTCTGCTCGTTGTGCTGAACTCCATCACTGAAGTAGAATCAATACTACTGTCGACAGGTAGTTCCAGGAATGAACACTGCTCCATCCGTATCTTTTCAGGCATCCCCCAGGGCGAGCGTTATCAAGTTAACCGCACCTTGGAGGACTACCGGAAAGAAACTTCAAACAGAACCATACTTCAGATGGCTGTTGAACTGTTCGCTGAGCTTGGCAATTTTGTTACAAACGTTTCGTCACCAATCAAGGTGACATCATCAGTACGTAGTTGAGTGGCATGTAATAGCGTAGAGTAGCGTCACCTCGATTGGTGACGAAACGTTGGCAACAAAATTGCCAAGCTCAGCGAACAGTTCAACAGCCATCTGAACCACCTGAGCTACCAGTCTTCATTACGAGAACCATACTTCTTCACGGGGTTCCTGAAACGGATACATGTGACGTGTGTGAAATAATAACCCAGGATAAAGAACAGTGGTGTTATATTTGTCAAATCTTCTGCTTGGATGATGTACGAGCGAAATCCGTGTCACGGCTGCATACCGCACCGAACTACAAAGGAAGTGGCCCGAGAGTGTTGAAGGTGGGTAATACAGTCAAAACATACGGTAGCACGGCTGCTAAAAAGCTGGTACATGTTTCTGAGCTTCGGCTGAAGACAGTCAGCGAAATGGCTCCTAGAGATGATATATCATTCAAAAAACCAAACGCGAATGGATCTATAAAAGAACAGTGCATCAATAGTGGGTCTACTGAGCCCATAAAACCTGTGGAAGATGATATTGCGCAGACACTTTATACTGTACGCAGTAGAATAGGCGCGGGACTAATTACGCGGACGCTGAATAAGACGTTAAACCCTTCCCTAAGTACACACCGAAGAAACGATTAGTCGCCCGCCACTCACTGATCGGCGAAACATCACGTATTTGTTGCACAACCTCCGAAACGTTGTTTAAATCTGAGAAACTTTTATGCATATACACTAACGCCCAAGGGCTCCTCAGTAAATTTCCCGAACTTCGGCTACGTCAGGTTGTGAATATTTGGGACCTAATTTCTATTGCCGAAACTTAATTACACCAAGAGGTGACTGACGCTGAGGTTGAGATAGCCGGAATGTCACTCATCCGGAACAACCCCCCCCCCAGCAGAGGAGGTGGAGTCCTACTCTACTACCGCGGTCACCTGCAATATGCAACAGCTGATGATCTGGAAACTCACGTTACCGACTCTCTGTTGCCATCACCGACTACGACACAAGAGCGCATGTCTCACAACTGTTGTTTACCGCCCCCCAAAGTCCACTCCGGAAATGGATTCCTGCTTGATCCGTGTCCTGAACAGAGTAACACGCACTAGGTACAGCCACGTTCTCATCCCCGGGGATTTCAATCTACACGATCTGGAGGTATCGGTGTTACCCAGTATACAGTTCAAAGCAGACTTGTAAGAACTGATGGCTAATATTCCCTTGTACAATCATGTCACCACGCCCATTAGATTCTGGACAGCAAACGAACCGTCCATATTGGACTTGTGCTCACGAATGCAGAGCTACTGGCTGACATGTTAGTGATGCATAGTTCATTAGGTCGCAGTGACCATGTTGTGACAACGTTTTACTATGTGTGTCATACAGAGTATCCAACTGAACACTTGGAACTAACCCATACACTTATACGCTATCACTTACTGAAAGAACTCGTCGACGCATCTGCTGAGAATTTTCAAACAACAACCCCCCTTGACAACGTTTGGAAGAAGTCCGTTAATAGACTCCGTGACATCATCAACAAAGCATCAGAGACCAAGCCCCTTCGTCCCGCAAAAATGCTTTCAATTCTAAGGAGCAGGACTCGAAATTGGCTGGCGATAAGGGATGCAGCTTGGCATGCCTACAAGCTTAACCCCAACTCAGAGACTTGGGGAAATTTCCGGACCCATCGCAACCATCGCATTGCACTTGTCCGTGAGGACAAAGTAACTAAACAACAGAGCCTAGCCACGAAATTCATGGCAAACAACAACTTGCTATATAGGCATGTCAATAATCTTCTTAAAGTAAAGCATGGAATCCCACCACTTTTCACGACAGGCGATAGAGTACAAAGTGCCGAAGAAGCAGCTAATTCCCTGCGGTTACCATAAGCTCCAATTTTCAAACTCGCAGCCTCTACCTGTCCTATAATCTCATGCACATTAACGACTCCACTGCTTACAAATGTAATATTCGACTCATCAATTGTGCTAAGGATGTTAGTCTTACTGAGCAGTCATAGCTCTCCGGGGGCCAACAACATCCGCCCGAATGCATTGAAGGCTGCGGCCACCAAGCTGGCCGAACCACTATCGCTGTTCTTCCAAAGGTGCTTTGATGAACAACAAGTCCCCACTATGTGGAAGTGTGGCATTATCACCCCTATTTTTAAAGGCGGTAGCCGTTCAGATCCTGCAAACTATCCTCCAGTGACTTACCTCCCTGGGCTCACGAAGGTGATGGAAACACTGGTCGCTGAGGCATTAATGGACTACCTGGAAAAATGCAACATCTTGGTACCGAAATAGCATGGCTTCCGTCAAAATCGGTCATGCACCACCAACCTACTGATTGCACAAGGTAGTTGGACGGAAGTGGCTGATGATGGGGTCGGAGTTGACGTCATCTATCGGAACTTCTATAAAGCTTTCGATCGCCTTGATCACCGCACCCTACTTCACCGGCTACAGAGCTACGGAATCGGAGATCCTGTATTTGATTGGATTAGCAGCTTCCTTCATCAACGAAAGCTTCAAGTACGTGTTAGGGGATCACTCTCTAACCCGATTGAGGTGGAATGTGGTGTTCCACAAGGCTCAGTGCTGGGACCGCGCTTATTCCTGGTGTTTATCAACGACCTGGCAAGAGTTATCTCCTCAAATTTCCTGCTTTTTGCTGATGACGTCAAGATATGGCGGGCGATTAGTAACAAGCCAGATCACGATCTACTACAATATGACCTAGATTGCACTTATGAACAGTCAAAGAGGAACCTACCACAGTTGAACATAGCCAAATGCACGGTGATACATCCGCGTCACCACCCCGTGAGCGCTTACATGCTTGGAGACCACACCTTGGAGAAGGCCTTTCAGGAGTATGACCTAACGGTACTGGTCCAAGAAGTGTTCGGGTGTTCAAAACAAGCAGAGAAGGCGAGGAGAACCGACAATCAACACTTCGGTCTGCTTCGCAGAGACCGGTCGGTTTGAACCCTTAATCTTTCCCCAAATGCTTAACGCCTACGTGCGACCGCACTTGGAATATGCTATCCAGCGGTGATAGCCGTGACAGAAACAGGATCTTGTTGCACTGGAGAGTAGTCAACGAAGGCAAATCAAGTGCGTCAGGTGCCTCTATCAGCTGCCGTATCAGCTTAGACTGAAATCTCTACGTACAGCAGTCGATCTCGGTTTTTGTAGAGGGGATTTCAGAATTGTTTACCAGCTTCTGAAGAACCCAAACCACATTTGCCGTCCACTGTTGGAATTGAACCACAAGAGTAACCTAAGAGTTCATCCTCTGAAACTCACAATACAGTATAGCCGGCTTGAATGCTGTAGCAATTTCTTTTTTCTCCGCATGTGACAACATTTGAACTCTCTCCCTAATTATGTCGTCTCTGCGCCCAATCTGGCGATATTTAGAAAACGAGTAGACGATGCATTGTCGCATTTGCATTTCATTTTATGACCTGTTAGCCAGCGGCTACAAAAAGCAATCAAACGCTGTCCTATCAAATCCCAACCAAAGGGGTTCATGGATTTATATTTTTAATAGGCGAACATCGCTTTTCAACATAAATCTATAATGAGTCCACCAAAACGCCTTTCACTCTTATTATACAATTCACTTTTCGCAATAATTTCCATCCCACGGTGCTTGTTAAGCAGTGCTTTTTACTCGTAATAAACCATTGTTCTATTGTTCCACTGTGTTCGTCGTCCTTAGGACCCCAGCCAGGCAGTCGGAATGCACCAACCGATGCAAACTTCGAAGTGAGGGTTTCCATTTCTCTAGACCAAGTTATCGCTTAGCCTCCCCTCCTCCTCTTCCAACCGCACCCACAACGCGCAAACAATGCACGTCGCGGGAGTCGGTGTGCGAGCATGCGCAACATGTGGCACATCCATCGGAGCCTGGTGCGTGATATAATGGTGCTGAACGGTTCACTCGCTCTTCCTGCACCAAATACGCGACTCCGAACACGCTCATTGCTCACGCGGTGCTCCCACCAGATATGAGTTAACTGCGGAGGCAGCGATGATCGAATATGACGAGCCTGTTTATGTCTGTCAACCTGGAGGACCAGATTTCACAACCGTATAGGAGGGTTGAACGGATGGCTGCATGATAAACTCTGCCCTTCAGAGCGCGCGTAATGTCGCGTCTGCGCCACAAGTGGCGGAGATTGGCAAAGCACCTCAAGCTTTTGCTATACGGTTCATAAGCTCGGCTTCGATCCCACGGACGCTAATATAGCTGCCCAGGTACTTGAATTCCTGAACGACTTCCATCTGACCACTACCAAGGGTCAGAGCAAGGGTTGGTCGCTACCAATCCTGAAGAAAACCTTTGCATTTCGATGGAGCGAAACATAGCACAAAATGAGTGACAGCCAGTGCTCATCAGTCCAGTGCAGCCTGGCATGTTTGCACATTGTCACATATGAGGGAAATGTTACTTGCACAATCTAACACAAGAAGTCGCTCACCAGGAAGTAGCTCCACACCTATTAGGTCATGTCCAGCGAAAGCTGTCTCTTTGACTCTATCAATAGCAAAGTTAAAGAGGAAAGGTGACAGCGGAAAATCTTGTCTCACACCGTTGGAGTTATTGAAGGGCGGCTACAGTTTGCCATAAACCCTCACTTTACCCGAATTATGCGCGTACAGCGCTTTGATAACGTTTATTCATTTATCGGGCAAGCCTTTTCTCAGCAGACATTCCCCAAGGGCACATCGATCCACCGAATCAAAGGCACCTTTGATGTCGAGAAATACGACAACGGTAAGTCGCCAATAAACATGGCGGTGCTCCACCAATTGGCGCAACATGAAGGTTTGGTCGACGCAACCTCGATTTCGACGAAATCCGGCTTTCACTTCATGGATCTGGCATTCGCGAGCGTCAATCAATCTGTGGAGAAAGACGGAGGGAGGCAAGTTGGAGTCAGTTCAGATCTGACTGATCCCTCTATGGTTGTCGCATTGTGAACGGAAGCCTCCCTAGAAAATTGGGACTATGACGAAGCGACTCCAACCTATCGGGACAGTTTCCTACTCCCAAAGTTCCATTGGCAACTCGTGTAAATCATCCATATGAACAGGTCCCCGGAATTTGCAGAGAGTTGATGAGATTATATCTGCACCAGCGGCCTTAGGCAATTTCAACAGTCTGATCTCGCGTTCGACTTCTGCGCGTGAGGGCAGATCCAAGGAGATGGCCTATGGAGAAAGGCACCCAATGCCCGAAGGAGAAACCAATAACTCATATTGATTGAACTGCCTTGTAAACTGTTCGGTCCAACACTCCAAACGTTTTGACAAGCCATAGGTCGGCTGTTCACACTCGCCGCGTATTGTCTCGCTAACACCAGGTCTCCTGCTGCCCATTTCCCGTATCAGACGGAACAACCTACGTTGATTACCAACGGCGGCAGCTGTTGCAATTTCCGATGCACGATGAGATCATCAGGCTTCGCGGTCTCTCTTCAGGCTAGCTTGCAATTTTACCCGGAGAATTTTACGAGTCTCAATGTATTCGCTTCCAGCCGGAATACGTCAGCGAGCATCCATAAGTTCCAGAGACTTTGTAGGGACCCAATGTCTAGGTTGGCAATTTGATTTGCCGCATGAAGACATGCCTGCTGATAGTAACGTTTGACGAATGTGCGTCCGGTGATCTTCGACTGTGTTCCGTGGACGGTTACTCAGCCCAGATGCCAGTGTAGTTTCATACGCATTCAGAACACCTGGCTTCGTCCGCTGGCTGGTGTCAACACGCTCAGAGTGACATTGCACACGTCCGCCGAAACGCACCTGCAGATCATCACACACAAAAGAGTGCTCGGTGTCCATGCTGGTGCTCCAAATCGAGTGACAGTTTTGGACATAGCCTCTCCAGTGGTAACTAATCGCGATGTGATCGATTTGCGCCCATGACTGGTCGGAGGTTTGCGGGTGCTATGTCGAAACTTAGTGTTTGCGAAAGAGACCAGCACCTACACACTGGTGTAGCAACTGCTCAGCGTTATCATTGCGGGAGCCTACACCATTTTGGCCGCCCAGATGAAGCTCATCAGAGGACAATTTTCCCACTTGCGCGTTTAAATCACCAACAAGCACCACAACGTACGTGCTTCATCTGTAACGAAGTAGATCATTAAATTGGCGATAGAAATCATTTTTCACCGAATCAGGGTTGCAGTTTGTGGGGGGCGTAAGGCCCAATGACAAACAGTCATCGTTTGTCCCCTTCGCGACTTCGAATTCGGGAACGAGCCAGTCCACCTAAGGACGCACATCCGAATGTTGACAAGGATCCAGTCGGTCAGAGCAGCTTCGGCTGGGGGAATCAAAACCATGCTGACGCCAGCTTGACCTGCATTTGAAGCTGCGTCATCGCCAGACAGACGCAATGAGAATGTGCCGCGAGTGTCGCATGTGGGGGAAGGCAGAGTAAGCACGGAATCTTGCAAGCGGGTTTCCGATAAACAGCAAATATTGATCGATATGGTCTCGAGTGTTCGGACAAGTGTTGTCTGTTGGCAAATCTGTAGCAAAGTGCGCACGTTGAGCTTTGCCAGTCTCAGCGGAATCGAAGACTCCAAAGAGAAACGGATGAAATGCCGTTGTCCGCTTGATTGAACATGGACTTGTCGACTGGATTGGAGCGAGGCCCCGTGCTTGTGTGTCTGTTGAAACTAGAAGACAAGCAACTATTCAAGCAAGCTGGGTGAGAGCCAAGAATTGGGGATTGAAAACGGGGGATGAAAGTGAACTTGGAACGGGAGACCAAGGATGAAAAAACGTAAGAGGAGGAATTAGAAGGCGAATAGCTTGAGCAGTAGCATCCAAACCCCTATCCACCCTGCTCGATGCAGCAGATAAGGCACCTTTTATTATCCTCTGTGACGGCCAGAGCATCAAGAGATTGTTAGAAGGAACTGTCATGGTGTATTGCGTGGACAGAATACTGTCAGATTGCCCATGCTTAGACAGGAGAACGTGTGGGATTCTCAATCAAAGCCTTTGGTTCAAAAATCTGGTCGGAAGGCAGCAGGGTTTTGGCCGTGAACTACAGAGAGCCCGTTGTAGGGAGTAAGGAGCCACCCTCACTCCAAAAGTTATCGATACCTTTGTCAAAATTCACTGCATCGGTGTGTTCCGTCTCTTTGGAAAGAACTACGAAATTCATGGACTTTGTTCGACCCATTGCTGATCGAAGGTATTTTTTGTACTGTGTTCCGATATGTTTGATTCTATCCTCGCAACTTAGCTATTACAAGTACCCAGCAACTTTCGCGCATGTAGAAAACATCAACAACTGTAACGCTAGTCCGGCTATGCAATTTGCACTTTATGTTGGACAGCGAATGCTCGCATGTATGCGCCTGCGTTTGGGGGAGGTGGGCACACAATCACTTACGAAGCCTTGGATTTTGCTCCACCCTTTGCTGGCATGCTGATTGGATAGTCAGACAAGCGTTGCAGATGCTGATGTTTACTATCTGCGTGTAAGTGCGTTGTTCTAAAGTATTAAGTGCATTGCGGGGGTAGATGCAGACATATCGGACACACCGTAAGCTTGATTTTTGAAGAAGATAACTCACAGCCAGCAGCATTAATAATTATAGTAATGAGGATGCACAACAAGATCGCCATATTCGGGACGGATTCTCCAAGTTGATGTTTTTTACAGAGCACAAAAATTCAAGGAGTTCATCGCTTTTGTTTTTCCTGGGACTTCACTTACTTGGTTATGGTACCCTTATGTAAGATGCATGCAAAGATTCTGCAACTCTTTAAAAAAGCTCAATAATTACTAATAGAAAAGGAGACAGTATAAAGTAAAACTGAACAGAACCAATGATAGCCTACATGTGATTTAGGATAGTTATTTATTATTTTGCGCAAATTTTTAATAACTTTTTCTGAAATATAATTGCTGCATCCTGACACCGTACCGCCAGAGGTGGACCGTTCTTTTCTCCTTCCCCTTGCTACGCCACTACTTTGGCACCACAATGGCAATAACCGGGCCAAGTCTATATGATGCACAAGTTGTCATCATTATTCAAACCTGAATCCGCCCATACCTCCAGTGAAGGAAGCCCAACCTGTCGGGGCCAACTCACACTGTGTATGCCAAGTTATATGTGACTGCGGAGACAGTTACATAGGTAGTACTGACAGGACTCTTATTTTCCGGATAATGGGGCATGTGCCGAGATGGGTTCAAAATAAATTTGCCCAAATTCCTTACCACACTCAAAGTTCGCGCTTGTGTAGGGTACCGGCCGCATCGATAGACAAACACCTAATGGTCTCGGGTCACCGGATAGAGCTAATCTCAGTGTTCAAAGTTGTGTTAGGTCACGCTAATCCACGCTTCCTTCGGTTTGCTGAAGCTGTCACTATAAGCCGGGTGAGACCAGCCCTGTGCGTTTCTAAAAGATTATTTGTCAGCCGAAGCTGTCCTGGATATAGCGGCGAACTTCCGTCATCCACTCTGCACCGCAAGCATGTCTGGTCGCACCCAATCTTAGCCATATCTATGCATATCGGCTAGTGTTCATAGTACTAAAGAGACAACGCGAAATGCATGCATCTACCAGCCTTCGTCTTCTTTCTGTGTTTTTCAAAGCTCTAAGGTTCACATTTCGTGCTTCATCACCAAAGCCACTTCGTGTATCTCCATACGAATAGCTGTACTGGTATCGTCGGAAGAAGGAGCAGCGAAAATATTTTCATTTCGGATGTCACTCAGGTGATAGCAATGGCTCAATTTTACTTCAAACCGTGGTTCTTACCAAAGTTGTGGGTCGCACTGCAAACTCTGTGGGTTCTCCGAAATTGAACAACTTTGTGTCAGATCGTTTTAACTCAGCCCGTGCGATAGACCTGCTTAATATTGATAATTTTTTGTTCCGGCTTGCCATCCGCTGGCTGTTTATTTGACCGTCACATATTCTTTCCAAGTACAACCAATACCATCACTGCGGTCATCAAAGGTAGCCAATTAAGACATTCAGTTCTCAGACAGTTTGGCATAGCTAGACTGTACCGCACAACTCCAGTTGTGATCGCTTCCAATTCTAATTGTGCATGTTTCTCTGTTATCTGCGGAGACGGGTTAATTATGATTGAGGGTAGTTAAAATCGCAAGATGATTTCCTTACTGACGCTATTGGAGCCACACGGTGTTGATGCCTTTATCCTGAAAATTTACCTATGGTATATGGTCGGCGGCATCCGGTTCCGGATTTGCCTGTCACTGCGCCCTCCATAGGACAGCCACATGACCCCTGCGTCTACAGAAGGACCATGGGTGATATGCGCTGCACCACCCACAGCTCTATCAACATGCCCCATATACAGATTAAGAAGATCTAGTTTACGTATAAGTCGGTGTAGCCCAACTACGATGAAGAAGCATGATGTATGCAACATCAACCGCAGTAAGAGGCACCATATGAATAGGAAAAATATGGACTGAACTAGACAAGCAAGCTGGACAGTAAATGTGCGGCCGAATGACAAAACTGAGCAAATCAAAAAAGGTGTATGAATTCTGATCTCTTGTTAGGGTGACCATCGGCAAGGGTAAGTAAATTCAGGGGATATCAACCGACTAGTATTGAAAGTGAGAGAAGACAACTTGCGAACTAAACAGGGAGTTTGCGGGGGACAAAAAGAACTGAGCAAACCAAAGAACGTGGATTAGATCTGCTCTAATGCAATGTGGCAAAGTGCAATTCACTCTAGCCCAACTGCAATGAAGCAAAATAAATGCAACCTACGTGGTTGGCGACATCCGGTTCCGAATTTGATTGTCATTGTGGCTTCCAAAGGACAGCCACAAGTGGCCTGCACCTACACAGGGACCATGGGTAGCTTACGCTGCACCACTCACAGCTCTATTCATACACCCCATCTCCATTGTAAAACCGAAGGAATAGGACCCGGAGACATGTGGATGAGAGCCACGTTTCATCAACAGAGCCGGCCCACACTCCTTCAACATGCACAGCAGCTGCATCCCTGTCTACCTATGTAGGGAATCATGCTTACCAGACAAGGTGGTGGCTGGGCCATAGTTCGTTCCACACTGGATGGGGCTACTCTTTGAGTGTAGCACGGTCACGAGAACCGTGCATCCCATCCTCCTCGGCATAGATTCGCAGTCTCCTGGAGCCAGTAATCAAGGTGGAGGGTGTTAGACAGGTAGGCACCTTGTCAACGTACACATCAAGCGCCGTCACACCGAGGATATCAAACAACCAACATCGAATTTGAAGCAAAATGAGCACGCATAATGTACTTGAAAAATGCAGCAGAACCACAGATCTGAGCAAATTAAAAACGTGGAATACATTTTATCCATCTTAAGAGGATCTAGTTTAAGTCTAAGTCGGTTTAGCCCGATTGTGATGAAGAAGCATGATGTATGAAACATCAGTTTCAGCATGAGGTACGTCCATGTTATGTAGGTTTTGTGTTAAGTCTCCCTTCGGCAATCACTTTATTCCTTCGTGGCCGCGTTGGTTGTTTTTCTTACGGTCACGCTAGTGTCTCTGTGGATAATGTTGATGTTGCGAGTACATCGCCTAGGGTTACTTCCATCGCACACAGATAGAGTGCGTACTTTTTAGCGTTTTTATGATTACTTGTTTGTCTTTTTGCTGGAGTTGTCGGAATTTTCGGCAACTGTTGCGCCGTTTGCCGTAACAGCTCCGCCTCATTTCGTTCCGGTATTTGCTACTTGTGGCAATTTACCTTCGGTCTCAGATGCGGATTCCAAAGAACCTGGTCAGGTAGGATGGGTCCATGTCTGTATTGCAGACATTCTGATATACAGTGACATCCATCGTACCTGTATTCTTGCATGTGCGCCAATGAGTACACTATTCCACCAGTTGGCTTACATGACTCAATGTGTTATCTAACAATTGAACTTGGAATGCTCTTTTGATATGCTGCGCGAAGCACCCCTCCATGACATTCAGAGCGTTAATAGTAGTCTGTCTACGCTGATCGTATTCTCGAAAATACAGTCAAACCTGTCTAAAGCAATCATTCAAGGGACAGGTGTTCGCCATAGACAAAGGCATGTATAGGGACATTACTCATAAGAGAAAACGTAGAGGATGTTTTTGGCTGGTCTCCATAGACAGGTGGTCGCCATATCAAGTTGGACTGTAAACGCTACGCGCTCACTTTACATTCCTCCTGAAGCACCTGTTATGTGGTTAACTTACATTACACACGTTGCAGAACAGTCTTTCAGGGACAACTGTTTATTCAGCAAAGCCAGCTCAGCGAAAATTACAGCATTTTTGGCAAGCCAATATTCTCGATCTAATTTGCACGTTCACATCCATAACTAACGCCCTTCTGAGTCGACGAGTTTCTCCTTTGACTCAGTTAAACAAACAGTGAGTAACTCACACGAATGTCGGTCAATTTGTGTCTAGTAATGGAATCCGTTACGCCCATCGCCCATTGGCTGTCTGGCTCGCTCGTTTGGTCCATCCGCTCATTTTGATCTGACACTCCCATCACAACACAATCTCCAGTTACGTCGCAACCGATTTTGGGATGATGCTCAATCCGCTCTGCAACTGGAACCAAATCGAATACGCAAACATGTAAGCTGTTGAATTCTCGCAAGCGGTCTCGTACTTGTTTGTACCAATTAAGTAGAGATGTGGTTAGTCGCTTCCGTTTCCGAATTTGCTTACCAATGCGAATAGGAGGAGCCACATTACTCCTATGCTTACAGACAGTCCATGGTGGACGTGCGCTGCACCACCCACAGCTCCATCCGCTCGACATATATCCAGTATAGATCCGATGGAATGTGGGTCACAATTTCTTCGGAGTCGGCCTATACTGTTCAAAAAAATAGTATTCATAAGAAATAGGGAGAGCCAAGCATACCACACCTACACAAGCTACTGGCTGGGCCCGTGGCTCGTTCCACTCTAGATAGAGCCACTTTTTGAGCCTGGCACTATCAAAAAGATTCTACCCCCCGTGCCCCCCCTAATGGTTAACAGTCTCTTGGAGCTAACAATCCAGGTGGCGGTTTTCGACAGGTAGGCACCTCGTAACATTCACATTTAACGCAACTACACGGGGAAAGACAATCAGCAAGCGCTGCCAGACATGCGTAAACGCAACCTCGCGGTTTCTGTTCTGGACTAACTGCAGGGACGACCCGGCAAACTTGTCACTTTCACGACATTACCGGCTTGAGCTATCACATGAATCCGGAAGCAGTCTAAGTCTCCATTAAATCCACGCATCCCATATTCCGCATAATCACGTCGTGCCAACATTAAAGACTCCCCAGATCATCTCTACTGAAGCACACATGGTCGTGTGTTCTACAGCACCAAGTGTATCACTACCACGGGATGGACTCCATCGGCAGTTTTCTCCCTGATGCAGTAGTCCATTCTGGTGTACCAGTGATTGTGACTCATTGCCGTTGCTTCTCAGCACTAAGATCAACATTAGTACTTGACAAACTCACCATGATCATGTCCTGATGGCGGTCACCTCACGTTCCGCTAGCCTGTACTAAAATGATCATACAATCAGTTAGTTCCAAGGGCCAACCGATGATCCCTTCACATATGATACACAAACCTACCAAAGCGGAACTCGACTTCGGTGCACGAGTACGCAGCTCACTGCTCATCGACTAGTCTGTTGGCACAGGACTCCGGCAGTAGTCCGATGGAAGGCGCACTACTGACGAACCGAGAAATTCGAAACAGCGCTGTCTGGTGCTTTTCCAGAATTGCCAATGCCTGCTGACTGAGAGTGGCTGTGGTGAATAATCTCCGAATCATACCAACCCCCCCCCACTACTCACTAGTACTCTAAAACCCATCCATCCGTGTAGCTTCTGTCCCGTGTCGTACACAGGCACTAGGCGGAAAGTCCGAGATCCTGGGGCCAACCGCTGTTCTCTGCACAGTTCGTAACTGTCATTGCAGTAGAAGGTGAACTGGGCTATATCATAGTCAACTGTCAATTATGCAGGTCTGCTGCACTTGCTAAGTGCATCCGGAAGTCATGGGGTCGGAAATCGACAGGGGTCCGTTGCAAGGCGCACCACTGACCGAGCCCATAAAGGTCGAAACAGCAATGTCTGTGGCCTTTCCAGACTTGACAAAGCCTGCTGACTGAGAGGGGACTGTGATGAATTATCTCTGAATTATGCCAAGAACCCCACTACTCATTAGCTATCCAAAATCTTGTGCGTTTTGTAAAACTTCTTTAGCAATTTGATTTGCGGGAAGCGTATGGGCTCCATTCCTGGTGATGGCTGAACAAGACAGGCAGTTTTGCCTGTGTTGATGATGAGTCCAAACTTGGCAGCCGTCAAATCGACAGTCATCGTCATACGTTGTAACTCGTCCTCATTGTGTTCAAGCGACCCGCAGTTGCCCGCAGGCAGCAGCATCCTGATGCTTGTCGCACGCACTAGGATTCTCTCCCGAAACGATGGATTTTCAGCAACCTACCATTGATGTGGCACTCGAGACGAACATCATATTCCCAAGTATGGAAAGCACAAGACATTATGGCAGTATGATAACTAGCAAACAGAGTATGGGTTGGGACACCGTCCTGCTTCACTCTAGAAACAACATCAGAGTCATCCGAGGTTTAACTACACAGCTGCATCCTCCCTCGCATACCAATTCTTCACCAGGATATTTAACCTCCCCCAACATTAGGCACACCACCCAGCTATTCTATGTGCCCTATGTTTTGATGAGGTTGACGAGCAGCGGGCATATTTCAGAATAGCAAGAAGAAGCAGCATTTCAACAGTATATACTAAATCCAGATATTTCTTGTCCTCTGAATTCAGTATATACTGTTGAAATACTGCTACTTCATGCTATTCTGAAATTTGTAAAGGAAAAGCGGGCATATTGTTTGGCAGTTGACCAGCAGCGAATATCACATTGATTTTACTGTAATCCATGCGGAAACCGCACTGCAGTTCGACCACCTCAGGTTCCAGGACATGAGTGACAAGGCAACAGCGCAGGATATCGGACCTAGGAACGGAACCCGAGACACATCGCTAACTACTTAAAGCTTTTGTTCGTGCACCACCCAAAAATCCGTAACATTTTTCATGCCAACTAATTTCCCACTATGGGTTTATTTTGAAGCATCGGTTCTGTGAATAATGGGCAATAGTCAGGTGTGTGCAGTTTTGCAATGAGAGCGGAAATGGCCGCGGAAGACAGGTGGAACCGCCCCCATATTTTTGTGTATAATTAGTAACCCATATACTGTCTGAATCGTCACACCTTAGGGGCGAGCTTTTTTTAAAGTCATCCAATCACCCAGTTTCCTCTACTTGACCTATCTGGTCCACCTGACTTCCCATTTTAATGGTTAATTTTCTGTCACTTCCTTTGCCAGTTTGTTAGATACCTGGAGAAGATTGATAGGATCTATTCTGTGTCCTTCGAGAGAGTTAATCTGAGAGACACCATGATTCCGAGCTGCTGTAAACTATTAAATAACAAATGGAAAATTCACCCCTGCGACCTATACTGGACATGGGCAGATGTAAGCAAAGCGGTGGCTGAACGACAACAATTGTCGAGACAGAAGCTACTCACTTGACATTTGTGAGATTTGTTCGACTCTATCGGAAGCACAAGATCTCGCCAAGTGGAAAGAACGTAATTGGCTTCGTAATCAGGCTGTTCTTTCCGTTCTCAGTGTTGCAGCCTAAACCATTATTTCACATAGTGAATTAAAACACTCAAAGGTCTTTGTTGCTCACAACTATAGTAGGTTGCGTAGGCGGTCACTACGTGGTCACGCCGGATGTTTCAGTCACACCTGGATGATGCAGATGTCCGCGCACAAGTTCCACTTAGTGACACTCTCCGCAACTTGGGGTACTCCAGCGCTCTTATAAATGTATGCGTAAAACAATAACTTGCCTCAATCTCTACCTCGAATTTAACTGTTGTAATTATACGAGGTCAGATTGAGGTCGTATTGGTCTGCTGTTGGCCCGGTAGCTCAAGCGAAGGGGGGACTGCTCATTCGTGTCAGCATGGTCGTCCGACGAATTAGATTCAAATGGCCTCAATTAGGTATCTTCAACCGTGATTGAGTATTGTTCCAATTAGTCAAGTTTTAACATGTTCTCTATGCTCAAGTTGAGCACAACACGATCAAGGTTACGACTACTATTTTGAAGGTTTCCGGTTAAAAGTCACTGGTACGTCTGGTATAAAGAGCATAGGATGCTTAGTTTATGTACAACAGAAAAAGCCGAAATTAATAAACCGATGATTGAACTCACAATTGTGGTGAAGTTGCGCTGTGGCGACTCTCCGGTTGCACCGGTCGCTTGACTAGTTGGTTCAACCCGACCGGATTCTGACAGCGCTGTTTACATTTTTTTTACTTGAACCGCTGCGGTCGCTTCCTTTCGCTCATCAGCTACTTGGTTTCTAGTGACAAACGCCGGTCATTCAATCATCCTCGTGTCGATTCTGTTGGACACAGATCGAATGAAGCGTACATCCAGTTAACAAAAAGTAACCCTATCCGCGTGCTATTTCTGCTTGGTGCCAAATCTACTTCATAGTTCGCTATGTACCATAAGTGGCGGACGGTCCGTTAATTTACCTTTGCCGAATCTGCAGAAAATTGTGATTGAATACTTGGGGCAAAATCCAACTGGCTTTGTACGTCACAATCCATAGGACTTATGGGGAGAAATGGGGTCTGATCTGTACGCGAATTCGGGAGTCATGATATGCGAATCTCGGAACGAAGATGAGTTTCCGTGGCATATCCTTCATCAACTGGTTAGGGCCATCAGTTAGCACGATCGAATGAGCGGAAAACAACATCCTGTTGTTCTTTTTATAATCTAATGATAACGGCTGATAATTGCCCGTCTGAAGATTAATGTTCAGCTTCTCACAGGGAGTAGAACAGTGACTAAGCCAGCTACTGAGGAGCCTCCTCTACCTTACACCATCTCATCCCACAGTACACCCGCCACAGGGCATGTAGGGTTAAGTGGATCCACGCGTGGCTTTTGTTTTTCTCAAAACTTGCATGAACTCTACTAATTCCATATTGAAACAGCATTTCTTTGTTATCAGTTCTTACCGGTGCTCATTGGGTGGGACGCTGAACAACATACTATACCATCAAACCACCTGTGAACTGATGTTTTAGGACAAAATAAAAGGAGTGATAACCCCGTATAGTGCTGGTTTTCGAATGTCTGATTCAGTCAACTCGTCGTTTCAGCCATCTTCTAAACGCTCAGTATATAACTTTTATGTGACGGTCTGTATATCATTCACAAAGGCATTATGAAACGCATATAGACTCAACAGTGGGAAATGGAAGTCCACCACGGCTCCAAAACCCGATACTCAACTTTTGACTGCTGTGTCAAATATTGCCCGACAGGGGCTCAGTGGCCTAATGATCTTGGCGCAAGCCGTCAACCACCATGTCAGAATCCACTCTGAGCTCAGGGTATATATAACTAAAAAGTTCAAATCAGCACGAAATCGTCCGTCATGGAGTGCTGTGATGGAAGAAATCAACACCGAAACTCTGCACTTCAGAGGCCGCCCCGGCGTTTGAAATGCCTGTGATTCCCTTCTAAGTAAACCGTGGCCCCGTTTGTGATGACCTATCGCAGTATAAACACACTGCGGGTACTTCGAACATCCAACAATCAATCAGGTAGCGTTCCACCAGTCTATAGCGCGCAAATTCAAATTAAAACTATAGACGAGAAAAGAATATTTCCCTTTATACGAAAGTTTGATGCCCATTTCTTGCAATAAACAATTATTTATGATATTTTACGGAATTTCTACATTTAGAATGGCTCAGTATTCACAAAAATAAGCGAACAGGACTTAGTTTGTGGAACCAAATAAGTACTCTGTTGCGATGAGCGAAAAATGATAAAATCAGAAGTTTCTGATGAATGAACGGCTCCCAACATGAAATGTGTGTGTACATGTGGCTGCATACCACTTACTAAGCATATGTGCTGGACTCGCATATCCAAAAGTTAGAAATTACGACAGAAAACAGAAACTTCTCTCATATGCAAAATTTAAGAAATCGTTCATTAAAACAAAGTGTAGTGATCTCGTTAACTCGAAGAAACTTTGGTGCAATAAGCTGTTCTATACCTAAATGTCAGCTGAAGGCGTTTCACACCAGGAACTTTATAAAAAGTCCTTTTTAATGTCCATGTAAAATACAGACTGGTGAAACACTGCCGTGGATCACTGCATCTTTTTGATGATTTCAATTCTGTACGATATTTAAGCTAAAACAATTGACTTTACCCATGTGGGTAATGAGCTTTATTAGTGTAAACACATAGCGCGAGACTGTCAAGGGGGTTAGTGCATGACTTCCTGAGCTCATTGTATACATAAACTGGCAACGTCAGAGATATTACGTGGAGCATTTCTTATTGGTTTGTATGGTGTGGTGGTTAGGTGAATCGACTACGACATGAAATCCTAATTTAAATCGTGTTTCAGTTTTGTAGTGAACCCCGGTGTTTTTGTTTGCCAGCTCCACTGGGACTTAGATTTTATGCAATTACACATGAACGGAGATCATCGATTGCTTCTCACAGCTAAACAAGTCGTTGTTCGACATACTTTCTTTTCTCCCTAAGGCTGGCCCTTGCCCTCTTGTGAGACAACTCAGTACAGTCACAGGTTGTGGGGCGGAAACACAGTGGATGCCTCTGTCGATGATCCCTGACAACGTTTTGTCCGAATTGGAAAAATGGAATACGAGGATGCCCACGGAATTCCACGAGGATCCCACTCGCTGGTGGTCCACACACGCTGAGGAACTTCCAACGTTGGCCAAATTTGCTCACAAGTACTTATCCATACCGGCTACTGCATGTTCATGGCGAATGGAGGCCGGTTTGCCTAACACCTTCGTGGCCCATTTCGACGACCTGATCGATCTGTTACAGCCAAATGACCTACCGCTAAGTTCAATCTGGTTTCATTCGCCAGCTACAAGTCACTTAATCCAGGGGTCCGCTGTTCCAGAAAGTGATATTCCCGATTACCACTTCATGTGGCACAACTGGAAATTTACTCAACCTGAGTGAGTGCTTGAATGTGCTGTGGTAACCATTTATTCACATTTTTGTGCGGCAGTTTGACTCCTTTACCGAGCTGCTCGCTGGCAAAAATTGTATCTGCTTTTGACTACCATGTGACACTAGTCAATTACGCACACCTTCCTTTGTGTCTTGAGTGTTTTGCAAGGTGTTTGCTTTTTTACGCTGGGAACAGCCACTTGTGCGAACAAACTCCACACCAATTGCATACCAACAGAATATTTAACATTCCTTCTGACTTGGCAAATGTTTCCTGCTAACTTGTCGCGACTACAAGGGGTAGGAGGTGGAGTTGAATGGTATGAGTATTTTGTCGTACTTAGACTGTCATGCAGTCGTTATACGCTCGAGAATTCACCGTACGGCCGTTTCATCCTTTCTGTCGGCCATTACCGTCCCCGTAACCCAGTGGTCTTAACCACGGGCTGGCAACAGCCGACCGGGGGTTCTAGCCCCACAGGACCCAGATGGAACGCACACTGCAGAAGGATTCCGAAAGGAAGTAATGGTCGTACATTGCTTTTCCGTGTGTGTGATAGCTGTGTGAATCTAGATGTAACGAGATTCTACTTGTGCGATTCAAATCCACCACCACGCCCTGGTAACCAGTTCAAACTACTTATAATGCCATAACTTAATTGGCGGTTTAAGTCTGGTAAGACCACTGTACTTAGTAAAGTGCGTCAGTGGATAGCGAGCAGTTCTATATCGCATATATACTTTTCTCAGTTGACTGCTTCCATACGGCTTTCAGAGTCCTCCTTAAGGAAATCCTGGTCCCCCAAACATCTCTCAAGGTGGTCCTTAACCCTATCAAATTGTATCCAACGTGCGCAAACGCCACTAAAATCCACTGTTCATTGAGTGATCAGTCCCAGATCAACCAATAGCATCCCACCCTGCGCGGTAATTTGTTGTTATCGGTTTATTTGAGCTTGGTCAGTCAACGAACAGTTCGCAATTTTAGGGACTTTTGCGCCTCTTGGATGCAATTTGCAAGCTTTAAGTGTAGGGGCGCGGATCTCAGTTCACACGGAAATGCCCCGGAAGCAGCAGGAGATCGGGACTAACGCGGAGACTGGGAACGGGAATCGTCAACCCAGCTCGTGGCCTACGATGCAAGCCGGGAATGGGTCGTCAGCGACAAACGATACCGCGGCCACGCCGAGAAGAACAAGAGGCGACATGAAAGGGAGCCCGATTTTCCCAAGAGATATGCCTTTATCTACGGCCCCAGGAATCGGCCCGACCAGAGCAACACAGCCCCGAGCAAGCAAGTCGAGAGCTTTGGTACGAATCCAGTCTGGATAGGCTGCGACGCAAGGGAGCAGAAATGTGGGCGGAAAACGGCACATTCAATGTCCACGTCGGATCAGCCTAATGGCGCTTAGTGGACACCACTTCACTCGGCGGAACGTGGTGCGTCGTAAGTGGGAAACGCGGCTATATTTGTGTGTGTGCGTGGGACATGTGTGTGAACCTCTCAGCGTGCAATAAACAGCGTTCTCCCCTACCGTGTCGTTCTCGCTACACTGGTGCCGTGACCAGGATGAAAGTGCCGTGGCCTGCTCAATTTTCGGAGGGAGACGCGGAGGCTTGGTTGGATGAGTTCGAAGGAATCGCGGCTTGCAACGGACTCAAAGGGGATGCAAACCTGCTTACGGCCTTGGGCACGCTGTTATCCGGAAGAGCAAAAGCGACGTACCTGCTGACGCGGAAGTCGAAAGCTGGGTGCTCGTTTAACGAAGTAAAGGCAGCGTTGTGCGCGGAGTTTGCAAAGGAGATGGACCGACAGAAGGCACTGGAAAAATTTCACTCAGCAAAATGGGAAGAACAGGACGATTTGATGACATTTTTCCAGCAACTGGATAGGAACTTGACGATTGGGCTACCCGAATTAGATGCGGCCGCCAAAGAAAGACTATTGAAAGGACAATTGATTCAGAGCCTGCCGAAAGCCCTCCAGGATCAAGTGAAGCTGGCATCGATGGTCGGAGTGGTCAAGGCGGAGGAGCTTGTGACAGTGGCGCAGAGTTTGGCGGAGCCGTTGACCATGGCCAGAATCAAGCCGTCGGAACTTGAACGCAAGGTGGACCAACTGACACAGATGGTGCAGAATTTATTGTCGGGAAATACACCAAGGATGGAAACGCAACGCAATGTCTACGGAAGCCGAAATGGCCGTCGCTGTTTTCGGTGCAACCGCAGTGGCCATCTGGCTAGATACTGCACGAACGCAAGCCTTTCTCATTGTTTTTCCTTATTCATTCCTAATAAGTGGAGGGTGCCTGTGGTAGACGTCATAATTCAGGGGGTGCCAGTTCGAGCGGTAGTAGATACAGGGGCGGGGGCGTCAATTACAAAAAGATGTGATGCGGTTCCCTTAGACCAATCGTCAGTCTCGTTGCAAACGGTCGGAGGCCATCAGTTGAAGGTAGCAGGCGTGCAACGGTTACAATTGAGAATAGGAGAGACGTGTATTAGCCATTTAATGTTCGTTGTGGAGGGTGAAACGGAAACAATAATCGGTAATGATATCCTAAAACGACTGGGCGCTAGAATTGATCTGGGAAAGGATGTGATTTTCCTGGGCGGCGAAGCAATCAACCTTAACGCAGGAAAAAGTGGTCGAGTTGGGGCCGTATCTGTTCTGCCTGATTGCTCAAGTCGTACAATACGGGAAAAGCTAGAGAGGTACGCGCACTTGTTCACGGACGCGAATGACGAATACGGCTTCTGTAACTGGATGGAACATCGGATACCGCTGGTCCCAGGGGGACGATGTAAGCCAATATTCAGGAGAATTCCGCCAAAGATCCTACCTGAGGTGCAGAGGCAAGTAGCAGAGATGGAGGCAAAAGGCATTATTAGGCGCGCGAGCAGCCCGTATTCGTCGCCAGTGTTGTTGACAAGGAAAGCTGACGGTACATACCGATTCTGCATTGATTTCAGAGAGCTGAACAAAGTAACCGTGAAGGATGCGTTTCCGATGCCACAGATGGAGGAAATTTTTTCCAGTCTGCACAACGCCAAGCTGATCTCGTTAATAGACCTCCGCTCGGGATATTGGCAGTTGCCCATTGCAGAGGAGGATCGTCACAAAACAGCTTTTAGTGTAAACGGTCAGCAGTACGAATTTTTGAGAATGCCATTTGGGTTGTGCAATGCCCCCGCCACATTCAGACGACTGCTGCTAATGATTTTGGAAAACCTCCAAGGAGTGGTAGTTTACGGAGACGACATCGTGATATTCTCCGAGACCGAACATGAGCATTGTAGCAGACTCGCGGCCGTACTACAACGACTGGAGGAAGCCGGTTTGAAGCTTAGCCGTAAGAAATCACAGATAGCCCAGAGGTCGATCGTGTGCTTGGGTCACATCGTGGGGAACGGTGAAATACAGCCGCTGCCAGAGAAACGGGAAACGATCCAGAATTTTCCAGCCCCTAAATCCAAACGCCAGCTTCGTTCCTTCCTGGGAGTTGTGGCATATGATTCAAAATTCGTCCCTCACTTTGCAGAGACCATCAGTCCATTATTGAAGTTGCTGCAGAAGGATCAACCATTCGTGTGGTCAACCGAGGCAGAGGAAGCATTCAATCACATCAAAACATGCGTGGCGGAATCTCCAAAGTGCTTGCGGTTACCCAATCCGAGTGAAAAATTTACGGTGGCAGTTGATGCTAGCGACGTCGCAATCGGTGCGGTACTTTCCCAGCCATCGGGGGTCGTAGAATATGCCAGTCGAGTGCTGACGAGTGCCGAGCAGAAGTACTCAACGACAGAGAAGGAATGTCTAGCTATGGTATGGGCCCTGGAGAAGTGGAGGACATACCTGTTGGCGAATGAATTCCACGTCTTGACGGACCACAAACCGCTCTCATGGTTGATGACAACGAAGGATCCGCGAGGACGTCTTGCACGATGGGCATATCGACTCCAAGAATTTACCTTCACCATCGGACACGTGGATGGGACGAAGAATGTGCTACCTGATATGCTGTCGCGGCCGTTGTTGGACGACGTCATACCGGACACTGCTATACCGGTGTGTGCAGTCACAGTTGGGAGGGACACGCTACTCGAAATTCAAAGGAAGGATAAACTGGTGCAGTCGCTGTGTAGCCATTTACAATTGGGTACCAAACCGGATGCCACATCGGGGGAAATGGAGGATCTCGTCAGGATCTGGGACAGGCTGTGCACAGTAAACGGTAATTTGCTGGTGCAGACAAACGGAATGAGACTTCCTTTTATCCCACAAAGTCAACGGGAGCGGGTGATTCAAATGGTCCATGACAGCGCACACATGGGATTTGAGAGAGTTTTTGACTTGCTGCGGAGACGAGTCTTCTGGCCAACCATGAGAAGGGACGTTGCGGCATATATCCGGGGGTGCCCAAACTGTCAAACAAGCCGTGAGATGGATGCACCCAGACCGCCAATGAAGTCGATTGAAATCAGCGAGGCACTACATTGCTGGGGACTAGACATATTTGGACCGCTGCCGCGGAGCCGATCGGGTAACGCCTACATCCTGGTGATGATTGATCATTTCACTCGTTGGGTCGAAGCGATACCAATTAAAGATCAAACAGGCGAGACCGTGGCACAGGCGTTCGAATTCAACGTACCGGCGAGGTATGGAATACCGCACAGCGTTATCACCGACCAAGGTCCGTGCTTTGAATCAAAAGCGTTTCAGGCCATGCTGGCCAAATGGGGCATCCGGAGAAAACGCACTTCGCCTTACCACCCGCAGACCAACGGGATGACAGAACGGTTTAACCGAACTCTGAAAACATGGATGAACTGCACAAAGTTACCGTGGGAGGAAGCGTTACCGGAGGTGCTGCTCGCTTATCGAACCAGCATGCAATCAAGCACCAAGGTTTCACCGTTTGCATTGCAATTTGGCAGAGAACCAAGGATTGCAATCGACACCTATTTGGCAATCGACTGCGAGCGCGAACATCCAGCCCTACAACACCGAAGGCTGACAACAACCGCCAGAAGGGAAACGAGGGCTCGGCAATTACGCAACAAGCGGAACTATGATGCGAGATATGCGGCAGACAAATGGAGACCATTCAACCTAGGAGACCAAGTCAAGCTACGCAATAACGATCCACCGTCACACAAAGGACCCGGCGCGAGCAAGTTCAACCAACGCTGGAAAGGTCCCTATACAGTGATCGACCGAAAAGGGACGAGCTGCCGTATCGACAACGGGGTGGTGAAACGCTGGGTAAACGCATCTCTTCTACGCCCATGGTATACGAGGGAAACAGGTTTTCGAGAGGGGGCGGGTGTAGGGGCGCGGATCTCAGTTCACACGGAAATGCCCCGGAAGCAGCAGGAGATCGGGACTAACGCGGAGACTGGGAACGGGAATCGTCAACCCAGCTCGTGGCCTACGATGCAAGCCGGGAATGGGTCGTCAGCGACAAACGATACCGCGGCCACGCCGAGAAGAACAAGAGGCGACATGAAAGGGAGCCCGATTTTCCCAAGAGATATGCCTTTATCTACGGCCCCAGGAATCGGCCCGACCAGAGCAACACAGCCCCGAGCAAGCAAGTCGAGAGCTTTGGTACGAATCCAGTCTGGATAGGCTGCGACGCAAGGGAGCAGAAATGTGGGCGGAAAACGGCACATTCAATGTCCACGTCGGATCAGCCTAATGGCGCTTAGTGGACACCACTTCACTCGGCGGAACGTGGTGCGTCGTAAGTGGGAAACGCGGCTATATTTGTGTGTGTGCGTGGGACATGTGTGTGAACCTCTCAGCGTGCAATAAACAGCGTTCTCCCCTACCGTGTCGTTCTCGCTACATAAGGACCATCTTGAGAGACTTATGAAGACACGTGGTTTCCTTAAGGAGGAATTTGAAATCACAATGTATACCAGAGACTGAGAAAATGTATACTAACTCAGTCACAATGGTAGTTCCCGTCCCCCGTAGCCCAGCGGTCATCACCACGGACTGGTAACTGTCGGGTGGCAGGTTTTGGCCCCGCAGGGGCCAGATGGAATCAATGAGATCATATGCATCCTCGGCATCAGTCAACAGAAATAGCCTGACTGTGAACTGATGCCCAGACGATATTCTGTTATCGAGTATAAGATATTTCAGGAGTGAGTTCCACGGTTAGCCGTATTAATTCTATTGTGTTTTTCTCACTAACCACTTTCATCCTGTTTTGAACTCTCCTTCATTTTACCATTTATACCAAGTGAACTCCCCACATACCTAATTTTGAACTCTTTAGGAAAATCTGAAATAACTTGTGTACTTTGAGATCATGTTGTGCCTTATCATCAGTCTACGGCACAGTAGCTGAGGTGTTCCCCACCTCTAGCTAAGGTGTATGATGATGTTGATGACTTATCATCAGTCCAAGTTTTCGACTGTAACTTGCACAGTCGAGAAATATACATCCATATAGGTTAGCATCACCACACCGAAGAATCGCAATGCTCACACGGAATGGACGTTTGCAGATCGCGCAGTGGGACACCCTTCAAGGATGACGACAGTGGCGTAGCGCGTGTGGGGAGAGACAGTTAGATGCATTCAAGATGCGGTCCACTATTGCATGCTGACTGCTCCAGTGTGAATGGGAAACTACTTTTAACCAAGACTCTAAACAACAGATTGAGAAACAAGCAACTTTCCCGATTGGTATGTATTTAGACTGTTTGTCTGTTGAATCAGGTTGCGAACAACCTTATGTGGCTTCACTAGCGAATCTAACCAGCTTAGCCCCTGCCACCTAAGCCATGTTTGTAGCGATCTATGTGCGTGTGTGGGTCAGCCGTTGCCCGAGACATCTAGCACTCGCTTTCGGGTGGGACGATTTCCTTTACCGTACGAGGAACCTAGCACATAAAAGTTACTACTCGGCAGTCGCCCCGATGTTGCGCTCATCACGGACGATTCCGAGTCCACGTTTTCATCGACGTGAACAATATCAAAATGTAATCTGACTCATATGCTCCCTCTCTATACTACTTAAGAGTAGAGCATCATAAACTCATTCAGTTGATGCAGTCTACTTAGCGGTACAAAAAATCACTTTTGCAGGGATCCATGCCCCACTTGTAATCGTGCCGGGTTTACAAAGTGCAGGAATCGTTGTCTCCCGAATCCCATTCTGCTTCCCGTTTTAACAACCGCCTTGTATAGCAAGTTGCAAGCCCAATAGCTTGCTATACTACAACAACGCTTCTCGGTAGGTCTTAATTGAAATTCACCAATCGCAGATTTGCAATTTATCGCGCTCCATCTACCCAGCTATCGGTGCACGAAAATTCCAGAATGTTCAACTCAGAAATTTTGTACTGGTTTGTTTACATCATTCTACAGTGTAAAACCGGACCATAGCTTTCGTTTATTCTCACCATTGCGGTTTTATTGAGGTACCGAGTTTGCGAATCGACATTACGTACTTTTGCTGTCGATATATTGTCCACCACTGACTGGTTCACTGCCGACCATAATTTATTTGCTTACCCAAATGCTTACCTACAAGAACTGCTCTAACTCGATGTTGCGTAACTTTTGCGCTGGTTCTGTACAGCTAACCGTAAACCGATTATGTGTATTTAGAGTTATTTCTGTCGACCCACCTTTACTGATTGCCTCTACGAATTCTGTTCATCATTTCTTGCGTACCAAGTAATGTGTTCACTGGACCGACCTATACAACACCCTCAATGAATAGTATTGAAGTTGCTTGAACGGTATATACTTCGCTTACCATGCCTACTGGAAACCGCCTCCATCGGACATTCGAACAAATAAAAATACGATGCAAGTTAACCAGCTCCCAGTACATGGAATTGTGCAGTGAAGTCGTCTAAATCATTTGACATTTTTCAACTCTAAATTGGCGCTGTCCATCTACCTCGTTTCATACTAAACACTGAGCAGTGTCGCAGCCATTTTGGACCAATTTCCTTCACCTATATGCGTGTTGTGGACTCGCCTAAGGTAAATCGATGTTTCTGACTCCCTGAAGAATTTCTTACTGTCGCCAACGGCTGTAATCCCGTATGAAGATGGACGACTTGCATGGATGTCAATTATCCTGTTTTACAAACTCAAATTCTCAACAAAGATGCAAGTCTGCATGTTAACGACTTGGACAAATGCCAGCCTTATGGTTATCGCGTAAATAAGCTTCTGATCTACATATACGTTGTTCGGAAACGAGTGTGTATATAAACTCTGTTCAGTCGCGAAAGCCGGCGTGTTGTTATGTCTGTTTAATTCCTCCCTATTGACTGTGGCCATTATATGTCCGGCGTAGTTGAAAAACTGCGATTAAAATCGCTTATTCGTTCCCTTTTTAGTGACCTTCGGAAATGTGATTTGGAAGATCGGGATGCATCACCGGATGAAATCAAACAGTCCCCGTCAGCCGTCTCCTCAGTCCTCTACAGGAGCACACAATCCTGAGGGCTACTTCGAAGACAACATCTAGACTGTGACAGAAAACCAAAGGCTAGTGAGCTGCGAATCGCCAAATTCAACGTGATATTGCTTACATTCCATATCTCCCGTACAACGGCAGTTTCTTTTAATTTTTTCTGACATTCCAACCGGTCACATGTCACCGATCTTGTTTCACCATCTGGCAGCCTATGAGATTTGTACTATTTTGCTCCCATCGCGCTGTTCTCTGATACATGCTTCATTACATCAACTGCGAATATCCATCACTTGTTAAACACAGCAACCCGTCCTCAATGTTTTCGGCCCTCGTCAAAGAGTGCGTTGTGTTCGTATGGATGCTCCTCAAGCTGCAGTCGATTGCGAAATAACTCTTTTGAATCGATGTGTAATAGGTCTACAAGGTTTTCCCACTGCGATGGGCGACGAACCACAATTACCCGTTTTGAGAAGCAAACTGTGGTCTTGCACACAATAGGGACCAAATCATTTCCACTAGCAAAGATCTCTTTCGGGTACCGAGTAAAATATCTACCCTTTGTCTAGGTTTCGATTTAATTCTGGATCAAAGTCAGACCACACTGGTCGCGGAATTAGTTATCAACTCTGTGTGTGACGTGTAACCGAAAGATTAAGCAGAATCTGTCTAACAGGGACAATTCTGGTCATTCGGCGCCGGTGATTACGCCTATAAACGTATGCAAGTTTGCTTCGGAATGGCACACCTATATAACAGTTGTCTGCTTCCTGATCTGAACTATAATGTCCACTTCAGTTCGTCATACATTCTGAATATCTCAGTGGCAAGTGACTGGAGCTCGAGCTATTGGAGTCTGTAGAAGTGACGAGATATTATCACTCGCAGGTGGGTACGGACCAGCGAAAGACTCCTTTCCACCAGGTTGCACTGGGTGTACTTAAAAAGTGGGAATAAGTAATGGTTCAGTTGTTGTGGTGTTCCCTGAGCTCGCAGACCTTTCGTCACGATTCGAGGTGACACCATTATTGCAAGAGTGTTGACAGCTTCGTAGATGGAAGATGCAAGACAAACTCAAGGATGGATTTTATCAGTCACTATGTTTTTCCTTATATAGGTGTAATAAGCTATAAAGTAGATCTGTTTCTGAGTAGCCATTCATTGTGTTCTACAGTTGTGATCAAGTCATTCCAATTGGCTGCACAAACATTGTTGCAACATGGTTGGGACTTTCACACTTGGATTGGAACGCTGGATATAAGCCATCAGTATGGGTTCACGTTGACTGTTCTCTTCACTGTCTGGATGGACTGCGTTAGTTCGAACTCCGCTTTTTTATTCTTTTGCATTCCCTCTGGAAATTCGTCGATATGCATATTAACTTTACTCTTAGTTAACACAAGAGGTCTTTCTTGAGGCGATCAAAGCAACCAAAAATCGCGCTTGCTGGCCGTTGGCCAAAGGAACAAGGCGTTTGTGGGTTAAAACCTGTGTAGGGGACCGGGCCACACTCGCAATCTCCTTAGCTCACACGTGACTAGTGGTGACTGCGTGGCAGCGAAGTGTCTGTACGATGTACTGCGGCACTGCTGGTGTCTTTCCTTTTATCTTGACAACCAGGTTTGGAGAAACTCCCTCCCTTTCTTCGTTTCTACAAGAACCTAATCAATTTCCACCTTCTTCAGTTACGATCGCAGTGGTCGAAACGACCAATATTCAACTAGTGGGAATTGCCGCCCACACTGAGATTGCACGTCGCAATCCCATCACATAACGAGTATTTTAAAATAACCCTCCAATCCCTCATTAACCGTCGTGTCAAGTGTTGCCCTTCATGACTCGGTGGCTAAAGTGGCAGATGCTTCAGCTAATAGCCCAGTGTTTGTCTTCTGTATCTGATAAAATAAGATCGAAACGCGTCATGAAGTGCAGTGCTTTCGGGCGGGCAACACCCAATTTCCATTTGCATCAGCTACGGTCCTCGTGATCGAAAGACCAAGGTTCACTTCAATTGGAATCGCGGTCAACATTTAGATTGCGTGTCGCAATCCATCCACACAACGCGCACTTTAAAATGACCCTCAGAATCAATCATTAACCGTTGTTCGGGCGGGCAACATCTACTATATATATATATATATATATATATATATATATATGCTTCAAGACTAAGTTACTTTGATTCCAGCACATGTAACGCATTCCACTTCCCTTTAGTAAAACTCGGTCCTACGGGGACAAACAATTTATTCGGCAGATCAATCACAACAAAAATGACAGTATAACTACACTGCAAGAGTCTTGCTACATATAACAAGGCCACTTCCATAACTGACAACACTTATGCATTCGTGTGATTCTTCCCTCGCTACGATCAAATAAACTCACTCCAGTGCAGGCAAATATTAAACAATCAGCATAGACACAGAGAAGCGTAGGCAATCAGTCATCTGCCTGTCTCCTTACCTAAATCCGCCTCTCATCACATTCACTACTAATCAATGGCGAATTCTTTAGTTTGTCTGATGTGGAATGGCATAGGATTCGAAGCGAACAGCTATTGGTATGGCAGCGGAAACTGAAGTCACCGATTGCTGAAACGTAAGCTATACATTGTATCGTACTCTCCAGATTTAACCCAGAAAACTCGTTCCTTGTTTGACTCGGAACATTTCTGGGCATGCTTCAAAGCCGAAACTTTTTAGTTGACTTGTCTGTGTAAATTCTAAAAAAACTGCTAAACTATGAGTATATGTTGATCAGGATGATGGGCGATTAAATCCGCAAGCAAATCATCCCGCTCATGTGATGTCCAGCCCCTTTGTCCCAATGTGATGCCTTGGTCTTATTAATTCACTTGAAGCATTTGAGTTTTATCTTTCGTCTCACTTCACCCCCGTTGTCGTGCTCCTTATAAGAGGTTTGTCTACGTTGTTTTATACTCATACGGCAGTGAAACCCCAGTATCCTCTACTGATATGCTTCTACCGGAGATGACAAAACTTGGCCCACTGGTTAAAATATACATACTTATGAACGCACCACAGATATGGATGGGACTAGTATTCGGTATCTCCCTACTAGGTAATCTCGAGTTCAACTGACACTCAAAGTTTTATCCCCTCTACTTTCGTTGTGTATAGCGGACGTACAAAAATGACGTGCTCCTCTCAGTTCCATTCAAAGGGAATGCTGAGTAGACTTTTGGTCGCAGTGACCAACCGTACCCGGTCGCCCACCCACGTGTGCTTGTAGAAGCTGCACTCTTTGTTACGCAATGTCTCAAGAACGGACTCACGATCCATTCCAATTTCTACATTTTGTACCAACTTACTTTCCTCTTCGGTGCACGCTACCTTGAATACACGACCAAGTGTTTGTCAGAAAGGGGTGCAAACACTACCCAGGGTCGTTACAAAGATGCATGGCTAACCGTGCACCACTAGCAAGTAACATTTACTCCTAAGCGAACATAAAATCCGGATGGAACATTCGTTTAAACTTTTATCCTCTATGCAGCTAAGTTATCCTGAAGCACTCAGAAAGCTTCTGTTAAAGACGACTGAGCCAATCACTCTCAGTCTGATTCAGCCTGAATTGAGCAAGCAGAAGGCTCCCGTACAAGCCCTCCTTTTGCCTTGGCACCGCGGCAATTCCTCACTTTCACTGATAGCGCAAGTTCGACTACGAAGCCTGTCCCCAGTGAACAGACCCAACTATTGATTCACTTTACGGTATCGTTCAAACGGCAGCGGCCTTCAACCCAGCTTTCAGAGGCATCCCGCCTTGATCAATTCTTTCACATAATTGCAGTCACCCGATGAGGATGCTTGAGAGAAGATCTCTTTGCTAACCGGACTTCTGATTTAAGCATGGACATAATCTGTGAGTTGGAAAGATATTACTAAATGCCATAACCGTCAGCATTCAGCGAGCACTACCGTCGGCCTTCATACCATGAAAAGTAAGTTCCTTGAGTGTCCACTGCGTCTTCGGACAGTGGTAGGCAATCACATTGTAAACCAGGAATTGTATTCCTGTGTCGTCAAGCACAGTAGGAACCCCAGTATTACTAATGAATAGGAGGATAGGTTGCGCTATATTCCAATTAGCTTGCAACTTATAGCGATCTACCATCATTCCTCATGGATCAGGGACATAAGCTGATGGCTAGTTGGTACAGGCTGCTAGCGGTCATGAGTTTGGTCCTCTTCAGGACTGTGCAACACTGAAGAGCCCCAATAGGGTGAGACGGCCGTGCGGTGTTTTTCCGCAGCGGAGGTTAAACTACCAGGTTCGTAAGTTACTGGCAAGAATTAGAACACAAGCATGGGCTTCTAACAGTCGTGACAAAAGGTCGGAGGGGCATCGTGCATCAAGACAAGAACTGAACGGCGTTTTGCTCTTCCGTGACTCATTTGTAATGCACACTCTACTAGCTGCGATACGTATTGTTCGAGTAGCACGCAGTCATTGGTAGGGAGCCAAGGCATTGAGCTGTTCTGTTCCAATCTCGGGTTACATCTGCCTCAACAGTCCAGCCATGGACGAAATAAATTGTGAAGTGCGATTTTGGGAACGGGTAAAACCGAAGATGTCCGTGACATCGGTAGCGTATTCACTGGGCAATTTTGTTAAATGTATTGGTCCCCAACTTGCGCTGTCATTTTAAGTACACACTACTCAAGTATCCTTAACGAAAGATGTACCTAAACACCGAAAGGTGTACCCGGGCTCAATTCTCGATATCGAACATTTACCATGTAATGTTACACAGACAAGCACGTCTCAGTAGCAGTCTGCACTTGATTAGTAATTACACGGCAACCTCTTTTTGGTCCAATCTATCATCTCTTATCGGTAGATTCCATAATTTTTGATGCGAATGTCCTTTAACCTGTGCCATGTAATGGTTTGTAATAAAACTACCTCATGGCTGAGTCGAACTAAGCTTTGTGACCTAGACGCTTCGTGTATCATCCAGTCCAAGCTGTAGTGCATTCAGTGCAATTTATGAGAATAATATGGCACTGGCGGGGACTTTTGAAGCATTCTTCCATTAACCGTTGTGACAACGGTTGCCCGTCGTGACTGGGTGACTAAAGGGGTAGAAATTTAAGCCAACATCCTAATAGACTCGGGTTCGATGCCCGCTATCACTATCTGACGGGAGCAGATAAGTTTGAAACGCCTCGTGAGATACATTGTTTTCCGGTGAGCAAGACCCACTATTCATCTGCTCCATGCTTCATGGTCCTAGTGATCGAATTGACCAAGATTCCCTTTAATGGGTATCGCGGTCCACATTGAGGTTGCACGTCGCAACCCATACATACAATGATGGCTTCTGAATGATCCACCAATCAATAACATTCGCACTTTCATAGCCGAACGCCGTTATCATTCCTACTGTCACAAACATCTTTCATTTAGGTAGAAATTGATCACATCTAGACTTAATCAGACAGCCGTCACACGCCCGCAACTAGACTGTTGCCAGTCCGTGGTTGAGACCACTGAGCTACGCTGGACGGCAACGACCATCATGCGGCATTACAACAGAGCTCGATACGTCTTTGGAACATATTGGGTCCTGTTAGCTGTAGGAGGAATTGGCCTGACTGAATTGCAGATTTCCTTGATTGAGTAGCACATAACCAAGATTCAACCAGGCAGCGTACAACTACTGGCGGTAATCTCCGAACGCCTCCAATTTTCATTCACATCCCCACCAAATTCGTTGGCTACACTTCGGCTTCCGGTGACAAGTGTCTGACCATAGTTGTGCTTTCGACTGCAAGAAATAGGGCGGTGCTTTTAAAATCCACCGGGCCTACTCAATGCCACTAAATCAGCGGTTCTTCTCGTCACATGCCCAAGGTTACACTGAACCACGGACTCCCGAAGCACCAGGAAGTAGACCGCAGGACAAATTCGCCTTCTGAAGAACTCCATTACAGGTGTGATATCTTGGGGTCAGGCAAACCCGTCAGCACATACGCCACATTGAGTATGCAAGCAGCGAGTTTGCTACCGTCAACCGTTAGCATTTGCTCACTATCTGTGTCTCGCGGCGCGACTATCGCTGACAGATTGGTTTCGTTTGATAGTGAATATGAGAGTCGTTTTTCCATTACCACTGAGGGGTATAAAATGTCAGCACTTTTGTTGTCTCTGTTCCCATGAACTCTGCTCATGTAGAAGGTAGACATTGTTGCACTTCAAATGAGCAGTCCTTATACCAGCGACTTTATTAGTGAGATCCCGTCGAACCACTTATTTCAATGTCTTCTACAACTGTACTAGCGCTTTGAGGAGTCTCCGCATTGTAGGCGGTTTCATACCTTCATATTTTGAACCGATGCTATCGTCTTCAGTCCAGTGATTGTCTCATACAACTTAAGGACGTGTGACTAGTAAGGTCACGACGACACAAGTAAAAAACAACCGAAACTTGAGCCAACACTGTTGCAAACCCGTGTTCAACAAATCTTTTTAATATCCACGACGCCCATCCAGGTCAGCCGATTATTTCTACTCAGCTGACACCCGGTGACCTGAGCTCAACATTGTGTGAGTCACCAGTGTGGTGGAGAGGTACTTCGTCATCACACACCTATGTTCGTACAAACACCATCAAATGACTATCTGAATTCAACACAATTCTGAACTATCGGAGGACGGGGTTGACTGTTGGGGATCGCATGAGGAGTTACACGGAGCTTCCTGTTAAGAAATTCAGATGATTTATTTCGCAAACAAAAACCAGAAGCAGTGAGATAAAAGCGCTATTCCTTGGTTTGTTGCATCCATACATGAAGATAGCTTTCCGTGAGTCTAGCGTTCGTCAATATATCCATTTAAACACAGTGAACTAACGGCTTGTGGGATTCATCTAATAAGACAGAATGGCAGCGACCAGTCAGAGGTAGATTGGCGAGAGATTGTCGTCAAAATGCTCGGTGACCCTATATTCATAAAGAACATCGACAAATAGAGGATGATCATCTGATGCACGCTAGACCCCCCCCCCCAAGGCTGCTATAACTTCTCACATGTTTTTGATGGTGATGGTTACCGAGCTCTCATCATTGTTGGATTATCTCCACTTTCGAGTCCATCCAAAATATTGACGATGTTTTGGTTGTGTTCATTCTCAGTGGGTTGGTGGTATTCGTTTCAAATCCGTTTCCCTAGCTAGTGGGAGTGAAACACTGGTTGAATTTCCGAACTGCGGGTATCACTGCTGACGCCGGACCATCGTATATACTTACGCTTAGGGCGTCGCTAATCATTTACATTTTGTTGTGTCGGAGCCCCGCGACTGTTTCCACCCCATAACGGTAGTGAGAACACGAGCGACCAGGGACAGAGATTCAAAGGTTCTTTACATAGGGAAACCAGTTCGTTATATAGCATAACGCACAAACATGAAAGCCAACCAGGGTGCGGAAAGCAAGCGGACGATTAAAGCCAATAAGAACGGAACAAATAGGGAACCAACCAAGTACACACAAAGGACCTAAGGTGAGAGTGATAGCGTCCAAGTATGCATGCGATCTGAAGGCAAAAACAACGACTGCAAATAACCAATAGGGATGACGAAATGATACGTTAAAACAAACGTCGGTGAACCATCATGGTAGAAAGAAAGTCTGCAGTCATGAACGGCTACAGATGCATACCTGCATTTTACTTTCACCTCCAACACATTTCTTCGGTAACGGTGTCCTATGTGAATACCGCGCGCGCGGAACACAAGAGTGTGGACTAGTGGTAGTGACACTGCATTATAAAAGTTCCTTTGCCCCCAGTTTGAGTGTATTTTCTATACAACGTTCTGCTATCCTTCCGTGTTTTTATAAGTCCTCAATAAGCTACTAGTTCCAAGGGTTTCCACAGCCACCCGTACTGATGATATCCACCAGTTTGCGTTTAGACCCCAGCGCTCCACGCTTGATGCTGTCTCGTACCTTTTACGTTCAATAGCCTCGGCGCTAGCTAAGTAGTTCAGGTCTGTACAACTACTTTTTCTTGGCTATTCAAATGCGTTTGGGAGTCTTGATCGATCAGTTCTTCTTAACCTGCTTTATTTGAACGGAGTCCACCCTGGTGGTTGTAAATTGCTGCGGAACTATTTCACTGATCCAACGTACTTTACCCAGTTAGACGGCAAAAGCTCCTCCATGCTCCGTGCTGACTGGGTGTTTTTTAGGGCGCGATTCACCCACCCCTTTTATTCTCTTTATATGTCGAATGCGTCCCCATAGCACCAGCATTCATTGGATGTAAGTATGCTATGTTGTTTTGGGGTGCAGAGCTTCAATCATTGAGATGCCTACGCTTCAATGCGGTTTAGATGAACTTGTGATTTGGTCCTCAACCAGGTCCCTTTACCTTAATGATTCGTAATGTACTGATGTAACATTTTAATTTCTCCGCCCTGATAAAATGAGAGTAATTTTAGATGCCTCTCCTTCATTAACTTTGGAGGATAAAACTCCTATTTCCTCCACTGTCAACTAACTCCGGGGTTTATTTTTCAAAAAACCACTGGTCCATGCACGTTTTGGAGACCTTTCACAAGGTCAGAAGGTAATCCTTTTATGCTTCCCGACTTAAGAAGTTCTCCGTATCGCGAAGGATAATTTCGATATTTCTAACTGCATGTATACACTACCCACTGGTTGTACTGTTCCCCAGTAATCTTCCCTGAACTACTGCAGAAGGACTATGTTTTGATTGTGTGATAGATTAAACATATTTCCAGATCTGCGGGCTTATCGCGAGATTCGATAGTTGATTTTATTGTTCGTACGTATGTCGAAGCTTGTATGTATTTTTCTTCTAAGGTCCTAAGTGACCGCTGTCTTTCCGCTAAATAATGCTCTCTCGCAAACGTTATCTGTCTGTCGCACACGCTCAAAATGTAGGATTTTATTCTCTCGCACTTCTTATCGTCACACAATCTTACCTTATTTGTCACGCTTTCTTATCGACCCTACGAAAATCAAAAATGCTTTGCGCATGCGGTTGCTTGCATGACATTCCCATACCTTTGACTATTTAATTCTTCAATCTGTGTTTATGTATTTTTAACTGGCCCCATTCATTCAGAGTATCCGCAGTGACAGTGTAAACGCTGATAATACACCTATTTAGGTGCATAAAGCCTATTTGACTTGACTTGCTACACGACCCACCGGTGTTTCTGATAATCGCTTCGTCCAAAAACGGTAGACCGGCTCCGGATTCGTGCTCACAGGTGAAATTCTGATTCTAATGCGCGTCAGTAAAAGCTTCCAACAACATCATATCCTGCATGTCATTCACATGACATGCATACGTTTCAACTTCGTTGGTGTGCGATCTAGGTGAGCGTTTGATCTTCCAAGCTTTCTCGCTATTCCGAAATAAAAACACCCAAAATTCTCTGCAAGACTTCTAGCCCAGCAGAAGAAAAATCAACAATCCGACTATCTTGACTGAGAATACCCTGTTAACCAAGCGCCGCCAAAACCCTGTACCACTGTGCCAGATCTTGATCAAATTTATAGATCGCTTAATGAGCTTCGGCATCTGGGAAAGGAAGGTGGGCTGGTGAAATTAGTAACTTCATTGCCAATCCTCAGTACCTTACCGTTGGCGTGAAGCAATGGAGCGTTTTATAAGCTTCGAAATCGATGTGTCATCGAAGTTAATCAATTATTTGCTAAAACAATGGATTTTCCTTGATTTTTTGCTTTCTCTCGGATATGTTTCCTCATGAGAGGGCTGCCGGAGTACATGATGATAAGCTGGGATGGGCTTGAAGCCTGCTGGACGGTGTTCCTCGGTGAGCCATGTTCGGATTTCGCTATAAAGACGTCTGCCAGTAGGATTGTCCCGACGGCGATCGCATGGCGATTCCATCAGTCTGACCGTATATCCCCTTGTTGAATGTAAACGGTACGCTTACATTTTCTCTGAGTAGCATTACTTCAAAATATTTCCCAGGAACTATTTATTGGTTCATTTAGTTGTCGCACTAGTTCGCAAATATATTCCAGTATTTCTAATGACGGAACATTCATAAGCAGTGTCTGGGAGTCAAATGATGGCATTCACTTGTTAACAAAGTTCATTTTTTTAGTCTGTCGATGAGCTCGAATGTATCCTCTACACGGTAAATGCAGATTGCTTTTCGAAGCGATTCCAAATTCACAACCATCCAATCAACTACTGAATATGAGAGACAATCTATTTTTTGCAAAACATAGTGTGCAACTGTGAACCGTTAAAAAGGAAGAAACCAAAATCCTCAAGGAAATCCATTGTTTTATCAAATAATCGATTTACTTCGATGACGTATCGATTTCGAAGTTCTAGATCTTTCCATTCCTTCACCTGAAAACTAAAGTACCGAGGATTGGCAACGAAGTTACTAATTTTACCAACCCACCTTCCTTTCCCAGATGCCGAAGCTCATTAAGCGATCTATAAATTTGATCAAGATCTGGCACAGTGGTACAGGGTTTTGGCGGCGTTTGGTTAACAGGGTATTCTCAGTCAAGATAGTCGGATTGTTGATTTTTCTTCTGCTGGGCTAGAAGTCTTGCAGAGAATTTTGGGTGTTTTTATTTCGGAATAGCGAGAAAGCTTGGAAAATCAAACAATTGCGGCGGGAAAACTAAAGATGTGATGCATTTTTCCGCTGAACAATTTCAAAAGCTGCTTCTTCAGCAACAATCCCAGATGGAAGCACAGATGAAAATGATTGAATGTTTGACAGAGTGCTTGGATGTACAGTCAACCCAGCAGCTACCCGGGACTCGCAGGCCATTTCCCTTGACCTTCTTAAAATTTCATCGCTGAATTTCATTATGATACTGATTCTGAAAGTACTTTCGAAGCGTAGTTCAAACGCTGGGAAGACATGTTCCGGACGGATTTCAGCCGTCAGGATGGTACATGGAAAGTGCGACTTCTGTTCCGCAAGCTTAGTACCAATGAACATTCAAGATTCATCAATCAGATCCTGCCCAGAGAGCCGAAGGACATCACATTCGACGAAGCATTGTTACTACTCAAAGAAATGTTTGGTGAGTCACCGTCTTGGTTTACCATTCGTTATCAATGTTTAAACATTGTTAAGCAGGATACGGACAATTATGTGGCACTTACAGACATGGTTAACCGTGGGTGAAAACCTTTCAAGTTACGCTATCTGACAGATGACCAGTTTGAATATCTCATATTTGCCAGTGCTTTGCAGTCTCCTCTCTATATGGAAATCCGCACTCGGCTCCTTGCAAAGTTGGATCTAGATCCCGATTTGACATTGTAAGCGGTTTATCACTTAGAAATACGACGCCATCATAACTGAACAGAGTTGCACACCATAGCCGATACTGTTCATGCTCGAAAAAAGGCAAGAAACGCTAGCTCAAACAAGCCTTTCAACGGTGCCGAACAATCCGTCTACACCATGCTAGTCATGTGATGGATGGCATTTTTTACCTTACTGTCCATTCAAGCGTCACACTTGTGATAGGCGTCATAAAAGCAGCCACGAGGAAGATTTTTGCAATCAGCCCTGGCCCAAGAACGTGAAGCAGTCCTACCGAAGAAAGAACCTCGAAAGCATGAGACAGAATACCTGTTAATGATTGCCGCTTTTCCAGTGATTCTAGACCACGCCGCAGATTCATCACTGTGCTCATCAACTGGATCCTAACCAAGTTGCAGTTCGATACGACCTCAGATATAACGATTATTTCCAAGATCATTTGGAATCACGTAAAGAGGCTGAAGAGGGTTGAATCCAACAAAGTCGCTCACAATGCATCCTGCGGCTGGTTGAAGCTGATCGGAGAAATAATCTGCAAAACTGCTTTTCACGGAGTGAAAGAGACCGGAACCTTTTACTTGTCAGATCGATCAAAATTGTACCGCTTTAGGCTTGACTGGATGGAAAAACTACAACTCTTTGACGCTTCGATGAGTCAGCTTTGCAATCGAGTCCGAACCGATCCAGTCCTTGCATCACTGTCGATGGAAGACATGACGAGAATGTTGAATGAGAAATTTGCCTCCTTGTTTGAAGGTGGCCTCGATCACTGCACTAAGTTCAAAGCAAAGCAGTGCCTTCACGAAGGATCCAACTCAGCCTTCAGAGCAAAATGACCCGTACATTATACAGCCATGGCAGCAAATGATCAGGAGCTCGACCGACTGGAGCGCGCCGATGTTATGACACCAGTGAACTGCTCTCCATGGGTAGCGCCTATCTCTGCTGTGAGAAAGGCGAACGGTAAAGTGGGTGTGTGCGCCTATTTTTCAACTGGCCTGAACACCGTACTGGATAATCACCGGTACCCTCTTCCGATATCAGAGGATATATTTGTTAAGCTGAATAGTTCGAAGTGTTTCGCTAACCTCGACTTTTCCGACGCCTACCTCCAGGTCGATTTGGATGAAAGCTCGAGAGTATTGTTGAACATCAACACTCATCGTGGACTGTACCAATACAACCGCCTCCCTTTTGAAGTAGAAACAGTACCGATCACCTTCCAGGAGCTGATGAGTACCATGCTCACAGGAGTCTCTGGAGCCACTGCATATCTGGATGATATCATTTTAATGGGCCGGGCGGCAGAAGAATTATTTGAGCGGCTCGCTACATTGCTTGGACACATCCATCCATATGGGTTCCGAATCCGTGAGGACACATGTACGTATTTTACACCAACCATCAAGTTCCTTGGCTTTATTTGCGCAAGACTGTCGTTGTATTGATCTAGGAAATATCCGAACCATAAAAACATGCCTTTACCTGTAGACCTGCAATTGTTGCGTTCATTTTGTTGCATGATAACTCATTACTGTGCTTTTCCTTTAGAACTGCGTTACCTGCGTGCCCCGCTGAGCAGGTTGCTGAGCAAGGCCAAACCTGGAACTGGACGTCAGAATGCCAGACTGCGTTCTAGCGGGTCAAGTCATTGCTGGCTTCTGACCTACGTCTGATTCACTTTGAGTCCTCCCGAGAAATTGTTCTCAACACAGACGCATCAAATCTATGGATCGGTGCCTTAATTTCACATGCGTTCCCAGATTGATCTCAGAATTCCATCACATATGACGCCAGGATGCTGATGAAAGTCGAAAACAACTATGGACAGATCGAAAAGGAAGCATTGGCCAAAGCGTTTGATGTGAGCTAATTATACAAGATGCTGGATTGTCGTCGCTTCAAGCTCTTGAGGGATTGCAAGCCGTTACTGACTATATTTGTATTGAAAAACGACATCCCTGCCTATACAGCCAGCCGAATCCAACATCATCATCATCATCATTATACATGTCAGCTAGAGATGGTAAAACACCTCCGCTATTGTACCGCAATACCTAAAGGAAATACATACATACATACAATACATAAAGGAAAAATAAATACGACAGTTGAATGCCAGCTGAGCTACCAGCAACGGATACGCATCGTTCCGGTAAGCTACTAGCCGGCTACTAGGCAAAAAAAAATTTAATTACGTTTTACCCTACGAAATAAGATCGTAGATGGAGGGGGAGGCTAAAGGGATGGGGAGGGACAAAGAAACTCACAGCAGGAACGCCACTGAGGTCGGCTCCTTGCCATATCAGCAAGTGTATCCAGCCAAACGTGTTCACCGTCTTTTGGACCCCAACCAGGGAGCCGTGAAGCTCCAACTGAGGCCAGCTCCGAAGTGAGGGCCTTCATCCCTCTGGACCAAGTCATCGCTTGGCCACCTCTCCTCTTCTTCCACCCACATCCCCGGTGAGCAAACAATGCACGTCGAGGGAGTCGGTGGGCTGGCATGCGTAACATGTGGCCCAGCCATCGGAGCCTGGTGAGTGAAATGACGGTGCTGAGCGGTTCAGTTCCTCTTCCTGTGCCGTAAACAAGGCGTCGAACACGCTCGTTACTCACGCGGTGTTCCCACCAAATGTGAGCCAAACTGCGAAGGCACCGATGGTCGAACGTAAGTAGCCTCTTCATGTCCGCCGATCTTAGGGGCCAGGTTTCGCAACCGTACAGTAAGGTCGAACGTACCGCTGCATTGTACACTCTACCCTTCAGGGCGAGAGTAATGTCGCGCCGTCGCCATAGGTGGCGAAGGTTAGCAAAAGCACTTCGTGCTTTCGCTATGCGGTTCGTGATCTCGTCTTCGATCCCAAGGGCGCTGATACAACTTCCCAGGTAATTGAATTTCTGAACGACTTCTAGCTGATCCCCACCAAGGGTCAGCACAGGGGGCGAACCCTGCCATTCCTGGAGGAACGCTTTGCACTTCGGTGGTGCAAAGCAAAGCCCGAAGCGACTGACAGCCAGTGCTAATCTGTCCAGCGCGGCTTGGCACGTCTGGGAGCTGTCACAGATGAGGGCAATGTCGTCTGCATACTCTAAGTCAAGAAGTCGTTCTCCTGGGATTAGCTCCACACCCTCCAAGTCATGTCCTGTAAATGCAATCTCCATGACTTCGTCAATAGCGAAGTTGAATAGGAAAGGTGACAGCGGGCATTCTTGTCTCACACCGCTGGAGATATTGAAGGGTGGCGACAGCCTGCTGTAAGCCCTTACTCTGCCCGTGCTACGCGCATATAATGCTTGGATAATATTTACATATTTCTCGGGCACACCCTTCCTGAGTAGACAATTCCAAAGGGCACATCGATCAACCGAATCGAAGGCACCTTTGATGTTGAGGAACACGACTACGGTGGGCCGCCAATATGTGTGACGGTGCTCCAACAACTGACGCAAGGTGAAGATGTGGTCGATGCAGCCACGACCCCGACGAAACCCGGCTTGCTCCCCACAAATCTGACTTTCACGAGCGCCAGTCAGTCTGTGGAGAATTATGGACGCGAGTAATTTGGAGGCGATGGAGATCAGACTGATTCCTCTATGGTTGCCGCATTCCGAGCGCGAGCCGCCTTTGAAGATGGGAACAATAACGGAGCGGCTCCAGTCGGTTGGGACAGTTTCCTGCTCCCACAGTTTCACTAGTAATTCATGCAAAGCATCAACAAGAGCAAAGCCTCCAAATTTGAAGAGGGCTGGAGGAAGATCATCTGGTCCCGCGGCTTTGTTCAACTTCAACAGTCCGATCTCACGTTCGACTTCTGAGCGAGAGGGTGGATCCAAAGGAACAGCCCACGGAGCGGGGCGATCAGTGACCCGCGAATCGAACAATTCTTGCCGATTAAATTGCTTTTCAAAATGCTCAGCCCAACGCTCCAGACGTTTTGACAAATTGTGGATAGGCTGTCCACTCTCGTCACGTATAGTTTCACTAACACCAGGTCTCCTGCTGCCCGTTTCCCGTATCAGACGGAATAACTTACGATGGTTGCCAAGGGCAGCGGCCACTTCCATCTCTGACGCACGATGAGACCACCAAGATTCGCGGTCTCTCTTCAGGCTAGCACGGAGTTTTGCCCGGAGCTCTTTGCGAGTTTCATTGTGCTCGCTTCCAGCCGGGATTTGCCGGCGAGCATCTATAAGTTCCAGAGACTGCGAAGAGACCCAATGTCCATGTTGTCTATTAGACATACCACATGAGGATTTTCCTGCTGCTAGTAAGGTCTGGCGAACATGTGACCAGTGACCATCAATTGTCTCCTGTGAGCGCTTGCTCAACTCGCATGTTAGCGTACTTCGATATGCATTCAGAACAGCTGGTTTTGTCATTTGGCTGGTGTCAATACGCTCACAGCGTCGTCGTGGGCGTCCGCCAAAACGCATCCGCATGTCAGCACATACAAGTGCATGATCGGTGTCCACACATGTGCTCCAAATCGAGCGACAATTCTGGATGCAGCCTCTCCAGCGGTAACTTATCGCAATGTGATCGATCTGCGTGCAAGGCTGGTTCGAGGTTGGTGGGCGCCAAGTCACCCTCCGGCGGGTGCTGTGTCGGAAATTAGTGCTCGCAAGAAATAAGCGAGCATCTTCACACAAATGAAGTAACCGCTCACCGTTATCATTACGGGAGCCTACACCGTGTTGACCGCCCACATGCAGTTCATCAGTGGACAACTTTCCAACTTGTGCGTTCATATCCCCCGCCAGCACAACAGTGTCCGTGCTTCTTCTGTGGCGAAGGAGCTGGGTCAGTTGGCGGTAGAAGTCGTTCTTTACCGAATCATCGCTACAGTTTGTGGGCGCATAGGCAGCGATGATGAATAGAAATCTATTAGTCCCGCGCGACTTCGAAGCTTTAAACGAGCCAGCCAATCGGACCGCACACATCCGGCTACTGATTGGAATCCAATCAACCAGAGCAGCTTCAGCCCGGGGACTCAGGGCAATACCAACACCGGCTTGGCCGGTGCTTGAAGCTGCATTGTCACCGGATAGGCGCAAGGAGAAAATACTGCTTGCGTCCCCTGAAGGAGATCGCAGAGTGAGCACAGTGCTCGAGTCTTGCAGGCGAGTCTCTGATAAGCAGCAGATATCGATCGAGAGGGTCTCCAATGTTCGGGCAAGTGCTGCCTGTTGACCGATTTGTAGCAGTGTGCGTACATTGAGGCATGCCAATCTGAAGGAGGATCGAGGGCTCCAAATGGAAGCCGATGAACTGGATTGGACCGCTTGGTTGGACATGGGCTTGTCGACAGGAGAGGAGTGACGCTCCGCGTTCACGTGTGAGTTGAAATTAGAAGGTAAATGCCTAGCAAAGCATGTTGGGGGAGGGCCAAGAATCGGGGGGTTGAAAACTGGGGGGATATAAGTGAAGTTGGAATGGGACGGTAAAAGTGAAAAAGCGTAAGAGGGGGAATAAGAAGACGGGAAGGCTTGAGCAGTAGCATCCAAACCCCTATCCACCCTGCTCGATGCAGCAGATAGGGCACCGTTTATTATCCTCTGCGGTGGCCAGAGCATCAAGAAATTGTTTGAAGGAAAGTTCATAGTATTGCGTGGGCAGGATACTGTCAGGTTGCCCAGGCCTAGACAGGAGAACGATTAGGGTTCTCAACCAAAGCCTTTGGTTCAAAAACCTGACCGCAAGGCAGCGGGTTTGGCGTTGGGCTACAAGGAGTCCATTTTAAGGAATAAGGTGCCACCCTCATTCCAACCCCCAACCTGGAGGACCAGGAGGCTGAGTTTGTCTGGCCTCTAACCATTGACCAATCTGGTATGAGTGACTCTGAAGGTGCAAAAGCACCACCCAGCGTAGCTCAATGGATCGCTGAGGCACACAAACCATCGCACCACGGTAAGGTCCAGCCTCATTGCGATGGGCCGAATCCAACGATGGACTATGATTTTGAGATCCCTTTTTAGCCAACAATTTTCTTGAACCAAATGGATGCATTGTCGCCACTCATTGATTCCCATCAACAAGAACACGAGGACACTGTCACAGCCTCAGTCGAGATCAAATTTAATGTCCAATCCCTGGTGAGTGAGGCATTGCATGGCTTGCTAGTTACGGCAGAAGATGTGCGGACCGAAACACTTCGAGATCCAATACTAAAGATGGCTGAACACATTCGTGTTCTTTTGCCGAAATGCAGTAGTTTTGTCAGCGGAGACATTCGCTCTCCATAGTGAATGATTTCATTGTGTTCTCAGGGAGAAAGGGAGAGAGAGTAGTCCTCCTGCAGATATCGCAAGAAAGAGTGCTACAGCAGTCCCATGCAGGATATCCAGGGTTCAACAGAATGAAAGCGTTTGCCCGAAGTTAAGGTTTATTGACCTTGTATGGGCAGACATCTGGAACAGCTAGCCGGAAGTTACAGCAACTGTGCTACCGCTTCAAGGGCACCACCGAAGTCCATTCGTTGCCGAAACCAACGAAACCTTGGAGCCATGTTCATGTCGACTTTGCAGACCTAATCAACGGCCAGAACTTTCACATCGTAGTCGACGCTTAAGGCAAATGGCCCGAAGTGTTTCTCCTAAGCAGCACGACGATCAGCGCAAAGGTCCCAAGGTTGTGACAAATCTTCAACAGGTTCGGCTGCCCTGAAACATAAGTGACGGATAACGGAACACAGTTTACTTTGGTCACTTTCACGGACTTCTGTATAAACAAAGTATCACATCAGCTTTGTATCGAACGAAGAATCGTAAACTTATGGAATACAATACCAGAAGGATTAATAGAGGCCGCTTCTGTGAAGTGTCTTAAAACCCACATCGACGATTATTTCTGAAACCTGTGCTTCTGTGAAACGATGCATATACAGTGCCAAAAGAAGACATCGTATACCCGGAAATAATGACACCAATGCAAATTCCTAACCGAACAAGGATAAACGATTAACGGACCAGACATAACTGCTGATGCTTCATCACTAAATGTTTCCGATTTTTCGTAATTCGATAGAGTTGTACAGAAATATTTCTACTTGCTCTTAAACATAGCCTCAGTCTCTACCACTCTACCCCCAATCGAACGGCCAAGCAAATTCGTGTATACCTTCAAACTCGCTCTCCTCAAATCAAGCAAGGAGGCAGACATAGAAGACGTGATCTACCACTTCCTCTTTATGTACCGATCTACACAAAATCTACAAACACCAGATTGTATATCACCAGCAGAGGCCACGGTGAACAGAAAGCTCCGCATGCCCTTTGACGCAGTTAGACGATCCTCAGAGATCACAGCTGGTGAAAGGAACCTCAAAGTGATTTCAATCGGCTGTATTATGCGAAACAACGGCCGTTTAAACTGTGGCAGCCAACACTTGCACTTGATTGCCAGGAAGGGCACACAAAACAGACACGCATCACGATCAAAGGCAGGCACGGTAACGTTGTTTACCACGCGCTGGTTGGAAACTAGGTCTGGGTACGCCATGCAAACCAGCTGCGATCAATGTTGTCTCATCCCGAAACAACAGAATCTGCCAAGCTCGCATTTGATATGTTGGCACAGAGTTTCAGCTTACCTAATCAGCCCGTGGAAGAACACTGTCAGCCGAAGAACGATACCAGACCGCAGAGCACGGAAATCCATATCAGAGCACTGCAGCCCAAGTAATGGACCGACAGGCATAGGAACGCCGTCCAGCAGGTTTCAAGTCAGTCCCAGCTTATCATCATGCATCTCGGCAGCCATCTCAGGAGGAAACATATCCGCGAGGAAGCAAAAAACATCAAGGAAAATCCATTGTTTTAGCAAAGAATCGAGTAACTTCGATGATGCATCGATTTCGAAGCTTCTAGAACTTTCCATTCTTTCACGTGAACCCTAAGGTACTGAGGATTGGCAACGAAGTTACTAATTTTACCAACCCACCTTCGTTCCCCAGAAGCTGAAGCTTATTAAGCGATCTATAAATTTGATCAAGGTCTGGCACAGTGGTACAGGGTTTTGGCGGCGCTTGGTTAACAGGGTATTCTCAGTGAAGGTCGTCGGACTTTTGCTTTTTCTTCTGCTGGACTAGAAGTCTTGCAGAGAATTTTGGGTGTTTTTATTTCGGAATAGCGAGAAAGCTTGGAAGATCAAACACTGATCTAGATCGCCCACCAACGAAGTTGAAACGTATACATGTCATGTGAATGACATCTTTCTACGCTACAAATCAAAAGCGCAGGATGTGATGTTGTTGAAAGCTTTTAATGACGCGCATTAGAATCAGAATTTCACCTGTGAGCACGAGTCCGGAGCCGGTCTACCGTTACTGGACGAAGCGATTAGCTGAAACACCAGCGGATCGTGCAGCGGAAATCTGCGTAGAAGCGCACTTTGACTTTTACAGCGCTGCACCACTACAATGCAAACTAACCTGATCCGCACTCCTGCCTTCTGGGCATGCAATATGTGTACGCGGGACACCGTTACCGAGAGACTGCAGAGGGTATCCGGATAAATTCACCCTCACACTTCAGAAAGGACATAAGAGAAAACCATCGAAGATGGGTTTACTCAGGAGAGAAATTTTGTGCATTTACCATTTAAGCAGGGGGCTACTATCATTTCCAGGTGGTTGGAAGACGTTGTCCATAAGACTTACGCATCATGTTTGAACCTAGTATACAACAACAAGCTTTCATGCGCAAAGCCTTTGACAGAGGGACTTCCTTATTAACCCTATTAATGAGTAATCACAATTACTCGTGCTCCTGTAGTGCACCATACGGGGTTCCTACTACGTAGCTATTATCCCTTGTGCTTCGTGAGCACATTCTGACTTATTTTATGGAGGTGCGATTTTCTAAAGGCTCCATCATATTGCATCCCCTCTAGTACGTCCACACAGAAGGAAAATTAATTCAGATCTATCGACTTTATTGCTAAACGCTTCTGTCGCGTACTCTCCAACTTATTGCTGCAGCTATCTCAAGCGACAGTCGTCTACAAAAGTGTTCGTCGCATGCTTTTACCGTGACCTACAACTGTGACAACATGATCATTTGACTTGTACTCCAGTTAAACTTTTATTGGTTATGAAGGTAATATATCTAAGCACCCTTGTACACAATCTACTACCTCCAGTGACGGCGTGCTTTATCGATATGACCGTTGAATTAAACATGCTAATCGATATTCAACCCAGCTCGGCACATTTGATTTGTAATTCCCACTCTGTATTCGTCTGAATCTAATGAATGTGGCCGAAAAGAATTCTTCACTCATTACTTACCTTACACTTATTTCCACGTTTTTCAAACATACTCTCTATTTCTACACTTTTGCGCTCTTTTCCGAAACCATTATACTTTTCACTCGGATTCAGGTGACATAAACTTCATAAAGTGACCTCAAAGGACCGTATTGTTATCGTGTCCGCTGTTGTTTACATTGTTCGAATCGTGCATTGGTTTCAAAGCTGCTCATTCGCGCACTAAAATAAGTACGCTGGTTAATTCACTTCTTCTGGTGGGTTTTCAAGGGGTCGGGATTTTGAGACGTCGGCGGTGCATCAAGACAACATGCACGCAGTGGCCCCAGAACACCATGGAAAAGGTATGAGTTGTATTGTCAGTCTCCAAGCAAAGCTTGAACTCAACCGACGCTCTAACTGCTCGGTGTTGGTCCAGGAAGTGGGCTTACAACTTGTGCCGTGTGTTCTCCATATAAAGTTTGTCAGTGGCGGTCACTGACTCGTAGGATGGCTCTTGATTATCTTCGGAATGTGTCCACAAATATTCCCTGGTAACAGATAATGGGGTCGTATGTTTAGGATGGTTCCCATACTGGGTCGGAGCTCATAGGTTATCAAGTCCCTGAGCTGTAATGACTGTGTTTACGTTACATTCCAAGCGTAGAAGTGCTTTACACGGTCCAGCGAGATGCTATTGAACTATATATACAAGAAGTGTGTCCAACGGTGGTAGATAAGAAGAACGGTAAATTGCTTAAAAGCTTATAACCGACACCGCCAGAACCCAAGTTCCCGCCGTATCCGGAAAGATATATGCACAGTTCATCCAGTTTGCGACTGTATCAGGAGCAACTTGGGACAGTGGCGTTTAAACCGAGATTTTACTCCTATCTACATGCTTGTTGCCAAGTTTATCTAGAGACCCAGTTTGTAACTCTGATGCAACAACAACTGAGCGACCTGACGCCCACTTCTTCACTTTTCAGGGATAAGTTCAGAAGCCCCTGGTTCATCAAGAGCAAACATTTCTGAGTTGCGAAACCAAATCCTCAAATCTGCAGACTAGAAACGCCAAAAAACCCTTGGGAAATTGAGATTGAATCTAGTGTGTAAATTTCTAAACCCTAGCAAATGATCGGGATGATTACTGATGAATAACCCGAACTACGTCTCCAAGCTGCATTACATTTTGCACAACACGAAAAAATTCTCACACGAAATGATGGCGAAAGATGAAACCATGCAGGACAAACGTCAATTCACACAAGTATTGGAGGAACTAAAACGGATAAACCTAATAGGTGGCGAACTAATGGAACGGCTAAATCCTCCGTCTCGACTTTATGGACTGCCTAATACACATAAACCACAGGTTCCTCTGCATCCGGTAGTTGACATGTCAGCGTCGGCTTTCCATCATATCGCGAAGTGGACTGTAGATTTGCTCGGATCAGCGTGCAACGTGTTGCGCGCTTACTCTGTGAAAGAGGTATTCTGATTTGTAAAATAAATACAGTACTATAAACTGGAAATCTATACTCTTTCGACCTTTAGGCACTCCTGCGAACGTTCCGTTGAATGAGACCCTCAACTATGCGATTACTTAAGCTACTTGAGAATAAATGTAGGTATTCCGGCGCAGAAACTGAAGGCAGTAGTCTCACGATTCGCCTTCCACAGATATTTTTGTTCGGCAGTATCTACAGCAGAGATCAACGGCGTCGCGATGGGGTCTCGTTTCGGATCGCTTCCTGTTGACACTGATCTATACGACTCATCCTCAATTTACTTGATTCCTACTGTCGATACGTGGATGCCACGTGTATTACCTTTGATTCAATCACTGATGTTCTCCTCCCGCTAAGCTAGTTAGACAGAGTGAACCCATCGTTGAAATTTACCAGTGAAACCGAAACTGCTAGTCAACTAGCGTTCTAGAACATACTGCTAAGCTGAAAAAATGATTCACTAGAAATATTGTATTTGGGGGTCATGTGTGTCTGTCAATATGCGCAATTTCTCAGCTTTGTACCTTAGAAGTAAAAAGGGGACCTGGTTGCGCTACTAAAATTTACACCCCGGAGAGGCAGAAATTGGTGGCCTAACCCAGTTTATCAAAATGTACGCAGTGATCCCCGATCACTGTAAGGGGCTTACAACTGTTCCCAAGAAGAGTGTGTCTCTGTTAGTTCTTTGCAAAGGAGACGTTTGGTCATTCCTGTATTGGTGTAGCTCATCCCGTCACGAATCCATCATTTGTTTATTTGTTTACTGAACGGAAAACTTTCCACTGCAGTAGCTGGGAGTTCCCCAGTTGCCTAAACACACATCGTTGCCTAAACCGCTTAGTTTACTGTTCAAGCTTTCAAGGAGAGACTCTAGATCCACTCCCAACCCTACATTCTACATCATTTTAGTTGTACCTGTGGTGTTAGGTACGTCAGATATAAGACCAGGTATGTTTAAACAGATAGCGTAGCAACGTCTAACGACATTAGAAAAAGCTACCGTCAGTTGCCTAAAGAGTTCCATACTGGAACACCTGATCCAGAGTGGACACTAAACCAAGCGGTACCCCCCAGTGGGCTTAGAAAATGAATCTTATAGACGGTCTAATCAATTGCGATCACGCCAACACAACATTAACTATGCGAACAGAGGGCACTTGGACGAGCCCCCCACCTACCACGGGCTTAATGTGATTCCAGACACCAACTCACACGATGACATTGAGTAAATGACACGTGAGTCCGCCAGTGCGAGCTCTGTTCCGAGTGTTTGTCTGTGTTTTTGTATATGCATGATTGTGCTTACTGTGATAAGTTCTACCTCAAAAGGTAAACCAACTTACCTACCAAGACGGTTGGATTAATGCCCGTCGTGATTACATCACTCTCTGTCTTGCTTCACCAGCTTGTTGTGCCCCAACATGCTATAATTGTTAAGGACCGATGACACCCGTTGAGAAGAGTGTTATTCACAACAAACAGGACACGCAGGATTCGCCAAACGGACTTGGACTATCAGCACCCAAGATGTGCTAGATGATCCTTCATTGTGGCAGCGAGCACCCTTCATATGCCTTAGATCTGTACAAGAACAGTCTTATTCATGTGCGAGCTCCTCCCTGGAAATTAGGCCGCAAGCTCTTGTTCAAAGCGTTGTAGAACACTGCTTCTGCTTTTTTCCCCGACACACGTACACCCATGGCTTTCAAGCGTTCTTCTTGTGCTAGGACCTCAGTTTGGTCCATCGTTGACCTGTTCTCACCCAGTTTGCTCTTAACTCCTATACTACTGGCTTGTGGAGCAGTAGTACTTACCTATGGCTCGTCGCAGAATGATGAGTGATAAGGCTGGAAAAAGCAAGTCACTGAGGCACAAGCAAAGCTGGAATTCGGCCTCGAAGCACAGTCAAGCAGTATAAGCATAACAACAGAAGCTGCTTCCTACACGAAGTCCCCAAGACTTTCCGTTTATCTTAGCCATGAATGTGTCCAATATGTCCTGTGGTTTGGTCGCTCCAATCGCAATCGATTACCTTGTCATTAGAAGCCTGAACTCCGACTAGTAAATGATACCAGGTCCATATTATTTCTGAAGTGTGCACATATCGAGCCTGCTATAGACAATGGAAAGAATACGAATATGAGATGTGGCAAACTGTGGTAGTTGGTCCCTGCTCTAAGCTGAACAATGAACAATGATTTATAACGGGTAAAAAAGCAGGTGCTTGACTTGTCCCGTAGGGTGTTTAGAGTGAGAAAAAGATAAATCAAGGGATAATGGAATCGTCAGTTCGGGCGATTACAGATTTAACCGCGCTGCTGTATAAAGGGTTTGAAATTATAATGTACGCACACAAAGCAACAGGGGAGTGGTTATTGATCACGTAATATGCGTGAAAATAAGTAGCAAGGGCAACGCTTACTCGTGTGCAACTATCTTGGGTCGACAGGATACAGAAATCCAGTTTCTATAGTAGTAGCGTTTATCAAATTTCGTGCAAGGCGTTTGGAGTGACTCATTCTCGAGTAGGGTTATGGCACTATCCACTGTCTGTTGTGCATTAGTGCCAGCATCTGGTGGTCATGAGCTATAGCACGTAGTGTAAATGTGACAGAATATCGTCAATGCGCTTTTTGAAAAGGGATAGGGTGGGTTCATTAATTACATGTTCCGGGAGGGCGTTCCAAGGCTGTGACACTCGAAGGGAGAAATAGTTTCGCCGACATTCCAGGCGGCTGTACTGCTTGACCAGCTTAAACTGGTGACCTCTTAGCGAGGTGTTTTGACCGAGTATCAGAAGGGAATGGCATGGGTGGTTGGGGTCTTACAGGATTAGGTACACCATTATGAGATTGCCCTTTAGACCCCGATAACGTCCACTGTATACTTTGTGAGTCTTCAGCCTGAGTTGGTAGGGGTGGCTGGTCAAATCTCTGACGCTCTTCGTTTGCCCTACGTTGTGCAGTATCGAGCGCGGTGAGATGGTGCTTGAGCCAGGGTTGCCACGCTTGGATAGCGTATTCCGCGTGTGGTCTCACGTACGCACTAAGCATTTTTGGAAAGATCGAAGGGTCAAACTTCCCGAAGGCTCTGCGAAGAAGGCCGAGGTACTGGTTTGCTTTCTTAGACGCCTTTTCAGTCCATCTCAAACAACCTAGGTCATCTAGAACTAGCATGCCGAGATCGCACTCGTGAGAAGCTCGCTGTAGAATTTGTGGTCCTAGGCGGTACTTGTGCATACTCTTGTGCCGTATGCTGAAAACTTTGCACTTAGTGACGTTGAAATGCAGCATGTTCTCAATGGACCATGTGTACGCTTTGTCCAGGTCCTCCTGTAACACTGTGTGATCCTCCACTGCAGCTATATACGCCATACCTTTAGATAAACAGCAAATAACAAACAGTTAGAAGATAGCACACTCGCTATATCATTTATGAAGACCAGGAACAGGCGGGGTCCGAGTACTGCGCCTTGAGGTACGCCGCAATGAACTTCGATGAATTCCGACAGGTTGCTTCTAACCCTCACATTCAGGTGACGTTGCAGGAGAAAGTATCCTATCCAGCCCAGAACAGGATCGTCGATTCGATATTTCTGGAGTTTGTGGATGGTCTATACGGTCGGATGCCTTTGTGAAATCCAAGTAGGCCGCGTCGACTTCTACGCCAGCGTCCACAGATTCCGTCCAGTTTGCACGAGCAATCAAGAGCTTAGTTGTACAGGAGCAATTTTGGCGAAATCCATGCTGCTCCGGAACGAGAATTTTGTTGTTCTCCAGGTACCCCATCAAAACCTGAGCGGCAATGGACTCCATAACCTTGGACATCACAGGAAGTAGTGTTATCTGGCGATAATTTGCTGGTTCAGCATGGCTGCTAATTTTGTGCATTGGCGTGTTGATTCTGTGCTTCCACATCGTGGGGACGTGCATCTCGTTTAGGCATCGTTGAAAGAAAATTGCTAGTGGCGCCTCCAAACTCATGGCAGCAACTTTCAACGCCTTCGGGCGAATGCCGTCCACACCCGGGGAGCTGAACTCGCGCAGAGACATCAGCCTCTTCAGTACAGCTGCGGAGGTAAGCGATATGTGATTAAGCCCTGATGGCGGCGTTATCTGCTTAGGCAGGATGTATGCTCGTTGCACGCTTTGGAAGGTACGGCCAAATTGTTGTCCAAGAACCTTGGTCGCCTGTTGTGCAGTTCGGCCTAATCCGCATACTATGTGCAGAGCAGGAATACCGCGCTTAACACGACGCAAGTTGTTTACTTGTCTGTATAGCAGTTTGGGATTGGAGCAAAACTTTTCCACTAGACATTGTTGGTTCTAAAGTTTATCCTCCCGGACGAGTTTGACACAGTGGTTCCTTTGTATTGTGTAGACATCTCAGGTATCGTCGTTCGGGGAGGTTATGTGGGTGTGCCATGCCAAGTCCCTTAATGCCATGCATTTACGTGTCCTGCTTCTTACGAAGGACTTCATCCTTTTAGGCCGGTAGAGTTTGGTTTCAGATGTCTTTTCCACGAGCTTGGTAAATATGTTAACGAATTCTCCTCAGGCAAGCTCAGGGGTCAAGTCGGCAAAGAACGACCAGTTTGTTGCATCAGTGAGGTCGGACAGGTCGTCATAGTTGGTTACGACATGACATTCCTCGGCATGCTGTTTAGGATAATCCGCAGTGGAACCGAGTTCCTCGAAATCAAAAAGGGAACTTCATAAGTAGGCGCATTATAATGGTTAAACAGGATGTACCTGTCCATGTGATTCGTCCCTTCTTTGACTCATAACGCTACAAATTAGTACTTTTTACAACTTGTAGATGCAATAACCACGCCTACTCTAGGGTATCCAACCCAGTGAGTGCAATTTGCATACTGGTACGGGGCAACCTTCAAGTTAGCTTGCTGGCATATCCGGATTGCAACCGGCGATCACAGTTAGGATGGCAGCCCAACTCAGATCGTCTCTAAGGTTTCAATGTCCCTAGCAGTCAACTTGACCCTCTATGCTTATGCTCAGACTGTTGACCTTGTGGATATCAGTTAGATAGCGTGACGGTTTGCCAAACCTATGGACACTATATTTTATGCACTCTGTTAGTACAGTGCACACTTACGCGAACGTTGAAACATCTTCGTTAGATGAGCATTTAACTGAAGAAACGGTTATTCGGGAGGTTTAACACCTTGCTTTCATGAACGGCGCGCACTTCACCAGCTGTAAATCCGCCAGTGTAACCACTGTCTGGTTTGCACACGTTATCATTCTTATTATACACGTTAGCTTCAGGTGGAAAACACCTCAGCTATTGTGCCGTAATACAAAAGAAAAGAATAAGAAAATAACAACGGAGGCACGCTGGCTGAGTCCCCAGTAACGGATGGGCATCGTTCCGGCTATCGTTCCGCCAAAAGACAGTTATCTTATGCCTAACGAATGAGATCGTGATTGGAATGGAGGCTAAGCAAGAAGTGGATGGACAAAGGAACTCACAACACGAACGCCATTGGGGCCGGCTCCTAGACATATTAGCAAATATGTCCAAGCAAACGTCTTCATGGTCTTTAGGACCCCAGCTAGGCAGTAGCGACGCACCGATCGACGCCAACTTCGAAGTGAGGGTTTTCATTTCTCTAGACCAAGTCATCGTCTGGCCTCCCCTCCTCCTCTTCCAACCGCACCCCCGGCGAGCAAACAACCCACGTCGCGGGAGTCGGTGTGCTGGTATGCGCAACACGTGGCCCAGCCATCGGAGCCTGGTGCGTGATATAATGGTGCTGAGCGGTTCACTCGCTCTTCCTGCACCAAATACGCGACGCCGAACACGCTCATTGCTCACGCGGTGCTCCCACCAGACATGAGCTAAGCTGCGAAGGCAGCGATGATCGAAAGTGACGAGCCTCTTTATGTCTGTCGACCTGATGGGCCAGGTTTCACAACCATATAGGAGGGTTGAACAGACGGCTGCATTATAAACTCTGCCCTTCAGAGCGAGAGTGATGTCGCGTCTGCGCCACAGGTGGCGGAGATTGGCAAAAGCACCTCGAGCTTTTGCTATACTGTTCGTAACCTCATCTTCAATCCCACGCGTGCTAATATAGCAGCCCAGGTACTTGAATTCCTGAACGACTTCTAGCTGATCAACACCAAGCGTCAGCACAGGGGTAGGTCCCTGCCAACCATGGAGAAGTACTTTGTATTTCGATGGAGCAAAATATAACCCAAAACGATAGAGAGCCAGTACTAATCGGTCCAGTACAGCCTGCCACGTTTGCGCACAGTCACATTTGAAGGCAATGTCGTACGCATACTCCAGATCAAGAAGTCGCTCACCAGGAGGTTTCTCCACACCTAGGACATATGCAGAGAATGCTCTCTCCATGACTCCATCAATAGCAAAGTTAAAGAGGAAAAGTGACAGCGGAAAACCTTGCTTCACACCGCTGGAGTTATTGTAGGACAGCGACAGTTTGCGATAAAAGATCACTCTACCCGAACCATGCACGTACAGCGCTTTGATAATGTTTACATATTTACCGGACACATCTTTTCTCAGCAGACATTCCCCAAGGGCAAATTGATTCACCGAATCAAAGGCACTTTTGATGTCGAGAAACACGACAACGGCGGGTCGCCAATAAACATGCCGGTGCTCCATCAATTGGCGCAAGCTAAAGATTTGGTCGACGCAACCTCGATTTCGACGAAACCCGGCTTGCTCTTCCAGGATCTGGCTTTCATGAGCACCAGTCAGTCTGTGGAGAACGACAGAGGTAAGCAACTTAAAGTCAATTCAAATCAGTCTGCTCACTCTATGGTTGCCGGATTCCGAAAGGAAGCCGTCCTTGAAAATTGGGACTATGATGAAGCGGCTCCAATCTGTCAGGACAGTTTCCTACTCCCAAAGTTCCATTAGCAACTCGTGTAAATCATCCACAATAGCATGGCCCTCGAATTTGCAGAGAGCTGCGAGAATTCTATCTGCACCAGCGGCCTTATACAATTTCAACAGTCTGATCTCACGTTCGACTTCTGCGCGTGAGGGCGGATCCAAGGAGATGGCCTATGGAGAAGGACACCCAATGCCCGAAGGAGAAACCAATAACTCATATTGGTTGAACTGCCTTGTAAACTGTTCGGTCCAACACTCCAAACGTTTTGACAAGTCACGGGTAAGCTGTTCACACTCGTCGCGTATTGTCTCGCTAACATCAGGTCTCCTACTGCCTATTTCCTGTATCAGCGGAACAACTTACCTTGATTACCAACGGCGGCGGCTGTTGCCATTTCCGATGCACGGTGAGACCACCAGGCTTCGCGCAGTTTTGCCCTGAGATTTTTGCGGGTCTCAATGTATTCGCTTCCAGCCGGAATACGTCGGCGAGCATCCATAAGTTCCAGAGATTTTGTAGGGACCCAATGTTTAGGTTGGCAATTTGATTTGTCACATGATGACATGCCTGCTGATAGTAACGTTTGACGAATATGCGACCGGTGATCTTCGACGGTGCTCAGTGGACGGTTACTCAGCCCAGATGCCAGTGTAGTTTGATACACATTCAGAACACCTAGCTTCGTCCGCTTGCTGGTGTCAACGCGCTTAGGGCGACGTTGTGCACGTCCGCCGAAACGCATCCGCAGATCAGCGCAAACAAGAGCGTGATCGGACTCCACGCTGGTGCTCCAAATCGAGCGACAGTTTTGGACACAGCCTCTCCAGTGGTAACTAATCGCGATGTGATCGCTTTGCGCCCATGACTGGCCCGTGTCTAGTGGGCGCCAAGTCACTCTTTTGCGGGTGCCATGTCGAAAGTTAATGCTGTCGCGAAAGAGACGAGCACCTTCACATAAGTGTAGCAACCGCTCAGCGTTATCATTACGGGAGCCTAAACCATGTTGACAGCCCAGATGAAACTCATCAGAGGACAATTTTCCCACTTGCGCTTTTAAATCCTTAGCGAGCACCACAGTATCCGTGCTTCATCTGTAGCGAAGAAGATCATCAAGTTGGTGATAGAAATCATCTTTCACCGAATCAGGACTGCAGTTTGTGGGGGCGTAAGCCACAATGACAAACAGGCACCGTTAGTCCGCGCGCAACCTCGAAGGCTGGAAGGAGTCAGTCAACCCGACGGCGCACGTCCGGCTGTTGACAGGGATCTAGTCGATCAGGGCAGCTTCAGCCCGGGGACTCAAAACAATGTCGACGCTAGCTTGACCTGCATTTGAAGCTGCGTCATCGCCATACAGGCGCAATGAGAATGTGCCGCGGGTGTCGCATGTGAGGGAAGGCATAGTAAGCACGAAATCTTGCACGCGGGTTTCCGATAAATAACAGATATCCATCGAGAGTGTCTCGAGTATTCGGGCAAGTGCTGTCTGTTGACAAATCTGTAGCGAAGTGCACACGTTGAAGCATACCAGTCTGCTCCATGTGAAGGGTGTGCTCGAGAGTGTTGGTAGGAGCATCCAACAGTTAGAACCTCTAGTGAATCGACAACGGTGGGTATTCCATTTGACCCCTTGTGGACTGGGACCCGCAACTCGACCGTTGTCAGTCTGTGTTTGTGAGCATTGAGCTACGTTGAACGGTAACGATCATCGTCACTAGGTTACTAGATGTGACAACCCCGCTTACTATCCACTGACTTGCACGTTACTACCGTGCAGTGGATAAGGCAGCCTCTCACCAAGCGACGAACTTACCAAAATTAAACTGCCATTAGCTTATGGCCTTATAAGCATTTTGTTCTGCGTACTGATTACAAGGAAGTAGTAGGGGGATTTGACTGGCATAACGAAGTTCATCACGTCAGAACTCAATCAGACAGTCATCACACGCCCGGTAAGGCACAGTACGGTAGTTTCATCCCTTCGGTCGGTCACTACCGTCCACTTAGCTCGGTATTCTTAGCCCCAGACCAGTGACAGTAGCTCTGCAAATTCCAGTCCACAGAGGCCAGATGGAATGCGCACAGCTGACGATTTCAGAGAGAATGTACCGGGCATGTGATGGCTTTATGACTGAGTCTAGATCTGATGAACTTCTAGTTATACCGTTCAACTCCCCCTAATACTCCCTTGTGGTTAGAACACCATTGGGTTTTCTAAGTTAGTTGAGACCGAAGGAGTGTGGTCGATTTGGTCGATCATTCTTAATGGCAATGTGCTCCAATGCCTCCCCTTTGAATCAGGCGTGACGTCCTAAATGTACAAATTGCTCATTATCGGGATCAAGCAAATGTAACTCCTATACTATAAACGTGATAAGAGCTGATGAGCGTTTGCTCGTTTTCAGAGAGATACAGTACCAGTAGACCAGCTTAAAATTTGCCTGATGATGGATAAAAGGTTTTCACAAAGCCAGGATCATCAATTAGGACGAAGTAATTGAAAAACAAGAATCGTCCCACTCTTCCGCCAGGAGCTCTTGGAACTAAGATACGCGCACTAACGTTCCTGCAGAAACTCACGCGTAACAATCCGGTCTTGGCGATAATACATTATTGTGAACTATTCATCTAAATAAACCTACTTCTGATGTTCCAAGATCCTAGAACTGCCGTGTATCACTTGTCTCGTTGTTGTTTGGACCATGCAAGTAGGAATTGCGAGCTTGGATTAGATTCGAACAGGAGTCCAGGAAGTATCACAGTTGCCTTCACTTCCTAGCGAATAGTCCTTCTCAAAATAATAATAATAACAATAATAATAATAATAATAATACTAAAAGGTACATTTCTCGTCGTACCGAGAAACCGAGCCCACAAAGGGAACTCACTGTTTCCAAGTACCGAATGTGTGTCTGGATTCGGGTTTAAACCACTCTCACTCCATCTACTGGGACTGTACTTCTCGGAATACGAACTTTTCTTGCTCTTGTTTACATCACAATTTGGCACATTAGTTTATGTAATAAACTGCACTGTTTTAAAACATGTTTACGCGGGGCTATCGTCCAATTGATTGCAACTTTTACACCAGGCATTGTGTTTTATGGTACCTAGACTTCCGGTGTTCTTTTGGCCCACACACGTCGAACAACTGACCAGCAAGCCAATTGACTTGTCACGGTCACTGTTGAGAGTGGTCCAAATATCCCGCAATTTTACTCTGCAGCGGTAGCAGTCTTACATTGTGTATGCTAGTCAGCAACCTGACTTCCGGCTTCACCTCGCATCATCCGAAAACCTCCATTGTTACTGGTGTACTCAATTGCCTTCAACTTACCTGGTAAACTCAGCTCCGGGGTAACTGAGTACAGGCAAACGAGTGTTTGCCTCTCAAGTATCACTTGGTTACGAAATGTGTTCGCGCGTCCAACACGCCTCCGGACCACCTCGTGGTGGTGGTGGTGGTGCGTGTCGAAAACATTTTGCTCAACACAGTGTACTTCCTTACAACGGAACTAGTTGGGTACCTGTTACTGGCTCCGCTCGTCTTGGTCCGCAATTTCGCACCCTTGTCTGGCTTATTAATATGGGAAAATTGCATTTCATCTGACATGTCAATCTTGTAGCAACACCTACTTCTTATTAGCTTGTGGGCATTCGCTACATTTCCCGGTGTTGTTTTTACTGTTAAAACTGTTGGCTGGTGATGTTTGTAAAACGATTAGTCTTCACGCTTCATCAACCTACTAAAGCAATGAGCGCTACACATGCATTCAAGCGTACACACAAGCACACACGACGTACATGCTGATGATTACCACGGCTCAAGTCTAAACCTTACGATGGCGCCGCACATCGTGTACGGTATGGTACCCGTACACGAGAGCGGTAGCTCTGCGAACACGACTCTCCAGTGGCCGAATTCCGATTGACACCTGTCAGTTTGATCGAATGGAACAACCACCCACCCACCCCCCCCCACACACACACACACACTGGCTCACATATGTATATGCTCAAGAGTAAGGAAATAAATTATTCCCTTGACTGTTGAGTACAACGGCAGCAAGCTAGTCATAAGGCAGCATGGAGTGCGGTAGACTTAGTATGTGTCTGTGCGAAGATGCGAGTTAGTTTTAATGGGTAACTGAGGTAAACTGTTGGGTAAATTCGCAAGGTGTGCGATTCAGAATGTGAAGCAAACCGCTTGAACAACTTGATCAGCCTTCAAAGAGAGTGGAATGGGAATCGGGTTTAACGAAGTTCATTAAAAATAAGTTCAATTAGGCATCTACCATTCACTCTATGGATAAATGGATATTGTATCATTCCATCCAGATTTCCTCAAATGTGTTTTCCCCTGATCATTTACAGTAGGCATTATCAATCTTTTTTCAGTCATGGTCCCCTTCTGAAAGTTTCCGTTTCTCATCACCCCTCACCCATGATCACTACAATTTCAGCAATCCGCAACACCAAACAGACGTAAATCTGTGGTTTCCTGTGCTCATATTGGTATCTTTTCGATGATGGCACAATTATTAATGTTGGTATCACTGCTCTTTTCTATGTAAACTTTTTTTAATTTCACAGCCTCAAGATAACCTTCATTGTTAGGCCACATGTTCGTAGTCACACAAAAGTCCTCATTAGTATTTAACATGGTATTTAGTTATTGTTGGTTTTTAACTGTAAAGCATGACAGGAATTAGGAGGTGTACTAATTTCGTAACAATATGTTTGCCGAGGTATTAATGCGAACCTTGGGTCTGATCTTAAGCAAGCTTGCTTACCTCGGCCAGGGCCTTGGCAAGGAATCGATCTCTTATTGTGGTGCCCAATCAGTTTAGACTTTGGTCAGAGAAACCACTTTGCTTATTCCATCTTCAGCCATGTATGTGGATGGGAAAGCTGGGAGATATGTTTCAGCCATTTCCCACAATCAGGGATATCGGTTAAGGGAATCAGCCATTAAGCGAAAAATCCCTTTTATATTGCGCGAATTTAGATATTGCTAGTATGTCCGTTTGAAGCTCTATGAGACATTACTGGATATTAACTCTGACATCGCATGGCTGTATATCAAATGGATCTAAAATTCAAATCGGGATTTCCGTGTCAATCACGTCATGAACAATGAACACAGAATAATGATTTTATACGTGTTAAGAAGTATTGCTTTGCAAGCCCTGTTGGGTGGTCTGTTGGGTTAATTGAAACAGTTAGTAATTTTACTGTTAAAATAATAGATTTATCGTTTTTGATTCACTAGCTCTGTATCCCGAGCGTTTCCATAGCTTCAATAGGCGAAACAAACTAAATCCAAGGTATTTCCCCGGAGTAGGATGGAGAGGAGCTTTAAGTAACGAAATGTAAGTGGCTGTGTGCGTCATCCAACATGTCTTTGTTATTGTCAGCTTTGTTTGACACAAACGACCTAGTCTTCTTTACCGCCTCCGTGACTGTAGTGAGAATTAGGAACTGTGAAAATTCCTAACGTCCGATGTTTTGAGCATGCACTTCCAGTTTTATCCGAACAGTGATAACAACTTCTTTGCTTGAGATGAGATTACTCAACTTACCTGGAAGAGTTTTCTTGAATAAATTGCGTATTACAAAAACAGCAGCCAGTTAAAATACGTCTGGCTTAGCTGTACACACTTTTCTTTTATGATCAGTTCCAGAAAGAAATGTGGTGGTGGTGGTGGTATCCCAGAGTACAACAGAACGCCGAGAACCGTTGCCCTTAGACAGCCCTCTAACATCCGTATGCAACCGTAGAATCTAGAAATCTTCAGCTGTTCTCCTCACATAGCTGCTGGAAAAGAGAAACTTGAAGAGGGTGCGATTCGGTATTGTTGACTACTACAGAGAATCGTTTAAGCGCCCTCCCAAGTTCTTAGCCACTAGGTGCTCTCGATAAATCACTGATTGAGCTGGATGAACAGAAGGGAAAATATTTTCTATATGGACAATAAATCCTATATATCTTCCGACCATTACGGCAGCACCAACTGCCGCACATGCAACTAGGCTTTTTATTGGAATGGGGTTCTTAGTCAGATAGCTATTGACTACCTCAAATAAACACTGGCCGTTTTATGAGTTTTAACTCCCCTGGCTAACAGCATCTCTTCATTAGCTTCTCACTGAAGAATCGGACATACGTCATGAGAAGAGCAAAGTTACTAGATAAAGTGGCTTTATCTAGATGTAACGAAATTTTCCTGGATTGTAATAAAGTTTGGAAGATACTTTCTATGTCCTGAGCCATCACATCTGTTCACTTAGATACAGTCGGATTGCTGAACAGAATGGCTTGAACGCCTTCTTTTGGATTCATACTAATCAGGTCAGACAGCATTATTGATACTGAAGGTAAGCTAATAAGTTCTCCAACATTACGTGGACTGCACATTTTCACCATTAACTTGCTGATAATATAAGACAACGTAAGTCCATTCTCCATATTTTGCCCTGTCAGAAACCTTTCTCTCTATGGCTTACTGAAGATACACAAGTCCGGTGTACCCATTCGACCTTTCCTAGCTGATATAAGTTCCCCGACGCGTGAACTAGCTAGGTATTTGGCTAGCATATTGCAACCTTCGACAGGGTAAACTAATACAGTCGTAAGGAACTTATGACTTCGCGCGAAAGATGTCGGATCTTGAGATTGAGTCGGATGAAATGATCGTCAATTTCGACGTTAGGTCGCTCTTTACACCGTGCCAATATGCAACGTTTTGAAGATAGCGAAACACCGGCTAACTGGGGACAGTAACCTAGGACAGCGGACAAAATTTACGGTAGCTCAAATAACGGAAGGAATGACACTGTGTTTTAACATGTCTTAGTTCACTTACCAATCTAGCTTATAGGCTCAGGAAAATTGGCTTGCCATGGGATCGCCAATTTGTACATGGAAGACTTGGAAAGTAGGGCTCTGACTGACTCTTGTAGCTAACGGAAAATTTGTTGGTGATACATGTATAACACCTCTTTTATCATAAAACTGGATAAGAAAGACGAGTTTCTAAACCATTTGAACACTCCTGCGGAGAATATAAATTGCACCATTGAAGTGGAATCTTGCAATGGCCCATTACTGTACCTTGACTGCTTAGTTCACAGAAATGTGGGTAGTCTAAAAACAACGATATATCGTAAGCCGACGGACACAGATGGTGTACTCCACTATAGTTCAGGTCACCCAAAGCACGTGTATGCTGGAATCGTCTCATCTCTGTTTCACAACACCTAGACGCCGTGCACAGAGGAAGAAGATAAGAAAGCCGCCCGGAAAGAAGCAACGAACCAATTGTTTGGTTGTGGATACCAGAAGCGATTAGTGTAACGTCAGTTGCAGTGAATTTTAAGTCCTCACCCACGGCTTACTATGGAGTGGATTGGGACGGTAAGTATTCCTTATAAAGATGGAACTTCGGAGGCCATCCGAAGGCTTCTAAACATAGAAAACATGAGGATAATTTTCCAGAGAGACCAAACGTTCCGCTCTACACCGGTGCAATTGAAAGACCCACTTCCGCAGATAAGACGACTAATTGCGTTTGCACAATTTGTTGAAAAACTGCGCACACGTGCACATCGGGCAAACCGCGACAGAGCTTCACACCAAGATAGCAGAACACATGAGACGCATAACTCGGCCACCGATAAACGAGCTTGAATATCGGGCTCTACTAAGGAATTCGGCAGTAGCGATGCACGCGATAGATACAGATCATGTGACCAACTTGGATAAGGTCAAAATCGTTAGAAAGGGGATACGATCAAAGCCCCAAAGGCGAGTGAGCAGCTGCGTGAACAGAATGAACGGGGCAGAGCTTTCTAACATGTAGCGAGCAATCTTAACTGGATCAGTCTGAAGAGCGCCGGCGGACGGATCCAGGACAGAGAATGAACACCACATCATCCCCGCACTCATCGTTAACAGGGCTTACATGTGTGACTTTGTAACGCGGACCACTAGTAACCGTTCCATGCACTATTTGAAGTGATGCATTGACCTGTAACGCGATTGACCTTCTGCCTACATCCCGTTCGTCGCGATTATCATCCCAGTTCGCTATAAGTGCTATACCAATCCTCGATTGATTCACTCGGCCTGACGAAGCTTTTGTGTCAAAAGCGAAACGTTGCCCACAAACTATACCAACCGGTTGTTTTCAAACCTTACTGAAAGTTGCTTTTACTTCGAAACTATCACGCAGCTTTCTGAAAAAAACCACAGACTTTCCGCTTTCGTCCTTATGAACACTTTCCGAATAATTTTCCGTTTACATGGTCGCCTACTTTCATTTGAAATTGTTCTGGCAAATTAAACACATAGGTAGAGTGGAGTTTTGAGGCGATGCGATAAATCCAAATGACGGGTATTCCACGGACAACTGCCAAAATTTATTCATTGCCAAGGAGATCATTTCTGCAATATATCATTGTGGCGGACGATCGCCGACCCAGCAGATCACTATGCACATCAGGGAGACCTTGACAGTTTGTAGGTGTGCTCACTCTACAATCTGCTCCAGTACAATTCGGGGAAGTGTAAGGTGGTTCACCTTCGCCACCAGCCGAACATCCCATACAAGCTTGGTGATCATGTCCTGCAAGCAGTCACCCAAGAGCGAGACCTTGTGGTACTAGTTCAGGTTGATATGGGCTGCTCAGAACAATCTGAGAAGACGTCAAAGGTCCGGAACCAACAGGTTGGCATGCCGCGGAGGGCATCTGGTTGGTTTGATCCCTCTGTCTGTTCGCAGTTGAGTAACATCTACATGCGGCCGCGTGTGGAATACGCGATCCAGGTGTGGCAGCTCTGGCACAAACAAGAGCTTGCAGCGCTTGACACCTCACATTGACGAGTCACGAAGCAAGTCAAAGGGTTGTTCAATCTTCCTTATCAACTTAGACTGAGGACCCTAAAATTATACAGTGGCCGGTACCGGCGCCTACCAGATTCTAAGGAACCCCAACCACGTCTGTCGCCACCTATCTCAACTGAGCCACAACACGAATTTGAGGGGCCCCCAGTTCAAGTTAGCCACTCAATACAGTCGGCTAGAATGTCGACGGAACTTTTGCTCTCTTCATGTGTATCAGCCTTGAAACGCCCTCCTAAATTACGTTGTTTCCGCCCCCACTTTACCTGTGTTTAAAAAGCGCTTTGATGTTGCCCTAACTCACCTGCACAACTAGATATAGCTTGTGTGTCTCGACAGACGATATAATGCGACGAACGTTGCACAACCAGAATTGACCTACACAACTGTGGTTGGCTCTTTCTGCGTGCCTCTGTGTTAAAACTGTGGTGAGTCCACCAGAATGATTTTCATTTTATCCGTTTGTTTTCTATTCACCATGTTGTGGTTCTCTTTTTGGCCATCCTACGGGACTTGTTAAGCATCCGCTTTTTTGCCCGTAATATACCATTGTTCCATTGTTCCATATACATATATATACTGCTTCTGTTTTAATATTCTTACAGTTAAATCATGGGCATTAAATAACATCATTCGACAAGGCGAACTACGCATGTGGTATGCATGACTGGTGGCACTAAATTTATACTTGTTTGAACGTGAGATTACAATACTTTTGGTAAGCATACTTGCAACATCTGTTGGTGGCAACAATGTTAAAATTTAAGGGTGTAGAAACACGGTTAGAGTTAAGACAAAGGTGGTTTCTGAGGGTGACTTTGAAAATACCGTGAATAGCCAAACTGACTGAAGGAAACTTCTTGATCTAAAGCTATTGAAGGAAGGAAATGGAACTCAGCAAACGACCATAATCTCTGCCCACACATGCCTTGCATAAATGTTGTAGCAAACAGTGCCAATGGGTAAAAGAAAGGACAGAAGAGACAAACACGCAAGAAAATGCTAGATGGTTCAAGAAACCAGCATGGGAGAGTCAACAACGAAACCACTAACGTGCATTGGCTATTGCCAAACATGGCACCCAATGCGTGCTGACAAGGCATTTGATTATTATGAGTAGTTGAGGAACTATCCTCGTGTACATAGTACGTTATATGGACGTAGCAAACAAATCGCATATCCACATGAATTTGAAAACGTCAGCTGAACTGAGGCGTTATAACGCCTCCTAGCTGTCTCAACTTTCAGTCGGAACAAATGTAAGTTCCTCAGAGATTGTACTCCTACCCGAATTCGGAAAGTTGCAAGCTAGCGTGACCTAGCCGCCAGATATACAGGCGAGCTAAGACTGTCGACGAAAAGCGCATTACCTAGCCCTACCTCAATGAGACAAAAACGCTTAGTACTGACCGGCACCTGTTGTCACATAGTAGTAGTGTCCTGAGGAAAACTCAGTTAGTGTCAGTGGGGCTTTGTGCCGTAAGTGCCGCAGTGTTCTGACGAGAGTTCGCTAGGTTCACTACACCTTGCACGGTAGATGCATCAGTGTCCTGAGTAGAGCTCAGTTGGTTCACTGTGGATAGGCATCAAAATCCTGAGGACGAATCGCTTGCTAGTTGTGCAGTCTGATTCGCCGAATGGTGATTGTATGTGAGGTGAAGCCGGCGAAATCTGCAAGTTTCGCTGGCCTACGCTAGCTCCGCAACAGAAAGTCTGCCCGGTCTGGCTTTCATTCCTTCGTAAACAGCCAGTTGCGCGCATGTAATTCACTTCACTGATCGGTAGTTACCAGGTGCTATTAATGCGCGGAGAAAAACTACCAGAAAATTTTATAATTGATTTTTATTATTTGTGTAATCACTACCCACTTTTCACAGCCTGGCCCCCTATGGCTCCCCCATGCCCCCCGAAAAATATTTTTCATCCCATAGCCCTACTGGAATTTTCTATGACCCCAGGGGGAGCATATGGCCCCCGTTGAGAATGGCGGGTTTAGAGGTTGAGGAGCTCCACTCAGTAATGCACTTCACAGCCAAAAGTCAAAAACCCCAGACTCTTTGAACGACTGCAGGTATAACACAGCTTGTCCTCCACTGACGGTTGGTGATGGGTTTGGCTAACCTATTAACGTCCTGTTTCCAGTCCGCAATCTTTGTCTATTTCCTATACTGAAATGGATTCGTTATATCTGCACTCAGTCGAACAGTGACTTCACATGCGAAAGCAATAGACGGTCGTTTTGACTATTCGGCAGTCCTCCGCATTTCATCTGCTCGGGGAGGCGTTAGTACCCTTGACCTCTCATTTTCAAGCCAGTAGTGCATGAACAACTTGATTCCCTAGGTGGTCACATTCATCAACATGACAAGGAATTGCTTGGGATCAACGACACTATCGCATTCGTCTCTCCCTTTTCAATCCTAAATACTCACCCGATAGTTGTTATTTTTATTTATTCATATTAATTATTATCATTACTGATGAGATCTTAATAATGTGTACAGGTCACTGAATCCCCCACAACTCGGTACATAACTTGAGTTTGATAAACTAAACCTAACTGTAGGCATCTCTCATTCTAAAGATCTTCAAGCACAACAGTGAAACAAGTCGTAGAACACATCCTTAATATGAGCACTTGCGCGCAAATGACCGCGTCACGGCATTCCCAAGACGTGGGACTGATGACTACCGTCGTCGAGTACCTAGTAATGAGCAGACCACGAATTGATGGTTGTTAAACCTGAGAAGTATCAATTACATATTCGCTCCCAAAGGATAGATCATGTTTAAGGTAATCTGTTGGGATGATTTGTTGGGAACTCCGATCGGATTGCAGCTGATGCATGATGCGGTTGGAGCATGTTTGTTTACCAAATGCACTGGTGTTCACTATACTTTGTTTCTGTCTGCTAGGCCGTATGGAAGGGAGCAGTAGGGAAGATTGGAGTGATATAAGGAGAAATTTTTCACATCTAGGCGCAGTCGGACGGCCATCACCCTCCCAGAAACACACTGTATGACCGTTTCCTCCATTCTGGAATCGTCCGCAGTGCGCATTCTATCTGATCCCTGTGGGGCTAGAACCCGCCCTTTGACAGTCACCAATCTATAGTAACCAAGTTACGTCGGGCGCCAAACGTGGTCAGTGGTCTTAACCACAGAGGCGTAACACACGAGTTGTGGGGTCCAACCCAACCGAGGTCAGCTGAAGTGCGCACTGCGGACCATTCCCGAAAGAGTGAAACGGTCATGTAGTGCTTTTCCAAATGTGTGATGACCGTCTGCTTGAATCTAGATGGGATGAACTTCTACCTATGTCGTACGCTGGTTGACCACCTTCCTCGACGTGTTTTCTGTGCAACCGCTGCAACTAATTAGGTGAAATCGCTACATGCTTAGCTGATAAGTTGGCACAAACTCATGAAAAAACGAGCCGGAAGACTAGGGTAAGCTGACGTGTGCCGTCTTTGTGTCTACGGGATTGGGGATGGGCCACATCAGTGTTCGGAAGCCCAACAGGTTATGGTACAGTCGCTCAGTCAAGAAAACCTGCTTCGGTTTATTGCGTCCATCTCAATTAGTTTTCTTTGCTTCTTTCTCACTTCGTTTGCTTTCCATTCTGCTAGCCTTCTCTCTCGCATTGTTCGCCATTGTCAGTTAGTTGGTCTTGGTGACCTGAGTAGTAGCGAATGGGGATTCACTGCATCTAGTTGCATGGATGACGGTTGTTTAACTGAACCAAACCGGACTGAAACCATTTACTCAGTTCTTTCGGGTGGGCGGAGGTTTTGCACTAGTCAGTTGACTATACTTCATAATTCCTCCGCCCCCTGTGGTTGCACTTGAACAAACTCGTCGACTACTTTGATAGCTGAAATCCAAGCACCTAAAATTGACAAGGTTTTTACGCCAATCTTAACTAGGAAGTTCAGTGTTAGTTTTTGGAATAGCGAATGTGTCTTTGTATTGCAACACGAGACAACCAACCATTGCATCAGGTACCAATCATGAACCCTGGCGGAATGATGAAAAGATAATAAGGATGAAAGAAAAACCACAACCAATAACCTCCACACTTTGGTCTCCACACCCGACTATCTTTATCCCTACGTGAAGAGTGAAACCGAGTTACTGGTATGCTGTTTCCTGTGGTTTTATATTAGTTGGTTCGGTTTTGCAAGGAACTTCGGCTGCGATGGCTATTCTCCCGAAACTTTTGAAGGCCAATGTGACAAATTTACTAGCTACCAACCAGCAATATAGGTGCCTCATCTGCTTACAACATTGGCTGATAGTGACGTTTTAGCTAACAGCTTCACACAATACGTACTGATATATACGCGGATGTGCTACCACTAGTGATTCTTCGTCCCATGGTACTGGTAATTTTCTGCAATTGGAACCCATCAGAAGGATGAAAGGATCCTTCACTGTTTAGCCAAACCTTTGGTGGCTACACAGGTGGATCCAGTTGCAACTATCTTTCATCACCACGACATCTAATTTCGCCCAAGTTTTCATGTTCATATTGGTGATACTCCAAAACCAGCCTCCGCCTTATCAGTCGGTGCTTGTGTGTCTGACGAGGACCCAAATTTGTCTCTCACATTAACGACCGAGGTGGTGTGAACCTCTGTACACTTGTGTTTCCCATGAGAAATCTGATCGCGCTCAAACAACTTTTTGTCGAGAGGGTAGACGAATCGACGTGAGCGACGATGCCCGACAAGGGAACCTGCATACCTAGTCTCTCATTAATCCGGCACTTCGACTTGTCAATCAGTCAGCAGCTACAGTTTCATGCTCAACCACCGTGCTGAAAACGGTCTGATGGCGAAGTGAGGCGACAAGTTCAATACGGCTGGAAAGGATAAGTATGTCGTTAGGACCCGACAAACTTTTAACATTCCCGGTACTTTAAACGGATTGACATTTGTGCCAACTTTTGTTGCAATCAAGCAAAATTACGCTGGCTGTACATGCTAACTGGAAACTGGAGAACAGTTCAAAAATCGGCTAATAGTACCAACCAAAGAATCCATTCCGACAAATTTGACGCTATTGAATTCTGTGGAGAGGAGTATAAGGTTGCGTACTTTTTCGTTTGTCAGCTGATGTTTACTCTGAATTGTCCATCACCACTAAACTCCGTTTATATAAGGCGCTTACCTTAAGCACAGTTAGGGAGCGGGCGTGACCTGCCCCGATTAGTTTTTCATGGTGGCTGAAGGAACGAAATGGTACGTGGCCTTAGTCTCAGCCGCATTCACACAGGTAAAAGTTGTCTTGAGTTGGGATCCGGCTCACTGACCACTGTTACACATTCATCGTCTCTCCGTTCTTATGCGTTAATGAATTCGGGTCTAGATGTCCCTGTTTCATTACGATATCCGTGGGATGCCAAAGAGACTTGTGTAGTTAATATTCCACTCAAACTTTATGGCAGTACCAGCGATAGTAAAACGGGTGTAGAGTGTGCCTGTAGCCTGAAGTATAAATTGCGGCTCACGCATGTCACGAATATCTAAGCGATACCTCTTAACGTTCACACAGACGGAGAGTTACTTCCCAAGGATAGCAGTCAAAATTCTAGTGTGCGTTGAACACGCACTCTCTCAAGTCTTTACTCTGCGTACACTTTGCATTCTGAGCTTCGAGAAACAGTCGAAAACTCCATCGCCACATTCGGATCATACGGCACAATGAATGGTAAGTTTCTGGCGTTTTTGAGAGCACGGTTTTTCTGTTGCCTCCGAGGAAGGAAAGAATGTAAGGGAACGTACAACCTCAATGAAAACAGTTTAATGACCTCCGTGATGCAGAGACGTAACAAAGTGGGAAAATGATGCAATAATCAGTGGTGCCCCAAAAGCAAGCCAACTTAGAGGGTTGGGGTTAATCACATTTATCAGCCCCTAAAGTTGAAAACCCAACTAAATTCATACTACTGTCTGATCTGTTACAAAACTATGGTGAGAGGATTGTCCTGTTCTCCGAGCCGGGCATTTCTGTTGCAGACGCTTCGTTACCAAACTAGGCAACATCTTCAGTGCGGCTATTCAGTCCTGCTTCGCAGTCTCGCAAACCAATACCAGATTCGAGTGACTATTGATTATTGCCTGCTTCGAATGTCAGCCTTCGATCGGTTCACGTGAGTCGGTCGAGTGGGCACCTCTTCTCCTTGTCGATCTGGTGCCTAATGCTGGCTTAACCTGAACAGCTTCATAGACGCCCTCCAGCTCCAGGTGTTTGTTGATTGAGTTCCGACCAGAATGCCAGGCCTCGAGGAACTCACGCGTTCTGCGGTTTCTTGCTCTGCCAACTATTTCAACGTTCTCCAGATCGAACTGCTGATTCTCGGCATCCATGTGTACTGACATCAAGGATTTCTCATCGTGGCGACGGATGGCCAGACTATGTTCGTACCGTCTTGTGCCAAGTTTTCTTGTAGTCTGGCCTACAGTGACAAACACTATGTAGGCCAGACTGGAAGAAAACTTGGCACAAGACGGTACGAACATAGTCTGGCCATCCGTCGCCACGATGAGAAATCCTTGATGTCAGTACACATGGATGCCGAGAATCAGCAGTTCGATCTGGAGAACGTTGAAATAGTTGGCAGAGCAAGAAACCGCAGAACGCGTGAGTTCCTCGAGGCCTGGCATTCTGGTCGGAACTCAATCAACAAACACCTGGAGCTGGAGGGTGTCTATGAAGCTGTTCAGGTTAAGCCAGCATTAGGCACCAGATCGACAAGGAGAAGAGGTGCCCACTCGACCGACTCACGTGAACCGATCGAAGGCTGACATTCGAAGCAGGCAATAATCAATAGTCACTCGAATCTGGTATTGGTTTGCGAGACTGCGAAGCAGGACTGAATAGCCGCACCGAAGATGTTGCGTAGTTTGGTAACGAAACGTCTGCAACAGCTAGCTTTGTTGTCGACTTCGATTCTACCTTTTATGTTTCTTGTAACCAAATGAGCGTTAATCAGACCAAAGCCAATAAAATAATAGTAGTGGTGTTCGAGGCTGAAGAAGCTAATCCAACTGCCGTGATCATGTCGTGCATATCGTGAACACGATTGTTTTTTAGACCGTTACACAGACTTAATGCATCGTTGCCAGTTGCACCAGAGGGCCGTAATCTCAAATCCGCACCACTGCTTCACGGTGTCTACGCTAACTCTTTGGATCTCGGGCACCTGTTCTATCACGTGGTGTGGCCGCTTTGAAACGCATAAACAACCGAGTTGTGACGACTACAATAATGGCGTTGATTCACCTAAATCAGGAATTAAACCAACATATTGTGTTGCGCCCACAAAATGTGATGCCAACCGGAAGGGTCATTTTGAAACGCCCGTTGTGCGGAATGGATTGCCACGCGTAATCTCAATGTAGACCGTGATTCGCAAAGAACCGAACCTTGGACGGTTCGACCACTGGAAGCATAACTGATAATGCGGATGAATACTGAGTGTTGTTCGCCCAAAAATATCGCACTTCACGACATGTTACGACCCTTTTTGCTGTTATGAGGTAGAAATGATGAGCATTAAATCCGGGGTCACTGCGATGTTAGCCGAAACACCTACCTCGTTTAGCCATTGTGTCACGACAAGCAGTGCTTGTCACCTGGTGCGGTCAAATAAGTTCGCAAGCGGTCGTTAATTGCAGTTTTTTCCGACGGACAACACCCAATATTCATGTGATAGCGCCCCTTTCTATTAACATGTTAGAACTGCGCCTATGATGTTACTGCGAATCACTGGATGTTCGTGTCTTTGCATTACCAGCGCATGCTAACTACTCATTCTTCTACCGGTACTCCCAAAGGAGAACGAGGTCATTTTCCTTACTACACTTGTTGATTGTCTGAGCAGATGTTACATGGTATCAGTTTAACGATACAACTTCCGGTGACACAATTCATGCGCTGCTAAACTACAGAAGCTCGTGGTAGTTAAATTGAAAGGGTGGATAGTTGGTCCGGAGTGATCTCATTGACTTTTTATTTTCCAAAGTCCACAACTGCTTGGATCACCGCATAGGTCTCCACTGACTCAAAGGCTTGAAATCGGAAACTTTGTCCTTGGTTGAATAGGTAGCTTTCATCAGATGTTGACGGTCGGATTTTGATACGCAATATCTATTAAAACCTCTGTTATGCCGATCACCAGGACCTTAACCGAATTGAAGGAGTTTCGTTGTTGCTCCATCCAACGCTGACGCCCAACGACCGGTTTCCTCCTTCTGTGGACTCATGAGGTAGAGAGAGCATGAGCTGGGAGTAGAATTCTGCGTCTACTAGTTAGCGTCTGACGTCGAGTACCACTCTCAGCTCAGGCTATCTCTACCTGATGAGTCCAAACGAGGTACTCTCCTTTTTCCGCAGAGACAGCAGATGCGCGTTCATGACTCATTTCTTGATCCGTACTAGGTGGAATGGGGTGTTCCACAAGGCTGATCACTGAGACTGTGCTCGTTATTGGTGTTTATTAACAACCTTGCGCGTGTATTCGCCTACAGCATCACACTCTTGTTAATACAATCAAATGACAGCAAGTAATTGGCACCAAAACGATCACTCCTTACTCCAGCGAGAAGTAAAAAGCGTTTTAAAGGGTTACTGAAGTAGCTACTCCAGTTAAAAGTGGGTAACTACAAGATAAATAAGATATTTCGGTAATCAGCCGGTGTCTAAGCTTAGAGGCTACGCCTGGGGAAATTTTGTTGGTAGCGTGACCCTGGATTAGTGATTCAGGATGATCTCGGATGTTCAGGACGATTTACAGATATATCGCAAACCGAAAACCGACACCATAGCCTCCTGCGTATAGCGTTCGGACCAGTTAGCCTTTCGATCGTACTGCAAGTGCACAACGCAAACATGAGATCCCATGTGGAGTTAGCCGTTCAGGACTGACAATCATGCCCACACTCCGTACCTCCGAAAGAATGCTAATCAAGGACGCTATGAGGTTGCCCTACCTCCCATACCAACTGAGATTGAAAATTCCGGGGTGTGCTGTGAATGGCATTCATATCTACTGTGTGTCACCCTCTTGGTCCGGCAGGTCCAGCAAAACCCCATCCACCTTGACTGTCACATACGTAATAACTATCAATCAGTTCACCGGTGGAAAATAGGCGCTTGATATAACTGGTTTTTCTCATTTCTAAGTTCACATCGTCGGTAGTTGAAGAAAATCGGCGACGATGCACTAAACCAGGTAAACCGTGGTCATAGCCATTACTCATGAGGAACGGCATCTCTCGGGGACTCGCTTTGCTCGTTACTTTTCCCACAGGACTATAGTTGGGTTTTGATTTGTGTTCCTGAGAATACCATGTTGAGTTCACGGACAACCACTTCATTTTATTGGCAGTTATACTTCTGAGCTAAAAATCCTCACTGTGACCATCCTATGGAACCTGATAGCAGTTAGCATGTTTGCCTGTGATAACTCATTGTTCCACTTTGAGTATTTCGAGTTGGTAATTTGCAAAAACAAACTGTTTCGGGCAAAACTCGTAGACCTACCCACGCAAGATCACTCGGAACAGCCTACAACAATGAACGATCGGCAAACATAGGCATAGTGGCTACTTTCCATCGTTGAAATCTCGGGATCCTGTAACTCCTTGCCTTTATAGAACACTGAACTTAGGTGCCTTACCTCGATCATACACTCCACCCGTTACCATTCCCAGTTTGAGTGCTGCTGCTGCTGCTGCTGCAAACGGTCTTTCTAATTCTTTCTGGTTTTATCTACTAGTGGTATTTTGACCTCATCTGCACATACACAGTTTGATTTCTGCGCACTTGAACTGGACTACTCACAGCAGACAAGATCAGGAATACTACATACACCAGCCAACCAACCTTTGTTCCATTTATGCGACGCAGATAACCCAGTAAGAAGGGAACGTTGTCGGACACCGAGAATATGGAATATCCATACTAACTTGCTACATACTGTAGCATGCAATCAGTTAATGATGAGCAGGATACGAAACTGGTTGTTGCCATTTGTTATCAATTTGCCAAGTCTGCGAGTTCAAGGTATTATGCATGTCTTTCTTACTGTTCAATTCTGGGTGGCTGATGTTACAAAAGCACAGTCGAGACTAGGGCTGCCCTGGATTTAGAGCTAGGATATGTGAATTAACCGCTTTCAGCACCAACTTATTCGGTTGAACCGAGCTCTCTAAGTGTTAAGTGGAGCCACCAGCCTTATCCAATGGTTATCTCTCAAGTAGTATGGGCTTCAGTTGGATAGGCTAAACCACATTTCGAGAACTACAACGAGTCACTAGTTTACAAGATTGTCAGTTCAGGAAAGCAAATAATGCCATTCAGCTTTGGCATTGCGTCAAATCGCTGTACAATTAGCTACTTTTATCTTAGGTAGTAGTAAAAACATTTCCAACATATTACGCAGTGCACCTTCATCACCCGCAGTGCATCAGTGCACCTGCTTGGTTGCAGGGTTATTAGAAACTTGGGACATTCGTAATCAATGTCACCGAATAAGAATTGTGTTCACAGTGAATTAATTTGAGAACGCTTCAAAACTTGTTCTTGTGAATGGTGATGACAATTTTTTATTTACTGTTCTCCCGGGAGAACTTTGATCACTTATTGCTTTCGGGTTGTATCCTACGTAGTAGGGTACTTTGGTGTCTTCTTGAATGTAAATACTTATTCATTCGAGTTTCTGGAGTTCATCTGGACCTGACCAGGGAATTTTGTATTTGAAAATAATGCCTATTGCTGCATGGTCTATTAAAACAGCTACTAATCGTTGCATGGTCGGTTGATCGGCATGTTTAAGTACGGAATCTGATTCAGTCCACACAACAGTAATCCGTGGTTGCTTTTTCACCCCTAGTATACCACTGTTTTACCAACGTCGACGGGTTTGCTTAACACAAGGGATGTGGTGGAATTTTGTCAAAGAATGAACCAACTGCCCTTGTCTCCATAGCATTAGCCGATATATCAGCATCAAAAGGCTTGGTACGGACTTTAATGGTCCAATAAGAGCAGTTCTTTGGGTCCTAGGCCCATGGCACACACTCTGCCATTCATGTTGGCGCTAAGAGGCTGCGTGCATTACACTGAGAAACAATGGAACCCAGAGTCACTGATACCCCATGGTTGGCGGCATCCGGTTCCGGATTTGCCTGTCACTGCGGCCAGCCGCAGGACGCCTGCGCCTACAGAGGGACCATGGATGGCTTGCGCTGCACCATCCACAGCTCCATCCACACACCCAATATCCAGTGTACATTCGAAGGAATGAGACGGGGAGGCATGTGGATAGGAGCCACGTTACATCAACGGAGCCGGCTCACACTCCTTCACAGGCAAACACATGCACGCTGTATTTGGGAATCAAGTGCACACAAGGCGTTGGCTGGACTGTAGTCCGCTCCACACTGTGTGCATGGAACCACTCTTCGAGCCTAGCACGACCACAAGGACCGTGCACCCCGTCCCTCCACCAATGAGCAACTGTCTCCTGGAGCCAGTAGGGACGAGCTAGTGGGTAGTAGACAGGTAGGCACCTTGTCAACATGCACATCAAGCGCAGCCACACTTGGGATGTCAAACAACAGCCAATCATTCGCAATGCCGCTACCGAATAAAGTAAACGCATATGATGACATAAATACTCGCTAAATGAGCATATAGAAGAAATTGCTTATAAGTGAATCCATGATAAGTACAAAATGTACGAAAGTTATTTAAAATATACCACGCGATAAAATTACGCAACTTTACCACAAGTTGCGTGAGAGACGTGTGCAAGGAAGGAGAAGATTATCAAGTACGCAGAACAAACCAAATAACATATAACGAATTTTATCCACATTAAAAAGACTTAGTTCAAGTGCCAGTTGGTTTAGCCCAACTGAGGTGAAGAAGCATCATCAATGCAACATCAGCCTCAGCATACATGCCGGAGAACCTGCACATATTGCACCAGAGACAGATACTTGACTCACTGGGTGCACGTGAATTAACCTCTTAGTTGTGCTGTCTCACGAGGTGACCAAGGACTGGCACACATTCAGGAGTCTGGAGTTGAAAGTAGACCACCAGAATATCTTTGTGGATTGGCTGCTTTCAACTGTTGCTCACTTTTCCCAGCGATAATATCAGGAGTCTGTACTTTTACCCGTTAACACCCTATTCTCGCTGCATCTCTCGCTGTCGCCTCCACGCGTCAAGGACGAATAATTTCATAAGAAGCGGGCTTAGGTACCCGGTCAGCAAATTGATTCACCTCGCGCTGTTCTAGTTTGGATTCGTACCTGACACAGTGAACCATAAAGGGACCACTGAGATGACTGCTGCCGCGACTATCCATCTACCCATGTGGTATGTTTGATTCCCCTAGGTCTTCCTGTGGGTAATCAAGTCAATACAAAAATGTGCTGTGTGCACCCATGTAGGGTGACTATTCAGTTCTAGCACCCAAGCCAAGGACACGGATAGATAATGCGAAGGAATAGTACATGAGGATAGATATAAAACAGCAATCGTTAAAAATTTCGACAGAACAACTAGCACTGGAGTAATATACTAATCAGTTCTTGAATAACTGAATTTTTATCGTCAAAAACTTGACAGGCGGGGAGCTACCGATGTAACATGGACCACTGTGTTAGCGTGTATAATTTTGCAGCTCTGTCTGATCGATGAGGTTGCTACGCACGTGGACAACGCCCTGTGAAAGGGGTGGCTAACATCAGTGAGTATTTCAGATGTGAGCTTGTTACGGAAATCGATATGGCTGGTTACAATGATGTTAACAAGTTCCATCCTTGAAATGCCACTACACAGGGGTAGATGCATCACTGATCTGGCAATTACCTTGAGGTTATTATTCCGGAGACCAGAAATGATCACTGGAAATAGATCCAGTAAGGTAACACATTTGTAATGATAAAACGTCAGAAATCGGGGTACAGAAGAAGACCAGAGACGTGTGGCGTAGAATGAAAGTTTCCTAACTTTACTAAATATTTCCTTCACGTGAAGGGACCACGCAAGCCCACTGCTTAGTGTCAGGCCCAGGTAATTTACTGAAGTAGAGATGATCAGACTCCCGCCGTCCACTTGAAGTTAATGGTACCACGTTAGCATTTGCTGCTTGCAATTTCATTTGAACAGGAAAATAAGGACATCCTTGCATTTTGAGGTGTCCACCGATAGGCAACAAGATTCGCACAAAGCTGTGAAGTTATCCAGAAGGGTGTGTAGTTTTGCCGATGACTCTATGCTTGAACGATTGAAGTCAAACGCTTGTGGGTAACTCGTTGGTCTTTTTACGTACTCACCTCAGGTGAAGGAGCGCCGTGAAGAGAATAGTCCCATTCCTAATCTTGTCCTACTTCCTGGCACACAGACGTTGAGCAATCAGTGGTACTTATCAGGGAACTCTTCTCGGTAGAAATGGTGGGACACCAGTTGATCGCTTACATGCATTCCAATCCCTTCAAACTTCTCCTGAAGGTTGACAGCTCCCCAACTTCTTTAATAGATCCGAAGATTAATTAGGGATATACACCTTCACATAAATACACCACTGACTGCCCGCTCATAGGACGGTCGATAGAGATAGGTCAAGTCGAATTGCATAGAGCAGAGACCGTTTCAGTTGGAGCGAATAGCACGCTGTTTCCAGCCAGATCCCTTGGTGTTTGTGACCACAAACCCATCTATCCGGCCACGGATTCAGTATAGAGCCACGTATCCCGACTACCAAGTAAAGTAGGGAGGAATGTACCAGTTTGACTAGAAGCAAGCACTGTGTACCTTGGAGATTCACTCCTAAACATGGAGAGTACACAATAACACCCAGTCCCAGTCAATACTCGGTAATCATCGGGTATTAGGAATGTATCTGAGCTTGGATCGGTTAAGTAGGATTGATGTTAGCTGCCATAGCCACCAATGGGTTGCTATTATGTGAACTGGTTTAGTCCAGTAAATGGCCGTTACTTATGTGATTCCCACTTCAGCTCCATTCCATAGCTGTCTCTAATGGGTCACCCAAGATGGTACTAACGAGAACAATCTTCTACCGGTCAATATACAACAGGCGTATAGGAGTCGGTTGCGAGTTAGATTGACGCGGTAAGATATGACCAATTTAGAGTATCTCAGTGCCTGTACGGTCGGCGCACCTAAAAGCGTAGAATCGGGTTAGAAAAAGATGCCCAAAAGGCATTCTGTCCGATCCCCTCCGACTAGTATAACTGTGATCTTACAGTAAAGGCCAAATATTTGTTAGGTTTTTAAACCAGTCACACACTGATAGCTGAATGTGTGTGTGTGTGTGTGTGTGTGTACATCTTACTTGTCTTCAAGTTCCTTATCTACCGGGTAATCATTGAGGTGGCCCCATGTGCTGTGCACGCTTCGATTGTAATTGGTCTGGTAAAGTTCATCTAGATGTCAGTTAACTCTAGGTCTCGTCTCACGGGTACGAAATCCGAGACTTACTAATGTGGGGCGTCCCCTCTCGGTTGAGACATAGGCTAGTGTATAGGACCGGAAGAGCCCGAAAACGTGATGATTGACACCATGCCCACTCATGCATGCCTAATCGACCGTTAGAGGACAGTGTTATTCACTGTTCCGTATTCGATGCGCACATTTGGGGGACAGAATGGGTGTATTGTATGGGGAGAAAACCTTAGGTACACGAATTCCTACAATTGTTCGAGACAGCAGCTCCTTCGTTCTCATGACTTCAAGTAAATAAACCTAGTGTTCCACTAATTGGTTTTTCAAAAAGATAAATCAATTGTTGTTGGGGCAGTTGGCAACTCACTCAAGGAGACTAGGGCCACTGAGTAATTTTATGCGACTGCAGCTGTTGCAAACGTGTACTCAAGTGATGAAAAGTCACATCCCATAAAGTGAAACACCTTAGATTTCGTTCCACTTCACATGTCACTCAATATGTTTGGAATCTTATATCCCTAGTCTGTGTTTAAACTGAACGTCATACTACAGCAGGTGCTGCTCTGTATCTTACAATACATTGTTGATGAATGAACTAACTACTGCTTCTTATCCCGCCGACGCGCTTAGTATACCCGCCTCGCCAGTAAGTCTTATCTTCAAGCGCGTTCATTGCAACTTACCTGCTTGGGATTACTATATAGTTGTAATCTGTCGGAACAAAACTATTCGTGATGGTTACTCGATACATCTCAATTACTTGGTGTTGACTTGACGCACTTGTGATATGCATCTCGCCATTGGATCGTATGTCCAAGTGTCACCCCGAATTGCCAAACGTGGATCCCTTTTGGAGCAACTTCTAGTTCCACAACACTCAGCCCTGGTAGCCTATGGATATCCTGTTATTTTCCAATTAAGGATACTTGCCCGATGCGACTACTAACAAAGAGGTGGATAACAAGGGTTTCATTATTCCTTTAGGATGCTCTCCTGTGGACCCTATGAAACAAAGTCCTTCTTCCTCAGTTAATTACCCGGATATTCCCAATCTATTTCACCCAACAAAACCAAAGTATATTCAAAGAATTTCTCATAATGAAATCCAGCAATTGGACTACTCACCAAGCGACATCCGGCCCCCTATTCTCGCCCATGACTTTGATCTAACCGAGAGTTAGCGGAATAACTTCGAAAGCAACCTGCACATTTTCGCATACTTTTACTCCAAATTTTTGTAATCATTCTAGCTTTGATATTCTGCACCCAAATGTTATTCTTACCTTTAGTTGGACTTATCCACCTGACCTGTAACAGCTGTGTCCACAGGTTCTCTCCGTATTATCCCACGACGCTTAGGTTTATATCATCTTAACAGAGAGTAACTTATTTCCGCGATTTTGGGCCTCACCCATGTCCACCCACCCGATTATCACTGATCATCAGCTTCCAGATTTTTCGTCCTTTCAGTGATTTACCATCTTCCGTACCCAGTTGCACGTCGTGCTTATGCCGATACGGCACTGCGTCGCATCGTCAAGGAGGAACATGTGATGTTCGAATGATAAAACTGAACCTTTTGTGAATTTTCTTTTTTTCGACGCTCTGAACCCATCCGTATCTACAATGATCATAGCTAAGTTAACCTGCCTCGCTTTGTCGAAAGCATCCATTTGTTTACATCTGTTGAGACTTGGCCATAGTAATAACTGTAAGAGTAATAACTAAAGAAGGTGATTTGCTACGAACAGTTGTAATACTGGCAGTGTTGCAGTACCCCTTTATTCTATCTACCATAGGCTTGCCTCTACTGAATCACGTAAAAAGGCCTCACAAACCATCCAATCAACGGATTACATACTTTAATCCTCGCTGATCCCGCAAATAAACAATGTAAGCAAATCATCCTGGTATCAGCCATTCTCAGAACATGTTCGAGTACTCATTCACATGACCGCATTCATGCAAAATGGTGGCTACTTTGCCAGCGATATCCCTTTTATGACGACAATAATGGAGGGAAATCCTGGTAGCCATAAGGTATGTGGAAAGGCGCTCGACCGTCACTACGCCTCACTGGAACTTATCTTCAGGATTATTTACAGTCATCCTTGGTGAGCATCGGAGCTGCCCCTGCTGCGAGATAGCGACTTAGTGTAATCGACAGCGTGCTGGCAGTCTTACTTTCGGAGACTGACATTTTCCACTGTATCGTAGTAAGGTTCCTAACAGTGAAGTATGAGCCCTGAGCAGCTAACGACTGCTCATTGGTCACAGATACTAGAGCTGAGTACCGTTTAAGTATGTGTAAGTTTCATCTCAAACGTCCATAGCTTACATTATCCCCACTATGACTGCCGCATATGCTGGTCGGTGTGTTTTGTCCTTTCGGTTTGCCGTTAGACTGGACTTCTGCGATTCAGCGAGCCTACCAATAGATCTTCTGACTACAGAAATGAAACGTGTTAGTCTAAATAGTACGATAGGTCCATTCTTGAGTTGGTAATTCATTTCAAAACTCAATCCAATCTATTCTCTCTATGTGAGCGTCCACCAGTATCCCCATGTGCGGCATTGTGAACTCCGTTGAAAGGTGACCTCTAACCAAACTCAGTGTACATCGCTCAAAGGAATTAGTGACGGTGCTGTTCGTCTGAATGGTAGAGTGGACTAAGTTGCAAGACATCTACTAGCGTGAACACACCTCCGCTAAGCTTCTGTGTCCGCATACCAGTTGGCACCTAATCGCCACTCTAGATTTCGAGGAAGTCCTGTCGTCCAGCAGCTGGGCATGTGCAGTCTGTGCGTTGTTCCTTTCGTGGGGAAGTAGTGACCATATTCGTTTGTCACCGGTTGGGCGTTGGCACAATGAACTGGATTTGACGTTACCTTTATATGAAACCCTGCACAGTACGCCCGATAATGCGGCTCACTTGCTCACCCATCCAAGAATCGGACCACTTGTCTACCACCCACTCGGTCTTTCACTCGCTTGGTGTGAACCTATTAAATTACTCTACTCTCTTTCTATCTCAATCTCCAGCAGCTGTGCACACACTCACTACGGCTACCATGTACGCTTGGCTCGTCGTATGGTTTTTCACTGAGCGTGGAAGTGTTTGCTCGCAACAGTACGGATGAATCAATATTGAATCAGGTTTTTTTTAACGTTACTTCCATGACCCCGGTGAGCAGTCAGCGTCCTACCAGGTGGAAGTGATCCGATGCACGTACACACACCACGTTTGCAGTGCGAGGCACTCCCTGTGGGTGGCCTGTTTGCGAACGCGTCAGGACGAATGTCAACAGTAAGGGTACGCACAACACTCTAGTGACCCTGAGGGTTCAGCTACCATCAGGTTGCTACGGAGTAGATCGGACAAGTGTCTTACAGTGTTAGCGTACACAGTCCACTGTTACCCCAACTGGAATGCTGAATAGTATGGAAGAGTCATTACTAACGGTAAGTAACAAATATCATACCGAAAGATTTCCTGTCGCCTTCACTTCTTTCACGATAGAGCAACTGTCTTATTCGTGTCTGCAGTTGAGGTACTGTTTTGCAGTGCGCTGGCGAAGGGGAACTTGAATGGTCTCAGTTGTAATCAGCAGTATTCCACACCTCCGACTAAGCAGCAGCCACTCTGAGCAGTTTCCTGTTCGTCCGTAGAAGGCCTACTCTAAGTCCAGTGAGTAGCTCCACAGCTTGACGTTGAAACAGTAGAAAGCAAGAACTTAAGACTCTGGGCTATGACAGACTTGGGTAATCGAGCTGACTAGTCATGAAATTGCTAGAAGTGTCCTCTTCTGACTCACACGCTGCTGCTGCGCAGGGGACAGAAAAGTATCCCAGTACTCGGGTAGCGGATTTCCAAGCCTAAGACGTCTGTAGCCCAGTGACATCATGACCAGTTTGAGAACTGTTCTCCACACAAGAGAGTGAACCGTATGGGGATTTAGGCTATTTCAAAGGGACTGATCACAGCTAGACGCGGTCAGACGAGCCTTGATCTCGGGAAATCCGGGCGAAATTTGGATTACCTCTGCTTTCTCAACAGGCCAAGGGAATGCGCACGGCTGATGAGTTCCGATGGGGGCGAAAACACCGCACAGATGGTTCTTGAACGTTCTCAGTTATCTGGTTGCGTTTGGATGTTGGGGATTCGGTTTGAACCACTTAAGACCTCCCACTGTTTCCCTTTTCTTACAGTGTTTGACAAAGCTTCTTGGCTAGGAATGTGGCTGGTATGATCGAAGCATGTAAACTGGTGCTGATAGTAGTGGTGATGATAGCTTCCGTCGTAATAAGAATAGTAAAAATTGGGCACTATCTACTTCGATGATTGCTTTCACTATTTAAACATTAGACTCGAGAAACGCAAGGGGTGAATAATTGCATCCTAAACATGCACGAGACCAAATTGGGAGATAGATCATATTGAAACACGCGACGCATAGTCTGTGCAGCGATTCACCTTGGAACTTAGTCAATTGCGACATCGGGGCCGTACCTACAGCAGATGAATAGATGTTGCGAGTGGGCAACACCCTAAAGAACGAACATACGTGGGATTCTACTGTCTTTCCCGTGCCATCCGAAATTGATCTCAAGGTGAATGAAGCCTGGCAGCCAATCAAAGTACCCATCTACCACCGATCAACTATGATTGGTCGATCCAGTCCAACCAAAAATGGCCGCTGGTTGTGGGACTTGCCAGCTGCCACACAGAAAGAAATTGAAACCACCAGACCCACCTACTTTTTGAAAGTTGGAATTTCTTGATGTTAGCTGGCTGACCACGCATCCATCGGTCATCGATGCTCCAGTCGCGAGAACCTGAGGTTACAATGTACTTTTGTGGAATATCCCAGGTGTTTCACACTCACGTGAGACACCGGTTGACAAGCAGGACATGCGAAACGAGCATACAACAAGCTGACAGCAGACCAATCAGGCCCGGGTGACACTTGTCAGCAGAGTATGTAACCAACGATGACTGCATGGTGTGGAGCGGACCACGGTCTTGCTACCGTCTTGTGTGCGCTTGATTTCCCAAATACAGCGTGCTTGCGTTTGCCTGTCAAGGAGTGTGGGCCGGCTCCGTTGATGAAACGTGGCTCCCATCCACATGTTTCCCTGTCTCATTCCTTCGAATGTACATTGGATATGGGGTGTGTGGAAGCAGCTGTGGATGGTGCAGCGCAAGCCACCCATGGTCCCTCTGTAGGCACAGACGTCCTGTGGCTAACCACAATGACAGGCAAATCCGGAACCGAATGACGCCAACCATGTATGCACGCATGTCTAGGATAAATTCCATCCCACTTTAATTAGTTTGTTCTGCCTACCTGAATGATCTATTAACTGACGCAAGTTGCTTACGCTAAGTGTGGTTATCTTCGTAACTTTATTGCGTTTGTGGCATTGTTTGAATAACTTGTGGACGTTTTGTACTTTTCGCGGGTTCGTTACTAACCAACTTACGTCATTTGCTGAGTTAGTTAAGTCATCTCCGTACAAAGTATGTTTTGACAGCTATATTTTATTTGATAGTCATTTCAAGTGATTGGCCGTTGTTTGACATCCCAGGTGTGGCTGCGCTTGATGTGCATGTTGACAAGGTGCCTACCTGTCTATTACCCACTACCTCGTCCATACTGGCTCCAGGAGACAGTTGGTCGTTGTTGGAGGGGACGGGATGCACGGTCCTTGTGACCGTGTTGGGATCAAACAGTTGTTCCATGCCATCATTGTGGTCCAGCCACCGCATTGTGTGCACTTGATTCCCCAAATACAGCGTACTTGTGTCTACGTATGAAGGAGTGTGGGCCGACTCCGTTGATGAAACGTGGCTCCCATCCGCATGCCTCCGAGTCTTATTCCTTCGGGTTTACACTGGATATGGGGTGTGTGGTTGGAGCTGTGAGTGGTGCACCGCAACCCACCCATGGTCCCTCTGTAGGCGCAGGTGTCCTGTGGCTGGCCACAGTGAAAGGTATATCGGAGACCGTACGCCGCCAACGATGTTTTGGTTAAGTCGCCGAGGGCTGGTCCAGAGCAAAGCGAACAAAGTGCAACGTGAGGCGCATTATTCCTAGCTGTTGTGAACAGTGAATGAATGCGAAGACTTAAAGTAAGTCGAGTTGACTTCTCAAAGCATTTAATAACGATAAGCCAATGAAGGAGAACACCAAGGACTAACAAGCGCGGCTTCTCACACAGCAAGAACGACGGTATAGGTCACCAGCTCCGAAATTCCACTTTTCATTCGGTATTTTCTTATTCCTGAAAGTCGAAAGCCAACATGCATGGTAGGACCCGCGCTTGGTGTGGGCCTGTAAAATACAAGTATGTTTTACACAGAAGGTAACATTGCCGTGCTCCCACGGACTTCTTTGCTCACTTGATGTTCTGTATTTCACGTTGGCTTCTCCATCGGACCAAGTAGTGTGTGCCAATTTACCATACGCTTACCACCTATACGTGCAGCATTGCACTAACCAACATAACCGACCGCGGCTTCTATGAAAAGCGCTATCAAATTTTCGTGTACTTTCACAAGAAACAGCTTTGTGTGTAGTCAACACAAATCACTCACGTGCAAACTGACCCCCACGTGACTGAGCTACGTCCCCTTGACCGGAAATGACTGAAATGGTGGATCTTTCGATATTCATACCACACATGGACTAGATTTGTGGTAAAGGCTGCCAACTTACCGCCGTAAAAGTGCAATGCCAAACTAGTAGACCCTCGGGGCGTTTGTCACCAAAAGTGCCACGGGTAATATTTTCCGGCGATTCATTAGTCTGTTGAGCTACAATATGTTACCAACAAGTTCCGTGTACTTTGAGAATCAGGGGCCGGGACACCGATCTCTCAATATGCGTGTCTGGCTACGAGTCACTACCCTCCCGTACTAAAAATCACGAGATCTGCCCCTCTGGATACACCTAGGGATCACATGGTCCAATATGCCCCCTAGTAATACGACCATTTAATGTACGGATAGCCAATTATTAACCCCTGATTGTACTCAAATCAGATTGCCTTCTTTTGCTTACAATCAGTACCACGGCACCCTTTAAGACTGGTTTCACCACAAATAGAATTCAGTAAACTGTAATCGTGATCGTCCAACTAGAACAATAGTACTCAAAATATCGGGGGACTCATTGCTTAAACTCTAACTGCCGGACGTGAGGGTGCGCATGTTTTACTCTTCGTCTTTGACATCATCTGCAAACTTTTCATGAGACAGTAGACCCCATCCGGTTCACTCGTAGTGGAAGCTCTTCGTAATGACAAACTGACAAATTTAGATTAGTGGGTGTACAGTATACCATTATCGGAAACTGAATCAGCTGCGAGGCGATCTCTGCTGAATCACTTGGTAGGGCGCACTGTATGTTTCGGTGTGTGATTCGTACTTTCACGGTACTAGTTACTCCTACTGAATGGGTATGACTCATCAAATCTTTTCATATCAGCACGATTAAATCGATCTGTTCATGTACTCAGACAGTCGTATCACCTTTGGTTGTCAGCTTACCGAAGTAGCTACTGTGTGCATCCGTTACGCTCATGAAACCCTCAAAGCACTCGGTCAGTAACGGAGTCTCATAGAAGTCGGCCTCTTGGTCAGGCCTTTCGGACCTGGGAAATAAGGAAATTAAAATGCTAATCGACTTTGATCAGCAGTGTTGGCGTGCCACAGCACCTACTTCCTGTGACCACTGGTGTGATTAATGCATAAATTTGTCGGTTGACCTACGTTGGCCATTTCGATGTCCGTCCACAAAACCAATAGCAAACGTATGAAGCTTATCGACTACCTGTCGCGATGTTCTTCACTCATCTAACATGGTCTGAACCCAGCGTAAACTGAAGCTCGAATAGGCTTTCAGGACGCCTGAGTTGTTTCGCTGCCCACTAGTTGTCCACGTATGGTCGACGTCGCAGCCCAGAAGGCCAGCTCAGTGACCGTTGGGGTTCCTCCATTCAGGTTTCCGCTTTCATCCATGGTATCATCCTCGGCTATGCAAGTGAACTGATGGAACTGAGAAGTCAACCGTTTTGGAATATTGTAAACCGATATCAGGAACTGTCCCCAACTTCAAATCAATAATGAGGGCTTGAACTCCTCCGTACCAGCTCCGTATATGGCAGTTATACTGTGAATGAAAGACGGTTGACAAAGCAAGTGACTGAACCAAAAGAGTCAACCTAGAGTGGTGGTCATGATACCGAGATATGGATTCATAAACTTTACAAGGTAAAAGTTCAAGCAATGGAAAAACCGGTCAACTCGGGTAGGTGATCATGATATAGAGGTGGTCAACTTTGGAGATTTTACTTTATTCACCAGAGTCTGAAGAATTTCGTAAAATGTCGTTGGTGCGTGATCATCCCGTTTTCCCACAGTTTGATTCTGCGGTTCATCACTGCGCGTGTTCTGCCACACATGACTTACCGCTCCCTTGCGAATTTTCTGGGCCTACGGCGTAAGCACATCAAACTATTTGACCGACCACTGAAACAACTACCCCCTTGCAAAGCCTAATTTAGCTCGAACGATTGTAGCTACTACTGTTAATTTCTGAACAAAACTTGCTTCCAGAATACTCGCCAAATTGAACTAAACAACACATAAAGTGTCATAGCGTTATTCCACTGATTCGTAACCGAGCACTAATGCTAACGCTGACACACGGCAAGTACAGGTTCCGCAGCAACAATACCATTGCGGACGAACTAAGCAAACCATAGGAGTACTTCTCCAGCACGGATATTCATAGCGCTTCATCGAGCATAGAAATGATTAAGCAAACAGCAGAAAATGGTAACCATTTTTGGTACTTCTTTCAAACTCAACAGTGGAGTTGGGAGCTATAAGTTGTAGTTAACGCAAACCTGTATATTTTTAACGCACTCAACCATGACCTTTTATGCTACCCAATTCGAATATGTTTCCACATTTGAATATAACGTACTTGCTCATCCACAATCGTCTATCCCTATGGGCCCAAATACGTTGAACTTTTGGTTAGGTATTTAGGTAGAATTATCAAGGAACATCTCCCAACTTGGTTAAACAGTCAGGCAGGTACAACCAACTTTAGAGCAATAACCAACCATCTGATCGACACCGGATTTGAGCTTGACAAACAATGTATTTACAAGAATCTATCTGAAGTACTGTCGCAGCGGCACCATCTCATGCGACCTCGTTTCCTTGTTACCGGGTAGGGGATGCACATCGCTGGTAAGTCTCAGCCTGGGTTCGAATGAAAATGGTCCAGTCTTCAAGGCTGCCATGGCCAGCTGCAAACGAAAGGGAGACAACCACACTCGGAAACCTCTCATGAACTCCATCATATGACCATCCGAATTGCATCAAGCTCAGAACTTACTCAGTCTAATCAGCCAATTCTCATTGTACTCTTAGTCAAACACAACCTATCATAACACACTTTTGTAATGACCCGATGAAGAAGTAATCGATAACTTTTTCGCATTACATCAACTTTTTTCTCTCATCTTTTGCGTGTATTTATTGGCAATATAGGATACGGCAACTCAAGCAGTAACACTTCAATGCACGGATCCTAGTCAGCAAACTGAGTTGGATTGAAGGTGCGTACACAGACTTTGGTGCCCTCACAGGCTAGTATTGTGGCTTAGTGATAACTAATAATAATAACAATGATAATAATAGTAATAGTGTATATTTCTCGAGAAACCGTGCCCACAAAGAAACAGATCGCGGTATACCATGATGAGATCTCCTCGAAAATGACGTTACTCACCTCTGTGCAATCCAAGGGTTTGTAGTTTGCACTGTTGTGGGAGGTGAAATAAACCCCCAACATATGTGGTTGTTGTATGTTGTGAAGCTTCAAACGCATCAATATCCTGTTTCTACCAGTGACCCCAGATGATGCCTCACGTAGGGGTGCAGCGTTTAAGGAATCTGCTGACACACGTTCTTCTCAATGCTTTTTGGTCTGTTTCGAGCAATGGAGCAATGGTTTATGGTGAGTATACAAGCGAATGCTTGACATGGACCGTAGGATGATCGGGGTGAAAACTATATTTACAAAAATACGGTGTCAGTAAGAGATCGTGTGAGATACTTGACACACCCGGAGGTTTAGAATAGCACATGTCCGAGTATTCCTGGCTAGAGTTTAAGCTGGTTGTGACATTGTCCACCGTTTGTTTTGCATTAATGCCATCATCTGATGGTCATAGGATATATCACGTAGTGTAAATGTGTAAGAGAATTGGCAAGGCGCTTTCTGAAACGGGTTAAAATGGAGCATTTATTAGATGCGTTGACAGAGCGTTCCAGAGCTGTGACACTCGGAGGGAGAACAAGTTTCGTCGACATTCTAATCGGCTGTATTGCGCGGCCAGCATAAACTGAGGAGAGATGCGTTTTGACTGAGCTACAAAATAGAGTGGCAAGGGTGGTTTGGGTTTCTCAAGGTATGTTACAACATTATGAGATCTTCCCGTAGACGTCCATAACTGTTGATATACATTTTGCGAGTTTCAGCCAGAGTGGGTAGGGAAGGCGGGACAAACCTCTGACGTTCTTCGTCACCCGGAGTTGTGCGGTATCGTGCACGGTGAGCTGGTGCTTCTGCCAGGGCTGCCACACTTAGACAGCGTATTCTGCGTGCGGCCTCACATACACGCCAAGCATTTTCAGAAAAATTGAGTCAGAAATTCCCAGACGCTCTACAAAGAAGGCCGAAGTGCCGATTTGCTCTCTTTGATGCCATTTCAGTCTGCCTCAATCACCCAAGGTCCTCTTGGACGAGTACGCCGAGATCGCAATCATGAGAAGCCTGCTGTATACTCTGTGGCCCCAGGCGGTAGTTGTGAGTAATCTGACGGCGTATGCTCAGAATTTTGCACTTTATGGCGTTGTACTGTAACACGTTCTCGGTGGCCATGTGTACGCTTTATCCAGGTCGTTCTGTGGAGCTGAAGCAATAGTACGCCTTATCTTTAGATCATCGGCAAATAGTAGACAATTTGAAGATAGCACCCTTACGAGACCATTTATGAAGACCAGGAACAGGTGGGGCTTAAGTACCGAGCCTTGAGATACACCGCACTGAAATTCGATTGGTTTCGACAGGGTACTGTGAACCCTTATATTCAAGTGACGTTGAACGAGGAAGTCGACTATCCATCCCAGAAGGGAATCGCCGGTAATTCTGGATTTTGTGAAGTAGAACGAGATGGTCCAGGCAGTCGAATGCCTTCATTCTGTACGATTTCTCCAAGATCGATTTCCTGTGAGACACGTCGCAACAGTTGTTCCTTAAGTCGATATTTGTGGGTACGCTGATGACGTATGCACAAAACTACACTACGTTATGCCAAACCGGAGTCGGTTCTCGAATGACAACTTATAGACCCTGTAGAGATATCCCTACAGGGCCGTGTGCTCGTCCGCTGTCTAGATATCATGGCAGATCTTGATATCATCCGCAAATAGAAGGAAGTTTGTCTGAAGTACGCTAGCAAGATCTTTCATGAAGAATAGGAATAAACCTGGTCCCAGTACCGGTCTTTAGGGCACGCAACACTGGACTTCATTTTGGTCGGAAATGAAGCCGCGAACTCTCAACTTCAATTGACGTGTGACAAGGTAGTTGTTTATTCAACCCAACACAGGGTCACCGATTCTACAGCTTAGAAGTCTGTGAAGAAGAATGTAGTGGTCCAAGCGGTAGAACGCTTTGGAGAAACGCAAGTATACGTCAAATCCTACACTGCCACTGACCGACTCCGTCCAGCATGCTCGGGTTAGCATTAAGGTCTCAATGCACGACCGATTTCGGCGGAAACCGTGCTGCTGTGACACTATGATGTTGTTGTTCTCAAAGTCTCCCATCAGCGCCTCTGCAGTAATACCATCTATTACTTTGGATAGCACCGGTAGGACAGTTACTGGAAGGTCATTTGCAACACGGAGCTTGTCCTGCCAGAATGCGTTAGCGATGTGAGTTAGCTTGTCTCAGCCGGCTTTGGTGGTCTGACCTTCTTCGACTTCTTGCCTAGTACTTAGCTGTTACCAAAAGTGAAGAGGTTGGGTGGTGGTTACAGTCCGCACCTACTTTTAAAGGTGCTGATCCCAAACCCTGGCCAGTCGGGTTGATGGCACTATCCACCAAATTCAGGAGCAGCGAATACCTTCCATCCTGGGTGATGTGAAGGACAACATAATCTCCCTTAGACCTTAACAACAAGTATGATGATATCTATTCAGACCTTTTTCGTGCGTGGGCCCTGACACGTGCATCAATCCTATCACACTTGGCTGTGAACGGATCTGCTTCTCCATTTCTTCATTTTGCCAACTAGGTGATTGTTAATACCTGCGTGACTGCAGATTTCAATATTTTCCACTCTGACACACTGATTTTGGGTTGGCCGACCATAGACCGCACAAACGCCTCTAGGCAAAAGACCGCTACTCAACAAACCGTTCATATGAAGACATAGGCACCGATTCCTCGACTTATCTACCTGCGAATGTCCAGTCACCTCTGGCGCCATCCGGTCATCGACCTCATGTGCATGCGTACCCATCCGAGGATGAGAATGCATTTGTTGTGCATAGCGTGTGTCGACGGAACACCTGTCGGTTTGTTGGCTCAGGTGCTACTTGTCCAAGTGTACTTGATCATGAGACCCTTATCTTTGTACAATTGTAGAAATTCGCACATGCACTGTGTATCATCTGCCAATGACAAACGCCGTATACCATTGGCCGTGTGTGTTTTGGGATGATGAACTTACGAGGCTTTGCTACGTGTGTGGGAATTTAACTGAGTGTTTGGGAAACTTCTCGTCCTTTTGTCATAGTTGGTTGTGTCGTAGCTGTGGCGCTGGTAGCTCACCATACGGTGGCAGAAGTACATGCGTGTGTTTGTGTGTGTGTGCGTGTGGTGGCGGACCGACTAATAGGTAACATTGTAACACTTGTCAGGTATGTCAGAGACTGAGGAGAGATAACTGCATATCCGGCTTCTACTGGTTCCCCGTAATGCCCAGTGTGCGCACTCATCTCTGTCTGTTGGTGTGCGTCTAGATTTCTCTCTACCTCTATGTGATTCCTAACCCTTACCATGCCCCACATTCGTGCGCTCGAAGATATTGGGCTATGGCGGTGAAAAGATGCGTGAATGTATGTTCACATTGTCGAACAGAACAATCAGTGTACCGCTATGGGTCATTCGGCTGCGAGCGCAAACGCATTGCAATTGTAGTGTGCTCAATCGAAGTAAAGTTCAACGGAATATGCTCCTTGTTATTCAGGTGAAAACTCTGGCCACGGCGGTCACCTTCCATACCGGCGACAGTTGAACACATGTAAATCCTCTGCTCCACCACACTTCCGCCTCTTCTCCCTTCGTCCCCCGCTCAAGCATTCTTGCATTCGTCTGTCTGTGCATCACGCACATATCTAGCCCCATTCATTCGCGCAATGTACACAAAGAGGAAAACACAATGAATTGTAACCAAGTCTGCGACCACCTGTGGCTACTGACTGACATTCGACTGTAGTCCTCCTTTTCATTCTCCCCCATGCAATGGTCAACATGCTGTATTCAAATGAATGCATTAGTATACTAGCCCGGACGGAATAATTGATGAATTACCTTTTCCGACAGCATACTAATGACGCCCCCTAGCCAACTTCGATAAACATGCCACAGGTGAGCCAAATTAAGGCTGCCTCCACCACCATTAGTAGTATCAGTGGGCGAAGACGATGTCGAATTGTGTTAGGATAACTATGGCAATTGCGAAACGTACCACAAACAGCGAAGAAACGGACAACATTACAAGCAATCAAATGTCCCAACAGAAGTTATATGCTGTGCTTACGGAAGCTAATAACCCGACAAAAGTCCATCCTTATAGGTCAAGTGAAAGTGTGGAGAGTAATCCGCACACTCAATGATTGCGATTTACTTCAGCAAATCTCGACCGCCTCTCAACATGGTCTGCAGAGGTTAACCTTCCGATCAACCCTGCCAAGTCGCAATTCATGAGGTTGGGTAAGTGTGATCACGGCCGAACGTACACAGTGGCTGGACAACCGTTGCATCCCGCTCCTTTCGTGCGCGACCTCGGTGTACTCTCACGCTGCGACCTAAAGTCCATTGACAACACGAATAGGCTGTACCAAAACAGCCTTCGTATGCTTTGGGCTCTCAGGTGCAGCTTTAGCACTTGGTCCGAAGAGATTGCCACTCGCCTCTTCGTCTCGATAATACGACCAATGCTAGAGTACGGCACTCCCGCATACTGTCCCATCACCCGGGGCGAAGTAGAAAAGCTTGAGCGGGTGCAGCATGTAGCCACCAGGCTGATTCCCAACTTACGTGGTATGTCATACGAAGACCGATGTAAGAAACTAGGGTTATACACCCTATCTTATCGTCGGCTGAGGGTTGACCTCATCATGACGCACCGGATATTACATCTGGGTGATTACCCCATGTTGAGACAACTACTTCATCTGCGCACACCAAGCTGCACGCGAGGCCACCGGTATAAACTTATCATCCCGGATTTAAAGCGGGTCGCCCATCAACTCTGTTTCGAACGAAGAGTGGTGAATGTCTGGAACGACCTGCCTCAGCATATAGTAGAAGCGAACACCGTGTCTAAATTCAAGATGCTACTAGACCAACAATTTGCAGAGGCAAAGTACAGAGAGCGAAACGATAAATAAAAAGTTCATGTCCGAAAACGACGAATGACGCAGCTACACAGAGCAACCTCTACTCGCTGCTTCGCACCAGTTCTCAGTTCTCTCACGCAGTATGGACAAGAGCCAAGGGCTGCAGATCGATTGGCTCGCCTAAATAAAGGTTCCGTCAGGAATGCTCTTGGTCACCCGCGTGGTATTGATTAGAACTCTAACTAAACTGCTACTCCAGGTTCAGCTCGCACCGGTGTGGGACTGGATTGAGCTCAAGTGCCGAATATCGGTTGTCAGCAGCTGTGATACACACAAACGGAGGAGGTACTAGTCTAGTACCGGATGCCCGACAGTATCACAGCTACCCTCGGTCTTTAGCAGCTTGCGGCGCCGAGCTCTGAAGACATTACGTTACGGCACCAAGTACGAAGGGGCCGAGAACATCAGACCAAATCTACAACATTGCCCGATAGGAATACCAGGCATATGTCCAATCAGTTAAATCCAATGGAACGAAATAAGAGTGATCAGATTTTGAAAATGATCTATCAATAAAGCTCACCGCAAACGACTATCACTGGTAAGAAGTCTCCACGTTAACTTGACGATCCTTCGAAGGCAGCGTTAGTCGACAGTGGTGACCAGTAGACACTCCAAAGCTGGACCACATGATATGGGGAAAACCGCTGTTGTCAGCTCAGCTATTAAGAGCAAGATCGAGTTCCTGGAAATATTTTGCTGTTGCTCGTCCCAACACTGGCACCCCACGACCGCGGTTTCCTCCTGATTTTGACTCATCAGGTAGAGATAGCCTGTGTTGGGGTGGAAATCAGGGCCTAGTGGTTCACGGCTGACGCCCTAAACATTATGCCACTGAGATTCGTGCGCAATGTTTGGTACAACGGAAACGAATTCAAAGTTTGATTTGGAGAATCCGCTGTGTGGTTGGATTGCTACAAGCAACCTCTATTGAGACCTCGGTTCAATTGAGGTGGACCTCGGTCATTCCGATCACAAGGACCGTATGTGAAATAGAAGTATTTTGCTGTTGCTCATCCCAACAGTGGCCCCCACGACCGCGGTTTCGTCCTGGTATAGATGAGCTGGGTTTCCTGTTTGTGTCCAGCCTAAAAGAAACTTAAAAACCATCATTGCTTAGAAAAGTGTGGTTAGATCCAATACCGTAAAAGAGTAAACAAACTTGTCATTTATTCCTAACAGGTAACCTAATTGACCGAGAGTAATCTAATTATGTTTGGCGGCATCCGGTTCCGGATTTGCCTGTCACTGCGGCCAGCCGCAGGACGCCTGCGCCTACAGTGGGATCATGGATGGCTTGTGCTGCAACACCCACAGCTCCAACCACACACCCCATATCCAATGTAAACCCGAAGGAATAAGACCGGGAGGCATGTGGATGGGAGCCACATTTCATCAACGGAGCCGGCCCACACTCCTTCACAGGCAAACACAAGCACGCTGTAGTTGGGAATCAATCGCACACAAGGCGGTGGCTGGACCGTAGTCCGCTCCACACTGAGTGCATGGAACCACTCTTCGAGCCTAGCACGACCACAAGGACCGTGCACCCCGTCCCCTCCAGCAACGACCAACTGTCTCCTGGAGTCAGTATGGACGAGGTAGTGGGTAATAGACAGGTAGGCACCTTGTCCATATGCACATTAAGCGCAGCCACACGTTGGATAACAAACAACAGCCGATCATTCGAAATGCCGCTATCGAATAAAGTAGACGCATATGATGACACAAATACTCGCTAAATTAGCATACGGAAGAAAGTGGTTAAATGTAAATACGCGGTAAGTACAAAATGTCCGACAGTAATTTTCAAAATACCACGCGATAAAATTATGCAAGTTTACCACCATTTGCATGAGCAACGTGCACAAGTTATAAAAATAAAATAAAATAATGTGTCAGCTGTACGCCGTAGCGGCGCTTCGCTGCCGCGCGACCACCACCAGTCGCTCGCGGGCTGAGTATACCGCGAGGACGCCCCGCCAGCTGTGATGCAACTTCCGAAGTAGACAAAGCTCTCAACAACCTCCAGTGTCTCACCACCAAGATACAGTTAATGCACAGACACCTGCCAGTTTTGAGAGTCTTGTGCTTGAATGGAGAAAAGTACATACCATACTATGATGCTTGAATCGCGGTTTATTGCAAGTTGGACTGCGTGTGGATCGTCACCCAGCAAGATGATATCATCAGCATAATCCAACTCAACAACTTGACTACCTGGGGGGAGCTCAACGCCAGCGTTCAACGAATCGCCCAGAGCGTTCTTTAGGACATCCTCAATTGCAAAGATGTATAGGAACGGAGAGATGGGGCATCCTTGTCGAACTCCACTGGAAACCACAAAAGTAGGCGAAAGCTTGCCGTAAGCCCTAACGCTGCTCGAGGTCAGACAATATAGAGCGCGCAGTATGGAGACGAACTTCTCGGAGACACCATTCCTCAGCAGGCGGTGTCACAGTACAGTTTGACCGACAGAATCGAAGACTGCACGGACATCTAAGAGCACAGCAATCGTTGACCTCTGATACACATGGTGGAGCTCGAGGATCTGGCGGAGTGTGAAGATTTGATCGATGCATCCGCGACCAGGGTGAAATCCAGCTTGTTCTTCTTGCTGCAACGATTCACGCGTTGGGGATTTCCTGCGAAGCATGATGGACACCAGCAGCTTGCAAAAGACGAGGATTAAGCTTATGCCTCTGTAGTTGGAGCAGATTGTGCGAAGGCCCTTTTTGAAGATGAGCACGACTATCCATCCACCACAAGGTGATGGAACTTCCTCTTTCGACTAAACTTTCTAGAACAAAACAATGAGTTCTCGAACCAGCGATGCGTCACCATCATTAAATAGAGCTAAAGGACAACCACCAGGTTCAGGGCGTTCATAACGCTTCATGTTGTGGAGCTCCTGCTCAACTTCCTGATAAGTGGGTGGATCTGGGGTAGACCACTCGGCACCAATGCGAGCGCTAGAGGTAGCAGATGGAGACGGGGGCCAACAACACTGCGAGCCAAAATGTCGGTCCATCACTCCAACCCTCGCTGAACATTGGTGATTAAGATGCCATCCTCTTCGCAAATTGTTTCACGTATACAAGATCGAACACCTTCGGTGACTAGAATGAGATGGAAAAGTTTTCTGGTATAGCCAGACTAGCAAGCTCCATCTCTCTAGCAAGTTCACACTACCAAGCTTCCCGGTCCATTTGCACTCCTGCGCAACTCTCGAACCAGGGATTAGCATTCCTCACTGTGACTGGAATCCGACGGGATCAAGTGGCGTTTGTCCATCAACGACAAGGAGTCGGCGGAAATCCAATGCTTCGGTGGGTGACGGTCAACTCCACATGTGTCGATACTGGCGGAAACTAAAGCATCTTTGATTTGCCCCCACTGCTAATTGAGGTCACCGTCAACAGTTGAGCCAATCACTGTCGAGTGTGAGGCTTGGTACCTGGGTTAAATCGCAAGGTTCTGTAGATTTGCGGCGTCCGGTCGGTAGTGAGCGCGCTTGGGTAATCCGCCGAAACGTATGAAAATCTTAGCACGAACCAATGCGTGATCGGAGTCTAGACAAGTTGTCCAGTACGATCGGCAGTCCATTGCGCTTCCGCGCTATATGCAGCTGATGGGAACAATGGTTTATTACGGGTAAAAAGCATTGCTTAACAAGTCCCATGGGATGGAAATTATTGCGAAAAGTGAATTGCATGCTAAAGTGAAAAGTACTGTGGTGGACTCACCATAGACATATGTAGAACAGCGGAGAGTTTCGCGTATTAAACGTATACGTCCACTGGTTAAGCGTTTGGCAAGACACCGTTTGATTGCGTTTTGCAGCCCCTGGCTAACAAGTCATAAAATGAAAGTGAGACAATGCATCGTCAACTCGTTATTTAAATAGCGTCAGATTGGGAGCAGAGATGACATAATTATGGAGAGCGTTCCAAGGCTGGCAAACGCGGAGGGAAAAGAAATTGCTACGGCCTTCAAGCCGGCTATACTGAATTGTCAGTTTCAGAGGGTGAACTCTTAGGTTAGTGTTGTGGTTCAATTCCAGCAGCAGGAGGCAAATGTGGTTTGGGTTCTTCAGAATCTGGTAACCCATTATGAGATCCCCCGCAAAAGCCGATATCGACTGCTGTACATTCTTAGGGATTTCAGTCTAAGCTGATAGGGCAGATGAAAGAGGCCCCTGACGTTCTTGGTTGCCCGTCGTTGAGGAGTCTCGAGAGCAACAAAATCCTGTTTCTGCCACGACTGCCATGCCTGAATAGCATATTCCACGTGAGGTCGCACGTAGGCGTTAAGCATTTGGGGAAATATTGATGGTTCAAACCGACCGAAGGCTCTGCGAAGAAGGCCAAAGCGTTAATTACCGGTTCTCGTCTTCTCTGATTGCCTTGAACACCCGAGATCTTCCTGTACCCATACACCCAGGTCAAGCTCCTGAGAGACTTTCTCCTAGGTGTGGTCTCCAAGCTTGTAAGCGCTCACCGGCTGGTGACGCAGATGTATCACCTTACACTTAGCTATGTTCAATTGAAGCATGTTCCTCTTTGACCATTCGTAAATGCAATCTAGGTCATGTTAGAGCAGATCGTGATCTGCCTTGTTACTAATCGCCCGCCATATCTTGACGTCATCGGCGAAAAGCAGGAAATTTGAGGAGATAACTCTTGCTAGGTCGTTGATAAACACCAAGAATAAGCGTGGTCCTAGCACTGAGCCTTGTGGGACACCACATTCCACCTCAATTGGGTTAGAGAGAGATCCCCTAACACGTACTTGAAGCTTCCGTTGGTGAAGGAAGCTGCCAATCCAATCAAGTACAGGATCTCCGATTTCGTAGTTCAGTAGCCGTTGAAGTAGGATGCGGTGATCAAGGCGGTCGAAAGTTTTGGAGAAGTCCAGATAGATGACGTCAACGCCGACCCCATCATCAGCCACTTCCGTCCAACTACCTCGTGCAATCAGTAGGTTGGTGCTACGTGAACGGTGTTGACGGAAGCCATGCTGTTCCGGTACCAAGATGTTGCATTTTTCCAGGTAGTCCATTAAAGCCTCAGCGACGACTGCTTCCATCACCTTCGCGAGCACAGGGAGGAGAGTCACTGGGCGATAGTTGGCAGGATCTGAACGGATACCGCATTTAAGAGTTGAGGTGATAATGCCACGCTTCCACATAGTGGGGACTTGTTGTTCATCAAAGCACCTTTGGAAGAACTGTGACGGTGGTTCAGCTAGCTTGTTGGCCACAGCCTTCAGTGCCTTCTGGCGGATGTTGTCTGCTCCCGGAAAATTATGCTCACGCAGTGAGAGTAACTTCCTCAACACAATTGATGGGTTGCAAATTACATGTGTAAACAGTGGATTCGGTAATGTGCAAGAAACTATGGGACAGGTAGAGGCTGCGAGTTTGAAAATTGGGGCGTATTGTATCCGCAGGGCGTTAGCTGCTTCTTCGGCACTTTGTACTCTACCGCCTGTCGTGAAAAGTGGGGGGATTCCATGCTTCACTTTACGAAGATTATTGACATACCTATATAGCAGTTTGTTGTTTGCCATGAATTTTTTGGATAGGCACCGGACAAGTGCAGTGCGATGATTGCGATATGTCAGGAAACTTCCCCAATTCTCTGCGTCGGGGTTAATCTTGTAGGCACGCCATGTTGCATCCCTTATTGCCAGGCATTTTCGAGTACTGCTCCTTAGAATGGAAGGCATTTTTGCGGGACGAGGGGGTTTGGTCTCTGATGCTTTGTTGACGATGTCGCTGAGTCTATTAATGAACTCTGCCCAAACGTTGTCAAGGAAACCGTTGTTTGAGAATTCCCAAGCAGCTGTGTCGGCGAGTTCTTTCAATACATGGTAGCGTGTGATTGTATGAGTTAGTTCCGAGTGTTCAGATGGATACTCTGCATAACACACCTAGTTGAACGTTATTACTACATGGTCACTGAGACCTAATGGACTATCCATCAATAACTTGTCAACCATGAGCTCTTCATTCCTGAGTACAAGGTCCAATAGGGACGTTTTGTTTGCTGTCCTAAATCTAGTGGGCGTGGTGATATGATTGTGCAATGGACGTGGTCAAGCTGGGAGCATGCTTACATTTGTGAGGGCAGGCACCAGATAGCAGCGTGTCTCCTGGAGTGCCAAAAACCAGTACTTGAAAGAAACAACCGATGATCAGAGTAAAGAGTAAGCAGTCTGCCTCCATTGTTTGATCGATTGCCGCTGAGGCCATAACTACCCCCGATATGGTGTTCGCTTGATGGAACGCGACCCACCTGTGCGTTAAAATGTTCGGCAAGAATGACTAAATCAGTCCTTTTGGAGAAAAGCAGAAGTTCATGCAGCTACTGGTAAAATCTCTCCTTGACTGCATGCGGACTGCAGTCTGTATCGGAGTAGACGGAGACGACAAACAAGGCATGCTTAACGTCTTGATGTCTGCTTACGTTACATGAACCTCTCAATCGGATTGCACATAGCCGACTGATGACTGGGATCCAGTCAAGCACAGCTGATTCAGACCTGGCACTCAGTGCAACCCCAAAACCAGCTTGGTCAGTGGCGGCAGCTTCTTGGTCTCTAGAAAGCCGCAAGTGGTATTTGGCGTTAGGGTTTACCGGAGACGCCATTCTGATGACGACACTAGAGTTTTGTGACCTGGTCTCTGAAAGGCAACAGATGTCTATGGAGAGTATTTCAAGAGTACGGGCCATACTTGTTTGTGGTCTGACCTGCATCAAAGTTCAAACATTAAAAGCTGAGAGGATGAATGGAGAATCATGTCAAAGAAGAGCTGGTTGGCGATGGGACAGTAGCTTTACTAAGTGTTACGTACTGTGAAGTTGGAAGGTCATGCCGGAAGGCATATTCGGATCCGATTGTGCCGCCTACTGATTATCAGGCGATCAAGCGATATCACTCGCTTTACCCACGTTAACCGGCCTTCTCCATGGCAGGACAACATCATCTCCACCGTAACACCACAATGGAGCAAGATGAGGCCCGCGAGAAACTGAATAGAAATGAGAAGATTTGGTTGTCTTTACGAATGCCATCGATGATGGAATAGGTGTCCGGCAAGCTACCGTACACTCTGACGTGGCCTCATTCATGTACCTAAGTAGTGAACAAGTACATTTTTCACTTACTACGTACATGGTACAACCGTACTGGTCTGTTTTAATGAATAGAACAGCGAGATAATCTGGGCCAACTGTGTTCTTGAAATTGAGGGGAGCAGTTATAGTCGACCTATGACAAGTGTATCTCCGCTCTGACACCTGTCGCAGAGTAAAGACAAGACCTATCCAGACCAACCCCTGGTGGAAATCAACCTGTCCTATTCACATTCTAGAATAGCATTTCGCAGTAAGCTGGCAGACGAGAGTGGAGACCTACAACTGTATCACTAACGACATCAAATAGATACCCACATGGTTAGTATTGTAACTACGTACACAGCATGTAAAAGGACACAGATGTAATGTATGCACCCTACCAACTCATGGTTCGCTTGATAACAAGCACATTTATTCACGCACGAGTCACGCTGCTTCGCCCAGCAGACCGTGGCTCCTGATAACCAACCACAACAGCTAGCACGAACCCTGTGACCGCACCACTTGAATAACTTCAGGATGAACAACTGGCTTCGATTGACAAATCTTGTCTGCTCCTTTCAAGCCTGTTTGGATGGCTTACACACTCCGGCAGACTGCTCAGCAGTTGGTCACTTGTCATCTGCGTTGGTTACGAAATTTCCTGTACTCAACTAACTCCCATTGTGGCGACCACAGTTTGGCAACAGTGTGGTTCGTCACTTATTCTTTACGGTGGGTTCATACAACTTCCCACAACATCCAAAGCCCATCGTAAAAATGTGATATTACCCAACCACACTGTGCGATACCTTCCCCAGTTTCGGACACGGCAGACCGTTAAATAAGTAAATAAATACGCAGGTAGTCTAATTCTCGACGTTACGGTAAGCTTGTCCTACGTAAACGCAGTAAAAAAGCAATTTTCTCAGCGACAGGAGTTGAGGGGTGAGATAAATATTAAAAGAAAAAATCGCATTTTTGGGTTTCTTCACGTTCTTCCCTTGTTCATTTTCGAACGTGTCTCTTTGCTTTAATCGCTACATATTCAAATGGAATTTGCAACCACTTGGGTTCAGTTCATCGATTTGTAGATACTATCCATTGTATAATCACATGCTGAGGCTAATGTTGCATTCATGTTGTTTCCCCACCGCAGTTGGGCTAAACCAAGTTACACTTAAATCAGGTCTTTTTAAGCTGGATACATTTCATACCACTTTATTTGGTTTGTTCTGTCTACCTGAATAATCTCCTATTAACTGACACAAGTTGCTTGCGCTACTTGTGGTTATCTTCCTTAAGGTTATCGCGTTTGTAGCATTTTTAACTAACTTGTGGACATTTTGTACTTATCGCGGATTCATTGCTAACCAGCTTACTTCATATGCTAATCTAGTGAAGAGTTATGCTGGCATAACCATGTGCTTTGCCGGATATATTTTATTTGATAAAATCATTTCAAGTGATTGGCTGCTGTTTGACATCCCAGCTGCGGCTGCGCTTGATGTGCATGTTGACAAGGTGCCTATTTGTCTACTACCCACAACCTCGTTCATACTGGCTCCAGGAGACATTTGCTCGTTGGTGGGAGGACGGGGTGCACGGTCCTTCTGGCCGTGTTGGGCTCGAAGAGTGGTTCCATGCACTCAGTGTGGGGCGTACTACGGTACAGCCATCGTGTTGCGTGCGCTTGATTCCCTAAATACAACGCGCTTGTCTACGTGTGAAGGAGTGTGGGCCGACTCCGTTGATGAAACGTGGCTCCTATCCACATGCCTCCCGGTCTTATTCCTTCGGGTTTACACTGGAAAAGGGGTGTGTGTGGTCGGAGCTGTGAGCGTTGCAGCGCAAACCACCCATGGTCCCTCTGTAGGCGCAGGCGTCCTGTGATTGCCCACGTTGACAGGCAAATCCGGAACCGGATGCCAACCATGTTCACAGGAAAACATACAATGGCTATTATCTACAAATCGATGAACTGAACCTAATAGGTGGGAGGGCCTATGGTACCCTGAAGCTTATATTGGCTAGATACTGACATACAGTCTACTCATTGCTGCTAGTGATGTGCCGTGGGTTCATTTCCTACACTCCTCGTGGCGACGTGTAGTTTGGAGTTGGATTACGCCTTTCAGGCTTAGTCAGGAAACATCAATCCGCATGAGTCGGTGAACTGACCATGTACTAGATCAGCTGCCTTTCGGGTGTACATTTAATCGAAGGCTTTGGTTGAGAACCCGAGTCCTTCTCCCGTCAGGTGTATGCACCCTGCCAGTATCCTATTCCAAACCCCTTCCTCTTCGGAGGTTAGCAAGTGATCGATGGCCCTCTTCCCCTAAAATCTAGCCCTGGGAGACAACAGGTCCACGGGTTATAAGCTCACCGCTTAATTGGCGTAGAGCACGAGCGCCACGCATTGTCTCTGACGGTGGGATGGCACCTTCGGGTGTTCAGTAGTTTGCTACTGCCCGCCTCAAGCCAGGCAGCTCCTGGTCAAATTGGTGCAAACCCGCCAAAGCCCCCCTGAGTCTGGCACTGGTCGCAGATGCGTATCTTACTGCGGTCGCAAAACGCACATGAATCGTTCCAGAACTGCAAAGCTTGCGTGTGACGGCCGTCAAGCAGATCCCAATCTGTCTCTGCAATCAATCTCCCGAGCTGGACCTGCTCCCTACTTCCTTGTAAGCCAGCCTATTGAGTCAAAGGCTCCGGGCTGAGTCACTCAAGCAAACTTCCGATGTACAACCATCATCTCGCGTGCGACTGTCCACCAATGCAATCGGATGCCTGCGCGCAAAGCACTCAGCATCGGGTGCTGGAACGTGCGGACACTACTGGACCGGAACTCGGGTGAGCGCCCTCAGGGATGCACTTCATACGTCGCGATGGAACGGGCGTGCTACCACATGGATATTGCGGCGCTCAGTGAGACCAGGCTCGCTGAGCAAGGTAAGTTGCATGAAGCAGGTGCTGGCTTCACATTCGACTGGGTGGGCAACGCCACCTCAGCACCACGTGAACCTGGGGTCAGATTTGCAATATCCGATCGCCTGAATGGCCTGCTGGTGAGTGAACTAACAGGCATCAGCGCGACTGATGACTGGATTCCACGTTTTCCTCGGGATTACTGTGTTATACGTGGTTTTCTGTCTGAATTCTGTACCAATATTTTCCCTTTGGTGTATTTTTCAATCTGTGTCAATTTGGTGAATGTTCTCGGGCTAATTTCCGAGTTCTCATTGATTGGCCCAACTGCTGTCTGCGTCCGCCGTCTTGGATATTTTTCCACGGTAATCGGCCATCATGACAACCACACCGGTAACCTGAAAGGAAGTATTTTGTGCCAGTCAAACTTGTGTTAAGATAGTAAAAGGAGGGTTGACTTGTACAAATTATCAAGACCGGTACCATTCGAAATGCTTCAAAATTTGTGGGCATGTAGTGCTTATATTTTACGAACAGAGTCGAGGACAATGTCATGTTAAAATACTTTGCTTTGTTTTTGCCCTCTATTCGCTTATCCTACTCACAATTCTACTTAGCGCTCGTTGGCCCAGCCATGTGATCTTGCATCTGATTGATTGCAATTCGAACGCTAATCGATTTAATTGTAACGCGCGCATATGCAGAGTTTTATCACACTGTTGTAAAGCTGTCTTCGTACTGCTGCACTGCTGCTATTCTGCGCCTGCGAGACTACAACTACCTGATTCCTCAATCACGCGCCCAACCAACCGACGGGATACAGAAGACCAAGGCTCGGTAAACAGGGAGTCTGTTCTACACGACAGGTCAGTTCTTTTTATTGATGAACGAAACATACTGATTTTGGAAACGTCTGGCTCTCAGCCAATGTGGGTTAGTTCTGTCGCACGGATTTTCCAAATTAGGCAGAATGGTTCCCCTCCCTTGATTCCGGCTTGTAATTGCTGATCAATCGGTTTGCACCCGCTTCCCAAATTTGGCAAAGCGGTTGAAGGTCGTTCCCCGCTCATGTAGGTGTCCTTCGCATGTAGCAGACAATTCACCTGCTCCGCGGTAAGCCCGTGCGCGACCTCGTGTCTGGACATTGGCTCCGCTTACCTTTCTATTAAATACATACTTTCCGGTGCTGCTCTGGGCTGCTGGTTTTTCGGGCTGCAACAATACTATACACACGAAATTGCTAGCGGCGGTAGAAGAAAGTTTAGCTGCGCCTTTGGCTCGATTTTTCCAACACTAGTTTGACGAAATGTACGTGCTCGACATTTGCAAACACTGGATGTTTACTCTTATTCACAAGGGAGGCAGTCGTTCCAATGCAGAGAACTATCGTCTCATAATCTTACTACTGGTTCTTTCAAAAGTTCATGGAAGCTATTATTTATGATGCGCTAACGGCCTACTTAGAGGAATTTAACTACCTCGCACCGGAACAGCATGGCTTCCGACGAAATCGATCGTGCACTACAACTCTCCTATTAGCACGATCTAACTGGACTGAAGCAGTAGACTGGCACAGGAGTTGATGCAGTCTTTCTGGACTTCACCACAGCGTTCGACTGATTAGACCACAACATGATAAATGATAAATGATAAATGTTATATTCCTCGGTGTTTCGAGGTGCAGTCCAACTATGTGGTCTGATCAATGTGTACAACAAGATCGCAAAAATATAATCAATTTGTTCACGCTTTTTACAATGGATCCAAAAACAGGTACTAAACTAATTGGCAGGATTAAGGCATTAAAGAAATTAAAAAGCAGGAACAATAACGTAAGCAAATTTAAACAGATGTCCAGTTAAAGTAATACGGCCACTCGTGGAACCATCCCCAGGGGACCTGCTTCCATGCAAGGTATTCCCTCGAAAGGTTTCGCTCGCACTTCCATGCAATAACTGGCCGTGTGCCGGTGTGGCATAGTAGCATATGAGCCATCACCTGTATATCATATGTTTTGTTCATTTTAGAGCTGTTTTTGAACATGTATTATGGGCCATGAAGGCTCAGCCCAGTCCGTCATGCGGATCATTCTATTATGGCACTTTTTTATACGCCAGACAGTTGGTGGCAATTTGCCTTGCATAGGTAACGTCTTTTATAATCTGGAAGCTGTAATCCGTCACCACAGGAGATCAGCCCAGTCGTGGCCAACTATGAAATAAGGAAGAATATAGAAAAGAAGAATTCTGTGAAAGAGGTACCATATCGTTAATGTAAGAAATAGGCAGGTATGTTTTGTACATCGGCGTAGAAATCGATCGAGCCGATCATACGATAAATTCCGCTCTTCAAACTCTAGACCATTGTCATTGGTGATTCGCTCCTGGGATGGATCAGAAGCTTTCTTCTGCACCGGTGCCTGAAAGTACGTGTGCATGAATCGCTGTCAGATCCCATCCGAGTTGAATGCGAAATAGAACAAGGATCGTTACTAGGGACGAGTTTATTTCCGGCGCATATTAAAAATATCACACGCCTCATAAGCTCGAACTACCTGCTTTATGCCGATGACATCAAGGTGTGGAGGGCGATAAATACACCAGATGATGACACAGTACTTCAAGCTCATCTGGATAGAGCATCCGCGTAGTCAATCCAGAATTCACTTCGATTCAATGTGGACAAATGTAGAGTGATGCGCCTGCTGCACAAGTTGATGCACTCCGACAAACTCGGCAATCAGGAGCTTCAAACGTCTTCTGGAGAGAAGCATCTGAGAGTTTTGGTTCAGACCGACCTTGGATGTTCAAAGCAGGCTGAAACGGCGTCTAGAATGGGTATCCAAACTGTGGGCCTCCTGAAGCGTACCTTCGGAGGATTCGGCCGCACGATTTTTTGCACAACTCGGCTCATACATACGGCCACATCTGGACTAGGCAATACAAGTATGGCAGCCATAGCTGAGAAAAGATCTCAACGCCTTGGAGAAACTCCAACGCCGGGCAATCAAGTAAGTTAAGAGTCCGTATCATTTGTCCTAGGAACGAAGGCTACAAGTGCTTGGGGTCTTCAGCGGACTGCATCGGCGATTGCGTGGGGGACTTCATTTTGACTTACCAACTGTTGAGAGATCCCAACCACATTTGCAGCTACTTACTAGAGCTTTGTCACAACAGAAATTTGAGGAGCCACTATCTCAAACTGGACGAGCAACATAGTCACTTGGATCGTTGTCGGAATTTCTCTTCCGTACGCGCTTGCCGTACGCGGAATGCCCTACCAGAACCTGTTATATGTGCTCCCACGCTGGCAGAGTTCAACGCCCGAGTTGACCGTTGCCTTATTTCGCTGCACCGTTTTACATGACCCATTACCCATGGATAAACATAACGGCCTGAAAGTGATTTCACTGGCAGTCAACTCCCAGATTTCGTTCCACCTTTATCACCTCTGTATGTGTACACCCGAAGGAGACATGATTTGTACTAGCCTATATGCCGTCATTTCTTTTATCCTGGATTTACCATCTATACTACGTATACTTTAGTGAGTTCACTGGCTTAAACACAATTTTGTTAATATAACTTTTATTTTGAAGTTTCACCATAACCACCCCACAGGACCTGTTAAGCATTAACTTTTCACCTGTATAAAACCATTGTTCCAATGTTCCATGGCTCGCCTCTGACTCGGTAGAGGTAAGTTTGTCACTTGTATAAGCACCTACGGTCCGACCATGAGTTGTCCTGATGACACGCGTGATCAATTCTACACTCAGGTATCATCCGTGATACGGTCCGTGCCGACCGACTATTTCTGCTGGGAACTTTCAACTCACGCGTTGGGCGTGGTGCATCGGTGTGGACATATGTCATCGGTCCGCATGGCATTGGTTCAGCGAATGCGAACGGTGACAGACTGCTCACATCGTGTGTCGCTCACGGCCTGACGACCACAAACACTCGGTTTGCATTGAGTGCGAATGATAGAGCAATTTGCATACACCCACGGAGTGATCACGCTCACCTGCTCGACTATGTCATCGTACGTCAGGGTGATATGCGTGAAGTGCGCATGACACGTGTACTGCGTGGAGCTGAGTGTGACACTAATCACAAATTGGTGAGGACCAAACTGTACATATATTTTCGTAAATCTAGCTATGACACTCTCGCCGTGAATCGGCGTAAATTTAACGTTCTCTCTCTCGGTACTGTGGAGAAACCTATTAAGCTGGAGAAGGCGCTGGCTTCACGCCTGTGTAATGCCGAATGCCTACCCACAGTGGGCGACCTTTTGCACCACATTCGCGATCAGGTAACAGCGGATGCCAAGACGACCGTTGGGTTCGCAAACTTTAAGCGGCCCGATTGGTTTGATGAAAACAACGCGACGATTGGCGCATTGGTGTCGGAGAAGAATGCAGCATTTGCTGCACATGTGGCAGACCCAGTGACTTTGGGAAGAACAGCAAGTTTCGTAGAATTCGATGACGACTGAATCGAGAGCTCCGTCGCATTAAAAATGCATGGTGGACGGAGAAGGCAAAGCAGATGGGTGCTGCGCCGAAAGCCGCCAACACAAGGAATTCTTTGACTCCTTGTGGGCGGTGTATGGACCGAGGTTGGAGCCGCTGAGGACGCTACTGGACGGTAGTCCGGGGGCTGCGTACACAGACTGCAGATATAATGCAGATCTGGAGAAATCACTACTCGTTTCTTGAACAACCTTTCGAAGATTGATTGGCTTAGATTGGACGGTCTGAAGCAGCACGATGTGAAGCTGAGTCTGGCGGATACGCTGACACTGGATGAGACGCGGAGGGCACTTGCTCAGCTGCGGAAGGGCAAGTGTACCGTTACCGAAGGGATCCCGCCTGAAGGATTGAAACACGGTGGACCCGCGTTGGTGCGTGAGCTGCATCACTTGGTGCAATGCGTGTGGTTCGAGGAGGAGATGTCTCCTGATTTGAAGGATGCCCTTGTGCTACCACTGTACAAGGGCAAGGGAAGCAAACAATGTGCCACAAGATATCGTGGTATCAACTTGCCAGGTTGTTTGGGCAAGGTGATTGTCTGAATCATGCTCAAGCGCCTCGTCAGCCAGGTTGTGGAACAACGTGGTGAAAGAGCAATGTGGATTGTGTTCCGGTCGCAGCACCATCCAGATGATGTTCGCGGATTGTCAGTTGCAAGAAGTGTAGAGAATGACACCAGCCATTGTTCTCGCCGTTTATTGATTTCACTAAGGCATTTGATACAGTGAACGGCGAGGCACTGTGGCTGGGGTTAATTGTTAGACGGACTTGCACTTCACAGTCGCTCACAGCTAGATAGTTTGACATCCATGATTGTCTCGTCAGGCGATTGTCTTGGACACACGCACAACAGTCGTTCAGAACGAGACCGCTCACCATTCATGACTATGTCCTTTCATGCGGTTGGTCTATTGATCGTTTGCGTCCCGGTTGCTCAGCTTTGTCAGTTTTTGAATACAGCTCGTCCGGCACGGTGGTATTCTAGTTTCCCTTTCGGAGTGGGTTAAGTTACAGTCAGGCGTTGTAATAGACTGGCGACGGTGAACCATGACGCTCACTTTGGAATTTCTTCAATAAATGCTGTCCAGACAGCAGGCACAGTTTGAGGCGTCACAGCAGCGCTTAACTGAAACATTGACAACACGAATATCGTGACAGTCAGTATCAACTTATTCCACGATTTCCACTGCAGACAAGCTGGCGCACAGTATGGCAGAATTTCATTGCCAGCCGGACGATGACCTTACTTTCGAAGCACAGTTTCGCTGATAGGAAGACTTGTTAAAAGTTGATGGGCCTGAGCTAGGCGATGCAGCTCAGGTACGTCTTCTTTTGAGGAAATTGGGTCCACAAGAGTATGAAAAGTACTCTAATTACATTCTACCCAAGAACCCACGCGATATCTCATTGGACGACACTGTGAAACACTTGACCAGAATTTTCGGCCCTAAAACTTCACTTTTCAACACACGTTTCCGATGTTTTCAAGTTGTTAAACACCAGGAGGATGATTTTGTGACTTAGGTAGCCATTGTTAACATGAACGCGAACGCTTTCAGCTTAGCACACTCACAAGTGAACAGCTTAAGACGCTTCTTTTTGTTTGTGGATTATGTTCTCTAAAAGATGGGGAGATTCGAACATGTTTGTTATCTCGGTTGGAGTCTAATCCAGAAGTCTGACTACAGGAGCCGGTGCAGGAATGTGAATGTATGTTGACACAGAGGCATGGCACAGAAATGATCCAACTGCACAGCGAGTCTTGTGTGGTGGATGTCCACACTATTCGCACACGCCCCAGGCCATCGCACAATTCAGTACGTCGCTCCGACTTCGCATACCCAGGCAGCCCGACCAGTGCTTATTGGCACTGGGTTCAGTGGCAGTTCGCTTGATTTTGTGAATTCAGACAATATATTTGCAAGCGTTGTTGGAATATGAGACACAAAAGGAAAGCAGCTGTTTGCAGGGAGCCTCTGGAAGACCGTCACGAACCTTTCGCCAAAACTCCAAGATTTCAACAATGCTTTTCATATGTGGTGTTTGCAAGCACTAACCCGAACTATCAATCACTGCGTAAGTATATTACGATTGTGATAAACGGTGGTTCTGTTCGGCTTCAACTGGACACGGTTTCCGATATTACCATAATCGCTGAGTCGACATGGAGCAAACTCGGTAAACCCGCATGTGTTCAAACTTCACAAGTCGCTTACGACGCCTCCGGCTCGGAATTACCCTTTCTTGGACAGACCAATTGTGACTTTGCACTTCGTGATTTGCATGCTAATAGTGTTTGTTACGTTACAAGTTATGGCAATTTGAACTTGTTAGACATAGATTGGATAGACAAAGTTAATTTATGGAGCATACCTTTGAACAGTAGTTGTTATAACGCAGATAGTTTACACTGTGTCCCCCCGATGTTCCTTGTTCGATTGCACCCGTAATGTGTAAAGTGCAGAAGCTTTATCACATTTTGGCTCTATGTACCCCAATGTTTTTGCAGAGGGTCTTGGAATGTGTTCAAAGATAAAAGCTGTGTTTTATCCGGGTACCGGTGTACTTCCAGTATTTTGTCTCAAAAAGACCAGTACCATACGCTGTTGTTGCGACTGTGGATGCCGAAATTAGTCGACTGGAGTCCATGGGCGTCATCAGTTCTGTGAGCTACTCAGCGTGGGCCGCTCCTATTGTAGTCATCAGAAAGGCTAACGGCAGTTTGCGTATTTGTGCTGATTTTTCTACCGGATTAAATAACGCACTGGAAACGCATCAATATCCCTTACCTGTTCCCGAGGATTTATTCACAAAGCTTAATGGAGGAAAAATATTTTCTAAAATTGATCTTTCTGATGCATACTTGCAAGTAGTGATCGAGGAGCGCTCAAAAGAACTGCTCACTATTAATACTCATCGAGGCTTGTATCGTTACAATCGGTTACCTTTCGGAGTAAAATGTGCTCCAGCGATCTTTCAACAAGTGATGGACGCTATGCTATCCGGATTACAGTGTGCCATGGCTTATTTGGATGACATAATAATTGTAAGCTCCACCACTGAAGATCATTACACCCACCTGAACGAAGTATTCTCCAGGATAGATTCATATGGATTTCGTGTACGTCCAGAGAAATGCGAGCTTATGATGCCCAGTATCACATACCTTGGCTCGGTTATCGACAGTTCCGGTCGTCGGCCAGACCCAAACAAAATAAAAGCCATCAAGTTAATGCCACACATCTATGAACAAAGCTACTTTGCAGTCTTTCTTGGGTCTAGTTAACTATTATCACAACTTTGTCCCTCAGATGCACGAACTCCGGGCCCCACTAAATGCACTTTTGCAAACGAGTCAGTGTGGCATTGGTCCTCGCAGTGCCAGAAAGCCTTTGATGACATTAAACAAATATTGCTCTATCTTTTAACTCATTACGACCCAGGATTATCAATAATTGTCGCTGCTGATGCATCGCAAAACGGTATCGGTGGTGTCTTGTTGCATCAGTTCCCGAATGGACATCAAAAGGCTGTGATGCATGTTTCCCGCGCGTTGACAGCAGCAGAAAAGAACTACAGTCAAATAGAGAAAGAAGGACTAGCTCTCGTTTTTGCGGTTAAGAAATTTCATAAGATGGTACATGGACGCAAATTTACTTTGTACACAGACCGTAAACAGTTGCTATCTAATTTTGGCAGCAAATGAGGAATCCCAGTTCACACGGCGAACAGATTACAGCGTTGGGCAACCACCGTATTGGGGTGCGATTTCGATTTGCGTTTTAAAAGTATCACTTCGCTTGGTCATGCTGACGTATTATCCAAACTGATTGCCGATTGCATGTCCAAGGCATCGGATGAAGACATTGTTGTGTCCAGCATTACCTTAGATTCCGAGATTAGACAAGTATTTCAAACATCTGTACGTCAACTTCCAGTAACAGCAGACGCAGTCAGAATAGAAACAGCAAGAGATCCCCTGTTACAACATATTATGGGGTACCTTAGCACTGGTTGGCCTGCACGTCCCTTGGACAGCTATGGTGAGCAGTTTCGTAAAAGGAAGTTCGCCTTAACCACCATTGATGGTTGCTTGATGTTATCTGACCGAGTTGTGATTCCTAAGATTCTACAGAAGAAGGTTCTCAGTCAGTTCCACGAAGGTCACCCAGGAATCAGTCGTATGAAATCCATAGCCCGCAGCTATGCCTACTGGTCATTCATGGACCAGGATATTGAAAATGTGGTTCGTTCCTGTAACAGCTGCGCTATGGCAGCAAAACTACCTGTCAAATGTGAGCTTCATTCTTGGCAGACTCCAAGTGGACCATGGTCTTGCATTTATATTGATTTTGTCGGACCCTTGGAGGATTTTCACTATCTGGTAATTGTCGATGCTTACTCAAAGTGGCCTGAAATTTTTCAAATGAGATACGCAACCACTTCCGCTGTTTTGTTACACCTACGCCATCTTATCTCAGAATTCGGTGTTCCCGAAACGATTGTTTCGGACAATGGTTCCCAATTCACTTCTCAAGAATTTGCCGACTTTTGCAACTCACATGGCATCGAACACATACGCACTCCAGCGTACCATCCACAGTCAAACGGGCAAGCTGAATGTTTTGTCGATACGTTTAAGCGAGCATTAATTAAAATGTAGGGAGAGGGAAATATCCAGGAAATCATGGATAAAATTTTGCAGATTTACCGTACGACGCCAGGTCCAGCAGTACCTCAAAGCATATCCCCATCACGAGCGTTTCTCGGTAGGCATGTCAGAACGGATCATTGATGCTTGGAAGCCATTGCTACACAAGGGGAGCGCAATGTTAAAATGGAGTTGGCTTTAATCGCCATCATGGAGCACATCCTCAGCATTTTGTACCTGGTGATAGTGTGCACGTAAAGAAATTTCGGGACATAAGATCATCCTGGATTCCTGACAGTGTCGTTGAAGGTATTTTAAGTGTTTGGTACAGAATACAAGTGGAATTCATCATATGGGCTAGATATGTAAATCATATTAGACCCCGTTTTGAAGTGCATGATGTCCCAAAAAGAAGAAAGCTAAACTACGGTTGGACATCTTGCTGGATACATATCAAATTGCCCAGTTTGAAGAGCATGTCGTCCAACCAGAAAACGTAACTACAGATGGAAGATACTCAACGCGAATCAGAGCGCCAGTGCAGAAACTCGAGGTGAACCCAAGATGTAAAGCAGCCAACCAATCAAACGTAGCGTGCTATTCTGTTCAGTTAGACGGGCTTGCGCTTCACGGTCGCTCACAGCTAGATAGTTTGACATTCGTGACTGTCTCGTCAGGTGATTGTGTTGGACACACGCACGACAGTCGTTCAGAGCTAGACCGCTCACCATTCATGACTATGTCCTTTCATGTGGTTGGCCTATTGATCTATTGATCTTTTGCGTCCCGGTTGCTCAGCTTTGTCAGTTTTTGAATACAGCTCGTCCGGCACGGTGGTGTTCTTGCTTCCCGTTCGGATTGGGTTCAGTTACAGTCAGGCGTTATAATATTGGGTAATGCAAGAACACGATTTTGTCAAAAAGAGTACTCTTCGCAAAACTGTGTTATTGCATTTCTATGGGTATAATTTGCGAATATCGATTAAGTTTAATTGTCCGAGTAAGTTTGTAAGTTTACTTGTATGTCTTGTATGTCTTGTATGCGGGCGAAGGTGCAGCTGAGTGGACAGACCTCGGATGCCTTCACAGTTGTCTCTAGTGTGAGGCATGACTGTGTCTTAACTCCCGCCTTGTTAATATATATCTTCATGTCATAATGTCTTGTACGTTTGATGTGGCTTGTGTTTCCGGTGTTTATGTGGAGCACCGTATTGATAGTGGTTTGCTGAACATCCGTCGTTTCCGTGCGAGAACTCTAGTCTGTGAGACAACTATCCGTATGTTGCTGTTTGCTGACGACTGTGCGTTGTTTTCACAAACCGCGGATGACTTGCTGCACATGTCTAGTGCTCTGGCCTCCACAGCGGCCAAATTCGGGCTCACCATCGAAACAAGCAAAACTGTCTGTCTCTTTCAGCCTTCACAGGAGATGCAAACTGCACTGGAGCAGCGAATCGGCGTTAGTAATGACTTATTGGAAACCACCACCCGTTTCTGCTACTTTAGAAGTGTGATGTCGACTGCGCAGCAAATACGCAGTGAGCTGCGTATTCGCGTGTCGAAGGCAGCGGCGGCATTCAAGAAGCTTGAGTATCGAGTGTGGAACAACCATCAGCTTACCGTTAACACGAAGCTCATGGTGTACAAATCCATGATACTGTCCGTTGTTCTATACGGCAGTGAAACGTGGACGATGTACTGTCGGGATGTGCAATATCTCGAGCGGTTTCATCAAACGTGTTTGCAACGGATTCTGCGCATCGGTTGTTGCAACAGAGTTGCTAACACGGAAGTGTTGCGTCAAAGTGAAATGTATGCAGTGGACTGTATGCTGTTGCTGAGACACTTGAGGTGGCTCGGTTATGTGAGCCGTATGGATTAGACGGGGATACCGAAGCATCTATTATATATTCAGTTGAGTGATGGGAAGCGGCATGTGGGGAAACCTAAGCTTCCTTACCACAACATGATTAATGTGAGCCTCACGTTCTAATCTTGATTGCATGTCATGGGAATCGAAGGCGGTTGATCGCCATGCATGCCGAGATTTGATCACGAAGGCCGTTGCCGAGGTGCAGGAGAAAGAACTCATGCATGCGGAGAAGAAGCGTCAAGTGCGGAAGCAGCAAGCACCGATGGGTTGTACTCCATCGACATCGATCGCATGGTGCTGTAGCACATGCAATCTTCTGAGTCAGACAGGCCTCGTGAGCCATGAGCGAGGCCACTCGGGACCACTACCGAAGCGACGACGGGTCCTGCAGAGAACGTAGGCAGAACCGGCACATCGTTTGTAAGTACGTTGCATTCGATTTACTAACCTCGTGTTTGCATGCTGTGTCTCTTTAGTTCAGGTGGTGGCTCTGCTATCGTGTCTCAATGCATATTTTTACCTCATCTTAACCTTTACTTGAACTATCCTCGATTAATTTGCACACGTCGCTTAAGCTAATATTGGTTAAGTTCCCCAACATTTTCGCGTTTGTGGCATTTCCTTAAAATATATTTGCTGACATCTTGCAATTATCGCGGATTTGTTGATAACCAATTTATTACATATGCTCATTTAGCGTAGATTTATGTCAGCACTTCCGTACGCTTTATTCGAAATATCTTATTTGTTATTCCCATTCCATGTGATTGCCTGTCGTTTGGCATCCCCGATGTGGCTGCATTTGATTTGTATGTTGACAGGGTGCCTACTTGTCTATTACCCACTACCTCGTCCATACTGGCTCCAGGAGACAGTTGGTCGTTGCTGGAGGGGACGGGGTTGCACGGTCCTTGTGGTCGTGCTAGGCTCGAAGAGTGGTTCCATGCACTCAGTGTGGAGCGGACTACGGTCCAGCCACCGCCTTGTGTGCGCTTGATTCCCCAATACAGCGTGCTTGTGTCTGCCTGTGAAGGAGTGTGGGCCGGCTCCGTTGATGAAACATGGCTCTTATCCACATGCCTCCCGGGCTTATTCCTTCGGGTTTACACTGGATATGGGGTGTGTGGATGGAGCAGTGGGTGGTGCAGCGCAAGCCACCAATGATCCCTCTGTAGGCGCAGGCGTCCTGTGGCTGTCCTAAGCAGGCCACAAGGACAAGCAACTCCGGAACCGGATACCGCCAGCCATGTTCCGAGGAAAGAGCGATCGGATTTAACTGAAAAGCAGTGTTATGCAGAATCATTGCATCCAACTCGTAAAATCGTATGTGCATCTATTGGATTAGCTCCTTCGGAAGTTTTCTGGACTAATGTAATCATGGCTTAACGTCATTATAATGACAAAACTGTCCAATTTCACGGAAGCATACGGCGCAACTAATGTCGCCCGACTCCGCTGCGATTTCTTGGCCATTTTGCTGCATTCTGGGATGTAATAGAACACCACGTCATGCACCACCAATGGGAGCATATCGATAGCTCTACGCTCTCCAAGGAACCATACGTCTCGGCAATATGAACATTACTCCGGTGGGCTCTATTCATTAGACCAGTCTTCTCAACTTTTCACATCCTGAATTACTACCCCAATAAAATAAAAACGGGCTTATTAAAGCGATCCATGTGTAAGCTCCTTATGGAAAATGTTTGAGAAATCCGGCTAGGTAAAAGGTTTTTAGTTACTCGAAATCTTCTCGATTCAATACCTTGAAGATGACCTCAGCGAAGAAGGGAAAACTGCACCCCACTGGAAATTTCACTTCACTAGATAACGGAAACCACTGAGACTGTTCTATAATCTTATGGTACTGGGAAACCTCTGCTAATCCGATTTGACCTATACCTAAATAATCGAACCCAAGCTGTCAGGATCGGCCTACCATAACCTATACCAAATGAATACCCAGCAGGGATTTCCAGAGAAGTGTGTTTGAGACGCTGCGTTTTCTAATCTAGGTAAACAACATATAGGACCCATTAAAACACAAACTCGCATTCCTGATTGAAGATAATGTCAAACTTTTTGAGGTTCCTCGCAGTTGCAGTAAACCATGCCATCACTATACGTCCAGGAGAGCGCTAGAACGCCGTTTTGTCCTATTTGGACTCATCAGTAGCGAGCATCCGGCGAACCCGGCTGAATCCAAAGCCATTAGTTTTCTCTTACGAGTCAGTGACTTAAGCCTCTGGGTTATGGACGAGGGCCGCGGACTGCCATTACTGATTTTAACTTCGACACAGCGCGGCTCATCTTCCACTGTCACGCATGTTATGAATGTAAAATTGACAGGGGGTTGGTCCCCAACGCTATGGCTTTCTTTGCAAGTCACCACCAATTGAGATGACACGTAAGCTACTAAGACGATCAGTGATTATTAGTGACTTCTAGAGAGGTGTTATTTTGTGGGAAGAAACCTTCTCAAGAAACAATAAATCCGTTTACTGGCCTTTAATTACGTCAAACTAATCTACTCATTTCTACCAGAACAATTACAGATATACCTGGAAAGCACATGGGAAGGCGTATCCGCACTGAATGTATGTAGTGAACGCCTGTCAATGAAATTCTCCGCAAAGAAATCCAAGTTACTTGGGCACACATACCGCTTCCAGGATGGCTGCAGTAGTTTTGCCGGTAACATGATCACAACCTCTCAGTATGAAATTTTGGAATTTAGTATTCCAAAGCCTTCAGTTTCTCTGAACATGTCTTCTACCAAGTCGCAAAAGTCAAACAACTACCCGGCCACATCACTAGAACTTTCTCCCTACCTGAAACACAACTTGAGATATGCCAAATCATTGTGAGACCCAGCCTGTAGTACTGTATTCAGATTTACAGACCATTAAGAAAGAAAGACAGAACACTTCTGAAAATGTACAACAACCATTTGCTAAGCTGGTCATGGAGCGCTGTTCAACCCTGATTTATTATGCTAGGTGTTGTCATCTCAGAATGGATCTCCACTGTCTGAGACGGCCGAAGAACATTCTTCTTCTCTTGCGCATTATAAATAGATGAGTCTTCACATACGGTACCGCCCTTGAATTACGGACAATCGCTATTTATCCTACTCGTAATGGAGACTACCCATTACCCTCACAGCCTGCAAGTCATAAAATCCGATCAGGCTTCTTAGTGAGACATGCCAGTCCATGGAACCAGCCATCGTTAAGGCACGTGTGTGCAACATTCGTCGCATTCCGAAGACCTCTGGAAGCTTTTCTCACTATACCGAATGTGGTAAAGACATCTGACTCACAGCAACCTCCAGAAACATTAACGAAATCCAGCCGAAATAGTTGGGAGCTTACTATCTACTTATTCTTCTTTTGTCATTATCCACACAATGAAACTAGTTCCTACACCACCTATTTCCCAACCCACTGACTGCTCCAACCTTTCGCCTTGATGTAACTTAGAAACGAGTGGTACAAATATATATACTAGATGAATACGTTGCAAGCAATGTGGTCGCTGATGTGTGAGACAAGTAATACATTAACCCTGCGTTGTGGTCTTTGGGTGGCCCAATTCAGATGGTTTCTCACAGACTCCTAACTAACGCCCCGTGGTATGCCGAAACCCGCGATACTGAGCGATTAGACTGCAATGGCGGAGTGAATATCAATCAAGACAAAATACCCCGGGCAAGAAAGGCGAATGTTAAAGGTGTAAACTGCAGTCGGCCATTGAAACACGTATGATTTTCTGGAAGTGTAATTTTCACACAAGTTGCAAGGGCCAAACGACGAGAACAATGTTCTGTATTGCAAAATAAACACACGTTTGCTGGGTTTATGGGAACGTTCCGAACCTTTACACGCTCACCAATAGTCAGTAACGCAGTTCACTCTGAACATGCTGGTTGTTCACTTTTTGGTGCATCGTTACAAATATCGAACACAGTTTCGTGGCGCTGTCTGAATTCACCTTTTCCGAACCATGGATTTCATTCGGGTTGGTTTAGTTGTAGACCCAACACTATAGTATAGAAGGAGCGGTTGGGAAAAGTCATGACTTGGAGGACTTTTAGTGTGTCTTATGGCACAGGAACTATAATACCACTTATCTGTTCAAATTCCATGCTCAGAAATTGAAAAGAACTTGAAGTGTTTCAGGATTGTTTGCGAATCCCAAGGAACTCGCAACCAGTGAGAAGTAACTGACTTAATTTTGTCGCTATCCAACAAGTGGGATACCGCACCGGCCTGGGAGACTATTAGCTTAAGTTACCAGCGCTTCATGGTATCGTAAGCAGATCTGTCGGCACACACGCCAGCTACCTTCAAACACTGACTTAAGCTTACGCATATTCGTCGGAATCCTGTCATACAAACGATCGTCTATTTGAAACAAATGGATATACATGGCTGTCAACCCATCAAAAATTTCCATATAACAGCTTTAAAGCGGCCTGAGCCAGTCAGAGCCTAGTGGATCTCCATCAGTATTTACTACTAACAGTCTGAGAAGCAGTATTCTCCGCTTCAGTGGCCACAGTACGATTCAGAGCCAAAAGCAAATTTTGTAGAATAACCTTCATACTAGGTAAGCAACTAACAATCGTACAGTCGAGAGAGAACTCGGTTCTCCCCGGGTGTTGTGTCGCCGCTGACGCCTTTACCCCACGACCGCAAGAAGAAGTCCAAAGACGAGCCAGAAGGAAACGTATACATGAAATCATAGTTGTTTATATAGTTTTGACGGCAAAATGAAGGGAAGCTATTAAAGTACCCTTGAGCCAAGCAACAGAAGGAAAAATGTCAACTGCAACGGCGAATAAGCAACCGTGTACTCAAGAGCGAATCGCATATGTCCTTAAAAATAGCATCATTGGACTCCAAGCGTAAGTGAACGTCCATTTACAGTGACGGGCACTGGCCAGTCAGAATGCCGAAATGCAACCTTTAAACAAAAGTCATGAAACAATCGAGAATAAGGAATGCAGACCCAAAAGTTGAAAACTAGTACAATAATTGTGTGACAACTAGATATTCCTTTAACATAACCAAGTTGAACAGTGATGAGAAGAAAAACCAATGGAACAGGTTCTTGCAAATGGCGCTGATGAAAAGGACGTGACGATGAGCGTCCATTAACAATGACTTAGGTGTACCAATCGGGCTAACCCAGTAGAGCGTTTAAACAACAGTCAAGAAATAGAAAACAGGAAGATTAAAGAATAGCTATCAAGCTCGTTCAAAATAAACGAATGTCTAATGATACCGGGGACAGATTCAACTCTTATGCGAATATGGCTGGGTGCTGCACGTTTCGACATGTGAGATGCACTTCCAAAGTACAACGCACCACGGCGAGAGTGAACTATTTTACCAATACTTTTCACGAGTAATATCGGAATCTTTCGATCAGGCTAGGCACAAATGTAGGCGTGTGAGCCGTGGTGGCGAGATTACAGAAGTACGGAGTACCTGCACAAGAAATGTAAGTGTGGATTTTAAATAATATTCTCAGTTTGATCCTCGAGGGTTAGCTCCGTAACATGTCGGGATAGGTCCAACGTTCCTTAATAACCTGAAGCCACGACCATCGCTCTCTGCGAAATGGCAAATAGTCGCTCGTCAGTAATAAAGCACCCTAGAAGGCTCTAAAACGGAATAAAAATGGATCAGCTGGAGGATAGATACCGCGGACGTTTAACAACCGAACATCGGGTTCCGATTTTGACAAGTTGGTGTCCCGTGCGCCAGTTTTACTGATGTCATTAACGTGCCAGATTGTTAGCTAATGACCGAAGCCTCCAACCCAGTCCCTAATGTGGTGCAGTAGCATACAGATAAGGAGAAAAGGGTCAAACAAAACTTTGTCACATCAATAGCTGAGGACCACAGAGGCGACCACATAATCCGTTTGGATTACTGTACTATGTGTGAAGAGCAGTAAAAATACAGATATGCTTGTGTAACCGCCCCATGACTGCATACTTTCATTTTGCGTTGATGGTTCATTAATCTTTTTGTTTTAACGTATCATTTCGCTGTCCCTGCTGGATATTTGGAGTCGTCATGTTTGCCTTTAGATGGCAGCTCTACTCTGACGCTAACACCTTCACTTTTCGTTCTTTGTGTGCACTTGATTGTTTCCTTATTTGTTCAGTCTTTAATGACTTTACTTTGTCCGCAAGCTTTCCATACTCTGGTTGGCTTCCATACTTGAGCGTCATTCTATATAACGAATTTGTTTCTCTATGTAAAAACGTTTGAATCCTTGTCCCTGGCCTTTCGTGTTCTCACTACCGTTAGTGAGTAGAAGCAGTCGCCGTGGTGCCGACACAAGTTGCCATGCGGTGCAGCCATCATCACTCCTGCATCCGCTCTACCATCTCCTATTTGTGGCTCTTCTAGTTGTCAATTCCAGTGGAATTCAATCGCTCGACTTTTATTTTCTCTTCATTCATCTTTCATGTGTCGCTGCTCCGGTCCTCTACTGGCATGAGAGCACCAGCAGTGACCACTTACCGCTCATACCAACCTACTCCAACGACGGTTGATAGACCCAACTGGATAGGGCTACTCTCATTCCGTTGCGGGAAGTTCAAATCTGTTCGAGTGGAACTCAGAAGACAGGAGCTCTTCACATGCCATCGAAGGTGTCAGCTGGGACAGTATACCAGTCCAGGATGATCGTCCGACTGCTGAGTCCCACTGCGTTGTACAGTGCATCGGGGTATTTACGCCGCTACTCACATGGAAGACGTTGTGTGCATGGCAGTCTCAGATCCGGCTACGTGAAATGCGTACATTGGATATGAAAACTAGGATGAGCCACATCAATGGCCGCTAGCACGGGGAAAAGACACATGTGGATGTTGGAGTACCCCCGAGTTACTGTGGAGTATACCCCGGTTAGATCGTTAACCGGTGGTCTGCGTGGTCAAGAATTTGCATCAAGGCACTTTACGGCCTAAACTGGGATCCTCCCAGATAGTAATCCAGATCGAAACAGTAATGAGTTCGTCACCATTGTGATAATTACTATCTGCGAACCTCGATCATTCATTAATGGATGCATTGATTGGCAACCTCTGCGTCCTGCGTCCGAGGTTCAGATCAGAATACCTTTACCTGAAGAACTCCAATAGAGAGGAGGCTGGTAATAGATCAGACAGCTGGGAGAAAAATAACACCAGAAACGTTCACGTTAAGAAGAGGCATTTTTCTTGTTTCAAGTGTACCTGTTAGATCTCAGTAACGTGTTAGTCTCAGCTGTATGGATTATCTGACGCTGAAACAGTCGGTAATTAGATCCAGTATCACATACAACACTGACCAATAGCTGTGTTGAAGTGGCGTTTAGTATCCATTCATGTGGTGTTGGCATATATTTGCGACTGTTAATCTGCCCGTTCTGCACAAGCAGCCAAAGCGTTCGAGTGCCGAGGGCCACAGTTAAGTGGTTCACTAACTCCCGTATCATCGGTTAGCTACTTATTTCTGTTTGTGAATTGGTCCTCCGACACTTGCTCATATCCGCAACTGGACTGCGCTATGTGAGGGAGGTCACTACTACCGCACGAATGAGAATAAATCACTTCCTCAAATCTCGTGTTGAACTGTGTACGTATGCATTATGTTCAGATGAAAACAAACTGGGCTCGCAAAACGCCTCACAAGGTCGATGAACTCAGTACGTCTCCTGATGACAGAATGAAATCGAGCGCACTTGATGCGTTGCAACAACTTCACTGTATAGTGGCGCGCGCGAAATTTCTGTTTCACACTGCTCGTGTACCGGAACGAGTGAATTTTCGCTCGATTTAACAATGCTCCTAATCTTCTTCTATCGGCAGAAACACAGGACCGTATCGATTTGGTAGGTGAATCCACGTGGCTACTCGCTCAACAGAAACAGTTGGTCCGGTACATTCGCCTTTCGCGCTGTTGCATACATCTGCTTCCACACAGCACTCGTTCGCTTCCAGTCGACAACCCGACAGCCTGTAGTTCACATGCTCGTTGCCAACGTAGTGGCTACTATGCGCGAACGCACCCTCATTGTCTTCGAGACAGCGGCCTAAGAGTAGGGGCACGAGCACTCTTGATGATGGTTGAACTACACGATGGAAGGTCACCTCACATTCACATTCGAGTTTCATTGTCTGCAGCGTGTTGTTCAGTTTGATGAAGAGTAGCGTGTTGTGAGTGTGTGTGTGTGTGTGTGTGTGTGTGTACCTGTGCTAGTCCAGTGTATGAATATTCCGGTAGCCAACATGCGAATTGAGAATGTTGGCCGCAACAGTAATACACCGCACAGGCGTCACTGTTGTTGCTGTTCGTGATGGGCTGTGTGCCGCGAATGACACGATGTCAACAAAATAGTGGTGCGAAGAAAGAGGGAATATAACGAGGAACCTCCACCTATTGACTAGTGCGGAATACAACTGGCGTCATGGCGGGCTTTGTAAGTGTAAGTAATTTATTTGTGCATTATCTGCCTTACCGTAGCAGATGCGGTATGGCTTGAGAGCGAATACTCAGCTACCCTGCCTCAAAGTGAAGTCTATCCGTCTGCGACCACGATATCTACATACAGAAAAACCACCTTAGCTACTCAAAAGACTGGACCAAAGTGACCAACATACAGAGTTTGTCAACAGACAGAGGTTTGGAACCATAAATTTTACATGATGAACGTTCAAGTAATGAAAAATAAACCAGTCAACTTAGTGAGATGGTCAGGATAAAGTGGTTGTTAACTTGGGAGATTTCACTGTACTTTCGTTGTCAATCTGATGACAGGCAGCTTTCACAATGTGAACTAACGACGTACCAACAACGAGTTCGTTCGAATGGAAGCCTAACAGGCTATTTATGTCTGTGTGGGCATCTTCTAGTAGGGGACACCAAACTTCGATCATAAGTCCAGATCATTGATTGGCACGGTTAATTTGTGTGGACTAACGAAAGCGCAGCGAAAAGCTGGACGTATCCCGACGAACAATTGCATGCCGCTCTGATAACGTGAAATCGGGCACTGTGCTGTGTCGCCAGAGACACCTTCGCCTCATGACGGCAAGGAAAGAACTCCAAAGGCGTACTTAGAAAGAAGTGTATGAATTGTATCATGCCTGATTAACTAGTTTTGGGAATTGGCTGAAGGGAAACTGCTAAAAGACATTCAACCCAAGCATATTGCTGAAAATAAGCAACCTAAATGAAGACTGATCAATAAAGAAACCAATAAAGAGCACGCAAAGAATGACAATCGAGAGCGTTAGCAGCCAAGTGGAACTGCGATCCGAGGGCAGAAACAATGACCACAAGCAACCAATGAAATTAGCGGAATGATGTGCTTAAACAAATGTCAGTAACAGTAATAGCGGAAGGAAACAAATCGGTAATTAAGACTGGTTTTCAAAGAACTGTATGTTCAATAAATGTCCCCTAACACATTGGATGACTTGTTGCTTCAGGCACTTGTTCATTCATCAAATTATTCATTCACTTACTCGATCACTCGTTCAATGGCTCGTCTGTTCTCCCTCGTTTCTTTGTTCACACACACTCTTTCTTGCGCTTGCTTAGTAGCTCAATTTCTCGTCCGTTCAACCGTTTCCCTGTTCACCAGTCTACTTCGCCTCCTGTTCGTTCGTTTTTAACTTACCACTGTCTTTTTTCCCGTGTTCTTCACATGCTCGTTCAAACGCCTACTCCTTCATTTGCTCTCTTCTCGCTCACCAACTCGCTTGCTCATGAGTCAGTTCGCATCCTCTCTCGTTAGTTGATTCTTTGCATAAGTGCGATTGGTCCTTACAAGAAAACAGAATAAGCACCCATAAGTTCAGTAGTCAAGCAGGGAAATTGACAAGACACCACCACGCATGTGAAACATAGATGAACGATAACGAGAATATTCTGATCAGATTAAGTTTGACTAAGCCACATGAAAGACGCCCTCTGTTTTATTCTGTCCACCTGAGCGACATTAAACGTGGGTCTGATGTACATGCACGATCGAGACGAAAATAGGGCCTGTCCTATGATTAGAAGCACCTGAATCTACATTTTATCAGACCAGTTGCCGTTGCACCATTCACAGCACACACCAGACGAATGGAACACGAAGCTAGCCGAAGGTTCCTTTCCTCTATGCTAAACGCTTTATTCGCCAAGCGCAATAAGATTGACACAATCAACTAAAATTATTTATTCGCTCCAAGCATAAGGCACATACACACTAGCGAACCCAAGTGGAAACACGCGACCGAGAAGACGGGCGCAGGTGCGCACCTGCGAGGTAGGGAATCGGTGTAATGATAAGCATGTCAGCACAGATACTTCGGTTTCTGATGTCGCAGTCAATTTGTTCACCCCTCGCTCTCTATATCACCATCGACTGGTGCTTTTCTTCGCGGTCGATTGCCCCTCTCCTTATGGGAACTGCACGTGTGCCTCGGCCAACCGAAATTGCCAAGTGGAAACGCTACCGACGTGGTTTCACCTTTTTACTGTCAATCGTTTCGCATATCGCATCACTCATTCCCTTAAAAAACTGTCTCGATCGGTGTACCAAATTGTTTATGCAGAGTTAGACAGGTCGAGACACTTGGATGTGCCTATCATCACCCGGATGGATGCACAGCGAACTGACGGAAACGCACGGCAAACTCCGAGTACCCATGGGCCACCGGGTAGATGGTTCGCCCCGATCAAGGCAATTCGCGTTGCTAGTTTGTTGCAGTAAATGAAAGGGGAGAACGCCGCTTCCATCTCCCATAACGCACTCTTGTCTGGTACGATTTATTTTTCATGTGCACAACGAATGGGTCCATCATCATGAGATCGAAACGTAAACTGTAAAGATACCGCTGTCAGCGCATCACAGTACTTGTGGTTGTCGGATGCACTACGGGCATTAACAGGAATCACGTAAGAGGAAGGGCGATAATTACGCTCTACCTTTTCGATGTTATGCGTGCACTCACACACACACGTCCCATAGACTGATTTCAATTGGAAGTGTACGTACTCTGGCATCGACTAGTTACACACAGATGTGAATGTTTTCCAAGTAAAAGATGATCATCCGCCATTAGGGCCGAAAGGCTTGTAGACAGAACGATAGAGGTGTTGCTCGGGTTTTCGTTCATCTTGAACATGTTCGTGTATAAGATACCACAACTTGAACCCCCAATGACAATGCGAAATTTGCTGGGCGGCCTTATGCGCATGGAAGCGGTGTGGGTGCGTAGGAACTCAGAATCCCATTGGGGTTCATTTCGAAGCGCAATTTGTATGTGAACAGACTGGGGCGCATAATCTCTATCTGGACTGCAGTTCATTTTGAAAAGAATTACGGTCACTGGGACCGTAGCTGGAGCAGATAAATCTAGGGTGTTACCCGCTTGCAAGGTTGTATTCCGCTGATCTGGTACGTGAGACGACAGGTCTCGACCGTGGCGTTGCGTAAGCACGTCGACTGTGACGCGTACTGTGACACGGTGGAGTAATTCGACCTCCCTGTTACTTCATAGGAAGCGTACATCTGATGATTTTCGAGGGGGTAAATGCCCTGTTCAGTTGTTTTGCATATATCAAGACCGTAGTGGCCGGAATCGATTCAGTCTGAAGAGCATACAAGCTCCCTTGAGAAACATCGACCCACTTATAAAACGCTGCGGGGCTCCGATCCGACCACTCTCCAGGTGAGTCCCTAAATGAAGCTGAGAATCAAATTTTCCCGTTGCTACAATAGATTCTGTAACTGATCCAAGTTAAAGAAGTGGCAGTTTCGTGACAGAAGTTGTGATTAAGCTGGTCGGCCATTTCATATCCCCGTTGAAAAGATGCTTAGCAGTTAATGAAGTATTAGGTCACCTTGCAGCTAGTTTGTCTCATTCCCGATCCCACCAACCTCTCACAAAAGCAGTTGCTGGTTTCAGCTACCTGTAATTTGACGCAGAGCTGAAATAATGACGCAACCAACAGCCTTACAGCTTCTGCTTTCGTTCATTCATGAATCTAGTGGTATTTCGACAGCGCCCAACAGAAATCTTGCAGAGTTGGGGAGTTTGCAGCAGAGTCGTCAATGTGAGTAATTATCAACTATGTTATTGTTGTAAGGCAAAGTGTAGACGCTGTCACGTAACTGACAAATGGGTGGGTTATCACTGGCCCATCGAGTCCTAAGCGAATGCTTCTGGATGATGGTCATTGGTTTTTAGGCAAGGTCCGTTGAATTACTAATTCCAGGAAAGATCTACTAGGCAACAAAGTTATCAGACGAAACTAGCTGCGGTGGTGTGCATTTGGTCTCGAGTGTTGATTTCGGACACGACAGCAATAGATGCTGAACATAAGACCATCTATTGGCAACTATTTTCCCTTTGGGATCGGTAGTACTCCCACCTTAATGTATGAATGTGACCAAACGAGCTACAGAAACCCAGCGCCTGACAACCTAGGATTGCAAGGATGCAATGATGAGCTCAAGCCACTCAAAGCTATCTACTATGTTGCTCTGAGCATTATTTTTGCGGGGTGACTCGAGACGTAAACGGTATTTTTTAAAGAGCTTCATCTCACCTAGACTCAGGTACGGAGCCACCGGGTCTCCTGGAAGACGCCTTACGAATGTATGATAAATGTCTGGCTAGGTCTAGTTGTGTCGAATGTCATTAAATGCTTCAACCCCCTGCCCCCTAAACCACTTTCCAACAATCTCTGGCAACGGGGCCAGTAGAACTAGTATCACTCTGGTACTGTGCATCTGTCCCCTAGAGTCTGTGCGTCCATACGCGGACGATTTGCTAAACCCTTTCGGCTGAGTCACATATCGTGGCATCTGTCAGAACGATAGGCTGATGGAAGAGATTTCATGCCAGGCATCTCAGTTCTCAAAGGTTTAGTTCAATATCGTATCTGAACTCAATTCTGACTATCTAATCGCTGTACCGTGTTGCTCACGGTTCTCAGTAGCCAAACCATCAGGGCGCCAGTCGTTTTCCACGAAGCCCCGAGTTCCACTCCCAGTTCGTGCTATCTCTACCTGAGTCATCGGGGGTCAATGTTGGGAGGTAGCAGCACTGAGATCGCTCAAAATATGGGGTAAGTTGCGTCTCGCAAAGTTAGAAGAGAACAGGTTTCTATGCTTACTTCTTGATAACACTGAGGTGAACGCCGTCAAACAGGGTGTATTGTCACAAAGAACACACACACACTCAGTTCTACCACATTATAAGACAAGTTCCGAATCAGTCACGGACATTTTGTTACTTCATGTTGGGTTCACTTTAACTAATTGGATACAACTACAGACAGGTGTCTATCAGGTGAGTCGATGAGCTGGCGGAAATCGTCGGTATCGTGTCACAATAGTCAGCAGAATTATGTAAACTGCTAGTAGCACATTACTACGTGAGAAAACAAGCTCACATAAAAGACGGAATTTTAAGTGAACATAACCAGTCACAGAAAAGTGAAAGACTATGTGCACCGTTTATCCCAATGTGAAGTACCCCTTATTCAGTGGGAACCAAATTGGCCTTGTAGTGCCGTGTCGACCCAGTATAAATGGGTACCGTAATTTATCGAACAGCGGTTACAGTTTGCCCTGCGATCAAGCTACATTTTCCTCCCAATACCATTTTAACGACCACAGATACTGTCAACGTTAGTGTGCTAAGTACACGAACGGTGGTTTACGTTTCGTATCCTACAGCCACATACACATACACACAGCCGGCACAGCGAGTTCCGTGGCAGATCCGAACTGCCCGACGTGGCCACGGTTTGTTTGGCCTCTACCTACCCATTCGAACGGGACACAATGCGTGCACGTTTCAACGTGATCGTTGGTGCAAATGCATAAAATCCGATTTTGTTTACGCAAACCCATAGATGTGCTCGAAGCTTCCGGATGATTGGCTGTGACCGACTACCGGTCCATCTGGCCGAACAACCGGCCGTCAACTCCCCATCCCTTAGGGTGGTGGCCTCATTTACCCGTATCACATCGCCCCAGCTCTACCGGCCGATGAACGCCACCCATTTCGGTCACAATTGTCGGCCACGAAGCGGGCGATAAGTGACCACGGTAATAAAACCCATGAATATGAAACTCCCTATCATTACGACTGTCACCAACTCCGAGTACGTGTGGGTGTGTGTATGTGTGCCCATGTTTATGGGACCTCTACGGGGACCCAGAGCCCATGATCGTTCGTGCCCGCCAGTCGGTGGCGAAGGGCAACACATTTGGTCCGAGGCCAAATTACGGAATGAATATACGCAGATGAATCACAAAATTAGGGTACGGAGAAGATCGAATAAACTTCAGTTGCATCCACAGTCGAACATTATGTGCTACAGCAGACAGAGTTTATTACCCTGAGAAGTGACCAGCATCCGTGCAACGTGGAAGTTTTACAAGTGTAAACAGATGCAGCGAAATGGGAAGGGACAAATGTCATCCGAATCGTCTGCCTACCGACCATCATCGGTAAACGCAGTCGGAGATGTAGAAACAGCTTGTAGGTTGGGTCCCATTGCCCCTTACACCGACGAGAGGTCTGCAAAAGAACTGGCCTATTCAGTGGTCTCCCGAACTCCAATCCCCACTGTCCGCATGGGATTGGTACGATAAACAATGGAACCATGGATTTATCACGAACTAAAAAGTAAATACTGAACAGTTTTTTGTTGGTAAAGTGAGAACTAAAAATGAACTTATCAAGAAAAAGCAACACGTAACGGTGTACTCATCGTAATTTTCACTTGTACACAGTTTTGTTACGTTGTCCCGTGTCCCAGCAGCTTGAGTCAAATTATGGAGTGCAGTTGGTGTAACGTATCACCAATTCGAATTTCAAATTCAACTAACGTGAGAGCGGAGATGATGGAATGCGGAAGAACGTTCCATGACTTGGATGCACGAAATGAGAAAACGTTCTGACGGCACTCCAACCGGTTATACTTGGTGGTTACTTTCAATGCTAGCCTCTTAGTGAAGTGTTGTGGCTGTTGTTGTAACGCTGCCTCTCTGCGCTACCAACCAGCCGGGGAAAACAAAACGCTGAGTCTGCTAGACCGAAGTATGTTAGGCACAGAACAGGGCTACTTTTATAGGTCACATGCGCTTACCTCGCTGAGGTGACACATCAGTTGTCTGATTTCGTCAGCTTCCGGTTCGACCATGACAATGAGTCTGTCAGCCGCTCACGTGATCTGGCCGATCTCGCCCCGCTAGTGTGCACCATCGTAGTCAGCTGTTTCGCCGCCGTGACAACTGTTTCACTAAGGGCCGGTACGGCTGGTTTATGTACTTGAGGATCTGATACACCAATATAGGACCACCTCGCGGACTACCATATTGTGCCCTGAAAACAATCTTTAGTTTCAACTGGTAAGGGAGTTGGAGCAATCCCTTAAGATTTTCTGTCGTCCTCCGTTGTGACGTCTCGAAAGCAGTAAGGTCACGCTTTTGCCAAGGGCGCCACACCTGGATGACGTATTCCAGATGTGGCCTCAAGTAAGCGTTGAACAACTGCGAAAACTGGTGGGATCCAACCGGCCAAATGCTCTCTGCAGTAGACGCAAGTGTTGACAAATTTCTTCTCTGTCTTCAGCAACTAAGTTGGTCCTGCACAAGCACCACAAGATCACTTTTATGAGAAGTGCGCTGCCGAACTTGTTCTCCTAGCCGATAATCGTAGGTCCCATGTTGGTGTGTGCCCGTTACTTTATATTTGACAGCGTTAAACACGAGCTTGTTCTGCGCAGACTAGTTGTGAGCACCTTCGAGATCACCTTGCAGTCCCGTATGGTCGTCTACTCACTCTATTGCCCACCAAATCTTTAACTGGTCCGCAGAGAGTAGAAAGTTTGGGGTCAGACCTCCCGCGAGGTCGCTTATGAGCACTAAGGAATAACCCTGGTCTACTACTGAGCCTTGAGGAACGCCACAGTGCATCTCTGTCGGATCGGATAGGGTGCCACGAATTAACACATTCAAGCGGTTTTGGAATAGAAGTGAATGTGTCCAGTCCATAATCGGATCATTGATTCATAAATCTGAAGCATACGAAGAAAAGATGTAGTGATATAGCCGACCAAAAGTCTTCAACAAATCAATGTAGACTGCGTCGACTCTTCCTCCAACCACAACGGCTTCCGTCCAGCTGGTGCATGAGCGATTTCGGTAGAAACCGTGATGTTTCTGCACGACGTTATTGCACCGTTCTAAATATCCGTTAAGAGCTTCTGTGAAGACAGATTTCATGGCTTTAGCAAGCACTAGAAGATTAATCGAACGATAGTTTTCGGGCACTGCATCTCGTCGAGATTGAACCGGTCCAACTATGATAATGGTTCAGCCAAGCTCCTGGCAGTTAGTTCCAATAACTTAAGCGTATGTTGCTCGGACTAGGTGAACTGTACCCACGTACTGACAGCATTCGCTTCAGCACATGCTCGGCAATCAAGGAGATGTGGCTGAGTCCTGGTGGTGATGTGATCTGTATGAGAATGGTTTGGTATGCCGGTGTGTTCTGGAAAGTACAAGCGAACTGATGTCCAAGTACATTAGCTTTGCCTTTGCGCGGTTTTTATTTGCCTCGCTGTACTTTGCAGAAATAGTTAACATGCCTACAAAGTAGCTTAGAGTTGGAGAAGAACATCTCCACTAAATTCTGTTGGTGTTTCATGTTATCGTCACCGACCAATATAACACAATGGTTCCGCTCGGTGTTGTAGACTCTCCAGCCCTCGGCGTTTGGATTGGCTTTATGTTTGCTAAAGTGAATCGTCATTCGTTTCCGCATCCTACCTTTTTTGGGCAAAAGATATTAGTCTCTGGCGAGTTGGCTAACTAAAGTGCTGAATTGATTGATGAATTCCTCCAAGCGACATCAGGGGTTGTTCGGTTAAAATCCACCAAGCAGTGACCTTGTGGAGGTCGGGTCGAATGCTGTGATGTGTTACGGTACAACTTACTTGACGTCCCCGTTGCAGTGTCTAGGTGAGACAGGTAGTAGAAAAGCAGGGTTACGTGATCACTGCACCCAAAAGAGGCTATTCCCTGTTACTGTGTAGGCCACAAGTTCCTTACTTGTAGACATGAGGTCCAGAATGGTCGGTTTGTTCCCCGTTCGGAAACGCATAGGGAAAGTGCCGTGATTATGTGTTGGTAAAGCGGCGGATAGTTCTTGTAGTTCGACTTTAAACCGTTCACCAAAGGAGGTCGGAACCTCTACCCTGTGCAAGTCGAAACCTCACACAAGAAGAACGTGATTACATGTGGATTTTTTTTGAGAGGTGTAATGTAGAGCAGCGGACCGGAAATTCGTTGGACCGGAGTTCGATTCCCCGTCGAGGCAGATTATTGTGTGCAGTTTAATCGTGACTTCTACTTTCTAAGAACGTGATTGCTAGGTTGAACCAGAACGGTGTTTAGAGCTGAAGCTATACGTCTGTCCATATCCAGAATGGACGCTGGAAAATCGTACTAGGAAACCAACCAAACATGCGTTGCCAAGTCCAAGCTACGGGTGGCGACATGAATCAATAACTTATGTCGCTGAGTTGTATCGCTTGTATATTTCATCTGAAACTGTACTTTCTGATTCCTATTCGTGTTATTATTGCACAGTTTGTTTCGAGTAACTCGAGCAATACTTGCTTCCTCGAAGCTCGTTCTGCGTTGTCGCTCCGGTCTGCTGCGTGCGTCTTCATTATGTTTGCTCTGCGTGTTGATCTGAGCTCAAACGGATGGGTACTATCATACTGATCCCGCTACGCCATACACCGGATCTTACCACTAGACTGAGAGTCATCCGAAATGGGAAGACTACCGTGGGTCAACGACTGAGTTCGGACTAAAACCATTTTTGTAGTGTTGGTTCACTACAGAGTCACCAAAGAGTTGAAGATGTAGATCACCGAAAATACAAAATTACACCGCCTCCCCTACTAGCTCAACCTTTACATAGAACAGACATACCCGGTAGACCAATCTCGGCATCAGCGACTTCGTCGTTCAGCCAGATTTCGGTTATAATTATCAGGTCCAAAGACCGCTAGCCTGCTGCTAAATCCATTTCACAAGTTGACACAACTTAACTAATCGACCAGATGATTGAGTTGACACGTCGCCACGCAGAGGTGCAATGATATGGAAGTGACTAGAGCTTTGCTGACACCGTTGATACACCGATCTCTGAGATGTAAAACACTTCCCTCTTTAATAATTTGCAGTCTGGCAACACGGAGGATTCACAAGCGAAGACAGCGAGATCGGAAATAAAGAGAGAACAATTGCAAAGGGTCCGTTTGTTTCTCATCACTTGGTCCAGCTTGAAATGTGAAGTTTCCGTACAGAGACGATTTGATCATCCATCACATCGATGAAGCGTCTCAAATGAACTGGTGAATTTAGTTCCCATGGAGTTAAAAGACTTAATGATCGAATCGAGCCGCCACAGGTGAAGGTTAATCCCACTTTTAAATCTCACTTATGAATTTACCCTGACAGATGGGAATAAGTTGACTCCTTACTGCGCGCACACAAAAATGAATGTGGGCCTTCCTCCCTGGTGATCTCTAGCTACTCCCAGTAAAAGTACCCTAGCTATTAGTAGCCAGTACGATGCGTTGTAATCTGCACAGCTTGTGAAACCTGCGACAGAAAGCGCGTCGACAGACTGTAGGCCTTGATATCCCTACTCATGTCTATCTGATGCAAAATTGGTGATTTGGTAGGTAATGTGTTGATGTCGAAGTGGACCGGTGTGTGGCACTTTGAGGATGAACAAGTACTTATCCGGCCAAGTCTTTCGCTTCCATTCATCCTGACCTTTCCACTAGGTGAGTGAGGTTCATCTAATGAACCGCGACGCTGGTGGCTCATACAGTTGGGGACAAGAGTCATGCGAAGAACGCGACCCGGTTAGCACAGGCGATTCGAGTTTGACAGGCAGTACAGTGTTGTGACATTACAAGGTTGGTTACCGAGCACCAGTTCGTGGAGCACGGTGTCACTCATTTGATGTGCTCACCAGATTTGAGCAATAGTTCCTAGACTTGCTCTGTCAGATAGGGCCAAGTTATTAACTTTCTCTACGCTTAGCTGCTGCTTCTGATCCATACAACGGTACTGGCTGAACAGCAGCGTTGTACAACTTCCCCTAACTAACAGCTGGTCTCTCCCACAGGTGCTTGAGACCCGAAAATCCATATAAGCCTCGACGACACACGTACGAATTTCTCCGGCGATATTCCAACTAGAAAAAAGTGTTGTACAGCTAAAGGAGTTAATGTTGCTCCTCCCAACACTGACGCTCCACGACCAGTTCCGCTCTCGTTTGGACTCATCGAGTAGAGATAGACTGGGCTCGAACTCAGGGTCTTATCGTTAACGGTTGATGCCTTGAATAATAGATTTCGCGTGTCTCGATCCAACCACACATCGGGTACTCCGATCCCAAGTTGAAACTCCTAATCGCTGTGTCAAAGGTTGCTCACGGATCTCAGTGGCCTGGTGATCAAGGCATCAGCCTTGAATTACTAGGTCCTGAGTTCCAGCCCAACTCGGGCTATCTCGATCTGATGAATCCAAACCAGGACGAAACCGGTCATGAAGTGTCAGTGTTGGGAGGACCAACACCGAAACACCTCCATTTCGGATACGGTCTTTGCGATCGAAATGATTGAGGTTTACTTCAAGGCAAACCATCGCGATAGAGATTACGTGTATCAATACAATCACACAGCGAGTATCCTAAACCCAACCTTAAACCGATCAGCCACTACTAACTCAGTGACAACTGATGGACCATAAAGACCCCAGTTTTTCGTGATTCCGCGAAGCGCAGAAAACTCGCGGAAGTTACTAGCTTGCGGAAAATGAAAACATTCGTGGAATCGCGGAAAAATTGAGTAATTCACAAAGAAATTTACTTCGATTGCGTTCTTGTTGTAATCAATATACTAGTACACGGAAGAGATGTCAAACAGCCAGCTGGACAATGAATAATGAACAACGAATTTATACGGGTTAAGAAGTGTTGCTTTACAAGTCCCGTTGGATACTTGGTGGGGATATCGAAATAACCATAATGATAATAATGATAGTAAAACTGTTAGTATTTTAAATATGAAAATAACGGCTTACCGTTTACTGCGCTTAGATTCACAGCACCCATATTTAACATCAAATAATTCCATGGTAAACTCCTGGTGTAGGATGGAGACAGCGCTATTGGGACATTCCTCTGGAGAATCATAACCGCCACGTGTCTACTATCTGTTATCAAAGTCTCCTTGTCGCCCCAATCACAGCTATGGCCGCGATTATATCCCGAACCCACTGTCACCCGTGCATCAATGCATAACGCAACCAGGTCCCATCTGTCTGCTCACGCTGTACACGCACTCTGTTGTCCATTATACATACACATTTTGTCCACATGTACATCAAATCTGTTCGACGTCTGTTTGTTCACACCTTCTACGCACATCTTGCCGGCAAACAAGCCCACCCTATTACGCTCACCCGTGAAGTTGATGTACTGTCGCCTCCTAGACGTTGAGCAGCGGCCACGTTGCATTGGGCTCGGCGGCCCAATATAAGCGACCGTGAATTCGCTCACCGACTGAAGTGGTTGTGATCCGTCAGTACAGTGGCGAGAATGGTAATTTGTACCCTCTGAGTAATTCGTGGAGATAGCGTAGTTGCAACACTGAGCAGTTACTGTTGAGGTTGATCATTATAGAACTTTCCTCTTCCTTTGATCAGTACCGTAACTCAGTCTCGGCTTTGGTTTGCTTTGACCCGATCTATCCATGTCGCTGAAAACTGCTGCTGACGAAAACTGGCTGCAGCATCTGAAGGCGGGCGGACTGACCTTTGATGCGTCTAGTAAAATCCAAACCGACATGCAGCTTTGCTTCTCCTCAGTTGCCATATGAGCCCAGGATTCGCTGACATGATAGGCAAGCTGGCTGGTTTGGAAAGTCATTATTACTCGACCACATCCAGCTCATTATCTTGCCCATTGATCCATGCATCCATCCTAGTTGGTTCCCCAGCTCTGGCAGCTGAACGGCTAGTCTATTGAAAAGTAGCGAAAGAACTGCATGGGGAAAGTGCGGAAACACGCTGGCCTTCCGGTGCGGAATGAATGAAAGAGCTCCACAGTTGGCAGACACTGCCGACCATTATCTTTTCATTCCTGTGAATTCAGTAGATGCTGAACGAAGCCGCAGTACCTACAAAAATGTGGTATCTGCCAAGTGTCACAACAATTCAGACAGTAGGAAGAAGCAGCTCGTTACGTTTTATTTTGGTTCCTCCGTTTTGAATCATGACTGCCATGCATATAGTGAGTGAGAGTACTTGATTTCTGTTTACTTTAGTCTTCGAGGTGAAATCGCACAAATTTATGTCAGCGCCACAGAAATTGCGCAGAATTTTCCATTTTGATCGTAGCAAAATGTTTCATCAACGAGGAAGACTGGGGTCTTTACTGATGGGATATAGATGCGGTCCTACAACAGTTTCCGTCGCCATGTAGTGTGAAGTATACACAAAACTGTGTGGCGTGCAGTGCACTGAATTATCCTGTTCAACAACGTTTTCTTCTCATCTCTTGGTCCAGCTAAACATATCTTTGCAGTGCGTCCAATTTAAGCCTGACCGTAGGGTAGATGGTGTGAATTCTAGTTCAACTGATCAATGAAGAGTGATTTATACCGGGTACACATGCGATTGCTTGACAAGTCCCGTAGGATGACCGGAGCGATGATTATAAAACCAAACAAGAAATCCTTGTATTAATTGACTCATCAGGATATTCCCATAAATGCTGTGGTAGATTTCCTCACCTCTAGGTTACGGAGAGGGCTGATGAGCACATAGTTTAGTGCGAGCGAAACGAACTATATCACCTAATGCAAATAGGACAACGTGTCTTCAAGGCGTTTTTGAATAGCGTTAGTGTTGTGGCAAAAGCCACGTAAGCTGGAAGGGCGTTTCAGGTTCGGGACATTTGAAGGGAGAAAAGCTTTTGTCGACAGTCCAGCCTACTGTAGTACGTGGCAAGCTTGAGCTGGCAGCTTCTCAGCTTAATATTGTGGTTAAGTTGCAACATGACACGACTGGTGTAATTTGTGTTCGTGAGTATTGAGTAAACCAAGCTGAGACCTCCTCGCAGACGTCGATTTTCACCGCCGTACAATCACAGGGCCGACAAGAGGGTAATTCAGCATCAGATCGACTACAAATTTCAGGACAAGCAAACTGCTCAAGCCTACTTACTCTATTTGTCTTGGTGAACTCTTGAAAAGCCTGCCCTAGTACTCTTGCGCAAGCACAACCTTGGGAGTAAAAGTGTATAGCTTGAACTTCCAAAGAAGGACAACATTACAAACATGTGAGATCAACAGAATCAAAGAAGTAATTGGACTGTTTACGGGTATACTAGAGTTCAGATACCTGACGTGATGGACGAAACTTTGACCTGAGTGGAAACGAGCCTAATTTTCGCCCCTTCTTCTGGCACGCAGATCAATAAGCCTCCGTACCATTGTAGGCATGAGTAGTTTGAAGTCAGTTGACATCAGATGAAGACCACAATGATCTTCACAGGACTTCGAACATTTTAAGGATGTAAATAACGGTCAGCAACAGCTAGTCTATATATACTTTCCCTTTTCACCAGCCAATGACGAACATAACACTAGCATCCCTCAGTAACAATGTCGAAAAACATCAGAGCCAAGAGCCTTTTTCCACCTTAGCAGCTCTAGCCCATGTCACATAGTGCTGTTACCAGGATTTGTCAGGTCAAAGCTCCAAGATAGCTCAGGTGACCCATCTAGGTGTTTGTTGACTCTGACTGAGTTCGAAGCGGAACGGTTCACATGCGGCTGCTTACCGGAACTCATTCCAGCGGAGCAGTCTTCACACATGTCTGCCTTACTTGCCGACTATCATGGGTTCCACATCACTACTGGCCAGCGCTTCGATGCCAAGTATCTTAAGCCTAGGTGCACTCGGACAGTGTTGTCTTGTACGCTTGTTTCAGGGATACTGCGCATATCAGCTCCGAGTGAGTGCATGTTTATAGGTAGCATTATCTCTCAGCCGATCTGGCACGTTCTGCAGTTGACATACCCAGTGTGAGACATTTACAAAGGTGAGGCTCTAGCCTCACCAACCACATCAACATTCTTTCTGGTTAACATGAGAAGAGACCTATGGTGATTGAAACCGTAGATAATGGAGTATGGGGTAAAATGATACTATGCAACTATCCCGCGTAAGAATAATCCTCTAGCCAAGGATCTCCACCTCTAATGTTCGTCTCAATGGTGGGGCCTACGTAGTAGCGAATAACCTGCTCTGGTCGGCAGCTTGACCGCAGTCTCAAGTGGACTTACTGGATGTCTGCCGCAAGTTTCCATGATAGCTCATGCATCATCCTACTGCGGTCGATCATGCACTTACGACCCACTTTACCCGCAATTGAAATTTGGTTGTCCTGCACCTATTGCTCAGTCTGTCTAGTTGGAAATGGGTGGTAGCAAACCAGTGAGTAGGTATGCTACCTCATTGCCGTCAGCGACATTTTGTGGCGCTCTGCCTGATCGCCAACTTAGCCAACATGTTTTTGGCGAACAACTTTCTTCCCTAGCTAGGACTGGAGTGGGATCGACAACATCCCCTCGGCTTCCAATAAGAAGGATGCTGAGAATGGGTAGTTTATCTCACGGCTAACTAACAGATCTATCCGTTGTCAGCGGCTTAGAACAGGCATGTCAATGGTTCACGGATGCATACAAAACGATGAACTACGCTGGACACAGTACACCTATTTGATTGAAAGCTAAACGCTCTATCATGCCTGTATCACTGTGCTAAGTAGCAGTGCGAATGAAACCCGTGTGAGTTGCCCGGTACCCTGCCACATTTTCACACAATTATGCAACACATGCGTTGTTCAACTTGAGAATCAGTCCGATTTGAAATACTCCAGCAATTCAGTGTCCGATCGAATTGTGCTTGAATGCAGTGAATGCTCTGGAGTGTGACAACCGCAGTTCCGAGAACTACGGCAGACTCCGACTACCTGCCGAAGCCCAACCGTAAAAACAAACAGCGCGAGTAACCTCAATCTCAGCTGGCTAGGACTTCGTGCATCATTCGTGCATCGCTCAGCTTGATCACACCATTTAACACGTGCGCCCTCGTGACGACCGCAGCATCCACTGTGTCAATTGTGTTTTACCGTGAGAACTGGGCCATGAAACTGGCTAACCTTGAAATCCAACCATCACAACACTGAATCGATTGTGGTGAGAGCGACCCGAAGCACATTGTGGGAATGGCCGCTCGTGTTCGGACAGGACAGTTGCGAATCGAATGCGTGTGTGTGTGTATGTGTGTGTGTGTGTGTGTGTGAGTATGCCGGCCTGCGCCAGGTCATCCGCGTCGGGCTGCTCAATCGTCCTCCGTCACCATACATAGAGTAGGAGTTCGAAGCTACGTGCACTGTGTATGCATACTGCATGTTGCTGATTGTCCCCATGCCCGGAGCTCGTTGTGTCCGGTCACGTGGACAGGTATACTACCTATCGTTATACACTATGTCGGTCACCGCCAATCTACCGCTATCCATATGGATGCCAACTATTGCCCGGTTGGAAACATGTGTGGGGTCAATCGAGGGCAAGTCCCTCACATTGTGTTGGTGCAAGATGGTAAAATGTATCAAACCTGGCCGGTGATTGGCAGTGCATAGGGCTCAGCTAAGCTAATGTGTGTCATGGTCGGACACAGTAGTCATACCATCTGACTACATACTGTGAACGTTCGGATGGTGTAGGTTAGCACCTACTCGAGAGTCGACTAATAGAGGTGGTATGTTCGAAACAGATATGGTGAGTACAACTTGCCGATTGTGCAGCTCAGACTATGGACCCTGGTAGAGTGAGCGTGGTAGGAAGCGGACCACAATCAACCTGCTGACGACGAGGGTGACGAGTCCTACCGGATCCAAATAATGCCTCGGAGCATACGCTGCTCCGGTACCCACTTGATGAGGATTCGTTGCGTGATTGGTGCGACATTCTCCGGGATCCAGTTCAGAAGAGCGCCATGTCAACGCCATCAGTGAGCCAAAGTTCAACGAACTCACGAGATATTCACTGTACAACTTGTGTATACATATGTGTTCATATGTAAGAGCGAAGCCTTGATTGGCCCTCCGTAGTTGGCTATCTCATGGCACTCCGACATAGTTCCTCTTGTGGTAGCATCTTTGCGACACTTCGTGAACGCATCGTCTTCGTGAGCCTTGAAAAACAGCTATTCAACCATAATTAATTCCTCAATGAAAGGTAAATATTTATAGCATAAACATAGTCTCAAAGGTGGGAAAACATTCGGGTCGTATTCCAAAGACAGCCTTTCAAGTGAATATTGTTTTAACCCTTCGATATGTTGCTGTCTGATTCGGACATATGGCGTACCGGTCTTCCGCGTTCAACGATGCTTCGACTAGTAGAAGTTATGCGACGAAGTATTTGTCGTCGACTGGAACATTGGAGGAAAACAGCAATGGTCTGCAGCTCCTGACACCATACTCCATAGACAAGTTTGTCTTTGTTTCAAGGAGTCCATCGGTTATGGTCTGGAGCCCTAGCAATTGAACAAACCTGTATTCTGTGGCGAAACAACTACTTTTGTCGCCCCGTGGGGTTGAACAATTTTCTCCCCTTCCCCTGGCAATTGTAAATCCGTAAAGTGCACATTAGCATTTCGATGAAATGGATGATCGTTTGGGACACTGAGGTAAATGTGGTTAAAGTGACAACAATGGGCCAAGTAATGGGATCCCTAGGGAGAGGGTCCGCACAAGTGTGACACAGCGCAAAGGTGTTGCTGGTCAAACAGAGTAAAGTTAAAATACTCAACTCTCAGCGTATCTGGAAATTTTGTCACAAACGATCAAATATTTCATCGAAATGCTAATGTGTGCGGTATTGGTGGATGGTTGGCGGCATCCGGTTTCGGATTTGCCTGTCATTGTGGCTAGCCACAGGACGCCTGCGCCTACGGAGGGACCATGGATGGCTTGCGCTGCACCACCCACAGCTCCAACCACACACCCCATATCCAGTGTAAACCCAAAGGAATAAGACCGGGAGGCATGTGGATGGGAGCCACGTTTCATCAACGGAGCCGGCTCACACTCCTTCACAGGCAAACACAGGCGCGCTGTAATTGGGGAATCAAGCGCACACAAGGCGGTGGCTGGACCGTAGTCCGCTCCACACTGAGTGCATGGAATCGCTCTTCGAGCCTAGCACGGCTACAAGGACCGTGCACCCCGTCCCCTCCAGAAACGACCAACTGTCTCCTGGAGTCAGTATGGACGAGGTAGTGGGTAATAGACAGGTAGGCACCTTGTCAACATGAACATCAAGCGCAGCCACACCTGGGATGTCGAACAATAGCCAATAATTCGAAATGCCCATATCAAATAAAAGATATTGAATCTAATAAACCTATATGACGACATAAATACTCGCTAAATGAGCATGTGGAGTAAAGTGGTCACCAGCGAATCCGCGGTAAGTACAAAATGTCCGAAAGCTATTTAAAAAATGCCAAGTAATAAAGTTACGCAAGTTTGCCACAATTAGCATGAGCGACGTTTGCAAGTTAGTAGAAGATTATCAGGTAGGCAGAACAAACCAAATAAAGTGGAAGGAAATTTATCCAGTTTAAAAAGACCAAGTTTAAGTGTAAGTTGGTTTAGCCCAACTGCGGTGAAGAAGCATCATGAATGCAATATATATATATATATACATATATATATATACATATATATATATATATATATATATATATATATATATATATATATATATATATATATATATATATATATCCAAATGGCCGCATGCTTGACACCCGTGTTAAAAGGGATGAATGAAAACTCAGGTAATGTCACACGCCATTGACGACGCAATCGGCCGGCTCCCGAGCGCAGAGAAATACGCACTTCCTCACCCATTCGGTGGTACACACGCACTCGCGAGTGTCAGTGCACGAGTATTCGTTGCAGGAAATGGGCGTGGGGATTGAATTGCTCACGCACGCATCGAGCCGGAAATGCACTCCACTGTGTCAATGGGAATGGAGGTTGAAAGTCACAAGTGGGGCGTACTCACATTCGTCAGAGTGTAAAAAAGGTATACATCCGCAACACGGCTGAGTACATTGTGGACGAACTTGAACGTGTGCCCTTCTCAAACAGGCCGAAGTGGTCGGATGACCGCCTTACTGGACTCACTCAATGGTTGATCAGTCACGTAAGCCCGAAATACTCCATCTCATGCTGCACGTGACATCAACTCAACGCTTGATAGCGTGTGCTTGCTTGATTCCTCGGCCGCACTACCGATGACGCGCATTGTGCGAATCGCCATCGAGTGAATGCAATCGAGGTGGAAGTGGCCGAGAATGAGGACAACTGTTTCAGGCTAGTGAAGGGAATTATTTCAACTTGCCCCATTATATGTATTATTTACGATGAGGATGTTAGGGACCAGCTATTAGAATGTTTCCAATTTTATGCGCTCCCAACGGATCCACCCAATTACTGCTGGTACTGAGAGGACTATCGGGGAACCTCTTTCTACGTCAGGTTGTACACTGTAGGTGAAGTCCGACGTACAGCAACTACTAGGATCCCATTCGACGAGGAATGACTTTCGGTCAGCTGGCTTCATGCAGTCGGCTCGTGGTCTTAAGGATCACAAGCCTGCCTTGTAATCCGAGGGCGCGAGTTCGAGTCTGATTAGGGGACTGCGCGGCAGTGAAGTGTCGGTATTGCGTATCGGCATACTGCTAATGCCTATGCAGCCCATGTAGTGCAATCTGCGCATTACGGAATAAAAGCATTGAAGAAACTCACGTCCATTTACCGTACCCGTAGGCCAGTCTCTTCGCGTTGACCTTTCCGTTGAGACACCACCACAAGTATGGACACTATGGGTGCTGTAGTGTGATGCTGCTTTTGTTGATTGTGCGACTGGAAATCCTATCTGTTATGTGCTTAGCAAAAGCTGTCGTCACCTTGAATTCAACACACTCGATATTCACAGGGTCTCGACATGGTTGGCGGCATCCGGTTTCGGATTTGCCTGTCACTGTGGCAAGCCACAGGACGCCTGCGCCTACAGAGGGACCATGGATGGCTTGCGCTGCACCACCCACAGCTCCAACCACACACCCCATATCCAGTGTAAACCCGAAGGAATAAGACCGGGAGGCATGTGGATGGGAACCACGTTTCATCAACGGAGCCGGCCCACACTCCTTCACAGGCAAACACAAGCACGCTGTATTTGGGGAATCAACCGCACACAAGGCGGTGGCTGGACCGTAGTCCGCTCCATACTGAGTGCATGGAACCACTCTTCGAGCCTAACACGGCCACAAGAACCGTGCACCCCGTCCCCTCCAGCAACGACCAACTGTCTCCTGGAGCCAGTATGGACGAGGTAGTGGGTAATAGACAGGTAGGCACCTTGTCAACATGCACATCAAGCGCAGCCACACCAAGGATATCAAACAACAGCCAATCACTTGAGAGAGAGAGAAAGAAAAAGAGAAAAACTGGATTAATGCATAAGGAAACGGTGACATAAACCTTAATTAAATAGCATACGTAATAAGTTGTTTACAAACACATCCCAGCTAAGTGCACGAAGTCAGGAAGTATAGTTCACGGTATGCCACGAACACAAAAATCTTATGGAAATCGAATACAACTGGCTAAAGCGATATGTGCAAGTTAATGGAATAGAGTACATGGAGATATTTATATAAGAAAGAAAAGCATTAAGGTAAAAACTGTAAACCCACCACCTGAAATAAAGAGACTTAGCATGCAAGCACGCGGTTAGTAAATCGAAATCAGCGTGCCTACAAACGCTGCGCCGGCTCGTCGTAATTCTCTGCAGGACCCATCGTCGCTTCTGTAGTGGCCCCAAAGGACCTAGCTCATGGCCCACTAGACATTTATATGAGAAAGAAAGGCATTAGGAGAGAACCGAAAACCCACCACCTGAAATAAAGAGACTTAGCATGCAAGCATGCGGTTAGTAAATCGAATTCAGCGTGCCTACAAACGCTGCGCCGGTGCTGCCTACGTTCACTGCGGGACCCGTCGTCGCTTCGGCAGTGGTCCCGAGTGACCTCTCTCATGGCTCACTAGGCCTGCCTGACTAAGGCACTCGCGACCGCATGTTCTACAACACAATGCGCTCGATGTCGATGGAGTACAATTCATCGGTGCTTGCCGCTTCCGCACTTGCCGCTTCTTCTCTGCATGCATGAGGGCTTTCTCCCGCACCTCAGCAACTGCCTTCGTGATTAGATCGCGCCATGCACGCCGATCAACCGCCTTCGATTCCCATGATCTGCAATCAAGATTAGAACGTGTGAGGCTCACTTTAATCATGTCCTGGTAACGTAACTTGGGTTTCCCAGCATGCCGCTTCCCTATACTCAGCTGACCGTATAAAAGTTGTTTCGGTATTCGCGTCGAATCCATACGGCTCACATGACCGAGCCATCTCAGGTGTCGCAGTAAAAGTATGCAGTCCACTGCATACATCCCACTTCGGCGCAACACTTCCGTGTCTGCAACTCTGGCGCCCCAGCCGATCCGCAGAATTCGTCGCAGACACTGCTGATGGAACCGCTCGAGATATCGCACATCCCGACGGTACATCGTCCACGTTTCACTGCCGTATAGAAGAACGGACAGTACCATGGATTTGTACACCATCAGCTTCGTGCCAATGCTAAGCTGATGGTTGTTCCACACTCGGTACTCTAGCTTCCCGAATGCCGCTGCCGCCTTCGACACGCGATTACGCAACTCAATGTGTAGCTGCTGATCAGTCGACATCACACTCCCAAGGTAGCAGAAGCGGGAGGTGGTTTCCAATACTTCAGCACCAATGCTGATTTGCGGCAATATTGAAGATTGCACCTCCGGTGAAGGCTGAAACAGACAGACAGTTTTGCTTGTGTTGATGGTGAGCCCGAATTTGGCCGCTGTCGAAGCCAGAGCACTAGTCATGTGCTGCAACTCATCCGCGTTGTGTGAAAACAACGCACAGTCGTCAGCAAACAGCAACATACGGATAGTTGTCTCACAGACTAGAGTTCTCGCACCGAAACGACGGATGTTCAGCAACCCACCATCAATACGGTGCTCCACACGAACACCGTAAACACAAGCCGCATCAAAAGCACAAGACAACATTGCATGAAGATAGATATTAAACAGGGCAGGAGCTAACACACAGCCTTGCTTCACACCAGAGACAACTGTAAAGTCATCAGAGGTCTCTCCACTCAGCTGCACCCTCGCTCGCATACCACTGTGCAGACATTCAATTAAACTTACAAACTTACGCGGGCAACCAAACTTACCCAACACCAGCCACAGTGCCTCGCGGTTCACCGTATCAAATGCCTTGGTGAAATCAACAAAAAGCGAGTACAAAGGCTGGTGTCGTTCTCTGCACTTCTCTTGCAACTGACGAGCCGCAAACACCATATCTATAGTGCTGCGACCCGAACGGAATCCACATTGCTCTTCCGCCACGTGAGGTTCCACAATCTGACTCACGAGGCGATTGAGCAGGATTCGGGCAATCACCTTGCCCACACAACTCAGCAAGTTGATGCCACGATAATTCGTGCAACATTGCTTGCTACCTTTGCCCTTGTACAGTGGTAGCACAAGGGCATCCTTCAGCTCAGAAGGCACTTCCTCCTCAATCCACACGCGTTGCACCAAGTGGTGCAGCGCAGTCAACAACGCGGGTCCACCGTGTTTCAATACTTCAGGTGGGATCCCGTCACCTCCGGCACATTTGCCGTTTCGCAGCTGAGCAAGTGCTCTCTGCGTCTCATCCAGTCTCGGCGTATCTGCCAGATCCGCCTTCACATCGTGCTGCTTCAGGCCATTCAATGTAGGCCAGTCGATCTCTGAACGGTTGTTCAAGAGACAGTCAAAGTGTTTCCGCCAGACCTGCATTATGTCTGCAGTCTGGGTGCAGGTAGCGCCTGAACTACCATCGATCAGTGTCCTCAGCGGCTCCAATCTCGGTCCATACACCGCCTTCAAGGAGTCAAAGAATTCCTTGTGTTGACGGCGTTCGGCGTAGCATTCCATCTGCTTCGCCTTCTCCGTCCACCATGCATTTTTAATGCGACGGAGCTCTCGGGTCAGTCGCCGTCGAAGTTTGCGAAACTGACTACTCTTCCCCAAGTCACTGGGGTCTGCAACATGTGCAGCAAATGCTGCATTCTTCTCTGACACCAATGCGTCAATCGTCACATTGTTGTCATCAAACCAATCAGGCCGCTTACAGTTGGCGCGCCCGATGGTCTCCTCCGCAGCAGCTGTCACCTGGTCGCGAATGTGGTGCCACAGGTCGCCCACTGTGGCTATACAGTCCACATCACCACACAGGCGTGCAGCCATCGCCTTCTCCAGCTCAGCACGTTTCGCCACAGTGCCGAGGGAGAGAATGTTAAATTTACGCCGATTCACGGCGGGAGTGCAATACATCGATTTACGAAAATATATGTACAGTTTGGTCCGAACCAATTTGTGATCAGTGCCACACTCAGCTCCACGCAGTACACGTGTCATGCGCACTTCACGCATATCACGCTGACGTACGATGACATAGTCGAGCAGGTGAGCGTGACCACTCCGTGGGTGCGTCCAAGTTGCTATATCACTCGCACTCAGTGCAAACCGAGTGTTCGTGATCGTCAGGCCGTGAGTGGCACACAGTGAGAGCAGCCTGTCACCGTTCGCATTCGCTGAACCAATGCCATGCGCACCGATAACATCTGTCCACGCTGATGCATCACGCCCAACGCGCGCGTTGAAATCACCCAGCAGAAATAGTCGGTCGCTCCTCGGCACAGACCGTATCACGGAGGATAGCTCAGTGTAGAACTGATCACGCGTGTCATCAGGATAACACATGGTCGGACCGTACGTGCTTATAAAAGTAGCAAACTTACCTCTTCCGAGTCGCAGGCGAACAGTCATCAGCCGCGCGCTGATGCCCGTTGGTTCACCCACCAGCTGGCCATTCAGGCGATCGGATATTGCAAATCCGACCCCATGTTCACGTGGTGCTGAGGCGGCGTTCCCCACCCAGTAGAATGTATAGCCAGCACCTGCTTCATGTAACTTACCTTGCTCAGCGAGCCGAGTTTCACTGAGCGCCGCAATATCGATGTGGTATCGCGCCAGCTCCATTGCGACCAGTGCAGTGCGTCGCTCCGGGCGCTCGCTCGAGTTCCGGTCCAGTAGTGTGCGCACGTTCCAGCACCCGATGTTGAGTGCTTTGCGCGCAGGCATACGATTGCATTGGTGGGCAATCGCACGCGAGGTGGTCGTTGTGCTTCGGAGGTTTGCTTGAGGGACTCCACCCGGAGCCTTTGGCTCAATAGCCTGACCCACAAGGCAGTGGGTGGTTTGGAGGTTTGCTTGAGGGACTCCACCCGGAGCCTTTGGCTCAATAGCCTGACCCACAAGGCAGTGGGTGGTTTGGAGGTTTGCTTGAGGGACTCCACCCGGAGCCTTTGGCTCAATAGCCTGACCCACAAGGCAGTGGAGAGCAGATCCAGCTCGGGAATGTGATTGCAGAGACAGATGGGGATCTGCTTGACGGCCGTCACACGCAGCCTTTGAGGTTCTGGAACAGTTATCATATGTTTTGCGACCGTAATTGGATACGCACCTGCGACCACGGCCAGACGCAGGTGGGTTTTTGGCGGGTTTGCACCAATTTGACCAGGGGCTGCCTGGCTTGAGGCGGGCAGTAGCAAACCATTGAACACCCGGAGGTGTCCTCCCACCGTCAGAGACAATGCGTGGTACTCGTGCTCTACGCCAATCGAGCATTGAGAATATAACCCGTAACCTGTTGTCTCCCATGGCTAGGTTTTACGGGAAGTGGGCCATCGACCACTTCCTAACCTCCGGAGAGGATGGACTAGGATACTGCCAGGGCGCCCACACCTGACAGGAGAACGACTCGGGTCCTCAGCCAAAGCCTTCGATTAAATGAACACCCGAAAGGCAGCGGGTCTAGCACATGGTCAGTTAGCTGACTCATGCGGATTGGTGTCCTGGATCTTAGCAGGGAGAAGGGCGAAACCTAACTCCCACCCAGCGGTCGCCACGTGGAGGCGCCCAGGACATGAGACTATGGCGCAACAGTAGCAGCAGTGGGTAGACCATCTGTCAGGATCTAGCCACCACCAGCCTCAGCGCACCATAGGCTCTCCCGCCAGGGTCTCGACATAGACCCCTGTCAAACAACATGAATTCACTAGCTGCCTTTCAGTGAAAGTTACGTTTAACAGTAAACAACGGAACAATGGTTTGTAACAATTAAAAAAGCACAGACTCAACACGTCCCGCAGGTTGATAATAGAGGAAATTGAATTTAAAATCGAAATAAGTGGAACAAATAAATTATGCATCGGGGAAGCGATAGAGTAATGACGTATAGAAGGCAGAATGTGGGAGGGATAGTGCCGCCCGAAACGCAATGACCAATTGTTATGGTTAATATCGCAAATAACAATCAGATTGCTCAGCCCTCTCCACGGATTTACCTGCGACACTCCGGGTCATAAATCCAAAGAGGCTAGTTAGCCTGATTATATCCAGAAGATTCTTTCTTGTAAGAAAGTGTAGAGCGTTCAATTCGATATCCAATCGATTTTGGAAACAGCTGAGTTTGGAAGGGCGTTCCAGGGTTCGCAGATCCCGGAGGGAGAAATACATTCGTCGACAATCTAGGCGACTGTATGTTGAACTCCGTTTCATGGTGTTGCTTCTGAGTTTGGTGTTCAGACTGTTTCACATGGTGGCGGCATACCTGACTGAGGTCGCTCAGTTATTTGGTAAACTACTATGAGGTCTTCATGTAGCTGCGGGTACCGTCTACTGAACACTTCGAGAGATTTCAGTCGTTGCTGATACCGAAGGTGGCGCAATCCTTTGACAAATTTCGTTGCTCCATGTTGGGGAGTTTCGAGTGCTGCAAGGTCACACTTTAGCGAAGGATGACAAGCCTGGATTGCGTATTCGACGTGGGGACGCACGTAAGCGTTGAACATCAGAGAGCACATGATTGAATCCAAACTCGCGAATGCGCTCTGCAAGGGACTAACAGGCTGGTTACCTCTTTTCGACGCGGACTCTGATTGTGGAGAACAACCAAGGTCGTCCTGCACCAGCACACCGAAATCGCGTTCCTAAGAGATTATCTGCATATCGCGTGTCCCAAGTTTGTAGATGTAGGCATGTCGATGGCGGATGTGAACAACACGGCACTTGTCCACATTGAATGACAGTGCGTTTCTCACCGAGGTCGCGCTGGAGGGTCTCGTGGTATTCCAATCCTTTGATCTCCCACCCAAACCTAGCGTCATTCGCGAGGAGTAAAAATTTTGAGGTGAAAACCTTCGCTAGATCGTTAACGTAAACTAAGAACAAGCGAGGCCCACGTGCCGAACCATGCTGTACGATGCACCACTAGATTCGGGTCGGACAAAGATATTCGGACCCTAAGCTCCGATTGCCGTTCGCGGAGAAAGTTACCAATTCATCCTAATACTGTATCTCCGATGCCGTAGAGCTGAAGTATGTGCATGAGGGTTCGATTAGCTAAGAGATAGAAGGCTTTTGAAATGTCCATGTAAATAACATCTATTCCTGTCCCCTCGCCGACTGTTTCGGTCCAACTGTCGCGTACTGTCAGCAGTTTCGTGATACATGATTGATGTTTACGAAATGCATGCCGCTCCGTCGCTATTATGCCGGTGCTTTCCAGGTAGCCCATGAGTACGTCCGCAATGTTTGCTTCCATGACTTTGGCGTGCACAGGGAGAAGCGTTACCGGACGGTAATTGGCAGGATCAGACCAACTTCTTCCCTTGTGAATGGGGGTTATAATACCTCGTTTCCACGTTGACGGAACCATATTTTCGTCTAGAAAACCCTAAAAGAATCACGCACATGGTTGGGCTAGGCGCATAGTCGCTACCTGCCATGCATCAGAGAGAATGTTGGTCACTCCTGCTATCTCTATCTGATGAGAGGAAATAACCTCGAAAAGCGTCATGGAGTGCAGTGTTTTCAAACGGGCAAATCCCAAGTTTCTTCTGTTTCCTCAGCTACGGCCCTAGTGATCAAATGGTCATGATTCATCTCAGTGGGAATCGCGGTCCACTATGAGATTGTGCGTCGCCATCCATCCACACAACGCGTACTTCAAATGCGCGCCTTATCGTGTCGGAGCCCCAAAGACTGCTTTCCGCCCACTAACGGTAGTGAGAACATGCACGACCAACAGGCGTCAGTAAATTCAAATCAACGACAATTCAAAGCAGCGCATAGACAAACGTTATGCAGAAAAACTGACATTCGTTCAATCAATGCTTGTCATTCAGGGGCGACGGATCGATATAGTCTCGCGAACGAGCGAAATACACAGAGTAAGGGAAAAGCCAATAAGCATAAGATTCAGTGTCAACACAAGCTAGTCACAAATGTGAGGCAACAGAAAACTTAGGCGGGGAACCGTAAAAGTAGGATGGATGAATAGGGTTGGTGGAGTAAACTCACAAAACAATGGAGAGTGGTGATGTTTTCTAAACACCGCTAGAACACCTCTCTCTTCTTGACAAACAAATTCATGTTCACGTTGCGTCAACATAGCTTTTCCGCCAGGGATCCACTTGGAATGGTTGCACGAACCTTTTTCTCCTCTTTGGTCTCCTAATAGCTCCATTCTCTGGATGTTCTAACGGCTATGTGTGCCGCCTGACAAAAATCCTCGCCTCACTATTATCCAGCAGTTCTGTAAGACCAAGTCCGTTAGCATCACATGTCACAGTTTTCTCCACGTATCGTGGCATCATTTGATTGGTATAGCGGAGCCATACCTGCGCACCAACATGGATCTCGTACATCACCTGACCACGACGCCGCACGACAATTCCAGGTATCCACTTGATCCTGTACCCCTGCGGAGAAGTAACAAACACCGGGGCTCCAACTTCGAAATTTCTGGGTCGTGCTCCATGTCGTCTGTTGTACTGATTTTTTCATCACAGTTAATGTGGCTTATCGGTGGGCGTTTAGGTGCTAACGAATCCACCGTGGTCCTCAGCCTCCGACCCTTGAGTATTTCAGCAGGTGATTTCCTAGCTGGTGCCTTGAGGTTTGGAGTAATCCGATACTTCAATAGAAGTCTTTCCAGCCTTTCATTCAGTGTTTCTTCCCCTTCGATTTCAGCAGCGCTCGTTCCAGTGTTCAAAGCCTTTCTGCTTGCTCGTTGGATTGTGGGTGATACGGTGCGATCCTCATGTGATCAATTCCGTTATGTACACAGAATTCAGCAAACTGATAAGGTGTGAACTGCGTTCCGTTGTCTGACACAATTGTTTCTGGCAATCCGTGTTGACTGGAAATATGTATCAACACGTAAATTGTACTAACTGCCGACATTTTCAGTATCACGCTGACTTCGGCCCACTTGCTATAGGCGTCCACGAGTAACAACAACGTAATTCCTTCAACGGGTCCGGCAAAAACCACGTGTAAACGCGACCATGGAGAATCCGGTTTTGACCGCGACTGTAATGTCGTTTTTACTGGCAACCTGGAAGCATATGAACATTTAGAATACATGCACCAAATGTCCGCCAGCTGAGTATCTATCATCGACCAGAAAACGTAGCTCCGAGCGAGAGCCTTCATGCGGGGCAATTTATGGACTTGCCTTAGGAAGCGTTTTCGAAGGACCTCTGGGACCTTGATGCGATATGCAAAGAATAGACAGGACTCAATTTCCGACGCGGAGTCATGCCGCACGAAATACTGAGTTCCGCCTTTGGACACCGTTTTGGCCAACCGCGCTTTACATATCTCAAAACTTCTTGTAACAACGCATCACATTTTGTCGCCTGCTGAACCATATTGGCATTTACTGACAAGTTGCTAACAGCATCGTGTCACACATGACTGATGTCTTCCTCAGCTGCAATAGCTGCGATGACTGCATCTTCTGGTTCCCGCTTAATGTTACCGATCAGTCTGGATAGATCGTCTGCCTGCCCGCTAGCGTTTATTGACGCATATTTCATGTTGAAGACATATCCCAAGAGTAAAGTTGCCCATCGTTGAAGTCGACTAGCTACATAAGCTGGAATACCCTTTATCGAACCAAATATTGCAAGTAACGGTTTGTGAACTGTCACCAGTGTGAAGCGTCGTCCGTATAGCATCTTATGAAACTTCTGAACAGCAAACATGATAGCCAATGCCTCTTCTTCTATTTGGCTGCAGTGTTGTTAGTGCTCTTGCAGCGTGCGCTACAGCTTTTTCAGTACCGTTCGGGAAAGGGTGTGAGATGACCGCTCCAATCTCATAACTAGAGGCATTTGTTGCCACGACGATTTCAAGCATCGGATTGTAATTTCTTAGTGAAAGGTCAGACTCCAGAAGTGACTTTAAGTTCTCAAACGCTTGATGACATTGTCTGGACCAATTCCATCCAACATCCTTTGTTATTAGCTGGTTGAAGGGTTGGAGTAGACGATGCATGTTGGGCCAAAATTCACTGTACTGACTCATCATCCCCAGGAATGATCTCAGCGTTCCAAGATCCGTTGGCCCAGGCTGACGGTCTATCACCTTGATGCTTTCCGGATCCGGTCTTCGGCCATCTTGATAGATCACAAACCCCAGAAACTTGATTGACTTCGTGAACAACTTACATTTATCCTGTCGCAAATGGAGTCCATAGTCTTTAACTCTCAGCACGACTTCATCCAGATGATGGAGCAATCCATCTTCTGTTGTGCCCAATATGATGATGTCGTCCAGATAGGCCGCTATTCCCGGTTCTCCAATCAGCATATTATTTATGACTTGTGGAAAAATCGCGGGTGCTGTCTTAACCCCAAATGGCAGACGGGTGTATTGATACAACCCGCGATGCGTGCTTATCGTGTGAAGCTTTCTGCTTGCCGGTTCAACCTCTAGCTGCAAGTAAGCATCTCCTAGATCAAGCGTAGCAAAATATCTGCCTCCATTCAGCTTCACAAACACGTCTTCAGGCAGGGAAAGTGGATATTAATGAAGTTCCAGCGCGGTATTCAGGCCGCTTGAGAAACCTGCATACAGAAGAATAGTACCATTTGCTTTCCTGATCATAACGGTGGGGGCAGCCCACTGAAAGAATGATCCTTTCAATCATACCAGCGCTTGTTGCAATCGATCAAGTTCCCGTTTGACAAGTTGTTGCGACGCGTATGGAACCAGACGTCTAGGTCGAAACACTGGTTTCACCTCAGGACGCAGCGTAAGTTTTGCTTGCATCTTTGTGCAGAGTCCAAGTTCGGATCGGAAAGCACAAGCATACTTTGCGTAAAGTTGGTCAGCAAAGCTTTTATCTGGATGTGTCGATACAATTGTGTGGCGGACCGACGCATTGTCCTTTGTACACACAAGATTTAGTGGTATGTTGAGCAAATTCAGTTTGTCAATCCAATCCATCCCACGAAGGTTAATATCAACACAGGAAACCAGATAGATGGTTCTGTGAATGCTCTTGTCACTGAGTTTCACATCGCAATGAATCACTACGTCCAGCTCCACTGGTTCGCCGGATCCATTTTGGACTGTCAGCCTCGTGGGTTTAACTGCAGGTCTACCGATTTTCATCCACGCTGTTCGCGAGATGATTGTGATGTCGGAAGCTGTATCCAACTGCAAAGATACCGGAACATTATTGAGAGTTACTGTCAAGTACCTTCGGTTACATGAAGAATCTGTCCGAAAGGCTGTGAGAATGGCCTTTGTTCTCGCTCTACAAAACCGTGTCCTTTTGAATTTGGAGTTTGCGTAAAATCTTGGGTTGTGTACTCTCCTAGAATTATGCGTCGCGTGAAAGTGCGTTTCTTTGTGACCCATAGGCTTGCACTTCTGACACTAGTGTCTTTTGTAGCTACAGAATCGTGCCAAATGCCATCCGCCACAGTTCCATTATGCAGTCGGAAACTTGTGGTTTGGTACATTACGACTCCCATTTTGACTTTGAACAGCCATGCGGCGAATTTGTGGTTTCATCCTTGGGTTAGCGGTTTCAATCCTTTTGGAATCATGTTTCAAGTCGATCAATCTCTGACATTCAGATGCTATCTCTTGTAATGTCAACTGGGGTTCTTGCTCCAATTTGTGAAGGATGCATGTTCTCACATCACCATCGGTATGCGATTGAAGACTGAAAACAATATCAGGCTCTTGAACTGATCGGCTATCAAGTATCCCAGTTTGGATCGTTCACATCCGCTATTCATGATTCCGGCGTGTGCGACAAAATCATGAGTATCCCGTTTGACCAGTTTTAAACAATTAAGCCGGATGCTGAACGACGATGACTGCTCATCGAAAATTTTCGTCAGCGTTTTCACATTTTCATCAAAACTGAAGTCCCTTGCGATTTTTGGCAACAAGAAATTGGTGTATCGTTCATGTGCAACTTCATCAATTTTTCTAAACAACAGTCGAACTTTCCAAGCATCTCCTTGGTCAGCCAATCCCACTCGAAAAATATCGTCATATTTTTGGAACCACGACTCCAATGTTACTCCACTCAGTCCACCGAAAACAAATTCTGTGCTTGATGCTGCAATGACGTCAACGGATGGTCGTGAAACTGTTGCCGTGAGTTCGGTTTGGATGTTCAGTTTCCACGAAAGCAACCCTATCAATTGCTGCTGAGACTTCTCCAAATGCAACCGCTTCTGTTGAAGTAGAGTCCGCATCTGCTCAAACGTGATTGACATGTTTGTTCAAACGCCGTCGCCAGAATAGTGTCGGAGCCTCCACGACTGCTTTTCGCCCACTAACGTTAGTGAGAACATGCACGACATTCCGTGTAAAAAAGTTGTTACACGCCGCACACCAAACCAGCCACCAAGCGTCCGTGAATTTAAATCAACGGCATAATCCAAATCAGGGCATAGACAAAGGTTATGCACAAAAACGGACATTCCTTCAATCAACGTTGGTCATTCCAGGGGCGAAGAATCGATACGGTGTCTCACGAACGAGCGAAATACACAGAGTAAGGGAAAAGCCAATAAGCATCGAATTCAGTGTCAACACAAGCTAGTCACAAATGTGAGGCAACAGAGAACTTATGTGGGGAAGCGTAAAAGAGGGAGGGATGAATAGGGGTGAGTGGGGCAAACTCACAGACAACGGCGAGTGGTGAAGTTTTCTTACCACCGCTAGAACACACCGCATGTGATGAGTTGCGGAACCGAATCGAAGGCAGAAGTACGTCATCTGTGTCATCCGTGGAACTGCCTGTCACCTGGAGAAGTCGAGGTTACCGTAAAGCACGGAATTTGCTTAACCTGGTATGAGTCTCAGTGTGGTGGACTCAACCGAAATGCCCCTTGCTCCACAAATGAAATTACACTGAGTACGGCCGTCCATCAGCTTCCGCTTTATGGTACTGGACTGCAATTCTGGAACGTTCATGCACACAACAGTTAAAGCACCGTGATTCCTTCTGTTGGCTGCAGGTTTGTGGGTATTAATGGACACATTTTTAAACGGCTTAGTTGTTTGAGGAGACTTGTTCACACTAATATTTCTCGGCTCTGCTACCGAAGTCAACGGTGTTCTCTCTGGCGTTTGCACGGTTGCTTTTGGTATTCATCAGTGACCTTGCACGGAGTCTCGCTTCAAATGTCCTGCTGTTTGCTGACGAAATCAAGACATGACGCTAGATTCAGGCGGATACCGATCAGAGTTTACTTCAGTGTGACCTAGATAGGATACATGACTGGTCAACCCGAAATCTGTCTTAGTTCAACTTGGACAAATGCAAAGTAATCTCCATAGGACACCAGAGTACCTATTCCTACAGGCTAGGAACGCCAATAATGCCACGAGTATCCATCGAACGCGACCTTCGCGTGCTGGTTCAGGATAAGTTGGGTTCTTCCAAGCAAGCCGCAAAAGCTGAGTATTGGGAAACGGCAAGGGGGAAAACCGAAGCTTCGTTACGATGACATGATCAACGTGAGCCTATTACGTTCTAATCCGGATTGCCGGCGGGCTTTCTCTTGCAACTGGGCAACGACCTTCGTGATCAGATCGCACCATGCACGCCGATCAACCGCCTTCAATGCCCGTGACCTGAAATCAGGAGAGGCTCACTTTGATCATGTCCTGGTTACGTAACTTTGGTTTCCGCACATTCCTTTTACCAATACTCAGCTGGCCATATAATAGTCGTTACGGTGTCCGCGTACGATCCATATGGCTTACATGACGGAGCCACCTCAAGTATTTCAGCAAAAGTATGCAGTCAACTACATACAGCCCACCTCCGTGCCATGTGTTAAAAACGTACAATCGTCAGCAAACAGCAACATACGGATACGACACCAGGGTACCTATTCCTACAAGCTAGGAACGCAAGTAGTGCAGCCGTCATCCGTCGAACGCGACCTCGACGTGCTTGTTCAGAATAACTTGGGTTGTTCCAAGCAATCTGCAAAGGCCTCGAAAACTGGTAACCAGTACGTCGACTTGCTACGACGGGCTTTCGAACAACTAGACACCACTATTTTCAGACAGATGCTGAATGCGTAGGTTTGTCCCCATGTCGAATACGCAATCCAAGCCTGGCAGCCATGGCTGAAGCATGAGCTTACAGCACTGGACCAACCGCAACGTCGGGCTTCTAAATACGTCATTAGAATTCGCCACCTTCCGTACGAACAGAGACTAAAACGTTTGGGAGTATTCAGCGGGCCATATCGCCGACTACCAGGCGATTTGATTATTGTGTATTTGATTTTACATAATACAAATCATGTGTGCCGTTATTTACCGCAACTCAGCAGTAACACCAAAGTTAGAGGCCACTCCTTGAAATTAGCAGAATAGTACAGCCGTCTGGCATGCCGTAGAAATTTCTGTTCCATTCGTGTGTGTCAACCATGGAATGCTCTCCCCGAATCTGTTGTTTCAGCACCCACGTTAACCATATTTAAAAGTCGGTTGGATGACGCACTCCGCTACTTACATTTTGTTACTTGACGCTACTTTCCATCCTACTCCCGGGAAATACCTTGGAGTTACTTCTTCTAGCCTACGGAAGCTATGGAAACGCTCGGGGTGCAAGGCTATTGAATCAAAAACGATAAGTTCATTATTTTGACGATAAAACTACTGACTGCTTTCTTCATTAACGTTTTTCAGTAACCCATCAGACCACCCAACGGGGCTTGTAACACAATGCTTCTTGACCCGTATAAAATCATTGTTCATTGTGTATGGAGGCAAATGATGCCTACCCATGCCCGGCACTTCTCTATGGTGGACGAACTGGGGTTCGGAGCTGCAATTAGCGCCACTGGATTGATATAGGCCGCAGTGCTGTAAGTAGCGTGTTGTGTCGCCGCTGACTGATCACGACCCCACGACAGCAAGAAGCAGTCAGGGTCGACGCTTGTTAGCTTATGGGAGTGAGATAAGGCACACTGTCACTGCTGATATAATAATGGGGCCCAGTGCGTCAAAATGCATTTAAATAAAACGCCGAGAAAACTGGTGAGGTTGTAACACTGATGGCAATCGTAGGTGGAACTTGAGTTTTATGATTGGTTAGCCGGAAGTAGCGTTTCGCTGCATTGTGAATTGCCAGTACATCGGAATTATGCTGACCAAATCGCGATGAAACTCGCATGATTTAATGTGACTGTGCGATACCGGTGCTGCTGGTGTTCCGGAATAGCGCAGTTGGATAATCGCATTTCAATGACTCCTCCAAAGTTGTGGTACAGCACATTTGGAAGAAAAGATAACAATTTTGCTTGTTTTGTGCGCAATAGCCATGCTGAGTGAACTGTAGCGCTGTCAATTTCCTAGGCCCGGCTTATGGGGTTATGTTAATAGAAGTCATTACTTAGATTATTAATTAATAGATGGGAAACTTGATGGAGGGAAGGGTTTCTAGGAGCATCCAGTACGGGATGCAGGAACCTGCCACTTAAGCGGTTAATTATTACTCACGTTCATTTGAATTTGTTACTGTCGTCCTTGCTAAATCTAACATCATCCAATTACATTCCCGTTGGCCTTCACCACAGAGACAGAATAGTGCGAAAATGGCCATTGATGACCGTTGGAAATCCTTTTTTTGAAAATAGCCTCGCATACCGCATTCACTGGAGCCATTCGAGCGTGCCTCGGGCCTGGATACGGACGGGTGCAACAACGGTAACTTGATCTCCGTTTGAAGCTGCTCACGCCTGATTAGGACCGTCTCAAATTCGGCGAGTCGCTACGACCCATACTATTAAGCGATCTTCCGATGACCAACCACAGTTGTCTGCGACTCGCCCTTTGGGGAGCACAGCTTTATGGTAATTAGTGTGACCATCTCAACGAGTGGGGTGAGCCTGTGGAAATGTTGATGAATGATCAACTCCTATGAGTTTTGTTATTTGAGCTCGCGCCGTAAACCACCGACACTTAGAATGTGCCACAGTGATTCTGTCCCGTTCACCGATAACCATCTTAACCACTCAGAACCTTTCCTAGTGGCGTGTATCTCACTACGACCGCATGTTCTAGCACAGCAGCTGGGAGGGCAGTACACATGTGACCGCCAGATGAGATGAAGTCCCTCCCTTTTTACTTTTTTAAAGACTCCTGGCCCATTAACTGCTTCACAGGCAAGGCATGTACCCAAAGTTGGGTATTGGACTAAGTCTGTCACATCCACCTCGTGTCAGTTCATCTACAAGTTCATTCCTTGGGCACCGCATAGCACGTACTGATATGGAGACAACGAAGGCGTACTCCTGTTCGCATTTAATGGTTTACCTCCTCGAGGAGGACCTTGCACATGGCCATCCGAATCCCAATAATGGACTCATGGTCAGCCTTGGTGCAAGCATCTCAGAGCATTTCGTGTGCGTTAAATCCATCCGTCTGATCCCTTGGTCCGAATAGCAAGCAGTGGAGAAACCGGAGGAAAGAGGAAATAACTGTATAATAACAAGTCTAGGTAAAACATATAAGTTCAACATGTAAATTAAGCACCTGTGAAGTCACTATAACGTGCACACTAATACGAAGGTAAATACGCCCGCTCCGATTTCACGTGAGGTTGGGGAGCACAGGGTTTGTTCGCGTTTGGTCGTCATTCTTTAAACCCATTAGCAAGCAAGGTGGATCATCCCGCAGCTACATCAATCTTTCAAGTTCATGGTGTTCACGCAATCTGTGGTGCGAAGGCTCTGATCGTTCTCAACATCGCCATTTCAATGGCTAAAGATGAAAATGAAGATCTCCAAACGATCAACTTGTCTGTTTTCTTCACCCGGGACGGTTGACAGGTGCCCATAATTACTTTGTACAGATTAACGATTGCGCCCCTTGATATCTAACCAAAAGCCTATTTTTGTTCGTTTTTTCTTTTGGCCGGATAAACGAGTTCCATTTTCCACTCTTTCCTCTTTCTTTGTTACCCCATCTACTCCTACTCAGGTTCAATACTCGCCGAGAGCTGACGAAAATATGAGCACATAGGTAGGTTAGATGGATGGGAGTTGTGTTTGATTCGCCTCATACGTTTCATCTTCTGTACTCAGATAAATGAAACACAGTGTATACACGAGAGGTGCACATATTGAAAGATTGAACATGTGATACCACTTCGCTAATCCACTTAACTGGTACATATAATGCCATTTTTCTTCCTTTCTGATTTCGACACCAGTGTAAAGTACGTTGTTCGTCTCAGCTGACCTAAATCGTTCATAATGGGGACAGTTCTTCGGGGTAGCCTTTCATAGTATTGTCTATTCTGATATTAAATTGTCGTCAGTTAATCGCAGTATAATGATTTACGCACATTTTCTATGCATTACAATGTAGTACTTCTCGCCTAATCCATATTATGCTTCCCGCAATCGAATATTTACTTTGAACAACGCTGGACACTTCCGAGCTGTCACCTGATCCAAAGCCTTATCAGAACGGAGTTAAAGATGAAATCATCAGTAGAAAAGGAACTACATTGGATCTTGTAAAATAATGCTTGTACTATCAGTTTGAACTTCCCTCGTATGCTATGATTGGACCAGTTTCGCTAGGCCGTGCGTCAGTTCTTTGAGAAAGCACATTGTTATTTTTATTATTACTGTTATTTATTGACGTAAGCTGCGTTATAGTTTACCCATGAATTTCGACGTTATATAGATTAGCCGTGCTTACCGTGTTTTGGTGACATCTGACCCTTCATTTGATGGTACTGTCAAGATCATCGTTTACCGTGGTATTGGTGTATTGGACCTAACGTGCCAGACACTCGTTTGGTAAACGACTTTCGTCTCTTGCGCGACACGAGCAAGAGTGGAGCAAGCTTTCCGGCCTAGAGACAAGCCACTCAGTCCTCTTTGCATGCATGCATACACCGGGTTACACACCCAAGTACAACCCAACAACCATTTTAAATACAAAGGAGTCGACCACTGATGGATGCGCCCCAGTGGTCGGCTGATATTGCCAACGCTGGTGACACGGTACAGTCCCATCTGTCACCGACTGACCGACCGAACCTGAGAGTAGAAGAGTTCACGGGCACATGTGTGATGCGGTTGGCCGAGCCGATGGACGCATACACGAGCAATGTTCACCCCGATGTCACTTCGAGTGGTGTTGAATAGAATGGTTGCGTGCAAGCCACTGGGTAAGTGTCAACCGCCTGCCCATTGCTCACCCAATTGGACGGAGTGCAGACGTCAAACCCTGTCAGAATGAGCGCACGGAGAATCGTGGAACGGGGGTAGGGTTGGGCATCGATCTAGCCCAACGTCCTTTATCATTCCGTGTAACAAATAAGACGGAAAGTAACTTTGTCGCAAAAGATGTCCGGTGGCCTCGGTTACTACATGGATAACGCGATGATCGCTCCTGTTGTAATGTACAGCTGTGTCATATTGGTCGATCTAAGGGGTCAGTAAGTTTACGGTTGACGGATGTGACAATCTACTTTACCTGAATGTCCGCAAGTCACCTGCAAGACTATAAGGAGGTCGCCCATGATAGTGTGGAACCGATTTGCCAAGCTACTATCGAGTGGGGACATATATCTCAATAGACGCGAGTTTGGAAGTCATTCTGAAGTGCAGTGTTTTCGAGCGAGTGACATCTAGTTTCCAACTGGATTGTGATTTTCTTGTAAATGATTACCTAGAGATGGGTGAAGTTGATGCGGACCAGGATTGCAACACCTTTTAAGTATGTGGCCATATATGCGATGTGCTCGACGCGTATCATTCGGTATAACTGGAAGAAAGAAATTTTCAATATCGAGCCCAATACTGACATGACATCACATTATTCGTACGTTGGAAAGGCATCACCCCATCACGTATCACTCAAGCGTAAGTCAATCGTCCAAATACAGCCCATCTGAAGGGGCAAAGCGCATCATGTGCGCAGTCCGTGAAGATGATGTACGTATACATGTGATTGCTATAACATCGGCTACTTTTGAGATTAAAGTGTGGCGACTGCAGTGAAAAGATAATCTCGCAAGTCTGTTGGTATAGGGGGAATGGGGAAATGTTGAAAACGACCTAATTAAAGTATATAATAAACGAAACTGAACCAAGTGGATAAGCTTGGAACATGTATAACTAAAACGACGCAGTGGCTGGTGTACGCGACAATACGCTTGAAAAGGCTTTGAACAGACGCGTTTTTACTGGCGACAAATCGACGATTGTGCCTCCAATGCCAACAGGAATACGCAACTCGATAGTTCGCCTCAATAGCCAAGCAACTGAGTTTCAAACGGCGACCGTACAAGTGGCTACACCTCACGAGGTGTATATGTATGACACGTGAACCAACGGAACGAGATAACCACACCAAAGCCACTGCGTAATGCGCTGTACATGTGTGCATGAGATCACTGCATGGGTTTCACACAAATTAACCCACAAACCACACGTAAGGGTCAAACATGGCGGGGGTGGTACTCGATACAGGAAAATATCCTACGGGGCATGCACATGATCAAAGCCGACAAGCAACGCGAAGGATCAAACATGGCGGGGACGCGGCGAATGATATTACATGAATGTATCCAGAAGAATTGTGATCACGGAAGGACGTAGTCGTAAAGCGCGAGGGCTGTAAACACGGATTAGTGTTGGAATACGAATTACAGGGGAATGCAAAGTGTCACAATTATTCTTACAGTTACACAGGCATGTGATGATACTTGCACGATAGCCAGCTGTTTGTGACGGTATGTTGTCTACACAAGGTGTAGGCGCGTTGACCCTGAATGTTTGCTTAGAGCATTAAGGTTTTCAGGTAAGTCCCCTTTCTCTCCCTGTTCTTATTCTTTATTTCATAGGTCCTCATGGTTGTATGGCAGCGAAGCATCAGTTCAAATAGCTGATGTACTGCTGTTGATGATGATGATGATGATGATGATGATGATGATGATGATGATGATGATGATGATGATGATGATGATGATGATGATGATGATGATGATGATGATGATGATGATGATGATGATGATGATGATGATGATGATGATGATGATGATGATGATGATGATGATGATGATGATGATGATGATGATGATGATGATGATGATGATGATGATGATGATGATGATGATGATGATGATGATGATGATGATGATGATGATGATGATATGATGATGATGATGATGATGATGATGATGATGATGATGATGATGATGATGATGATGATGATGATGATGATGATGCTGATGATGATGATGATGATGATGATGATGATGATGATGATGATGATGATGATAATGATGATAATTGCACACAATACCACAAATGGAGTTGGTTCTAACGATTTGACAGTACTGGTGAACATCCGGTCACAATGACGCTCACTTGTTCAATCTTAGCAAGAGTCCGGCTCGAACGTTGGTCAGACTGTTTGGCTCACTGCAATGCCCCAATAGAAACATTTATCTATATCTGTGACTTCTGTTGTATCAACAGTACGGGTCAGCTGCTTCCTCTCTCTCCCACACACACACACACCCTGACCCAACCACACGCAGTAGCAGCAAGTAAGTCACTCCCGATGGTCTGATCGAGCGTGTCCCGATGCGTGAAAAAACCAACGTAATTCGGCCTCATCTCGTGCTCCCGGTGTGACCAGAAAACAGGCGAAACGCTCACCCTTCGTGTCGTACCACAAGTTGCGTATCGAGCGGCCGGATAGCCGGTGTTGTTTAACTCATTGGATGGTGGTGAGACAGGGACCCGCCCGCATGTCCACCTGATGGTATGGTTCAGAATTGTAAAACGGTGAACAAGGGTTATGAGCTGAAAACCATTTCCGTCATTCTACCACAGTAGTTTATGCGTGATAGGAGTGGATGGGCCGAAGGTGTGAAGTCTGTGAGACTACGACACAACACATCGCAAACACTTGAAATGTCATTCATTTTTGGGGAACTAGATCAATGTGCGGGTTTTTTGATGGGCAGGAAATAATGGTCCTAGTAAGTTCTGTGTTAATGTCCAACCTTGACGCTCACACTTGCTGCGGCGTACCACATATAAGACAATGTTGGGAGATAAAAGGCAAGAGTTCACAACGCATAGCACTGCAAAGACTATACCCGTACTCAGCCAACTGCATCCATAACGCTCCCAAATTCTTCCTTAAGGAAATCACGTTCCGTCATAGATATCTCAAGGTGACCCTTAACGCTATAAAATTGCAGCCATCCGGCGCAAACGCTCTTAAACTATTCGTCTGTTCGTTCAGTGGCCACCGTCATACCAGTCGATAGTATGACAGTTTTGTACACAGAGTACACTGATTTGGGATTGGTCACTCAATGAGCACTAGCATTTAGAGGCGTCCCCCCTTGGATGCAACTTGATAGCGTTAAGGACCATCTTGAGAGATCTAGGGAGGGAGGAACATTCTTTCGTTAAGTTGAAAGCGTTATGAATGCATTTGACAGAAAAAACGACTACGCGGTTTCCGCTAACGTAATTGTGCGTTTTGCACCAATTCACCTCTTCTCCAATTCTTCCCTGCGCAACTGGGTCCACGTGTAAAAACAGCTGCGACCAACTGGGCAGCCTTCTCCGCAATCGTAGCATGCCAGCTACTGATGGAGAACAGTTGAAACAAAGCAATACCCCAGGTCGGTCACACACACATACACATACACACATCAGAGTACACACGCGTTTTCCGAATAAGACGCAGCTTCATCTCACTTCCAAGTGCTGATCGAAGCACACGAGCGTGTTTGCGCAGGTATGCCCGGAGGTGGATGAAGATCCTGTTCGTTGGGCGGGTTCACATTCAGCGGGCGAATCAGGGACCATCGACTATGTCGCTTTCACGTCAGTCACATGATTTAACGAGATTGTCGTATTCCATCCTCGGCACATTTCATGCTTGAAAGCGGCATGCTTAGCCTGCCTACCAGGTGCGTGCAGCAGTGGTCAAGGTGTTAGGCCAGTAGCCACAGTGTCACGTGACGAACGCAGTGCATTACCTCAACAGGAAGAGTACGCTGAATGTACCTTATCGGTAGCCGCGGTACGGATAAGCGGCGGCAACACTATGGTAACGGTGGAAGTTAAAGTTCGTCTTACGTACAAAGGTCGAAAGCGAGGGTTTAAATGTTGAGGCAGTGGGTGGAAAAAGTTGAGCGCAACAGTAAGCGGTACGGTAATAAAGTTACGTTGGGTGACCTTGAAACGAAATGTCCGCCAACGGAGTAACAGTAATGGTTAATACTTACAGCGGTGACTATAAAAATGCGGGAACGGGGATGCCGTCATCAGCGAGAATTTTCTGGCCTTTACAGATTATGGTTCCTACAGACAAGCAATCGTGGGAGCAAAGCAAGTATTAACGCCATTCCCCTCTAGCGCGGGTGTAGCAACATTGGTTCTGGTCCAATCACATAGCAGGAATGCGTGAGCAAATATACTGGGCCCACTATACTGCATTCCGTATATTTTCCTGACATCTCTGGATATCCACCCACAGCTCAACACTTCTTCTTCTCCAGGATTGCTGATGACACTCCGCTACGGCCTTGACACTGGGACATGAGTTGCAAGGCAGCAACTAACCATTAGCTCGTTAAAGTGTAAGGGGAAAGCAAGTTCACAACTTTGCACAGAGGTGCACACCTTCGCCATTGATCGACCGTTTGAAGTGTGTTCGGTTGACGAGGCAGCTTCGATGGAGTCAGAGGAACTGTATCACGCCACTAGACGCCCATTCCACCGATCATTCGCTAAATCTGTGGATGCGGACATTCAGACGGTATCGATCAGCGTGCTCTGTACCAGGCCTTGAAGCATAAGATTTGCTTACTTATTGAAATTCATACTCCGGCTTACCATCGATGTCGCAAAAATGACGCATTGCTGCGACGTGTACACACCTACGCTGTACTTGAGAAAATAGGTAGCACAGGGTCAGTGCCATTTTGTTTTTTTCAAAACATATGAAATCTTTTGAAAGGTAGGCACACATCAACAGCCCATGTTTCACATTCCGAAGTTGGTAGAACCATAGGCAGACCTTGCCCCTCACTGGCGAGCATTTGTTGAAAAACTGACAAAAATAGTAACCGAATTTTTTTGTCAGTTCGTCAGAGCAGCGTATACGTAAGTCTAGTCCGAGAGTGGTTCATTGTGACTATCTCTGCAATTTGCCATGCGAGTGACCACGCTGACTTCCTTGTTTGTTTGTGTCATCTGGAGTCACGTTACACTAAGCGGTGTTGGTCGGTCAAACAGAGAAAGCTGTGGCGTACAGCTGCCTGTCTACTCTCGTTAACAGAACAACCGATGAGGAAATTTGTGAATAACTGTGATATTCCCCCACCCACCTCTGTCTCGATGAGCAGGTCACCAGGCCGATGGAATCCCAGTGAGTTATGCAAACTGCGTCCATTGACAGCCAACGCCTGTGAGTCGATATATGGTAAGAAAGTGTTCATCCTTGCTTATTCCCGACAAATTTGGACATCCACCGAATCAACATACCAGAGGTACAATTGTAACTCATGTCTCGTCTAGCCGGAGCACAGAGTACCCCGATCCCGAATCTAGGACTCATACAAATGAAGCACCAAAATATCATCATCATCATCATCATTATACATGTCAGCTAGAGGTGGGAAACACCTCAGCTACTGTGCCGCAATACATTAATGAAAAGGAAAATAAATACAACAGTTGCATGCCAGCTGAGCTACCAGTAACGGATAGGCATCGTTCCGGTAAGCTACCAGCCGGCTACTAGGCAAAAAGAAAAAAATTATTATGTTTTACGCTAAGAAATAAGATCGTAGGTGGAGGGGGAGGCTAAAAGGGATGGGGAGGGACAAAGAAATTCACAGCACGAACGCCAATGAGGTCGGCTCCTTGCCATGCCAGCAAGTGTATCTAGCAAAAGGTGTTCACTGTCTTTTGGACCCCAACCAGGGAGTCGTGAAGCTCCTACAGAGGCCAGCTCAGAAGTGAAGACTTCATTCCTCTGGACCAAGTCATCGCTTGGCCACCTCCTCTTCTTCCATCCACATCCTCGGTGAGCAAACAAGGCACGTCGCGGAAGTCGGTGGGCTGGCATGCGCAACACCTGACCGAGCCATCGGAGCCTGGTGCGTGAAATGACGGTGCTGAGCGGTTCAGTTCCTTTTCCTGTGCCATAAACAAGGCGTCTAACACGATCGTTGCTCACGCGGTGTTCCCACTAGATGTGAGGCAAACTGCGAAGGCACCGGTGGTCGAACGTAACTAGCCTCCTCAAGTCCGCCGACCTTAGGGGCCAGGTTTCGCAACCGCACAGTAAGGTCGAACGTACCGCTGCATTGTACACTCTACCCTTCAGGGCGAGAGTAATGTCGCGCCGCCCGCCAAAATACCTGTGACAATTGAACCGGGGCGCACCCGTTGCGATGTCAGGGAAGTTTTGCACTACCACGATGTGGAGTGCAGACTTACAGCGCTTACTCCAACTACGATTTTGTCTCCACTTCGTAGGGACCAGTGTCATAGAAGAGGCTCGATACTATAAGATTTTACCTATTTGCGAACCCATAAAGGAGCATCGATGATGACGAAGTTCGCCTCCACATCTTGCTAGCTTTAGGGGTGCAACTAAGGTACACTATAGGCTCGCCGTATAGTGTTGAAAAATGCCGTTACTGTTTTAGTTACTGGTCTGTATTTGAGTCTTAGACTCACCTAGGCATCTCATACTACTCTAATCAGTAGCCGTACTGGAATCCTTAGAACCCAACAAGTTGTGTACTTATTGCAAGTGACTGCTAACTCAATAAAAATGAATGCCTCCTAGACTGGAAAAAACAGGGAACCGCAGCCAACTACGTTGCTACTACGTCCAAGATCCTGTCTGATACGCTCAAACACATTAACCTCCTTGAGAAAGAAATCAATTCACAAAAATATAAAAGTGAATTTAGCAACAACTACGACCAAATTTTATCATTCTGTGAACTAATCTGACTCAGCTAATGTTAATTTGGCTAGACTATGTACGGTCGGTTCATTCTGAGCACTTATCACCTCTGAAACCCAGGGGCGTGGGCACAGATCGAATAATGTGATTATATTCAATATACCCCATGGACTGAGTATCGAAGAAATTAAAACTGCCCTCCGCACCACCTGTAAAATGGATTGGTTTTACTGCGTTTGTATAAGACTTCGGAAAAATGTAAAAATGAAGTCTTGTCCGACGGTATTGAAGTTCTCCGATGAATCAACTGCCATTATTTTTCTGAGATTCAAAAGGCTGATTACTGCAAGAACCGAATTCGAAAACGCTATAGTCAGGAAAGACCAAACGCTGCTAGAAATACGCCTAGCTCTTAAAGAAAAGCCTACAAGTGTGCTAACTCATTATCCACCAAGTCACCGAGATCACAGTGAAGTAGACCTTGACAGAACACCGTTAGTATCTCTGAGAGATCCTCCACGTACCAAAACTCGTATCCTTGCCGCTCATACACTGGACAACACGGAACCTACTAAATCGCCGAATAAAATGAAACAATCCCAGGAACTAAATGTCACCGAGATAACAGCCGAAACCCACCTTATCACCTGTATCCCCTACAGTGCAGAACCATAGAGAGAAATTCTCAGTTAGGGAACTGAACAACAAGGAAACATACCACAGTCAAGTTAAACATAAACGCACCACTCCCAATCAAAGAGATCACTATAAATCATGGAATGGATCTCCATCAACACGACATGATAACATCCAAAACCCAACATCTCTGTCACAACATATTCCAGAGCATCAGTACGACTCGCTAAATCATTCCCGTAATAAACGATTTAGTGAGTCAACTAGTGACACTAAGCCTGGCTGTATGATCAATGGTAGAAACTCGGCTGAACAAACTCACATCCCACAGCTGTCTCCGAAACCAAACTGGTAGCACATTAGCACAAGTACAACTGCAGCCAGTGATCGAAATTCGGAAATTCCTAGGGCATTGCCTAATCCGCACAATAGCGTCCTTCAACTGCTCTCACAACAACTAGTCTATGCCCCGCCGCCATTCCCTGTCATGGAAATCCCTCAAAATCATTTTTTAGGACACCATATCCCCCAACATTACCCCCCACTGGGATTTCCACCAGTAGGCCCTATGAATCAACAGATAACCACTGTATTCGCACATTTTCTTCGTTTGAGTCATTACAAGTTAGAGATCTCCAAATCAGGAATGCCTCATTGTGGCACACCACCAATAACAATGCTAGCAAACAGTCCCTCTTAACCCTTCCTGCAGCCCCACTTTCTGTATATTCGCTAAATTCCGCTGTTATAAACATTCGTTAACTATTACCTAAATTGCACCTTCTTACAACGTTCGTCTGTCTTAAAATTCCCCATTTTGTTTTTCTCACTGCAACATGTTGTAACTCAGATATAAGTGATTTTCAGCTTCAAGTTATTGGCTACCAGCTGTTCCGAGAGATTGTCTGAGCACACGAGGAGGAGGATGCGCTATCTACATTCGAAATGATATCACAGTGATGCCTGTTGATCTTCTGACCCTCAGTGACTTAGAAGCTTCGTTGTCGTTAGCAATCCTTTCCAGCCACCTACTACTGGGTTGCATCTATACATCTAGCGCTACCAATCACCATACTGAACAACTAGTTGATGCTATTAACGCGGCCTCAAATATTTCCTGCAAACATAAGTTTGTATGTGGAGATCTCAACTTGTCGGATACTGACTGGACGACGCCCACACTTAAAGTGTCAGGGAGTCTCATGGGAATAATTCATAGCATTCAGATCAATGGTTGGACTGAACAAACTAGTCAACCTACAAGTAGAGCCAACACATTAGATCTGATATTCATCATGGACATTCCGTAAGCGATCGTCAATATTAACAGCCCACAAATAGGCTGCGACCACATTGCTGTGCTATACAGCATGAATATCAAAATAGCGAACAAACTCCGAGTGTCTGACAAGCCTACTCATTTCATGCATCTCATTGACTGGATCATATTTGACAATATCCTCAGTACCCTGAGTGGGGACAAATACTGCTTAACACATGATCCAACCTTAGCCACGAACGAATTTATAGACAATCTTAACAGATGTACCGACCTAGTAGCACCCACACTGTAGAATAACCCCCATAACAGTAGCAGTCAAGGCAAGCTATGCAACAAAATTACCACGAAATTGAAGAAACTCTAGTCCCAATATAGCAAAAACAATCACTTTACAACTTTACTGCAAATTCATGAGACTCTACTGAAACTAAAAGATCAGGCCTTGCAAGCATAAATCCCCGAAGAATGCAAAGCGCCAAAAAACGCACAAAAGATACAAACCTTGGTGAAAATTCTCAACGACAGGAATGCAAATTAGAAGCATCAAATCCAATGTCTGACATTAGAAGGTGGCTCAACAACTGATGATGTTAGCCAAATGTGTGGAGCATTGAACTCGTATTATGCAGCCTCATCCAATACAGATATCAGTATGTCCCATCCTCTGCTAAAACGGAGGACAGATGAAGAGCTCTCGAGTATTTCCGTGAGCCTGAGTGATGTTCAAAGGAGTATGGTTGGCGGCATCCGGTTTCGGATTTGCCTGTCACTGTGGCCAGCCACACGACGCCTGCGCCTACAGAGGGACCATGGATGGCTTGCGCTGCACCACCCACTGCTCCAACCACACACCCCATCTCCAGTGTAAACCCGAAGGAATAAGACCGGGAGGCATGCGGATGGGAACCACGTTTCATCAACGGAGCCGGCCCACACTCCTTCACAGGCAAACACAAGCACGCTGTATGTGGGGAATCAAGCGCACACAAGGCGGTGGCTGGACCGTAGTCCGCTCCACACTGAGTGCATGGAACCGCTCTTTGAGCTTAGGACGGCTACAAGGACCGTGCACCCCGTCCCCTCCAGCAACGACCAACAGATGGACGAGGTGGCGGATAATAGACAGGTAGGCACCTTGTCAATATGCACATCAAGCGCAGCCACACCGGGGATATCAAGTAACAGCCAATCACCTGGAACGACAAGATGAATTAAAACAAATCCAAAAATGCATAGAGATACGGTGGCATAACTCTTCGCTAAATTAGCACACTAAATAAGTTGGTTAGCAACGAATCCGCGATAAGTAAGAAATGTCCACAAGTTACTTAAAAATGCTACAAACGCAACAAAATTACCGAAGATAAGCGCAATTTGTGTAAGCAACGTGGCCAGTTAATAGCACATTATTCAGGGAGGCAGAACAAACCGAATAAAGTGGAATGAAATTTAGTCAGCTTAAAAAACCTAGTTTAAGTGTAAGTTGCTTTAGCCCAACTGCGGTGAAGAAGCATCAAGAATGCAACCTCAACCTTAGCATGGGCACTCAAAGGAGTATACTCTCCATAAAACCGTCATTCAGCCAGGACCCGATGGTATTCCTCCAGCTGTCATCAAGTATGGAGGCAAAAACATTCCTCTGCCGATGTTGAACGTCTTCACATTATTCTTAAACAATGGATATTTCCTTCTACAGTGGAAACACTCGACAATAGCATCAAAACACAAAGGTGGCCCCCGATCTGCAATGACGAATTATCGCCTTATTAAGCATACTGCGGCAGTCTCAAGCGCACTGGAGCGAATGGTCTTGTTCAATTAGTAACAAGATTAGACCTGATAAACTACGCACAACACGCTTTTCTCACGAAGCGAACCTGTGTAACATGTCAAATACAATTCTTCGACCAATTGACATCGGTTGCTGACAGTGGCAAGGCAGTTAGTGTCATTCTACTGCACCTTCACAAGGCCTTCGATGGGGTATCACGTAAACCTTTGCTGTCCGTCCTGCACTCTTACGGAGTCAGCAACCTATTGCTGGGCTGATTTAAATCCTACCTAAAAGATCGGACACAGAGCGTTAAAATAGGCCAGCAACGCTCCGCTTCGAGAGAAGTTACAAGCGAAGTTGTCCAAGGCATTGTCCTTGGACCATTACTCTTCCTAATGTATATAAATACCATATGTGATTCCATCAAATATGGACGATCAGACCTCTTTTCGGACGATAGTAAACTCGTCTACGCATTTCCACCCGATAGCTTTGAGTCGGGCCTTAAGGATATACATGAGGAATTATCTGCACTAGACACTTGGAGTAAAAATTGGTCCGTGAAATTTTCCGTTGAAAAATCGCAAGTGCTTGGGTGTGGATGCTGCATACCGAATGGCTGAATCACCCTAGCAGGTACAAACATCCCAATCTCCTATTCAGTTAGGGACCATGGGGTAATATATTCCTCATCGCTGCACTTTTCCCAGCATGTCTCATATCAGATGGCAAAGGCAAGGCAATTGAAACCCTGTATCACTAAATCCTTTATTCTACCTGAAGCGAGACTGGAAATGTTTAAGATTATCGTGAGACCTTTGCTTGAGTACTGCGTAAGTATCCATGCTCACCTGCGTAGAGCGGATCCAATAACTGTAGAATACATTCAGCATTCTTGCACAAAACACCTTAGTGGCCGGTCCACCACTCTGAATTATGAAGACCGCTATAGCCGCCTTAAATTGGACCCTCTATGACTGCGCCACCTGAAAAATAAGCTAGTTCTCTTTCACAACATTACACATTGCCGGGTGTACACGAGCGGAATAGATCTTAAATTACAAAATTCCTCAAAAATAGTGGAGACTCATTATCCGTAAAAATGGGGAACTTAAAGATCCGCTCCAAATTCATCCTGGTAGAGTGTACTCACATATGGAACAAGCTACCATTGAAAGTACGGGCAAGTGAGAACCTAAACAACATTAAAATGAACGGGAACTTTTCTCAACATACAGAGCATAATGAAAACATTCGACCTTCAAGTGTCAACAGATGTGTTAATTTCATCAGGTCCAAACAATATATGACCAATAATGCAAGTTCGTCACATTCCAGAACAGGTTAACTTTGTGCTCGAAAATGCTACTCATGAAGTTCCACTTGTAGGTGGAGAAACAAAAAGGTGTATCTCGCTTTATCTCTCCAATGAATAATATCAATATTCTACTATGCTATGGCATCCGGATAGTTTGTACCACCTAGTACGTATTGAAAGGAGAAGCCAATTCATTAATAACTATACCTGCTATTCTAAACTTCTGGAATATTTTATCACATCCAATCATATGGCATCCCACAATGTCGCGAGACATGCTATTTGGCTACTTATTTCGTTGATATTTCTACCCTTTAATCTAACTATTTCATCTTATTCTCCTGTTATTCTGTTGGTCACGAGTAGGCCGATCTTCTGAGATGATGGTATGAAGCTTCTAAGCAACATGTGTACCTACGCCAAAAGACCCATTGGTGAATATAAAAAGTACGCAGAAATTAAAATACAGTCTAATCTGAACTGATGAACTCACACTTAATGGCAAATGACGCCAACCGGTGATCCCGGTCATCATGCACGCACAAAACTATGGATGACGGAAGGGCTGACTGGTTCGAGTACGTAGCTCACCAAAAAAGAAAACAATTGCCCAAATGATGAATAAAATTGGTAGTGGCCAGCGTGCTACTAAACCACACTGATACATGACCAGATGGGGCGTGGAGGTCCAAGTGAAACCTCTCGAGGGACTACTCTTCATAGAAACAGGTTCCCGGGAGACGGTGCCAAGAATGAGCGTAGTATTTCACTTGTTCTTTCTTACCCTACTTCATTCTGCACTGAATCTGTTGTGCTCCTGGATCCTAGTTACTTCATCCCTACCGTTCTACTGTCTTACCGATATTTCCCATTAAGTTATTACTCAGACCATAGCCTCGCTCTTAGTTGTGGTGCATTTCCTCTCTATAACTACACCAAAACTCGCATAATTATTGCACACTTTCTTAATCACCCTGTCTTTGACATCTTCTACAAGACTACGATGCACTGAATAAGTCCTGACTTTGCAGTGAGTAGGCGCTTATTCCTTCGGCTACTTATCTGTTTAATTCTCCCTTTTCAACATTATCTTTACCGTGCATAGTCAGGCACGCCTTAAATATCCACCTACAAGTGAAGGCTGAAAAAAATGCAACTTAGCTCACGCAGCATCTCAGCCATCCGGCAGCCCAAAACACAACTTGTTTAGTTCAACTCCATAATTAGACTAAGGAATGTCTAGACATCATGCTGTGCCTTAACTCCCTACGATATGAATACAGCCTTTATTATTCTGATAAAGCAACGAGTATGATGATCCACTGGAGTTACCTTAATATAGTATTTTCCTTATTTTTACGACTCCCTAACTGGCTACTCACAAATAGCTCCAACCTTATTACTCCAGTCTATTAAGTATGATTGTCTATTACCCATCTGGTTTTGATTGCTGAATCTAACCGTTTCATCCTTTGTATACTCTCTCTCCCTCCACATCAAACCGCCGCCATCATGACACACCAAACTGCACCGAAAACAACCAAATGAGAATGCCCACGAACTGGTAGTATACGGCGACAAAAGTCTCAAATGAAAATATTCGCAAAAGCGTCTCTATTGTGATCATGTAAACACCCAAACAATTGACAGCCTCGCATGCCTGAGCATGTTGTAATGTAACTATGATCCATCTTTTTGTGAGCTCGGTTTCTCAGTACCACGAGAAATATACACTGTTATTATTAGTATTAATGTTAGTAGTATTATTATTAGTATTATTATTAGTGGTAGTAAGTAATAATAGTATTAATATTATTAGGAGATCACTGTCACTGAATAAAGACCTGGGAGCTAGTAATGACTTGTGTTACGTCATCCAACCACTCATTAACCAACATAAAATCTACATACTAAGGCTTGGGTGCAACTGAATCGGAACCACCGTCGTAAGGGCGTCTACATGCAGTTCGATGCGGTACATTTTGATCGGGAACATGTATACCGGAACTCGACAAAGTGGTGCCTTGGAATAACTCCTCTTTGGCCATAAAAGTGTTCTGTAGTCCAGCCCTGTCGCCGTAGCTGGTCACTCTGTCTCCGTGGTAAACGGTAAGCGGCAATCCCCTGGAGTAGGTTAGTGAAACAACGAAACCCCAATTTTGGCCGACCGCTGTGGAATGCAAATCGCACACCACGAGACACACCATAAACTAATCATACTCCTCCATCAAACGGTATTTATTCCCTGTGCCCAATCTGTCCGAAGCGACGACGAATGATGGAATTTCAGTTTTTTGATTGCGCCTGATTCACATAAAAGACGAGATTTGGAAGGCACACAAACTTCGTCGATCTGATTAACAATGTCTGGGAAAGCGATTTGAGATTCACGTGGCTGCAATGAGATAGGCTGGAACAGGAGTACCCCGCCGCGCCTGCTAAACACACGTCAAACCACTTATCCGACTGAGAACCCCCTAAAAAGCCGCATGATCAACGTTTGCTGCATCCTTTGTACGGGACGCAGGTGTGCTGGTCGCCAGTTTGATATGCCTGGTTTGAACCTAACTGATATCTGCAGCGTAGTCTCAGTCTGTGATTCGACCAAACCTGATCAGCTTCCCCACACTGAGATACCCTTGGAGCACTCTATGTGAAACCGGTACGACGGGACAGCTGATGCGGTTCCCAGGTTCAAAACAGTTTGAAGCATTTGCAGTCGCCCATCATGCTGCAGTTTGAGCAGTTGGGGCCCCAAAATGATTAGTCTGAGTTATTATGTAATATCAGGGGGAGAAATTCCTAGTGTGTCCGTTCGATTGTGTTATAACCCACCCACTTGATAAATGGTACTGTGTGCGTGTGATATCGTCAAAATACCTGACGCTTTGACGATATCCGTGCAGTTGACTGTCGCTTAACCGTGCCACGCAGTTACACCGTCGAGAGATCAACCAGTAGTGGAACAAGAATTACCGGTAGATTTTGGCGGCTCGGATGGCCGACTTTGTCTCCGAAGATATGTGGAACCACAGAAGTAGAATAAAAAGCGACATACTTAGCGAAATGAAAATCCGTATAACCCCTAGGTGATGATCACTTACATCTAAGCACTGTTCCACTGAGCGAATGTGACTTACATCTATCGGACCTGGGGCATATGAGACAGGGATAGTCGAAATGAATGACCGGTAGCCAGGCCGTATCACCCTCGTGAATGGTGGCCGAGAGGTCTGCCATGTGATGATGCATGGGACATCGTTATCACCAAATAAAGTTCCTCCATGACTTCCTAGTCCGGAGGTCACCGCTTTTTTCGACCACGCAGTGTAGCTGCGTTATTTTTATGCCCAGATCCCTCGTGGTTGCTGAATCAAGTCAGAAGGTGCTTTATGCACACATGAAAAGTGAATATTCAGCTGGGCTCATCAGTAAAACTCGTACACTATCCCGAAAGTAAAAAGTGTGCGAATGGCGAAACAACTGATTATTGAATAAAGATATGTTGAAATAGGTTGCAATAAGGATAGCGATATTGTACACATCTGAAAGAGATTGAAGAAAAAGCAACCTCTCAACTCTGACCGCCGATGTCCGTGATGTTCCACTCAACGCTGGTGGGAGTCGAGTGACCAGATCTGATGTCTACCAGGTCCGGTGTTTAACAATGGAAGCCTTCGATGATCTATTGATCTAGAAACAACAGCTAAGCCGGCTGAGTTGTCCGTCTCCCCTGTTCAACGACCTCACTCTGATGCATGCTCTGTGTCAACACTGCAACAAATCGGGAGCTGTCTTAAAATGGTCGGTCATGGCATGGTAAAGGACTTGAAGACGCTGGTCTAAAGTTGGTTCGAGTGGTCATGAGGCACACGAGATTGACGACATAACCGTCAGTGGTACAATTTCATTCCGTTCCTCACTTCCTTCTTTTCACCCCGTGGCGGAGCTGTACGCTATCGCGAGCGTCCCCGGGTTGCGGATTGGGAAATGTCTTCCTTGTGGAGGTAACTGCGAATAAATTTCGTTTGCTTTGCAGGCGAGATGAATAAACAGTCGCGGACAATCAGCGGCAGCGTCTCAGAGCGTGGGGAGTTCTGGGCGGGTCACCTGGTTCTCCATTAAATGCCACAAGTGCTCGCACAGCGCTGTGTCAAAGCCAATGTGACCGGCTATAGGGTCACTGACCAATCACTCCTGTAACTGAGGATGAGTATCTAATGTAGGGCGGATGAACAACCTCGTTGGTCACCGGCTTCTCTGTGGACTGCTACTGAACACAAAGAAAGCGAATGAGCCACTTGACTATCAACGGTCTTCGTGAATCACCCCACTGCCTTGTGGGTCAGGTCTTTAGACCAAAGGCTCGTGGTCGGCGCCCTTAAGTCAACTCTCTTCCTCGGCCTGCGGAACCGGGAAGCTCAATGCCCATACAACACATGGAACTTTGCTTCCAGTCCTCGTATTCACTCTCTCTTGTTTTTATTGTTACTCATGTGTTGTGGCACTGCCAAAGGTTTACTGGGCCGGTGTTAAATACAATATAGATACATACAATCCTTCTTTTCATGACTCGCATCTGGGTATTATTTATTTATTTATTTTCGAGTAGTTTTTTATTGTTGTTTGTAGACTTGCTTCAGCGTTTCTAATTGTTATGGACGTCGCGTCAATAGGAGAGAGAGAGTAGGACAATCCAACAAACGCTTGGTGTTCAAATCATACAAATTAAGCAAATCGAATCGAACCGTTTGTACTGGAATAGCACCTGGAATACCCAAGGAGTACTTTAATTCTGAGTATGTTTTGTAAATTCTGACCACAGATCTGCCAAAAAGTTTAGCTGTATGTTAAAGTGGACAAGACCACAGTGGCAAATATGCATCTATCATGGGGTGAGAAATTGTCACGCGAGAAAAAATGGCGAATTCAAAGTATTTATCGCTTTCTCACAGAAACGCAAAACAAATGTATGGCGACAGAAATTGCAATGCACTGGACTTCTCCATCAAACCACGGACATTGAGTGCACAACCAATTCGATATGCAAACGGTGAGCATCGTTGGAGAAAAGTCAATTCAAGGAGCTTCTAACGCCTGCGGTTTGGATGGTGTGTGCTGGTGGTTTGGGGGCATATGTGGGCACACGGTGTGCTGGAGAGCACTTTGTCGCTAGCAAGGGGATAGAGAGGCGATCGGCGCATCGATACAAATGAGGAATTCAGCTGAACAACGCCAAAATGCTACTTCACGCATCGGACGGTGTAATGTTGCAATTCGGTGTTCCCATGGCATGCATTGTTAATTATTTACAGATGGCTATAGTACATATCACAGCATCACTCCGTCGTTGTGCGTGTCCATGAGTGTATGTGCTCGCATGTCCGACATCACAAAGGTGACTTCCAGTTGTGCCACAAAAGGTTATACGCGATTTGATCCTCTGGTCGTAAACGACAGCGGTCTCTTCCCAACGGATCCACAATGTTCGGTAAGCCGAGGCCGTCTTCAATCGAGTCGTAACTCACTCCGTCTGGCTGGTCACCTTCGATGGGACATAGCGATCGGAGTCGTCCGTTTACGAAGCAAGTCAGTGGGATGGTTAGGTAGCGAAAGGCTAATGCTGCCACACGTGGATATCCGGCTGATTTTTCGACCCACCAGGCAAGGGGATCTTCTTCCAAACCGATTGGGTCTTCGCGAAGATATCTATCAACTTCCGGCAGCGAAGATCTGGGGAAGCTCTGAAGTCCAAACACATTTTGTAAGTCTGCTTTGTCTGACGAACTTCTCACACGACCTGCAGATGAGGAATCGCTAGAGTTGGAGGTGGTGCGTGTTGCCTCATCCGAAGTCACTGGAATGGACTCCAACTGATGAGAAGAGAAACGACATAGGTAACATTTCAATAGTAAATAAATTTGACCAGGTTATACGCGATCTAGATGTGTAATAACATAGAATGTTCATCAAATCACTGAATACCTTGCTTTTCAATAATTTCACGGTGGCCGGTAATTTCTCTTGCACGTGTTCTTTGAAGCGTGGATCTAACAGACTGGAAAGTTGTAATACTTCTCGGACAGTTTCGTTGTCAGAAAACAGCGCTTTCAGATGCTGTGACAAAGTTACTATGAATTCGTCAACCGCGGTCGATTCTGATTGATCGTCCACGTCATCGCTTGAAACCAGATAAGTATGTTGCAGGTTTTGCAATATTGGCCCAATCATTGAGGCTGTCAGAATGAGGTCCTTACGATGAATCAGCTCAAGAGTTTGATTCAACGCCTGTAGATAGAAAGACAGATGGAATGAAGCGAATTAGGCATGGAAGTACCCAGGTGACGGAAGCATGTCCTTGTGAACGGAATCAGACAGTTAAGTTAGGGAGTAAATAATTGTTAGCCTAAGGATTGTGTTTTGAAATCAGCGGTTGTTTGAATCAGCCGAATCGAGGTCATTCGAAGGTCACGTGAGGATAATTTGGTTCTGTAGGGTGGAGTGCAGTAGTACAGCTGATAGCGATCGACCGAGCACGAAAATGTCCAACATCCTCCGAAAGGAATTTATGCTCTTACTCTGATCCGCTATGCCGAAGACAAACCATAGGACGTTTAATTCTGGGAAAGACTACAGCTGACGTGCTCTAAACTATTTATAATCCCAAGTGTAAGACGGAGGAATAAGAAAAGCAAGGCACCTAAGTCAAATCCAACATGCATACGTGTGTGGGAGTGTTGTCACCGACACCCTCTGCGCCCTGCAGTTGCGCAGCCAAGTGGTCCACTGCGGTAACTACGTGTCAACTGGAGAAAAGTACAACTGGTACGGAGCAGCAATCTTGTTACTCCAGAAAACCAAATATCTGGGATGGGAAAAAGCCACAAAAATTAGAATCCATCAGAACATACTTCGTTTATATGAGAATGAGCGGAGCATTTCAGCATTCAGGTAAGTGGAAAAAATTCCCCACCCTGAATAACAACGTTGCGCCTCATCTCCACGCTTAAACACGTAGACAAGAACTTTCACTTGTCTCGGACCCATCCATGTAGGTCACGTCTGGTTAAGTTATTCGTAAGAGGATCAGTTACAGACACAAATACACACATTTCAAGAATCCTTTCTAGCATGTCTTCCTGTGTAACCACAGAACCATGAGCGAGAACCACAGAAAATACACCTTCAATGATAGTGAGGTTTAAATACTGTGTACCATGATTAGTTTGTATAGTTACCGTAGTATGCTTACCTCCAGAACGGCTTGGAGCTGCTTCAGTAATTGTAATTCCATCGGATCCATACATGGAGCTGGCTCTAACTGGTTCAGCTTCTTCAGTAGACTATACACACTTGCCCATGACGTGAACGGCATAGGAGCGCATGTCTCGCCAGCGGGATGACCTTCGTCAGTTGCTGAATCACGAGTATGCGCCCAGACACTGTCAGTTGGCCGGGGCTGTTTTGCGTCCGGCGACCGTGGGGAGCCATTCGAAAGGGGTACAGTGGATAAGATGAGTCGCCTGGCGTTGTTCAATAGGTCCTGGATACGAGGTAACTTCAATCCAGCCTTCAAGGAGAGAAATAAAACACAAAGAATAAGACAACCGGAAATAGGTGAGCCAATTGCGACATATGAATCATGAGTAAGACCTTACAAAAGAGTTCGAATATATCACGCCAAAATCGACTTATTCTCGCAGCCCAGAAATAATTACAAATTTAACATCGTCAATGTCAATGCCGTTATTGGTATTCTCTAACTGATCGCTGAGTGTTCACGGGCATTGAAGTGGAAACATTGGAACTCAAGCAGACCAAAAAGTAGTCTAACGAAGCAATCGGGGATTGCAGTCACCAGCGAGTGGGAAACGGTAGTGATATCACATCAGGCGCGCCAAATTTGACGACAAGAATACTTTTGAGGTCCCGCAGCCCCATTGTCCACCGAACCGACACACACAGGGCGTTCGAATGATCTCACAGAGCACAAAATAGCCTGAACTAGTAGAGGACCAAGTTGGCTTTTCGTGTGTTGATTTGATCGTCAAGTGGTGGACAGATCGCCATGATGGGAAACCACAGGCGCTGACCCTCTCGAAGCTGGGTACTCTAGTCAACATAGTTTCAGTCGCCAGCTATTCCTTCTCTTTGGCTACCACATTCTGCAATTGACCCAGTAGCAGCTGTAAGGTGATGGTGGTGTCCGACTAATGCTTCTAAGTACGTTCCGTGTTGGTAGTTGGTAGATGTGAAAAAGTTCGGAGGCAAAAGCAAGATGAATCGTTATGACAGGAGCAGTCAAATGTGTGTCATTTGGTGGAGATAGTCGTCAGTTTTCTTGGCAGCTCAGAAGGATGGCTTGTAGCTATTGTTTCAGTTTGTGCTCAACGCTGAATGCGAACAGCCACGGGACTTCGCCTGCGCACAGAGAGAGACAACGTTGAATGGTTGGTGAAACCACCCACACACCGTAAACCCAAGAATAGGACAGAGATCTGGGCGGATGGTGTGGACCGTTGGTACTGAAGCTGTCCACAATCCTTCAATGCAAACATTGACAATGTAAAAGTTGGTGGAATGCATTTCGTGTATCCAGATAATAGTGACAGAGTAGTAGCCCGCTCTACGGTGGAAACACTTTGAGCATAATATCATTACAAAGATTATGCATATCGTCTCCACCGAGAACAATTAGTAGGGTCATGGAGCCAGTGATCAAGATGGGAGTATCGAGCAGGTAGACATCTTGTTGACAACGGAAATATGTGCCACCAGACTTAGCATAACACATGAGAATAAATCTCGGGAAGATGATGAAACGCGATCATTGACGCATGTGTAACCGTACTGCAAACGTCGCGCTATTATATCGGGATTGCGAAAGGAGTTACAGCTTGCAATGTACCCTAGAGTACACTGTTGGAAGCAAGTAATCAAAATACCAGCAGAAAAATAACAGAGGACGAAATCACATAATCACGTCTACTGGGAGACGTATGAACGGCGTCGTGTCAACTGTAAGTGCTTTTGGACAAGTTGGCAGTTACCGCTCCAAGGTCTACCGAAGTTTTTACGAGTGGAGTCAACAGGATGCGTTGCCTTGCACAACCAAAGAATTTGTGAAGTGTTCCAGTCGTGCGGTGAGTTCTGGGATTCGACATGTAGTTGAACTTCACCCCAATTTCTGCAGTACGGCCTTTGGGAACAAAATCTGACGGTTCAACCAGATGGTATTGATACAGGAGAATTACAAGATTTCGCTAGTAGATTTCCAAAAGGTGTGATAGGCTGGATTGTGGTGTCTGTATCAGTATACACTCATATTTTTGAGGGCAGCGGACAGTATAGAAGCAATTTCCATGAAAAGGAAGGCGTGACCAATGAGATAGCTGTCGGTAACACCAATCCACGTGAAAGTGGACGGACACAAACACCGGGGGAAGATAGGGAGCCGAATTCGGAATTGGCAGAGCAACACATACTACTTTTGGAATTCGCACGGCTGTGCAACCACACGAAATTGAATAGAGGTGACAGCCCATCATCATTATGGAACGGGTGGAAGAGGGGGGCTCGACACAGAATACATGATAATCACTGGCTCGCCTTGTCAGCACACCAAAACAATGTGACCGAGTCGAATTGGTGTCATATGAATATCCACCAGTATGGCGCTGATACCTTACAGCTGCTAGTTCTAGCCTTAAGTATTTGAATAGTATCGCCTGTAGATAAAAAATATCCACTAGTCATTTGAATGGTACAAAATGACAAAGCTAAGCGGCCAACGAAATTGCAGTACCGCTGTCAAAGTAGCCGAAACAACGCCACGCGGTTTATTGTCGCATGTATCGAAAAAAGCCTTGGAGTGGATAAATGAATTTCCACGAGTAAACTCAAACCGGGCTAATAGTTCCTAGCATCGGTGCCTCGGGTTAGCTGTGTCCTCTAGACACATTACCAGTGCACGATCCCTGCCATATCCTCTTCATTTTTTAGTGGATCTCTGCGTTGAAAACCATGCGAGTTGAGGCGTTTCCATTTGATTTCCTCTTTCTTTGCTGTAGATTTGCCATTGCGGTGGTTCATTCCCTTGATGCCATATCTGTGGTAGGCCTATATTAGGAAACGCTGGAGGTATGAAAGCCGATGGGCAAACGTCCGACGTCCCTTACCATCGACACATTAGTACAAGTGTAGTTTGGGACTGACACCCTCACTCCATCAGACGCTATTTGATATCTATGAGTAGGACAGTTACGCTGTGGGACACGGGCTCTGAGGTGGTTGTAGACCACATCAGACATTGCTGACACAAATGACCATTGATGACGTACCACATATACTATACAGTTCCGTTGTTTGGGCTGACACGAGTGTACTCGAAGATGACCCAATTGCAATAGCACATAATTTTGGCTCATGTTTGAAATGCCATGAAAATGTCTAGCATACCGCTACCTCCCCTTTATTTTGTGACCATCGTACGTCACGTGATTCAAAAGTGTTCACTTCATGCATGGAAAGTTGCTGACGTGATGTGCATAGGCCATGTGAAGATCCTTATGTTCCTTAATCGCGATATGCTTTGACCAGAGAAAACGACAGCGGGTTCAACCCATTTCATAGTTTTTAACAGCTCCGCTGCTTGTCTCATCAAATAGGAGAAACGCTGGTTCCAAGAGGATACAGTGAACATCGTTATTGGGTTTGCAGACCCATTTCGAGCCCATTGGAAATGGGTCTACTTTTGCAAGCGATCAGAGAAACTTTGGGGATAACATCCGTGGAGCGACAACCGTGTGCATTAAAGAAGGAAAGACTATTCGTATTGTCAATTAATCGGATATAGTATTCCACCCCACCATGCTCAGAAATATTGACTCTACGCATGGTTGGTAGGTCGCTTTAGGCTTCGACCCCGGGGATGGAATCGTTTGGTTGTCTTTGGTGTGGTTCGTTCCTAATGCCGCACCATGTAATCGGTTTCACCCTAATTTTGGACGTGGAGATTGTCGTTAAGCCTACGCATCGCCATATCTTCATAAGCCATGTGAGCATTGCTTATCACAACAAGCAAACTAAGCGGAATTGTACTCGTCCATCGTTGTGTAAAGGTCAGTTTGTAGGTAGCCAACCAGAAGAGTCTGTTTCAGCGATCATTTTCGTTGCTTGGAATCGAACGATCTTATGAAGTTCACCTATCATCATCGTTAACCCGCTTTTAGTCGGAAAACACGTAGGCTTCGGTTCAGGAGTGATAGCTAAGTGTACGTTTTGCGACTGGCGAAATAGTCCAGCCTTGTGATCCACCGGACAACAGTGACCATCGTTACTCACAGTCCGACACGTCTCTAGTCCGTGTATTCTTTAGAGGCAGCACAAACACAGATGACCAAAAAAACAAGAAAACTTTCGGGGTACGATCAGAAACAATTGTTCATGTGACACTGGAGGAACGCAGATGACCTCATTTCCTTTGGAAGATGCGAACTGATGGCCTCCTCGTGACTGCCGATGTAAGTACGGATGTCAGTCACGGTTGCTAAAATTGGATGCGGTGTGTTAAGCGCATATGACTGCGTGGGCGGCGGGTTACACGTAGGCAATAACTGCGAGGTCGCGCACACGTAAGTTCTATGATTTGAGAAGTGGATAAGTGCGATGTACATGCACACGAGTACCCGACGTATTCGTGCATCGCCGCTTCATTGACATGTACCAACAGAGCGGTCAAGACAGGCATCCATACGAAGACGCAAGGCGTCCTGTGAGAAAAGTTAGATTGTGCAACCGGCCAGGCCACACACAGATCGCTGTTCTTCTCAGTTTCCGTGGCATGATGTACGGTTAAAACAGTCATTTTAAATTTCGGAAAGTGATGGTGATTCCTAAACTATAGATTTACACAATTTTCATCCCTATCTCAAACATGATATTTGCTGCACTTTGGTAGTCCACTCCAGTCTCTTTTGAGTTACATTTTCCGTTTGCTGTTCATTCCAAGTCAAGAAAGCTACTGAAACTGGCACTGTAAGAATCGATTTTGGGTACTGCTGTTGCCATAGAATGTTAAGGTTGAAGCAGATGTTTAGTTGGCCCTGCGTGAGAAGCTATTTTCAGCATAACTGGGCCACGACAAGACCACACAGTTCCCTGCTGCTGTAACACGCGAAGCCTACTTAGTAGCAGGGCCTCTAAATCGGCCGTTTGCTCCTCACTACAACCTCATCCTTACTCTATCTGCTGCGGATTCATCTGGTTTCACTAAACATTTTTGGTATTTTTTCGGTTACCCTCTTTAGGACACTAACGGCGTTCTCCGTTATTTTTTTGGATGGATTTTGAGATGCTGTGCGTACCTCGCGGAACTATCGATAAGCGTTTTGTAACTTGAAAAAGCTTCGGCCGGAGCGACAAACTGAGATTCGACATTGTGCCGTCGACAGGATGCAGACTCGGGACCATGTATTCGAGTGACATCTGGACTCCCAAAGCCATTTTTCTCCATTTATACAATTACGCATTTTTAACGGTGCTGTCTTAGAACATCCGCAGTAGTTATAGTGAAATGGAGTACATCCCTCCATTGTCTATTTATTGAGTGAATATTTTGCTGAACGTACTCAGATCACCCGACTCAGTGGCAGACGTTCCTCCTCACGACTCGCCAACGCAGGTGTCTTTCAGGGAGCAATGTTGTCACCTTTTCTCTTTTCTACTTACGTCAGCTCTATGCCAGTTTCAACTGGTAAAATATGCGGACGATATCTTCCTGGGCATCAATCAGCAAAGCGCCGATTGTACATTCAGACTACAAGTGCTTCTGAACGATTTTATTAGCTGGTCCAAATCCCGTGATCTGTCGCTTAATGCTTCAAAGTGCCATGACATTATTTTTCCTTACACAAAGGAGCCAGGTACGAGGAGCTCCTTAAACAGTGCAACAAGTTACATATTGATGGCGACGGATTATAATCTTCCACATTTGTAAAATATCTGAGTGTGACGTTGAGTTGCGATTTATCTTGGACGCTTTAACATAAACTTTCACAAAAGTCAGAAGGCTGTCATTCTATGCCTCTCGGTTCAGAGCCTCCTGCGTTCCTCGTGAGTTGATGGTTCGCTTTGTCAATACCTGTGCTATCCCCCATTGGACGTACTGTTCCCCTCTGATATTTCCCGGTCTTTTGGGTAAGCATTTTAAGTTAATTGTAGATCATTAAATTACTTAGCCCGATGTAGCAATGTTCCGATGTCTACTTTAACTAACACTCTTATTTCTACACATATCATTCTTGTAAAAAGCTGGCCTCTAAGATACTGACCGATACAAGCCATCCCCCTACATACTGCCTTATCTGAATGCTTACCAACTTCATCTATTAAGCAAAGTACTGGCTAATCTATGCCCGCACACAAGCTTACCGTTCGTCAGTCATTCCTTACCACTTGGTTCTTTTGCGAGACCCCAACTATGTCATGTTTGACTTAACCAGTCGACTTTCAACTTGACTGCATTGCTTGTCCTTATCTACCCGTTCATTGTCGTATTGCTTTGCCACTGATTTGCTTTTTTGGTACATTCTCGAGATCGTGTGTTGTAACTGAATATTCACCCATGTAAGGTGCATAAAGCAATTGACTGACTTGACGTAACTTGAAATGATGAAAACGCATCCACTCGGTTACATAAAGCTTATGTTGACTTTCTCACTATATTGAGTTGAAGGGGGATGAGAACACAGTGATGGTGAACGGAGAACCAGCTTTGCAAATGCCTGTGGTTGAGGCAGAATCGCGATTCTGCAGACGCCAGCCATCGTCTATCATGTGGTGGTATAGTGTCTGTCTTAGGGAACAGCAGCTCGCAATGGATGGGCAATACGAGCAAGTGGCGAAAGGGTAATGGCCGAGACAGATAGTTGGGTTGGAAATGAGCTCGCCAATGGTACAGTTGAGATGATCGAGCCAAAAAAATGCAATAACTGTCGCAAAGTAAGGGGCCCAGAGCATCTAGGGTACACGTGAATAGATAAGTGATCGAGGAGACTATTTACTCGACTAAATCCCGGCTTTCAGTCTGTATGAGGTCAGTTGAAGCACACAGGCATGGACTATCGATCGCGGTTTGATCATTTTTGCTCAAACTCACCATAACTGCTTTGGCTAGTCCGGAGACAAGGCAGGGTAGGACCAAAAACTGCTCATCGTCTTGTTTCCCACCCACCACGGATGCTGAGTTGAGCATTGCGTTCAAACGGTCGGGGTTGTTGGTCACCAACGAGCAAGGTTGCGCTAACATGCACAGTTTGGCATCACAGGCGGAAAGGTGGGCCTCACTACGACGTCGGTAACAGCGCTGCAATGCGGCTTTTAAAGTCTCAGGATCGCGGAACTGAAACAATACAAACAATAAGACTAAAAGAAGTGGTAATGGAATACAAGGTTAGTATAAGCGAAGCGGATACAAAAATTGCGTGATGCTTCTGTTGGAGGATGGTGCTCTAGATCCAGGGACAAAGACTTCATCCACGGGATCAACATACCGGAGCGCATGAATGTGTTAGTGGTACAGAATGCTTAAATAAAAATTGTCATCGGCTCAAATAAATGGCTGTCAAGCATCTAAAAGTGGGCTGCATGGAACTTTCTTTCCAGCAGCACCGGATGATGCTTCGTAAACTTTTGGTCTGGTGGGGGAATCTAGGTAAGGACCTTTCGACTATGGTCGGCGTGAACAGCCAACGGAGACCTCTGTTCTGTGCGCAGAATCAACGAACATTATTTGCCTCACCGAACACACTCATCTCGTAGTATAATGGACAGGCATTGGTAGATTGCTGTTCAGTAGAAGCAGAAAGATAAGCATACACTTACACTGATGCAATCTTGAAGCTGATGCAATGTCGGTGGCGATCGAGGTGACGAACTGTGAACAGCCAGGTTGGCATGATAGGTCGGATGGTATGTAGAATGTTGCTGTTCTCCTTTACTGGAATGCATTCCATCCAGAGACGTGTCCGTGGACCACAATTCCACGGAAAGTGCCACCGATCCGACAGTGCCTTTCTGACCGGTGGTATCGGACGTTTCCGCTTCCGATGTAGGGAAAGTTGAGGAAAATTGGGATTCCAAGTTTGTCCGCATTGCGTCCAGAAGCCGAGGCACAATATCGTCTCGCATCTGTCTCGCTGTGGGCAGTTCGTGTTGACTGAGCAAGCCGAACAAACGCTGTGAGAAAGAACGGAGTAGATGGGAAACAGGTGTGTCGCACACATACACACAAACACACAGATGTGGGCAGGTGTGGAGAGACAGGGGCAATATCATACTTCTCAAATACGCCTCGTATACCATCAGTTGCTTTGCAGTGCATTTAGAACCCGCATTCGCTATGCTCAACTGGGGCGTACTGTCAACAGCTCTGTGCTACTCCCCACGTCCCTTTAGTCATGAGTCATGTGTGTGTGTGTGTGTGTGTGTGTGTGTGTATGGGGGAGGACCGGGTCTAACTGGAAAAAGAGAAAGACCAAGACTAATGTCAATGCATCGAATGGGGGCGCGTGCCGTGCCCCACTTTGACTGACCATTTTGTGCATACTACCACACAGTCACTGACGGTTGTCATGATCGCAGCGTTGACAAGGCCAGCTGACCGGTTGTTAGTTAGGGTCCCACGCGGTCGCTTCCAGAGTGCCGCTGTTTGAACCCGCATCGTTTCCGCTGCGTTTTGACGAAAATATTCGGCTTACTCTTAATTTTAGGTCAGTGTGAGATGACAAGGTGGCGGACGAGTGCACGAAAGCACGGGCGTGCCGTCGCCGCTTCACCTGACACAGGCACCATCGTCTCACCAGCAACAAATATCGGGTGGAAAATTATCAACCAAATCTCGCTTGTTGCTGGTGCTCATGTGTGTGTGTGTGTGTGTGTGCGTTCGCGTGTCCAACGTACGAACATAATGAGGGATTCGTTCACCTGTATGTGCTTCGCGAGGGCAGCGAACAGCCATAGCAACAACAGTGTCCGAGCCACGCGCGTATTGAAGGAGCCAAACAGCAAATGCGGGTCAAGAGATGAAAGTCAAAGATTTACGACAAGCGCCGACCCGGTTGTAGCATCTGTTGGACTCACTTTCACGCTCGAGAAACAGTTCGCACGACACGAATGAGACACCACAATGCACATTCGATGAGTTGCTGATTGTACTGTGTGCACGCTGGTGGGTACGGAAATGTGCGCAACGAGGCGGCAGAAAGTACGGGCTTCAGCTAAACAGACAAGAACACAATCAGGCTGGAGTGCGTCTACAACCGCCGGGTGCAAATCACCATCTACCTCGGTACAGAAAAGCAATTCATCTATAATTAACCCCAATTGATCAAGTACATGCCCTTTCGACCAACCATACAGCTACCCGGTACAAACGCATCGTGCAACCGCACCCGAATTAGATCAGTGACTGCACACATGCACACAGACATTAGTGACTGCACACATGCTCACAGACATTAGTGACTTCTGGCTCATATGTCATAATGACCCTCTTTGAGTGATTAGCACTTTTCTCAGTTTAAAAGTCACATCCTTCTCTAAATGACCAGCTCGTATGATCACATACAGTGCTGGGTAGGGCGTTCGATCGATCTCTCAAGGAATCTGAGCTGGAATCCACGTAGCGTGGTATTAGAACCGGCGCGTTATGGTTATTTTATAGTTTCGACAAGGGGGGGGGCTTAGCATTATGGACAAAAATGAGACGTCAGCAGCATGCTCTTACCTTGAATCCTTCACCCTCAATCACTTCCGGTGGCTGTAAATCTCGTATCAGATAATACGCAAGGTGCTCCACGAATAAGACCCGTTCAACGGTAGCCTGTCTGGGGTGGTAGCTCGAGGCCCCTCTCGACGATTCGGTGGGATGTGAGATGTCTTCCGCGATTGAATTCAAAGATCGCAGGTCAGTTGCACACTGCTCTGGAGAAGTCTCACCGTCTGTAACCAAACGCCGCTTCTGTGAAATGATGGAAGGTATAGCGGTAATTCAAAAAAGTGGTTAGCCTCATTAATTAAGACTAATAATACATTTGGACTTAATATTCAGACATGTGAATCAAAAACTACGAGAAGTTAGCCATGATTTAGCGTCAATACTATGATTTCTCTTTACAATGTCAACGGCTCTTGGCACATCGCACTGAACACGTTTACCTGGGTACCACTTTGTGTCAACAAGCCGAAGAGCTCACTCGCTGTCCGTGAACACGCCTCGAAGGTGGTGGTGGTGGTGGTGGTGTACGTCCGCCAGTGCAACCAACGACCAAAACTCTCAACTGGTCAGCTGTTGTGATTAGCAATCATGCTTGATGGTTTTGCATACATCATCGTGGGGTCTGGGAAAATCGCAAACTAGTTTTGAATTGTACATGCTTCTCGGTTTGAACACACCGCCGCCCGAGAGCAGCTGGTCAGTGGAGAGCAGCGTATGTGAACTATGACACCGAAAATTGCGTGCACATACAAACCGCAAAGAGAGTACAATCACAACGCGATGCTCATGTCCTCGCGTAGATCAGGTTCGGACCACCTGCGAGTAGATAGCGTCGACAGTTGGCTCTCATCCGAACACCCCGAGGGTTGGGTGATGGTGTGGTGGTGACGATGGTGGCGATGGCATTGAAGTACCACTAATTCGCTTGTGAACACGTGTGTGTGTGTGTGTGTGTGTGTGTGTGTGACCAGGGTTGAAAAATCAAATCGACTAAATGAAGAATTCGTCCGACATAAATCTCTCCGCACTCATGGTGTTACCCACGATTGGGGGTGAGAGGATGGTGTAGGAATGGTGTTGACTTCGATCGGAGGGACAAAGTGTCCCCAGCGGTTGGGAAATTGGCGCTGAAGGCGGTCACGTTCAAACACCATCCGAGCTACACGGCGGATATGCACACCGTCCTTATGCGTGCCCAAGACATCTACGGTGGGTCAATACTCTAGGTCAATTGTCTCGATTTCTAATTACAACGGAGCAATACACAAAACAAAAAGGATCATGTTAGTGTGGATAACTCACTTGATCAAATTGTGGCGATATGTACATGGGTCGAGCGCGTTTTCGTTTGGCAGACGCAACCAAGGGGACACCATTCTCCATAAAGGTGTGCATTGTCGACTGACAAAGATCGTTATTCGTTTGCATCACTGTGGTCGTCTCGTTTCTTGGTGTGGAAAGATCAAGTGAGTCTGTGGCATTCGAATCTCTAGCTTGGATGAAGGACATTGAGGCTTCGTTGCAGTTGATGCCACAAACTGTGGACAAATTGGTCTCTGAAGATTTGGGTGAGCCCAAAGAGACGGGAGCAAACAGATTCGGGGTGGAGCAAGAGGGATGAGAAGCAGATGACACCGTTGGTGGCCGGTGCATGGGTATTTTGTGGTATGGCGGTGCCCCCATACCTTGGGTAACGTCCACAGGCGGTGAAGTGATCAATGAGGGCTCCCCCGTGGACACTGCAACTGTTGTGTTGGGGCGATGCATGTGGGACCAGGCGAGAAAGCGATCGGATGCGGCTTTGAGCCACTGCTGTTGATGTTGCAAATGTGGCAATGATTCGGCAAACGCTCCAATGGGGATGGGTAAGTGCGGTTTCAATGGCAAGTCCTTGACACCATTGGCCGGGTTACTACCGTTCATTTTGACGGTCCCGTTAGGCAAGGACTCTGCCTCGTTGGAGAAGGCACTGAGAAGGGCTGTGGAACCGGCCAACATGTCCGAATCACTGAATGGTTTACCGTTGGCCAGACCGGTAAATAGAGCGTTGGCGACCAACCATTGTTGATGCTGCTCTTGTAGTTGCTGTCGATGCTGCTGCTGCTGATGTTGCTGCTGCTGCTGGCTCATCGCAGCGTAGCCACTAAGCTGCGGTATGAAGTTCATCAGATTCCAAAAATTGGCTGACGTAGTGTGGGATAAATTAGGCAAACCATGCGATAACGTAGCGCCTGCGTGGGACTGTACTCCCTGATGCAAGCCACCAACTGCGTCCTGCCGCGGATGGCCCCCACCAGAAGATCCCTCATTAGGATGCCCCATGAACGCGTCCGTAGAAGCTTTCCCTGTGGGGCTGTTAAGCGTAGAACCATGTCCATTTAGCGAGATCTGATTAATGGGAGCCGACACGTCACTATAACCCAAAAGCTGTCCGGTGGGAAGCGTCGAATGCTGCGTGTCATGCGTGCGTGACTGTCCCTTTTGCTGTCGCTGCTGCTTTTCGTGTTGTGCGCCAGGCCAATGGGGCGAAATGACGTTCCGGTTGTCGGCTGAGTTGGGCGGTGAGGCACTTGTAGTTGGCGTCTCAAACGGACTGCTCACACTCACCCCAAGACCGGAACTCGATGAGGGGGATAACTCATGCGAGACGGGGCACTGAAGTTGACCCGAAGCCGTCGCGGTTGACAGCGGTCCGTTTGACAGCGCACACATTGCGCGCATTGGAAACGTCCGGTTAAAGAAGGGGAACGGGAGCATATTGTTGGCGGCCATGGTTGCTATCAGGTTGCTGTCCGGTTGATCCGGTAGTAATCTCCCATGTAGAGATGCTGCCGATATCCCGGCCGCGTTGGTGAACAATGAGTCGATGTCGCTGCGTAGATCGTTTTGACTCGATCCGTGATACGTGTCTTCATTTGTACCATTCAATGTTTCCGTCTGAAGCAATATCCCATTGAGTAAAGCTCGTTGGTCAGGTAACCCTGCATAACATGCCAGCTTGGGGGTGGGAGAAAGAAAAAATGAAAGGAAATACACTGATAGGAATGAGTTAATGTGATGAAAGTAGTATGGAGGCAAGAACAGCTGATTTAAACTCACCTGAACAAATTTGTGTGTGGTTAAACCTAACGAAGAGTTCACACACACACACACACACACACACACACACACGTGTACACGTGTGTGTGTGCGAGTTCGGCGCGTACTTTTCACTACAGTGCTTGCGCACTTAGAGCAGAGCTCGTTTTGTGGTTGTGAAAACCGCAGAAACGGTAGCAGAACTGAGGCAGCTTCGATCGGTAAAGTAGCGCTGATGAAATTCCACTGAGGCTCGTCTACGTCATCAGGCGGGATGTAATTGGCGTCAAGGTGACGACAATTTCGCATACGAGCGAGCAAGCGCGAGCGTGCGACGGGGACAGTGAGCTCGCCTGTTCGCACTCTATAACAAGTCGTTCATTCAGTCGGATGGAAAAAATGCTGATTGCCACGTGATGGAAGTCACCGAATATTGTTTGGTGAATACTACACAAAAACGGCACATAACACACCGAACGGTTTCTGAGTATACAGAACAGTCTGAACTACGAGCTTTGTCGGCTGGGAACACCACCACCACCACCACTACCACACATCAATTGGGCCCAACATCCGACGACATAATCCCATTCCTGTTACCTAGTCATGCACGTATGTGCGACCCAAGGGAGTACCATGTCTGACGCAAATGCGTTCAAACATTTGAATGCCATGGAAGAGGGGGGAATGAGAGCTGCGTTTTCAAACCGCAGAATGGTTGCGACATCAAGCAGCCCAGGCGTGAGGGCGTTAACACCCATCGTATGTTTGGGAAACCTATTCAAACAGCACTCGTGAAAGTCACCATGAATGCCGTCCCGGCTCTCTGGGACCGGATTCTGCCTCAGCGCGATGAAGTCAATTGACAGAATAAGCTATTGTAAATATTCTGAAAGTAAAACAAGCCATCTGAAGAAACTGGACTTTACGTTAAAGTACACGCATGCTCAAGTTGCGTTACATCGAGGTATAAACTAGAAATAACGTCCCTCTAGAGCAAATTCAGGCACATAGCTGACACATATAGCTGGGTCCCAAAGTGTAATGGGATAGCACCTGGTCCACATTTCTGTTAGAAAGTGCGACATACAGTGTACGGGGGGTGTACATATTGATCAAATTCTCTACTCCAAAGCAACCACGACCAGAATGTCGAAGTGTAGAGCGACCGGGTAGCCTAGTGCACTGAGAGCGAACAGGCGAACGGTGTGTTTTTCGCGCAAGTCAGCGGTTCTCATAAATACTCACGACGTTGCCTTTCGCCACTGTGTCAGCAAGTTCGATCCGGCTTGAAAGCACTTTCACAGCACCTTTGTTTGAGCACATGAAAGATCGTGAACACCTTTGCGTGTACGTTACAGGTGGTGAAGCGTGTGTGTCCGTATGTGGACGAATGTCTACACGTATACGTACGTATGCATATACCTATTGGTGCAGTACACTTACTGTACAAGTTAGGTTACAGGCATGAAGCACATGTAAGGGTGAGCATACTCTCTCTCTATGTGTGTGTGTGTGTGTGTATGTAGACAACGATGTCCGTACGAGTATAGTGTTCGGATCGATAATCGAAATGTTGTCGAGAGGTAGCCAACATTTGGGCACTTTCGCTGTCATTAGCACCATTTAACTGTATTTCAACTGTTCTTCCGCTAAGCTGTGGTGCACGGTGACTCGGAATACAACACACTAGGGCAGCCACAAGCTGGTCCCAGTAAAACGAACTTCACCGTTGCGCGAACCACTCAACGCTCGTCAAACACACCCTCCGAGCGTCTTGTCAACAGAGTAGTGTAAAACTCAGCCTTCGTCTCGTACGGAGCGAATGAACTGCTGAGCAAACTGCTAGGTACAATCGTGGCCATCTCTACATCTGAATGGGTCGGAAGCCCAAACATACGAAAAAAACAACTACTACCTATGCGCTCGCCGCACACACACACACACACACACACACACACGTACACATAAGCACGTTACTGCGGTTTTATGCGACACCGGAAGTGACTATTCCTGAGACGAAGGTACTGTGGGCTACTGGCGAGTGTATGGGTGTGTAACCGCACTTGTTCAACTCCGCGGTTGATGAAAACAGTCAACCGCCCCCATCACCTGGCTCAAGGAGCAACGGTCGACGATGTGCGCGGAGGGGGGAGTTTGGGAGTGCGTCGAATGACAGGAAATCCTATACTACTTCCACCGTTCCGAGTGCCAATCTTGGCCCGCTCGTTGATCGCGATGGGAATGACATTCATTCCAATGAGACCAAATAGGACAGTGAAGGAGACTGGGGGGGGGGAGAGGAGACAAGTCGGAAACGGAATGTTACTCAGGTTTGTTTGATTAATCAAGGGGAGTAAGTTTTGGCTTAGCTAGACTTTCCGTACCACTATACACTACGATGTGATACACTGAGATCAGTGGTGTATTCGCAGAACAATAAATTGAGAAGGTAACGGATTAAATGTTTAATCAGATAAACAAATAGGGTTGAATTTTGTTGACCGGAGACACAGTTTGTCGCCCAAACCCGTACTCGTCTACTGTAGGGACGTTATCCTCCATGTGAGAGCGCATTTGGTTGCACTATGATAGGAAAAACATTGGGGACAAATCTACATGATGCACGGGAAATACAGTCACATAGGGGCGATTTGCGTAACCACTCAAGTTTCGAAATTGGATTGAACGGCTTTCACTGTTAAGTGATCGGGACTGATTGCAGTGAATTTCGGTAGAATTACATGAGACAATTGACTCGAAATCCATCCAGGTTAAATTCGCCGAAAGAAGTAGCTTGAGGATGAAGGCCGATCGTCTGATTTGTCGAACGCGAGAAATACCAGAACGTCGAACGATCATCACTCGTGGTGAGGTGGGCGGCGTAACATAGTAACCTAAGTTCTGACTTGGAGAGCTTGCCGAACCATCTGCTCATGGTGCTAGCTGGGTGATTCCGGATTGTCCCGTTCCAGCAAATGGTTCGGCAGCAGTGTTGCAGGACGTGGCGGATTTTCGCCTGGCAAGCGTCCTCATCAACAAAAAGCCACAAATGTTTGTTTAACAACACTGCATCGTGGCGGATGTGACTCGCCACTAGAGCAATTCACTGCCCCTTGGGTCAGTCTGGCGGAGAATTGTTCCAGCAATCTGATGCTGAAACTGTGAGATTGATCCTCTGTTTGGTAACCTACCAGAGACGTATAATCCGAGAGGTCGGTCACCGGCCACCAATAGGCACGATTCCCTGACCGCGCCGCTGCCTTGCGGGGTTGGGGCCAAAAGATCTGCGTTGTGTTCCGTTTTGTTTTTCGACAACTGTACCTTCCTTTAATTTCCATAAGTTGTGTTGTCTCCATGTTTATTCGTAGAATGAAATACAGTACATTATGATAACACTATACGTTAAACACGGTTTTAGATAAGGAAAATGTGTTGAGTCGCAAAAACGGTTCCCATGTAAGGAGGGGACTTTACTATGGACGCAGTCAGTTGAGCCGAGATAAACAGGCTACATTGCATGTGTTAATTTTGTCTCTATGTGTGTACCATACAGGACATGTAGGTGGGTTTACCTTCTTCTAGGATACATTGCACACGCCAAACCAAGGCGGTGCCCATCCAGGAACAAAACAGACAAACTGAGTTTATATGTTTGTCATATCCGAAGTAAGTTACATCGTGACAAAACAATTGAACAAGCACCGGACGTCCATCGTGTGTCAGGAAAGGGTCGATACACACGGGAACCCTCGAGAACCGGTAATTAGCCCATGAAGACGAAGGACCGCTCCAAGCCCGGTTTAACTATGAATGATGCATACTCCGGGGACCAGAGCGGCGCATTGCGCCATCTCCAAAGTGACCGCTACTGGGAGACATTAATTATTCAGGAGCAGACTGTCTGTGCGGTTGGTATAAATTGTGGGTGTGGCGCAGGTGATACTATCCGTTGGGCCTCGTTCACACAACCTGTGCGTGTGTGACCTTTCATCTTAGGGCGTGGATTTGACAAGTGCCCATACGAGCGTTGTGTAGCGCTTCGCACCTGGTTAGGCCCGGTGTACTCAGGGGGATAATCGACTTTGACAACCGATCAACAACTTGCAGTACACGGTTTGTCACTCAACAGGTATTCCGATGAGGTATACTGTGCTGTGTGTGTGCGTCTGAGGTCCCACCATCGCGGTGCGGTTAGTATAAACAACCGCGCGAAGCGCACAAAATGGGAAATGGGCCCAGTGTGCATTGCACTGCGTTCTTAAGTTTGTGTAAGTGTGCGTGCGTGCGTGCTGGCAAATAAAAGCTTTCGATCTCGATTTGACAAATGACGCGGCTCGGGGGACAGAAAATGCAGTGTTTGCAAGAATCGCTGGGAAGATGAGAGAGAGAGGAGAGGCTGCGTCAAACGGAGCTGGTACTGACTGTTTATGCCCAAATCTCGTGGGATCGAATGTGGTCAGACTTCCGGTGGCAGGAAACAGGGGTGCGATGATCATGACGTTGATGTGGATGAAGTATAGGTACGATCAACACCTGCAGTCAGGCTCGTCGTCCTATAGACGCCAAGCTCTGGGGCAATATGTCAGCGACCAAACCATTCCTACACAAATAACTTTTCGTCTCATATAGTGGGCATCGTGAAGTGTGAGTTTATACAGATGGTTTAGGTGAGATCCTAGACTTGAGTCCTTAGTAGATAAGATTCTGCTCATATGCAGGATAAGTAAAAGTGTCACTCCCGGTGTGACTAACCCTCTAACTGACTTGATATTTCCGGTTACATAAATATGCAACGGCGTTCCGATTATGTCTAAGCTAGTCTTTGAAAATCTGTCTAAGGACACACTCACTTTAGAGCCAAAACGAGAATGATGGGCAGTGCGTTAATGTGAGTGGAGAGAAGAATTCGTTGCCCGCTAGGTGCTGCGGACGTTCACTGCAGCGGACCCTGTCATCACTGTCGATCGGATGCTTCGAAGGCGTGGTCCTGCGGCCTCAAATGCCTGACCCCACCGTCTACGCAGCAAGCTATGATAGCCTCCCAGAGATGATCGATGAACCCAAACCTCATAGGTCACTAAATCCACTAGCAATACGGGAATAGGGTCAAAGAATCCAATCATGTTATCACAACGCGCCAAATAATGAACATGTTCCAGGGGTAGGGAGCAGACAGAATGCGATCAACGAAACGCACGATGATCAAGTGTCGACCCCAACGGAAACGGTTGGGGTTATCAAACGATCGACAAGTTGATGATAATCACAGATTTTCCCATTACACATGGACGACCTGTGTGTGTGTGCGTGCGGGTTAGATGAGAAAAGTCTGCTAAAGTGGAGACAACCACATGAAGGAGGGGGTCCATCGTCTCAAGGACCGAGCGGCGAACGAAGTGTCTTACCCCCCCCCCCTCCAAATGCAGCGCTTGCGAAATACATTCGTAGGTCACATAATCGTGACGAGCTGTTAATACTGTGCGATAAACGCTTGTTGTGTGAGGGTCGAGAGGGTTTCCACGTGAGCACAGTCTACAGGCAACACGCACGTGATGAGATACCAAACGAATGACGCTAGTTCTCGATGCATGTGTGACGAACGCATGATGCGAATAAGAATGTTTACACCATAGTAATCAAGGTCCAGTACAAGTTACATAGCTATGTAACGAAACTTTCGAAAATTGAATACGACTCGTAAGCGCTGCATTTGAGAAACACTGTGCTAAACGCAACCGCTGTTTAGATGTAGTAAAATGCGTACTGAAATTAACATTTGAACCAGACACATTTGCTCCATTAATAGACTGTAACTGCGAGTTGCGCTCATATTACATGGACCAAGGTGCCAGTAGTACAGAGAGAGTTGATGAGAGAACCTCGATCAAGAATTTAGATGGCGGTAATCTCTTGACATTTTCGCTGCACGGCTCGTGGTGTCGGACATTACCATTGGTTGGAATGTCCCGTTTGAGTGGGTCTCGTTACATTGACAGCTCCCAGACTTGCAAAGCCGCAGTGGACAGATTAGCACTGGCTGTCAGTCGCTTCGGGCTTTGCTTTGCACCATCGAAGTGTAAAGCGTTCCTCCAAGATTGGCTTAGACCGCATCCTGTGCTGACCACTGGTGGGCAGCAGCCAGAAGTTGTTCAACAATTCAAACTATCCGGGAAGTTGTGTCAGTGCCCGTGGGATTGAAGATGAGATAACGAACCCCATAGCAATAGCTGGAGGCATTTTGCTAACCTACGCCACTTATGGCGCCGGCGCGACATCACTGGCGCTGAAGGGTAGAATGTATAATGCAGCGGTACATTCGACCTCATTGTACGGTTGCGAAACCTGGCCCCTTAGATCAGCGGACATAAAGAGGCTAGTTACGTCCGACCACCGGTGCCTTCGCAATTTAGCTCACATCTGTTGGGAACACCGTGTGCGCAACGAGCGTGTTCTACGTCTTGTTTATGGCACAGGGAAAGGAAATGAACCGCTCAGCACCGTCATTTCACGTACCAGGCTCCGATGGCTCAGTCACTTGTTACGCATGCCAGTCTACCGGCTCCCGCGACGTGCGTTGTTTGCGCGCCAGGGGTGTGGATGAAAGAAGAGAAGAGGGGGCCAAGCGATGACTTGGTCGCGAAGAATGAAGGCCCTTACTTCGAGGCTGGCCTCGGTCGAAGCGTCTCGGCTACCTGGTTGGAGTCCGATGGGCGATGAACACGTTTGGCTGGATACACTTGGTGATACGGCTAAGAGCCGACCTCAGTGGCGTTTGTGCTGTGAGTTTCTTTATCCCTCCCCATCCCTTTTAGCTTCCTCCTCAAACGATCTCATTTCGTAGCGTATATGATTTTACATAATACTTTTTCTTGTTGCCTAGTAGCCGGCTGGTAGCTTACCGGAACGATGCCCATCCCTTGCTGGTACCATAGCTGGCATGCAACTGTTGTATTTATTTTCCTTTTCTTTTATGTATTGCGGCACAGTAGCTGAGATGTTTTCCACCTCTAGCTAAAGTGTATAATGATGACGATGATGATGATGATAATGGGTCTCGTTACTAGGGAGACAGTTCGAAATCTCAACAACCAGGGCTGTTGTGCACGCAGGCACTAGTCCACCACAAGCCTATAGGTTGAGGCATCGGTTCAAGGCTTGTGGGGACACAAAGCTTCCCAGTTCCCAGGAATGTGGAACTGAGTTGGAGTAGCGGACCGCATTTAGAACTTTAGGCATAGGTTCCGCCATACCTGAAGAACGCTGGTAACCACGTGACTCAAGTGACGAGTTTACACAGCAGTTCGTGAGTATCGATGTTGTCCATCGGCCCCCCGTCTTGTGCACGCTTATTACACTACAGCCGTACAGCTGGTCACATGGAATTGGGCACAGGGTAACACAAGCTTCCGCGATATTAAGGGAGAACCAAGTGACCAGGTTAAGACAACGCATCTAAGGAACTGTAGGTGATTATCCCCTGGTATCTATTTATCTACCTTATCAAACAGATGAGATGTACTGACAGTTACTTGCAAGATGAAGGCAATCTCGATCCGCAACCTGGAGACGTGTACGGCAACGTACAGATCCGGTGCGTTGGAATCTCAGCTCAACTTGGCGTCCAATAACTTCTTGCATCCTGCAAATTCCCACATCCTCTGTCTAACCAGGGGTACCACAACGGCATTTATCAGTAAACGACTTAGGTTGCCTTGGAGCAGGGTATGAGATTTGCGTTCTCAATTGATTCACACCTATTTCTAACTGGATGTAATTGGGAATAATCGTTGACGATACCGACGATAGAATAGGAAATGTATGCATTTACTATAGACTTCATCTCATCGGCATTGACTTCATCGACAAGTCGCATGTTGTGTGATGTGCCCGTAGCCTATGAACGCATTCCGTGGTGTGCGCGCTTTATTCGTTCGTCGCAACAACCGACAGCCAGTCGGCACGTCGAAGCGGTCGCACGGTTGAATACTCCGTCACTAATCACTACGAAGCGGCAAAGGCTGTGCCCAAGTTGTTATCCACCATTGACGTGACAATAAACAGTTCAGTTAGGTTCAGTCCATTCATAGAGGTGTGGTGGATGCCGTTACCTACACAAAGTTCGCCAAGATAATCATGAATTAACAAAAGAGATGAAAAAGAACGTAAATCGTGTCCAAAACTCGAGATGGGCAAGCGAATTCGAAAACGTCACATCATACAAAAACATTCGTTATATATATATATATATATATATATATATATATATATATATATATATATATATATATATATATATATATGCATATGTATATAGTGCCCCATGCTGAGGCCGATGTTGCATTCTTGATGCTTCTTCACCGCAGTTGCGCTAAACCAACTTACACTTAAACTAGGTCCTTTTAAGCTGGATGAATTTCATTTCTGTTTATTTGGTTTGTTCTGCCTACCAGAATAATCTTCTATTAACTGGCCACGTTGCTTACATTAATTGCGCTTATCTTCGGTAATTTTGTTGCGTTTGTAGCGTTTTTAAGTAACTTGTGGATACTTTTTACTTATCGCGGATTCGTTGCTAACCAACTTACTTCATATGCCAATTAAACGAAGTTATGCCAACGTATCTCCATGCATTATTCGATTTAGTTTATTTCAGCTTGTCGTTTAAAGTGATTGGCTGTTGCTTGATATCCCCGGTGTACCTGCGCTTGAGGCGTGTTGACAAGGTGCCTACCTGTCTACTACCCGCCACCTCGTCCATACAGGTTCCGGGAGATAGTTGGTCGTTGCTGGAGGGGACGGGGTGCACGGTCCTTGTGGTCGTGCTACGCTCAAAGAGCGGTTCCATGCACTCAGTGTGGAGCGGACTACGGTCCAGCCACCGCCTTGTGTGTGCTTGATTCCCCACATACAGCGTGCTTGTTTGCCTGTGAAGGAGTGTGGGCCGGCTCCGTTGATGAAACGTGGCTCCCATCCACATGTCTCCCGGTCTTATTCCTTCGGGTTTACACTAGATATGGGATGTGTGGTTGGAGCTGTGGGTGGTGCAGCGCAAACCATCCATGGTCCCTCTGTAGTCGCAGGCGTTCTGTGTGGTTGGCCACGATGACAGGCAAATCGGAAACCGGATGCCGCTAATCATATATATATATATATATATATATATATATATATATATATATATATATAAGCATAGTAAAGTAGTCTACAATAGATATACATCCAACAAAAAAGCTATGGAGAACAATGGAACGTGCAGCTATGGTAGGAAGAAAAAAGAACACAACACAGGAATCTATGGTTTTTTATCTAAGGGCGCTGTACTACCCGGTTTCCCAGGTGGAAGTTGGAAATTGTCTTAAGGGACACGACTCCGAGTGTTGGGCTTAAGTGCCTACACGCAAGACAGCTGGATGAACTCAGGGAATCGCGCGCTCATTCGGAGTCGGTAACTGATTGCTTATCCCACCAGCTTTCCGTTTGGTCAGTTGCCAAATAGGAGCTCAATCCTCCTCGTGAATTCAGCAGAAAGCTGTTAGAATACAATGCTCCACCGGTGCAAGGGACAGTAACTGTATTTAGCGACGAGTAACATACGCCAAGTCGCAGTGTTGTTAAACTGACATATGTGGCTTTTATAGAGAATGTTTTGTCAGGCGAAAACCCACCACGTCCTAGAACGTTGCAGCTGAACTATTTGTTGGAACAGGAGAAACGAAACCACTCGGTTGACAGCACGTGAAAGTTGTCCTATAAAGCGTTCAAATACTGATGTGAATCCTATCCGGGAAGACGATAAGCAACAGGAACAAGGGTTTGCAATGAGCCTAAAACCGTTTCTTCCGTAAGAAGCAGAACTCTAAAATGGATGACTGTACTCAACGCAGCCTGACAGGAGTACGGATCATCACCAAAGCCAGATAATTGGAACAAATACGTAGCCCGCTACACCAAAAAGCGCAGATATGACAAAGTCGCAAAGCAGAATATGGCGAAAACTTTCAACACTACCATAAACTGCTGTACAAATATGTCAGTGGCCGTCGTGAGGCAGGAAATTTCTCCACTCCGGACGGCTGATAGTCCAACTAGAACAGATATCGAAGCAGCAAGCGGGTTGAGGACGCGATGTGCTCTCACATTCCAGGGTCTTACCATCAGACCAACTTTCAGCTTTTTTTTCGCATCCAGGACTAACCCACATCTCTTTTATTGCCGAAGCTGTATTGCAGTAGCTGACGTCTCTGCGCAACCACAACTCCCCGGTAATCGACACCATGCGCCCAGAGGCACTAGGAGCAGCAGCAAAACAACTGGTAAAACCGTTGGCCCAGTTTTTTTAGCGCTGTTTAGAACAGAACCAGATTCTTATGATGTGGAAGCTTGGAATAATAGCTCCGATGCACAAAGGCGGAAGCAAGACTGATCCCTCAAACTACCACCCTGTGTCTCTTCTCCCTGTATTGTCCAATATCATGGAATCCACCGTTGCCGATGCTTTGGTGTGTTAATTAGAAAATTGTAACATTACGGCTCCCGAGTAACACGGCTTTCGTCGATAGCGATCGTGCACAACAATTCTATCAATCGCACAGAGTAACTGGACCGAGTCAGCTGACGCTGGAGAGGCGGTTGATGTGATCTACTTCGATTTATCGAAGGCATTCGATCGTTTAAATCACCGGATTCTCTTTCCAAACTTCAAGAGTACGGGATCAGTGACCCTCTCTTGAGCTGGATCGCCAACTTTCTCGTGCAACTACAATCAGCGGTGTGAGTCCGGAGTAAGTTATCTGAACCCTTACCGATCGATTCCGTTGTGCCCCAGGACTCAGTTCTAGGTCCACTACTGCTTTTGATGTTCATCAGTGACCTTGCACAGAATCTCGCTTCAAATGTCCTGATGTTTGCTGACGAAATCAAGACATGGCGATAGATTCAGGCGGATACCGATCAGAACTTACTTCAGTGTAACCTAGATATAGAACATGAACGGTCGACAAGAAATCTGTCATAGTTCAACATGGACAAATGCAAGATAATCTCCATACGACATCAAGTACTTATTCCTACAACCTGGGAACGCAAGTGCTTCAGCTGTTATCCGTCGAACACGACCTCCACGTGCTTGTTCAGGATAACTTGGGTTGTTCCAAACAATCAGCAATGACATTAAAAACTGATAACCAGCACTTCGGCTTGCCACAACGGGCTTTCTTTCAACTAGACACCACTAATTTCAGACAGATGCTTAATGCGTATGCTCATCCCCATGCTGAATACACAATCCAAGCCTGGCAGCCAAGGACCAACCTCAACGACGAGCTTGCAAATATGTCATTGGAATTCGCCACCTTCTGTACGAGCAGAGGCTGAAACGTTTGGGAGTATTCAGCGGGCGGAATCGCTGACTACGAGGCGACTTGATGATGGCGTATTTGGTTTTAGACAATACACTTATTTACCGCAACTCAGCAGTAACAACAAACTTACAGGTCACTCCTTGAATGTAACAGAATAGTACAGCCGCCTGGCGTACGGTAGATAATTCGCTTCCGTTCGTGTGTGTCAAGCATGGAAAGCTCTTCCCGAATAGGTTGTTTCAACACCCACGCTAGCCTAGTTAAAAGTCGGTTGGATGACGCACTCTGCCACTTAGATTTTGTTACTTGACGCTACTCTCCATTCTACTCCCGGGAAATACCATGGATTTATTTTTTCGCCTACTGAAGCTATGGAAGCACTCGGAGTGCAGGGCTACTGCCTTACATGCGATAAGTCCATTCTTTTGACAGTAGAACTACCAACGGCATTTCCTTCAGTAACGTTTTTCGCTAACCCGCCAGACCACCCAACTTTAGCTTGTAAACTAGTGCTTCTTAACAGACATAAAATCATTGTTCATTGTGTAACAGCGATTTAGTCTTGTAGGGAGCTTTTTCATGCTCTTGGGCCATGTCACTGCCTAGTGACCTCGGGGTTTCACTTAAATAGGCACGGTGTTGACAAACGGTAGACTCCGAGACAGCCGACCGGTGGGCATGTGACTGAGCCGATGACGTCGACCCAAGTTCAAAAGGCATTCCATCAGGTGGGGGGAAGGCTGCAGGGTCAGTTGCTCGATAGCACATGACGAACTCCGGTGTTATTCACTCGCCTCCACCAGAAATGGGGAGTGCCTTACAGACGTGCTTCATTTGCGAATCTCGATGATCCCTACGGTAACAGTGACCTCACGCCACAGCGCTGTGGAAGTTTCCCCCCGGACACTCCATTCACACCCTCCCGTATCCACAACTAGCCTACGATTTGAAAAAGCGCCTGCTTTTATCGGCGTTCACTTTAATTTTGCTTGTACACTGCATTATAGTCAGCGCACAGAGTATGAGAGAAAGCGGTGTTCCAGGTGGGTGACCCTTAGTGTCAAAAATTTTGAACAGCAGAATAAATTATTGAGCCATTATCAGTTTTAATCGATTAGTGTGTAAACATACTATCTACCTCTGAAAATAATAGCTGATCTCATAAGTTCGGAATATTTTGAATGCAAACCGGTATTGGATAAGGTTGTATTGTGACCACAATGCTAACTGAACCGCTTTGTATTCAAAATCTCAACTTGGAATCATTAATCAGTTCCAAGCCTAATTCGAGTTGTGTATTCCCTGAGTTCTAAATTCATGGCTTAAAATTTATTGATTTGTTTAAAAGGTGAATGTGTAATTCAAATTGGACTTCGTAGTTCCAGTGTTTCATTTCGACATTATGCTGATACGAGGACGAGGACACTTTACGGATGTTTCAGCAGAGTTGTGATTAGTGGACCCACGCGGTCTTTTAACGGAAACAAAGTTCAGAGTGGACCTGGGCTGTAGATGTCACGACGCTTTATTAGATTATATCCGTACGGCTACATATTACAGCGGTTATGAGAACAAGTTGTCCTATTCCACAATAGCGAAACGACCTCGGTTGCCCTAGGCAACATGTAGCAACCATAGCCACACCACAACACAAGACTCATGAAATAAAAGTATACTGATTATCTTACATTCGGCTGGACGTGATTGTGTCAGCTGTTCAGCTGGGCAACTAGCCAAGATTGTTATTGGAACGGATGAGGTTGAATTCAAACAGACTTCATTGGGGGGTTAGCCAAGTTTAAATCCATAGAAATAGCATCTGAAGTATGTAACACAGAGTATGATAAGATTAAAACATCCCATACATCAGAAACCATGCCAACAGTACCAGCCCTTAGTGTGATAGGACGAAATTGGACACAGTACGCATTTACAGCTTATCGGGAGCTTTTGGATAATTCGAGTCGGCCGCACTATCGTGATAAACCTGTTTGGGTCAGTCTTTTGAATACACCGATGTTGAAAAATATGACAACACATATCTAGTTACGGGACTAGAACTCACTGGGAACAATTGATTTGCCTCCGGTTTCATCTGACACACTCGTAAAGCGGAAGACTGTGACGAATAGTCCGTCGAGTTGGCTGCCTTCGGTAGTTTGGATCGTCGACTGGAACCTGGAGGTCTTCCTTTATGCCCATTTGGACTACGCACAATGGTGCTCATGGCGTGTGGCACATGTCGGTGCGCGGTAGTCGAATCAATTCCATTACTTTCCGATACATCTTGCACAGTGCCTGCACCATGTTCATTATTCGTTAGTCGGTTGGCGCCGGTGACGCCTTTGGATCTGGAGTGACGACGATGCAACTCCTCTTGTTCCGCAATGTCACCGTGTCGACTCTTCAAATGATTGAGCATCGTTGTCGTTGTGCCGGAAGCGTTAAATGCCAGCTGACTATCACACAATATGCATTGGGTACGACTACGGTCTAGCACACCAGATGTCAGTTCAGGATGATGAAAGTATTTCCATACAAATGACTTTTTCGCGCATGCCTTTGGAATACCGATGCCGTTCAGTTTGCCTCCTTTGAGCACGTGAGCAGAACGCGCGGAAGGGTTATGCTGAGCGGATTTCAAGCCAGATTCGGGTGTGGGTGTCACTGACTGACATCGGTTTACTTTGGATGGTGCTCCATCGCTGCCTTCCTCCTCATCCGGCTGATGTGTAGTCAAAATCGTGCTCGATGATTTGGAATTGCAGTGAACTTCAGAGTAGTGGGCCTCTTCGGTGGATGAATACGACTGTAGATCAGCATGTCCTTCCTCCATGCCGTCATCGCCGTCCTCGTCTCCGTCTTCTCCGTCATCGTCATCTTCGATGGCTGACATTCCGCACAAACTACCACGGATATCAGTGAAAGTCGGTCTTTCCGAATCGTCGATATCCCTGTCTAACGCACACTCTTCCCCCTCAATATGGAAATCTGCCAACTCGGACGGAACAGAACTTTTCGATTTTTTTGGCCTTGTAAGGGTGGCACCAGGAAAAGCTTGATGCAGTGACTGAGATTCAAGCATTTTTACAGTGGACTCCGTGTTCGCAGCAGTGTATCCGGTCTCGGTCACTATGCCAGCAGTGGCTTTTATGATTCGTGACACCGTTTGCGTCTTGCCACCGTGGTGAATGAACGGTCTTCACGTGTCGTTGTCCCGATAGTGATGGTTGCGGTGGTGGTGGTGGTGGTGGTAGTGTGGTGACGGAGTTGGTTCCGACCCTTCCCTGTCTCTCTCACATTCACTGCGTCGTGTTCGCGCACGCGCGTGCTCGTCACAGCCGGAAAGCGAGCGAGCTAGCGAACCACCAACCAGTCAGCCTGCGAACTGGTGAGAGAGAGGACGAGCCTATCAGCGGTCCGCCCATTCGCTCTCTGTCTGTACCCTTCTACATTCGTCCATCCGCCTCGAACGTTAGCGAAGCGGATTGGTGTGACATCCACGACCGAAATGCCGCTCTAGCGGGTTTGATTGGCAGGATGTCGACTGAGATCAAAATTATAGACTGAAGTGGGCGAGTGAGTGGATGTTCACCTCGCGTGCGCACGTTCATATGTAAGCGAAGGGGGCCGAATGTGAAAGACCCCCTTCCAACGACTCCGAAGACCACGGCGCCGATCGATCGGATCGGTGCTCACCGAAGCAGTGTACGCCTCGTTCCCCCCTGTGTATATCAATCGACCATGTGATTGGCAAGCCACACCAAGCTCAGCATCCTGATTGGTTTGATAAGGAAAGAATCACGAATTGATTGGTTCACTTCACAGCCGTTCGCTTTGCTTAAGCACCGAGGTTGACCGAAGGGCGTGCCGTCGATACTTGGGTGTGTTGGTGCGGCGGACCGTGCTGCTTCCGGGCTCGGCTGTCAACACTTATCTCAGGTGGGAATCGTCTAGGGCGCTAGTGTGTGTATTCACAATGATGCTTCTGATGTTACTTCGACACGTGGTGTGTTGGCAATTGGACGCGTTGGCCACTAGTTCCCAAGAAATACCCAGTCCTCAAATCACAGCGAGGTGGTTAAAAATTGTTATAGAGTAAATAAGTAAATATATACTATATTTCTCAACGGTGCGAGACACTGACCAACTGCGTTGTCTGATCAGTATGTACAGCATACTCTGACGACAGAGAAAATTTTGAATTTTACAATGTAGGTCTCAGAGAAGTTTCACGGTGTTCAGTTGGTTAAAAAAATAGAGTTAAGGAAAATAGATCATATGAATAAATGTAGAAATAACCAGCAGTTTAAGGTAGTAGGGAAGTGGTCGCGTACTGTACGTGGGTGTGGTGCGGCACCTGTTGGTACGATCCGAAGTGTGAATTGAAGTGATTATAGCATGAATCGTCGAAAGTGGACCGTGTTCGCTGTGACTACCCTCCTGCACCAGCTGGAAAAGGTGTTGTGGAACATTCTATGGGCAAATTCAACAATGACAGCGAATACCTAAAGATTTATCCATTTGCAAACGCTGGCTTGCAAGTTGGATGGGGACTATTGGCGAGCTGCTGACTTAATGACACACCATCCACAGGATTGAACATTCCAGGTAGTGCGAACAGAGAGTTGAACCCCAAACGAAGACAATACCAGGGTCTTGTGATCAACTGCCCGCTTCTCAATACTAGAAACTATGAGACAAGTGATTTTCCCAGGTTTCTCACCTTGGAATTTGTCGAAAGAGGGACCAGGTTGCACGGGATTACCGGGGATCACCTCGCCGATGTAACTCGAGTATGTTTTATTGTAGTGGGATAAAAGGCGAGAACTGACTACCATTTACAGGGTCCCAGCAAATTCGTTAATGTGAGCCCTCCTTGTACCGCCTATTCCTCATGTTGTATCCGTGATTGATTCCACCCACTAACGGTAGTGAGAACACGATATGAGACGCAATCTAGCTTATATCTGAACTGAATCTTAGGTTGAGTCCCGTTCAAATGCTGCAGTTTTGCGCATTTGGCTAGGGTAGCTTGCATCGACGATCGATCAACCAGGCTCGATTGATTCCTTCCGCTACTATCTCCAGCGCTGTGTGCCGAAGCGTAGCATGAGGGGGACGGGAGGCAGTCCGCCCCGGGCAGCACGTGACGGGGTTTTATGTATGAGGCAAGCGAGTGATCGCTAGCAAATATAAAAGCAAAATATCCGGATAAGCTGAGAGTTGACAATGTTAATGTTACCCTGTATGACCAACAACACAGTTGTGCCATGTGTCACACATGTGCAAATGCTATTCCCAACAATCCCCTTACTTGTCCCATTGTGGTTACTTTCACCATATTTATCTTACTGTCCCAAACGGTCATCCATTTCATCGAAAACTAAGGTGCACTTTACCCTGAGCCGATTGTGTGGCTACAACCGCCTATTCTATCCACAGTCAGGAAGAAAATTCTGCTAGGGGCCCTGGTGTCACTAGTAGTTGCTGCGCCACTGACTGTGACAGAGCTAACCATAGGTGCTAGAAAGTATGCAACGGAATATTTTCGACTATTACGAGGCGAACAATGTAAGTGCATAGCAAAGATGAGAAGGCATTGCTGCGGATAAGTAACTATTATGTTCCAAAAAAGCAGCAGACAAAAGCAGCACGGAAACGTATGTATGGAGGAAACTGTCCGCAAACACGCGCAGTACAATTAAATCGATTGGGATTCGCATTGCAACCATTCAAATGCAAGGTCACATGATAGGCCAACGAGTGCTAATTAGAAGTGTGAGTAGGATAAGCGAGTTGATGGCAGAAATAAAGCAGTATTTGAACACGACATTGTTCCCTGCTCAGTTCATAAAAGTATAAGCACTACATGTCCATGAATGATCTAAGTTAATGTCAGCATCCCGAAGAAGTGTCATGTGGTGTTATCCGTTAAAGCGTATGAGTAGACAGAGCGGCGTATCCGACCGGAACGTCGTAAGTTTGTATTAGTTTGTACCGAGCGCTGTGTTGTAAGTGTGTTCGTCTGTTCAATAGCACGTTTGGAAAGCGCTGTATGCAGCCGTCTTGCATTCACTTTTGTCCCATCAGCCAACTTGTAAATTCCTGGCGTGCACACCGATTCCACACGGGTCGGCGGTCCAAATACATTACCTCCTTTCCGGGAATAGGGTAGTCTCACACGAACGAATGTCCCTGGAGGATACGTCTTCCCAACGCGTCTATACTTAGCCTGGTAAACAGCTTGTCTTTCGTTCTCTTTGTGATCGGGGGTTTCTTCGGATGTAAAGGCTGCATTTAATCGAGTTCGAATTGTTCGCCCCAGCATTAGCTCTGAGGGGGGTCCTTGCCGTTGCGGTATGTGGAGTGGTTCTGTATACGCAAGTAGAATGCCCATTTGTTACGTCAAGTTCAGAAAGATAAACAAAACACGAAGCTTAAAACGAACAATTGTGTTCGATTAGTTCTACTTCAGGCTCATACAATAATATACATTAGGATAAGGTCTGTTGCAATCGTCAGTATGACAAAGAAACAATTGATCAGAAAATTTAACTTGTGGTCATGATGGCAGTCATCTGATCACATGACTGGAGTCAGGTGGCGTTGCGAAGTACCATCACTTCCTTCTCGGCTGGTGACCGGCCAGGGAAGTTGTAGTGTTTATATCAGCTTCTTCTGAACACACAATTCCGGATTTGTTAGGCGTATGCATACTGCCTCAGCGGTGGCAAGTAGGCTTGCTCTTACACGATGGTTTTGCCTTGGTGGTAGTTTGTAGAGAATCTGAACGGATGTTCGTCTGTTTATCTGGTAGGTCTGTATACCTCCAATGGATTCGAAATTCACTGGGGTTTCCCCCGCGTAGGTTCAAATTCTGCCTGCGATGCCAATTTGTTTTATCCCGAAAAAGCAGCACGGAGGAGGAAACTGTCCACAAACACGCACAGCACAATTAAATCGATTGAGGTTCGCGTTGCAACCGTTCAAATGTAAGATCACGTGATAGGCCAACGAGCGCTAAATAGAAGTGTGAATAGAATAAGCGAATCGATGGCACGAACAAAGCAAAGTATTTGAACACGACGGTAACGATGTCGTTGAAGTATATTTACATGCTGCACTGGGGGTATCCTAAATAAGCAGTCATATCCGATTCATAAACGATGTGAGGATGAGGAATATGAAGAATCCACGTGATAATTTGTGGCACGTCTCTGAAGAAGGCTCCTAGGATCGCTTCGAACAATCAGCTTTTAATCGTCGTGTTAAGGGTTGTTCATGGATCCTAACATGCAAGGAGTCCGCCGTTAACCACGCACATCCAGTGATCAATTTGACAACTCCGGTTAACTACTTGAAGAATTCAGAAAGGGACAGACTTGGAAGAGAGGAACATAAAGAATCTCCGTATGGCTAATGATTGGGCAGAATCCGACTACCACTGTTTACTGTTTTCTGTGCTCCACTTTTACCACTGGTAGCGGCACTGTATTAGAGTTACCTGTTAACTATTTTCGTAGAAACTCAAGTGTTCTTGGGAAGTTGTTTATCGAGGCAAAGAGTAGCCCCAGGGTCATCATCATCATCATCATCATCATCATCATCATCATCATCATCATCATCATCATCATCATCATCATCATCATCATCATCATCATCATCATCATCATCATCATCATCATCATCATCATCATCATCATCATCATCATCATCATCATCATCATCATCATCATCATCATCATCATCATCATCATCATCATCATCATCATCATCATCATCATCATCATCATCATCATCATCATCATCATCATCATCATCATCATCATCATCATCATCATCATCATCATCATCATCATCATCATTATTATACAAGTTAGCTAGAGGTGAGAAGTACCTCAGCTACTATGCCGCAATACATAAAAAAAGGAAAATGCAACAGGAGCAATTTAGCTGAGCTACCGGTAACCGATGGGCATCATTCTGATAATCTGTCAGCCGGCTGCTGTGCAGCAAAAATAGGTTACTATGCACAGTTATATAGGGCTTAGTAGTGAGGTCGCAGTTAGACGGGGAGTGGGACAAAAAAACAGCACGGACGCCATTGAGGTCGGCTCTTAGCCGTATCACCAAGTGTATCCAGCCAAATTTGTTCATCGCCCTTCGGACTTCAACCAGGTAGCCGAGACGCTTCGACCGAGGCCAGCCTCGAAGTAAGGGCCTTCATTCTTCGCGACCAAGTCATCGCTTGGCCCCCTCTTCTCTTCTTTCATCCACACCCCTGGCGCGCAAACAACGCACGTCGCGGGAGCCGGTAGACTGGTATGCGTAATAAGTGACTGAGCCATCGGAGCTTGTTGCGCGAAATGGCGGTGTTAAACGGTTCATTTGCTTTTCTTTCGCCGTAAACAAGGCATCGAACACGCTCGTTGCTCACGCTGTGTTCCCAACAGATGTGAGCTAAACTGCGAAGGCACCGGTGGTCGGACCTAACTATCCTCTTTACGTCCGCTGATCCAAGGGGCCAGGTTTCGCAACCGTACAATGAGGTCGAATGTACCGCTGCATTATACATTCTACCCTTCAGCGCCAGTGATGTCGTGCCGGCGCCATAAGTGGCGTAGGTTAGCAAAATGTCACCAGCTTATGCTGTGGGGTTCGTAATCTCATCTTCAATCCCACGGGCACTGACACAACTTCCCGGATAGTTTGAATTGTTGAATAACTTCTGGCTGCTGCCCACCAATGGTCAGCACAGGATGCGGTCTAAGCCAATCTTTGAGGAACGCTTTACACTTCGATGGTGCAAAGCAAAGCCCGAAGCGACTGACAGCCAGTGCTAATCTGTCCGGTGCAGCTTGGCACGTTTGTTAGCTGTCACAGTTGAGGGCAATATCATAAGCATATTCCAAGTCAAGAAGTCGTTCTCCTGGGAGCAGCTCTACACTTTCCAAGTCGTGTCATGTGATTTTCATGAATTCGTCAATATCGGTTGAAGAGGAAAGGTGACAACGGGGATCCTTGTCTCACACCGCTGGCGATATTGAAGGGCGGTGACAGCTGACTGTAAGCTCTAACTTTCTCCGAGCTACGCGTGTATAATTCTCGGATAATATTTACCTAATTCTCGGGCACACCTTTCCTGACTAGACAGTCTCAATGGGCACACTGATCCACCGAATCGAATGTACCTTGGATATCGAGGAACACGACAATGGTGGGCCGTCAGTATATGTAACGGTGCTCCAACAACTGACGCAAAGTGAAGATGTGGTCAATGCAGCCACGACCTCGACGAAACCCGGCTTGCTCTTCACGAATCTGGCTTTCACGAGTGCCAGTCAGACTGGGAAGGATGAGAGGGGCCAGCAATTTGGAGGCGATGGAGCTTCGACTGATTCCTCCATGGTCGCCGCGTTTAAATCTTGAGCCTCCCTTGAAAATTAAAACTATGACGGAGCGGCCCCAGTCGGTTGGGACAGTTTCCTACTCCCACAGTTTCACTAGTAACTCGTGTAAGTCGTCCACAAGAGCAAGTCCCCCGGATTTAAAGTGAAGTGGAGGAAGACCATCTGGTTCCGCGACTTTATTTAACTTCAACAATCCGATCTCGCGTTCGACTTCTGAGCGTGTGAGTGGATCCAAAGGACAGCCCACGGAGCAGGTTGATCAGTGGCCGTCGAGAAATTTGACAATTTCGATGGATTAAATTGCTTTCCAATATACTCGGCACAATCTCCAAGCTTGTTGACAAGTTGAGGGTACGCTGTCCACTCTCGTCACGTGTAGTTACACTAACACAAGGTCTCCTGCTGTCCGTTTCCCGTATCAGACGGAATAACTTACGATGGTTACCAAGGGCAGCGGCCATCTCTGTTGCACGATGAGACCACCAGGATTCGCGGTCTCTCTTCAGGCTAGCACGGAGTTTTGCCCGGAGTTTTCTGCGAATCTCATTATGTTCGATTCCAGCCGGAATGTGCCAGCGAGCATCCATAAATTCCAGAGACTGCAAAGAGAATTGATGTCCATGTTGGCGACTAGACTTACCACATGAGGATTTGCCTGCCGCTAGTAAGGTCTGGTGAATATGAGACCAGTGAGCTTCAACTGCATCCAGTGAGCGTTTATCCAACTCGCCTGTCAGCATACTTTGATAGGTATTCAGTACAGCTGGCTTTGCCAGTTGACTTTTGTCAATGTGTCCACAGCGTCGTCGTCGTGGGTGTCCGCCAAAACGCATCCGCAGGTCAGTACATACAACTGCACGGTTGGTGTCCACAAAAGCGCTGCAAATCGAGCGACAGTTTTGGGCACAGCCTCTCCAGCGGTAACTTATCACAATGTGATCGATTTGCGTCCACAGCTGGTTCGAGGCTGGTGGGTGCCAAGTCACCCTCCGGCTGGTACTGTGTCGGAAATTAGTGCTCGCAAGAAATAAGCGGGCATCTTCACACAAATGAAGTAACCAGTCACTGTTATCATTACAAAAGCTTACACCGTGTAGACTGCCCAGATGCAGTTCATCAGTGGATAATTTTCCAATTTGAGCGTTCAGATCTACAGCCAGCACTACAGTGTCCGTGCTACTTCTGTGGCAAAGGTGCTCGTTCAGTTGACGATAGAAGTCGTCTTTTACCGAGTCATCGCTACAGTTTGTCGGTGCATAGGCGGCGATAATGAATAGACACCTGTTAGTCATACGTGACTTCGAAGCTTTGAACGAGTCAGCCAATCGGACCGCACACATCCGGCTACTGATTGGAATCTAATCAACCAGAGCAGCTTCATCCGGAGGACTCAAGGCAAAACCTACACCGGCTTGACCGGTGCTCGAAGCTGAATCGTCACCGCATAGGCGCAATGAGAAAGTGCTGCTAGTGTCTCCTGAAGGGGATCGCAGAGTGAGCACAGAGCTCGAGTCCTGCAGGCGGGTCTTCGATAAGCAGCAGATATCGATCGAGAGGGTCTCTAATATTCGGGCAAGTGCTGCCTGTTGACCGATCTGAAGCAATGTGCGAACATTGAGGCATGCCAATCGGAAGGAGGATCGATGGCTCCAAATGGAAGCCGATGAACTGGGCTTGACCGCTTGCTTGGACATAGACTTGTCAACAGGGTAGGAATGACGTCCCGCGTTTCATATGTGAGTTGCAACTAGGTAAAAGCCTTTCAAAGTAAGGTGGGGATGGCCAAGAATTGAGGGATTGAAAAGAAGGGGAAAAAAGTGAAGCTGGAGCGCTACGATAAGGGTGAAAAAGCGTAAGAGTGGGGAGAAGAAGATGGGAAGGCTTGAGCAGTCGCATCCAACCCCCTATCCACCCTGCTCAATACGGCAGATATGGCACGGTTGCCTATGCTCTGTGGTGGCCAGAGCGTCCGGAAATTGTTTGACCAATGAATCATAATAGCCACACGGTACACTTAGCTCTATCTATCATGATCCCACTGTTCGTGATCTGTTCCGTTGGAAAGCGACTGTCTTCACTGCATGGTGGTTCTTTTCGCGTTATGCCGATATTCGAGGTAACATCTTGTGGTAAACCTTTGGTGTGATCCATGGATTGGCAGTCTCCGTCCCATTTTCCCGCTTGCTTGAAAACCCTAGTTTTACGGTAGATAAGCCGAGTGGTTGGACACCGTATGGCAATATATGACATCAGGGGCAAACAGTTTGGTTGCTGAATATGATGATGACATGAGAGCAAGCCTGTGAAAAGACAATTACGCAAAGTTGGAAGCACTAATGTTCGGTACACAGTTGCAGAACTACCCTGTGGACCACCGCACTTCAACGATTCCCAACATTTGTAAAAGTGGAAAATATGGTCTGTCTATCAACTTTCGCGATACGCATGGAAGCTTCCTGCTATGTGGAAACTTGCTATAGTAACCGATTCACAAAGGCGGAAGCAGAAGAGTCTGTAAACTACCGCTCTGTATCTCTTCTACCTGTACTATCCAAGGTCATGTAATCCATCATTGTTGGTACGCTGGTGTGCTGTCTGGAAAATTGTAACATTATACTTACGAGCAGCACGGCTTCCGCGGACAACGCTCGTGCTGAAAAAATTTACTAACCACCCGTAGTAGTTGGATCAAGCCAGCTGACTCTGGAAAGGACGTTGATGTAGTCTACCTGGATTGTTCAAAGGCCTTTGATCGTCTAAATCATCTGATACTCCTTTCCAAGCTTCAACATTTGGGGATCGGTGAGCCTCTCTTCTAAGCAGAATCACCAACTTTCTCGTTCAACAACATTTTGTGGTCAAAGTTCGGAGCACTTCATTTTATCTTATACATATCCAGTGTGACTTGTCGCAATACTCAATTTTAGGTCCATGATTGTTTTAGTATTTATTAATGACCTCGCACAGGTAATAGTTTCAAACTACTTACTGTTTGCAGGCGACATGAAGCTAAGGCACAAGATTCAGGTGAGGGCTGATAAGCATTTGCTTCTGAATGTCCTAGGAACGGTACATCAGGTTTGATTGGCAGGATATCGCCTGAGATAAAAATGGTAGACTGAAGGGGGCGAGGGAGTGGAGGTTCGCCTCCCATGCGTCAGTTCATCTGTAAGGAAAGGGGACCGAATGCGAATGACCCCTTTCCAGCGACGACTCCGAAGACCACGGGTAAACAGCTCGGTTGTTGAATCTGGCGACGACATGAGGGCAAGCCTGTGGAAGCACAATTGCGCAGAGTGGGAAGCACGGTGCGGCATTTATCCAAACGTGTGAATGAACACTGCCCTCGTTGGCTGTGTCAAGGAGACGCCGGAACCATTAGTTGCACCATTCTGGCCCACATCGTGAACACCGGCCATGAGGTGGATCCGAAACGCGCCTTCCGAATAGTTCACTAGGTTCCGCCGCACCGCTAGAAAGGTTTCCACCTTCGTACACTTGCAACAGCTGAAGAAATTGGCATTCGGTTGTTCCACCCGTCCTTAGATATAGGCTGGCTAGCCGAACAACCTCCTCGTGATGCCAGCTGAGTCGTTCGGGTGTAACCCGTTCCACCAAATAGTTCAGCGGCAGTGTTCCAGAATGTGGTGTATTTTCGCTTGGCAAGCGTTCTCCCTATAAAAAGCTACAACTGTCCGTTTATGAACACTGTGACGTGGTGAATATGACTCGCCACCAACAAAAGTCACTGCCTCGTGGATACCTGGATAACTATATCCAATCCGCGGACATCAATCATCTATCCTTACATCGCCGACGATATTAAACAGTCACAAATACAAAGCCACACTTACAAGCACTAGCTACAAGCTTACACATATACACAATTACATACACATCCATACACACATTCACTGTTATGGCAAACATGCTTTTTTTGTACATTTGTGTTCGCCCTTGAGTATAATAACATGATCATGCCTGTAAAGTGGTGCCTCACGTCGTCGAGAATAAAACTTTATTTACTTATTTATTTATGCTCGCTGAAGAAGCTGGTAAAGGTTCTCCAGTATCCCTGACCAGTGAAGGCGGAAGACGCCCAGATCGACTGCCTTCGGTCAGACGCGGTAAAAAACAACTAATGCACTAATGCTGGCTAGCTTGTCGAACAACCTCCTCGTGGTGCCAGCTGGGTGGTTCGGGATTATCCCGTTCCAGCGAATGGCTCGGCGGCGGTGTTCCAGGACGTGGTGGGTTTTCGCCTGGCAAGCGTTCTCCCTATGCAAAGACACATATGTTCGTTTAACAACACTGTGTCGTGGCGGATGTGACTCGCCACTAAATAAAGCCACTGCCTCTTACTTCTCTCTGAGTGGCATTGTAATTCAAGCATGTGTTGGGCCCCTGGTCCTATGCCGTCCTAAAGGCGTATGGACCACTTGTCTGGTCACCGGCTCCCAACCAGTTGCGATACCCACATATCGCCCTGCTGCCTTCTAGGTTAGAGCCTTGATCAAAGGGTCGGGGCGGGGCCCCTAAGACAATCCTATAGTTCGGTCTGAGCAACCCGGTAGTATCCCGCCCACTGATGAACCATGGACTTACAATCACAACCATTAAACCACTGTCTTGCTGTTACCACGCTATTCACTCATGTCACTATGCCAACTGCACAAGCAAACGCCACCATTTCACCCACCTTTACCTTGTACCATTCGCACCCATTTTTATCTGATTCCGCTATGGGGATCAACTCCACCTACACTGATGAACCTGTCCCCGTGTATTAGGAAGGAATACGCGAGTCGAACAAACCAGGACCCCATCGCAGCGGCCGGCGATCCAAACTCATCCGCCCTGATTGGGGCGAACAGATAGCCAACCAGGAGAAGCGGCCAATGAACGCTAGGTCGAAGTTCCTTTATTGGCTGTGAGTTAACCTTTCCAGAGGTTTCCACGGTCGCTTTAAATACTATTCACGAACTTTGCATTTTACTCTTATAATGAACGGTCTGATTTGCTAATTCATTCCTGTTGCTCTGCTCGTCCGATCCGATCTTCTCTCTGTCCTGTGGGGGGCCAACGACTTCGGGTTTGATTGGGAATCAAACGTCCATTCAGGCGAGGGACGAACACTTCACCGTGACGTCTGCCAACTCAACCACACAGTGCTCAACAGAAAGATGCCGGTCCCAAAGTCGCCCATCTTCGCTCCTGCAAACCGGAAAGCAGTCCAAACTTGCAGCCTTCAACATACGCACATTACTGCAGATTGGTCAGCAAGCTGGACTTGCAAGCACGCTAGGGACCCTTGGAATTGATATCTGCTGCCAGAATGAAACACGACTTCAGGACGCAAACTCGGTCTACTACGCACCCGCTTCCATCTACGCCTCTCTGGTGACGTCGAGTCTGCCGCATCTGGGCAAGCTGGTGTTGGAATTGCCCTCAGTGCAAGAGCAGAAACTGCCTTGATTAATTGGATTCCGATCAAAAGTCACCTTTGCAGGATGAGGCTCCATGGCTCTTGTAAAGTTAGCAGACGTCAAGTCGAAAAGCATGCTCACTTCATGATCTTTACCTACGCGCCCACTGACTGTAGCTCGGACACGGTCAAAGACCAGTTCTACCAGAATCTTCATGAGCTGCTTCTAAGGGCTCGTAAAACAGACATTATTGTTTTGGCAGGTGACTTCAACCCACATGTCGGTCGTCTGCTGCCATGTGAGGGCCACCTCGGGGGACCGCATGGATATGATGATGTTCGTTCAGACAATGGAGAGAGACTGCTCAGTCTGTGTGCTGATCATCAACTATTCCTCTCCAGCACTAGCTTTCATCATTCTGGACGCCAGTACGCCACTTGGTGCCCCCGTCATCAACCCAGCTCTGGTCACAGATTGACCACATAGCTATAAGTCGCAGGTGGCGCGGGAACGAACGCCACTGCCGATCATTTTTGGTCAATATGCGTCGACACCGATCATGCACTGGTATGTGTAACCATTTGCATGCGTTTCGGTGGTTCGCCTAGGTCCAAACACACCCGACTGAACACCTACAAGTTTGAGGACCTATTGGTGAAGAAGGAGTATCAACAAAGGCTTCGTGAAAATCTCGCTCTCCTTCCCACTGGATATTGATCAACACTGGTCAAGTCTGCGACAAGCCATACTGTCGGCCGGTTTGTCCAGCTGTGGCCTCGCTCGCTCCACTCCCAAAAGCTGGATCTCGGGAAGATCCTCGGAATTGCTGGATCGCTGACGAGCGGTGCCTGCTGGCGCAGAGTACCATGAACACCGCCGGTCTATTAGCAACAGCTGAAAGCAAGCCTTCGCTCTGCTCGTGAATTTTGGTGGTCAAAACAAGCTGATGAGATGGAAGTCGCTGCATCAGCTGGCAACTTCCGCCGTCTATTTTACATCATCAGGGCTACCGGTTGCAATTTCCACGCTATCAGCCAGACTGTTCGCGAATCAGACGGCACGAACATACCAACCTTCACAGGCGATTGGGTCGCTGGGCAGAGCATTTCGTTCTTCAACTCAACCACCCAACACAGTCCCATGTGACACCTCCAGCTTCAATGTATGATGCTTGGCCTGTCTCCACAGCCCCCCGAATGAAGCAGAGATTCGAAATGCAATCTAATCTTTGAAACGCCACAAGGCTCCGGGTCCCGACAACCTACCACCGGCTATATTCAAAGATGGCGGGCATGTACTTGTCAGCGAAATCCTATCGCTGTTCACAAAAGTTTGGACTGAGGATAAGGTTCCGGACGCATGGGGAGAATCGGTCATTCTTCCGATTCAAAGAAGGGCTCCTGCGACAATTGCTGCAACTACCGCTGAATCTCCTTAATCTCTGTCGCATCCAAAATCTTCGTGTTGGTCCTACTTAGCAGGCTTTCAACGACTAGAGAGGAGTTTTCCCGAGAAGAACAAGCCGGATTTCGTCCACGCCGCGACAGCATCAACCAAACGTTCACGCCTCGCCAAGTTCTCGAACTTCGTCACATCCACCGGTGTCCAACAATCGTAGTACATCCAAGCGGCATTTGATTCAGTAGATAGATCAGCCTTGTGGAACTGTTTACTGAAGAAAGGTGCGCCCGACAAGTTTGTAACTATCCTGAAAGAACTTCACAGTCACACGTCGGGCAAAACCAGGACTTACGACATGCTCTCTTCTTCGTTTGCTGTGACCAGCGGTGTACACCAAGGTTACCCCGTTTTACCTTTCCTCTTCAATTTCGCCATCGAAGATGTTATCCACACAGCACTGGAAGGTGTCCAGGACTGCGGTGTTGAGCTTCTCCCTGGAGACAGACTCACGGACTTGGACTACGCCGATGACATCGCCTTGCTGGGGGACGACCCACAATCCGTTCAGAGCGCTTTTGACCGCTTGGCGATGGACGCGTCTAAGTACAGCTTATGCTTTACTCCGGGAAAATGTAAAACTCTGTTCCAGGACTGGTAGGTGCCTGAACCCGCACCCACTATTTCTGGACGTGTTCTGGAGCAAGTCCCTTGCTTTACTTATCTAGGGCATTGCATCACGGCTGGTGGCGGTGTTTGAGATGAAGTCTCACAACGGATTGCGAAGGCCCGCCTTGCATTCATCAAACTGAGCCACCTATGGCGTCGTCGTGATGTCAGTCTCAAGCTCAAAGGCAGGGTGTGCAATGATTCTGTCCATGCAGTACTCTTGTAGGCTGTGAGATTTGGCCTGTTCGCTCGGAAGATATCAGGCGGCTGTCAGTCTTCGACAATCGCTGTCTACGAAGGATTGCTCAGTGTGGTGGCACCACCACGTAAGCAACGCAGAGGTGGAAGACCGCGTGCTTGGGGCGAATAGTGCCAGTCATCAGGACTTTATTCTCCGATATTGCATGCGTTGGCTCGGGCACGTTCTGCTCATGCCAGTCCATCGCCTTCCACATCGAGTGCTATTTGCACTCTCAGGGAGCGATTGGAAAAAGTGCATGTGCTGCAGCGATCTTCCGTTGAACACGATCTGGATGTGCTGGTTCAAAATGACTTGGATTGCTCCAGCCAATTCAAAAACTCATCGAAAGCTGGTAGTCAACACGTCGAGCTGTTGAGAGGCCTGTTCGGACAAATAGACATCTCGATTTTACGACAAATACTCCGGGCGTATGTCCACTCCCATGTCGAATACGCAATTCCATCATCATCATCATTACACACGTCAGCTAAAGGTGGGAAAACACCTCCGCTATTGTGCCGCAATACATGAAGGAAATACATACATACATACATACATATAATACAATACATAAAGGAAAAATGGATACAACTGTTGCATGCCACCCGAGCTACCAGCAACGGAAAGGCATCGTTCCGGTAAGCTACCAGCCAGCTACTAAGCAAAAAAATATTATGTTTTACCCTACGAAATGAGATCGTAGATGGAGGGGAGGCTAAAAGGGATGTGTTGGGACAAATATGCTCACAACGCGAACGCCACTGAGGTCGGCTCCTTGCCATATCAGCAAGTGTATTCAGCCAAACGTGTTCACCATCTTTTGGACCCCAACCAGGGAGCCGTGAAGCTCCAACCGTGGCTAGCTCCGAAGTGAGGGACTTCATTCCCCTGGACCAAGTCATCGCTTGGCCACCTCTCCTCTTCTTCCACCCACATCCCCGGTGAGCAAACAACACACGTCGAGGAAGTCGGTGGGCTGCCATGCGTAACACGTGGCCAAGCCATCGGAGCCTGGTGCGGGAAGCAACGGTGCTGAGCGGTTCAGATCCTTTTCCTGGGCCGTAAACAATGCGTCGAACACGCTCGTTACTCACGCGATGTTCCCACCATATGTGAGCCAAACTGCGAAGGCACCGATGGTCGAACGTAACTAGTCTCTTCATGTCCGCCGATCTTAGGCGCCAGGTTTCGCAATTCCAGCCTAAAATCAATGTCAGAAACACGACCTCATTGCGCTGGAGTAGCCTTACCGTCGGACGTCTGGATACGTCATTGGAGTGCGCATTCTTCCATAAGAGAATAGAACCTGAAACGATTGGGGGAATTCAGGGGACGGTATCGCAGACTGCGAAGCGACCAGATAATGGGATAATTGATTCTGCCCGATCCACATTATGTATACCGCTCTTTGCAATAATGCAAAGCTGAGTGGTCACTCCTTGAACGTAGCAGAACAGCACAGCTGTCTGGAGTGCCGCAGGAATTACTTTCCCTTCGTGCATGTCATCCGTGAAATGCTCTCCCTGAATCGTTTGTCTCTACATTGATACCAGCGATATTTAAAAGGCGGTTGGATGACGCACTTATCCACTTGCACTTTGTTACTTATCACTGTCTTCAAGGCTGGAGTCACTTTCTCTAACGTTCGTCACCTGCTGCTTCGTCGTGACCTCAGTCTTTCTCTCAACGGACGAGCCTACAATGCTGCGGTAGGAGCGATTCTGCTGTACAGCTGTGAGACTTGGCCCCTTCGCAAAAACAATGTTCAGAGGCTATTTGCCTTCGATCACCACCGTCTGCGAAGCACTCTTGGTGTTCAATGGCAGTAACACATCAGTAATGTGCAAGTCCGTCGGTGAGTCTTCAGATCTAACGAACACCGCCGACCGCTTGATAGCATAATTTCACTGCGGAGGCTTCGGTGTCTTGGGCATGTGCTCCGCATGCCTACTCAGCGGCTACAAGAACAAGCCATATTTGCGAGCACAGATGTAGCTTGGAAGCGACGAAAAGGAGGACAATGTAAAACTTGGATCCAAAGCGTTAAGGCGCAAACCTTGAAGCTAACTGTTATTGGGCGTTTCCGACTCTCGGATGGGGGACCAAAGGACCCCGAGTACATCTGGCTGCAAACGCTGGAGGATATGGCTAAGGATCGTACTCAATGGCGCAATGGCTGTGAGACTCTTCTAACTTAACAGTTATGTTCTTTTCAATCTAGTTTTGCCCTCTTATGTGTTGTGGCACTCAGCCAATTGTATTGCAATTGGTAGTGTTGAAAAAAAAATATATATATATAGCAACAGAGTGCCGCGACAGATGGATAAACACAACATGGTAAACGAGAGGGAAAGATGGGGTCCACCCGATGACATGATCTCCGACTCCGTGGCTTTCGAGCATGTCAAGCAGAATGCGGTAGTCCAGGCGGTTGAGGGTATTGTAAAAGTCCAGCTAAATGACATAGGTTCTTGCCTCTTCGTCGGTCGCTTCCGTCCAACTACCGCGTACAATCACTAGGATATTTGGGCATGATTGTTCCTGACAGAAACTGTGCTTCACCGGTACTACGAAGTTGGAACAATGGAACAATGGTTTATTACGGGTAAAAAAGCATCGCTTAACAAGTCCCGTGGGATGGAAATTATTGCGAAAATCAATTGCATAATAAAGTGAAAAGCGTTGTGGTGGACTCACAATAGACTTATGTGGAATAGCGGAGATGTTCGCGTATTAAACGCATAAACCATCATTCCATTGGTTAGGCGTTTGGCAATACATCGTTTGATTGCGTTTTGTAGCCCCTGACTAACAAGTCATAAAATGAAATGTAAGTGAGATAATGCATCGTCAACACGTTTTTTAAATATCGCCAAATTGGGAGCAGAGACGACATAATTAGGGAGGGCGTTCCGAGGCTGGCACACGCGGAGGGAGGAGAAAATTTTACGACATTCTAGCCTGCTATACTGAATTGTCAGTTTTAGAGGGTGGCCACTTAGGTTAGTGTTGTGGTTCAATTCCAGCAGCGGACGGCTAATGTGGTTTGGGTTCTTCAGAATTTGGTAAACCTTTTTGAGATCCCTCCTCAATAGCCGATATCGACTGTTGTACATTCTTAGAGATTTCAGTCTAAGCTGATAGGGCAGATGAAAGAAGCCCCTGACGTTCTTGGTTGCCCTTCGTTGAGGAGTCTCGAGAGCAACAAGATCCTGTTTCTGCTACGACTGCCATGCCTGAATAGCATATTCCACGTGAGGTTGCACGTAGGCGTTAAGCATTTTTGGAAATATTGATGGTTCAAACCGACCGAAGGCTCTGCGAAGAAGGCCAAAGTGTTGATTACCGGTTCTCGTCTCCTTCTCTGATTGCCTTGAACACCCGAGATCTTCCTGTACCCATACACCCAGGTCAAGCTCCTGAGAGACTTTCTCCTAGGTGTGGTCTCCAAGCTTGTAAGCGCTCACCGGCTGGTGACGCAGATGTATCACCTTACACTTAGCTATATTCAATTGAAGCATGTTCCTCTTTGACCATTCGTAAATGCAATCTAGGTCATGTTAGAGCAGATCTTGATCTGCCTTTGTTACTAATCGCCCGTCATATCTTGACGTCATCGGCGAAAAGCAGGAAATTTGAGGAGATGACTCTTGCCAGGTCATTGATAAAGAATACGCGCGGTCCCAGCACTGAGCCTTGTGTGACACCACATTTCACCTCAATTGGGTTAGAGAGTGGTCCCCTAACACGTACTTGAAGCTTCGGTTAGTGAAGGAAGCTGCCAATCCAACCAAGTACAGGATCTCCGCTTTCGTAGCTCTATAGCTGTTAAAGTATGATGCGGTGATCCAGGCGGTCGAAAGCTTTGGAGAAGTCCAGATAGATGACATCAACTCCGACCCCATCATCAGCCACTTCCGTCCAACTACCTCGTGCAATCAGTAGGTTGGCGGTGCATGACCGGTGTTGACGGAAGCTATGCTGCTCCGATACCAAGATGTTGCATTTTTCCAGGTAGTTCATTAAAACCTCAGCGAGGACTGCTTCCCTCATCTTCGCGAGCACAGGGAGGGGAGTCACTGGGTGATAGTTTGTAGGATCTGAACGGCTACCGCCTTTAAAAATTGAGATGATAATGCCACACTTCCACATGGTGGGGACTTGTTGTTCAGCAAAGCACCTTTGGAAGAACTGTGACGGTGGTTCAGCTAGCTTGTTGGCTACAACTTTCAGTGACTTCGAGCGGTTGTTGTCTGCTCCCGGAGAACTATGTTCACGCAGTGAGTGTAACTTCCTTAGCACAATTGATGGGTCGAAAACTACAAGTGTAAAGAGTGGAGTCGGTAACGTGCAAGAAACTATGGGACAGGTAGAGGCTGCGAGTTTGAAAATTGGGGCGTATTGTATCCGCAGGGCGTTAGCTGCTTCTTCGGCACTTTGTACTCCACCGCCTGTCGTGAAAAGTGGGGGGGGGGTTCCATGCTTCACTTTACGAAGATTATTGACATGCCTATATGCCAATTTTTGTTTGCCATGAATTTCTTGTCTAGGCACTGTTGCTAAGTTACTTTGTCCTCACGGACAAGTGCAGTACGATGGTTACGATGTGTCAGGAAACTTCCCCAAGTCTCTGAGTCGGGGTTAATCTTCTAGGGACGCCATGTTACATCCCTTATCGCCAAGCATTTTGGAGTCCTGCTCCGTAGCATTGAAGGCATTTTTGCGGGATGAAGGGGCTTGGTCTTTGATGCTCTGTTGACGATGTCGCTGAGTCTATTAACGAACTCCGTCCAAACGTTGTCAAGGGGACTGTTGTTTGAGAATTCCCAAGCAGCTGCGTCGGCGAGATCTTTCAATACGTGGTAGCGTGTGATTGTATGAGTTAGTTCTGAGTGTTCAGATGGATATTCTGCATAATACGGATAGTTGCACGTTATTACTACATGGTCACTGAGACCTAATGGACTATCCATCAATAACTTGTCAACCATGAGCTTTTCATTCGTGAGCACAAGGTCCAATAGGGATATTTTGTTCGCTGTGTTAAATCTAGTGGGCGTGGTGACATGATTGTACAAGGGAAGATTACTGACCAGTTCATGCTAGTGTGCTTTGAACTGCTCCCTGGGCGATGCCGAAACCTCCAGATTGTGTAGATGTAAGTCCCCGGAGATGAGAATGTGCCTGTCCCTAGTGCGTGTTACTCTGTTCAGGCCACGGATCACGCGGGAATTTGCAGCGTTCTAGATAGTCGACCAAAGCCTCAGTGATGCTCGCCTTCCTCACATTTGACGGCAAAGGGAGGAAGACACTGGGCGATAGTTTTCGGGTTCCGAGCGACTACCACCTTTAAAATTTGGCATGATTCGTCCACGTTCACTCAGTGTAGCCCCCTTCATTTATTAATGCATATTTGGAAGAAATGTACTAACGGCCCAGCCAGCTTTTTGCAGCGATGTTCAATGTCCTCGGATGAGTGTTTTCGATTCCGGGAGAACCGTAGGTGGGCAGTGAAAACAACTTTCTCAACACATATCTGGCGGTAAACACGATGTTAGTAAGTGCTGTAATTTGGGCTATGGATGTGCGTATATAACGCAGGCGAAGGTCGCGTTGTAAGGTCATGGCGTGCTACATCAACAGACCATTGGCTGCTTCAGTATTCTGTACGATTTCCGCTGTCGTTAGGACGTCAAGAGATCCATGGAGAGCTATCTGAGACCCGGTCCGCATCGGTGTCCAAACCACGGATTGGGAACGCGTTGTTATGACAGGCTTATAGATGAACATATCCAGCGCGTCTGATCCGTGTAGTGAGGACACTTGCCCAAAACAGCAAGGCTTTGTGGACTCGGAAACGAATGATGGGGGAATTGAACAAAGATTAAGTAAAGTAATTGGACGGTTGTGCGCAGAATACGGTTCAGAAGGTTCAGCTGCCAGCACCTAAAAGCGAAGGTCACCTTTTTAGAGAGAGAGAGAGCAGCAAACCGTTGAAGCATTGGTGCAGAGATTGCATGACTGTGGTGCTTCCTGATTACACCGGTCGTGAGAGAAGATTGGCTTAGGGCGCTCTACCCGGATCCTTAGGGCGTAAAGTCCTGACCCCCAAGGCTGCAAGGCGAGTAAGGCAAACCACTGACTGTTTACGATCAACTAGCATAGCATGAATGACACAGCTTTCTAGTGATAACAAGCCACTCAGAGCGAGACAACATTCCGGTTAGATCAGCCCAGAGGCCAGGAAATGTTGACTGGAACATTGAACCCCATGTCAGAAACAATGATTCTTGACAGCCAGTTGGCTCAGACACTTTATAGTGTCCTAAAGACAGACCAAACAGAAGCCGGTGGTCATCGAAGTTGCCCATCTGCAATCCATTTGGTAGTCACTTCCATTTGCAGTAATAAGTTGTTAAGGACCGGTTGCATTGGCTTTGACACAGTGTTGTACGAACTCTTGTTGTATTGCATTGGAAGCCACGTGGTCAGCCTCAGAACAGCCCCTTTCTTAGCACAGCCGTTGCGTGTCCTTGACCGCATGTCCCCCTCACATGAGAGGCAAGCGAAATTTACCCACAATTACCTCCGCAATGAAAACATTCCTGCTTCGTAAGTTGGAGGCGCGCCCGATAGGGTACAAATAAGCTGAACTAAACAGTGGCTGGTGTACTCCCGGAGGTTATTATATTTGACAGAAACATGACCACTTGGCACTGAAGACATTAAGAATCCGTTCATCAATTATCATTGCCGGTGATTACGGAATGCTGCTCACATCGGATGGGAGCACCGAGTGAGTATGGGTGAAATCCACCAGTCGGTGTTTTGGAAAATCCCGTGTTGCCATGCTGGAGAATCTGTTGAAGTCGAGCCTTTTACCTTGGCTAGATCATGTTCGCCTCAGACCTGTTAACCGCCTTCTTCCGCCTGATGGTGACACGGAGCTGATGTTGATGATACAGATGAAGTATGAGTTGGTTTACATGAAACCACTTGGGTAACTGCAGTTGAACTGGTTCCCCTTCCGTGTCATTACAGTACTTCAAGTGCGACCTAACGAATCACTCCCACTGGTGCATCAGCCATCATGCGATGAACAGTGGTCAACATCAACACGCGTTCCCACTTTTGAGGCTTGTCTTACCCAGAAGAGTACGACGGCACCCTCAGGCTTTTGCGTTACTTGCTCCGAATCTGCTATTGTGATACATTGAATCTTTGCGCTGACCCATTTGACCTGATGTGCCTGTCAGCTCTGTCCCTTTCCAGTCTTCTTGGGGTGTAGTCAAACGACGAACAGTTGCCGGACAACATATCTTCATAGGCGTGACAGCTACTCAGTGCAAACATGACCTGCATGAGATCGGGTTAGGTAAATTGATCATCTGGTCCCTACTCAGGGGTGATGAGACCACTGGATCGCTGCTTGACCGCAAAGCATCAGTCATGAATGTGGTTAAGAAACGAATAAAGATATCCTCTCTGATGAGCAAACACTACGTACGGCGAATACAGACTGTAACTAATTGGAGTTACCCTTCGGGTCAAACGGATAGACCGAGGCCATTTGTCATGGTGTCGCTGCTGACCATTGGCAAGCACGCAGCGGAAGGGATGGCCGCCGTTGTTTCCGGTGCGATAACTATAGTGTTCGGGTTGGACGAGAGAAGTGCACCACCTCGAATCATAGTGGTTACCACCGTGTTCGGCTTAAGTGATTATAGCAGGAACAATGATGTAACTTGCTGACAAAAATGTGATACACTTTTCAGTATTTGCGGTATGACCACGGTATTCCAAGCGCCCAGCTGAATACAATGGGTAGGTAAACATGAACCGCTGGTGTCCGTTTCGCCAATGAACAATGAACAATGATATATTACAGGTAAAAAAGCGATAGCTTTACAAGTCCCGTAGGATGGTTGAAGTGAAAGTAAACATCAGTGTAAATCGTCAGTTTAAGCGTTTAGCGAATTCAAGCGCCCCTTATTCATAGAAACGTTATAGAATGTGTACTGAATTGTTACTGTAGAGTAATATGGGAAGTAATATGGGTAAGGCATGTCTTAAGAACAAGAGAAACGACCAAAGCTTACTCGTGCGCCGCTTTCTTGGACTTGGGTAAATTGCTGAATGCAGTCGTAATATATCCGAAACTATATACCACAACAGCAGTGTATAAATAGTGAAGCACAAAAGCTGCGAACGAGCACCGTTTGTTAGCGTTTGTTTGACGTGGACGTCTCTGATTATATCGCGTAATATAGGTGGATAAGCGGATCATCGAGACGTCTTTTGAATACCGTTAGTGTGGGGGAAGATACAACATATGTGGGAAGAGCGTTCCAGTGTTCGCATACACGAAGGGAAAAGAAATTCCGGCGGCATTCCAACCGGCTGTATTGTGTGGCCAGCTTTAGATGGTGTCCTCTGAGTGTTGTATTGTTATTCAGCTTTAGTAGGTGACGACAACAATGGTTTGGATTTCTCAGGATCATATAAGCCATTATCAAGTCGCCACGCAGGCGTCGATATTGTCCACTGTAGACCCCGAGGATTTTCAGCCTCAATCGCTAAGGGAGATGAAACAGGCCCTTGACGTTCTTGGTCGCCCTTCGTTGTGGCAGTTCAAGAGCGGTAAGGTCTTGCTTTTGCCATCGCTGCCAGGCATGGATGGCGTACTCAGAATGAGGCCGAATGTAGTCGTTGAGCATTTGAGAAAAGATGGAAGGATCGAAGCGCCCGAATGCCCTCCGCAAAAGGCCAAGGTTTTGGTTAGCTTTTTTGGAGGCTTTCTCGGCCTGACGGGAACAGCCCAGATCTTCCTGCACTACCACTCCTAGATCGCATTCCGTTGTAGTGCGCTGCAATATTTGATCCCCCAGTCTGTATTCGCAAGTGCCTTTATGGCGTATGCTCAACACCTTGCACTTCGTAGCGTTGAACTGAAGCAGGTTCTGAGTGGACCATTCGTAGACCCTGTCCAGATCATCCCGAAGTGCTGCATTGTCGCTGGTTGTTCTAATGGCTCGCCATATCTTGAGATCATCAGCGAAGAGTAAGAAGTTGGAGTTGATTACTGTCGCGAGTTCGTTTATGTAAATCAGGAATAGTCGTGGACCAAGTACTGAGCCCTGGGGCACTCCGCACTTAACGTCGATTGGGTCAGAGATGACGCCGCGAACTCTTACATTCAGATGTCGTTGAAGCAAGAAGTTAGCTATCCAACCGAGGATTGGGTCACCCATTCCACAACACTGCAGCTTGTGAAGGAGGATACGGTGGTTCAGACGGTCGAAAGCCTTTGAGAAGTCCAGACATACTGCGTCAACACCTACGCCGCTGTCAACGGTCTCAGTCCAACTGGATCTGGCAAGCAGCAAGTTTGAATTACAAGATCGGTTCTTGCGAAAGCCGTGTTGTTCTTGTGCTATGATATTGCGTTATTCCAAGAAGTTCATCAGCGCTTCGGCAACAATCGCTTCCATGATTTTGGACAGCACCGGAAGTAGTGTTATCGGGCGATACTTGGCTGGATCTGTACGACTTCCTCCCTTATGGATGAGAGTGACGATGCCTTGCTTCCACATTGTTGGCACGAGCATCTCATCGAGACATCGTTGGAAGAACTTGCAGAGGGGGTCCGCCAGGTTTACTGCAGCCATTTTCAACGCTTTTGGACGAATATTATCAACACCGGGAGAGGTATGCTCGCGCAGGGCAATTAGCCTTTTAATAACATCCGCAGTCGTAAACGTGATGTGGCTAAGTCCTGGTGGTGGTACAATGATCGGGAACAGTGTATGCGGCGAAATCGTGCTCTGAAAGTTCGGGGTGAATTGTTGACATAGGGCGTTGGCCGCCTCGGTTGCGTTTTGTGCGAGTCCACACACTGGGTGTAAAGCAGGAATTCCTCGCTGCACTTTGCGGAGCTTGTGAACATGCCTGTACAGGAGCTTGGAGTTTGAAAGGAATTTCTCGGCTAGATTATGTTGGTGCTGTATTTTATCTTCGCGTATCAGGTTTACGCAGTGATTCCTTTGGATAGTGTAGGCTTCCCATGTTTCGACACTGGATGACTCCTTGTATCTTCGCCAGAGTAAATTCCTCGTAACGGTACACTTGCGTGTCCTGCTGCGTATGAATGATTTTACTGTCTTCGCTCGCGAAGGTCTTTTCTTTGAAGCACTAGTTACTAACGTGTTGAATTGGTGAGCAAATTCAGACCAGGCGTCATCGGGGGATCGTTCTGCTAGAAATGCCCAGTTTGTAGCATTTATAAGTTTGAGTAGAGCGCCGTAATCCGTAATGAGCTGACATTCCTCGGTGTTTTCTGAGGAATACTCTGCATTACAGATGTACTTGAATATGAGGGTTGCATGGTCGCTACGGCCTAAAGGACTCTCTATCGATACCGTTTCGATCATAAGCTCTTCCTTGGTGAACACAAGATCCAGGACACCCGGTTGCTTCCCGTCCTGAATCTTGTGGGAGATGTGATGTGATTGTAGAGTGGTAGCCCACTGATTATCTTCTGTACTTCCATTTTGAAATGTTCGTTGATACAAGCTGGGGTTTCTATAGTATGAATATTAAAGTCACCAACCAGGAGAATGTGGCTGTACGACTGCAAGAGAATGGTCTTCATTGTGGAGGCTAGGAGGTTGTCCATTTCCAAAGTAGCCGACGGAGGGCGATACACCACACCCAACAAACATGCGTCCCCACGGCTATGTTGAAGACGATACCAAAGCGCATCGACAATCTGAACCTCTGGGTCATCGATGAGATCAATGTGTAGTTGGCTGCGATAATAAAGTAGTACTCCACCTCCCCTACTTGGTCGATCGTTGCGTAGAATAAACATCCCAGGTAGTGCGATTTCTGCATCAGTGATCGCTTCATTCAACCAGGTCTCGGTTATCATAACGAGGTCGCTTGACATCGAGGTCTGACGCAGGCGAAGCTCCGTCAGTTTGCTTAAAAGACCTTATGTGTTGGTATAAAAACAGGAGAGTGACTCATAGGTTAGAAGGTTATTTGTGGACTTGGCCGACCCTCTTGAGGTCGGCTGCTACTAGTTTTTTGGAATGGTCTTATGCTCGTGAGAATGACTTGGGATAACTCTCTGCACAGTGTGATCAGGTTCATGATGATCCTGATGGTCACTCACCTCCTGCAGTGCTTCGCCGGATGCTATGACGGCAGTCAGATCAGTCTGTGTGGTGGACTCTGCAGCAACGGTTGTTCCCACTGAGTTGGTTCTCTCCATGGAGTAACCAGTAGCATCTGGTCGTAAACCTGCTGCTTTAATTCGAATTTCTGTTGGTAGCATGTTCCGGAATTTACCCCAGTTCTCTAGAACTGTCTGTAAAGTTAGCTCAGACGGTAAGACCATGGTGCAATGAGAAATGAACAATGAGTTGACAAGTCCCAAATGATGACAGTAACGATACGGAGAAGACTGGTGAGCACACTGTTTGGTTTGTGACTTTTCATCATCCGAATAAAACAGACCACATCGCGTACTATAAATGGGATAACATATCGTCAAGTCTGCTCTTGAAAATTGACTATGTAAGGACAAATGTGACGTTAGGTTGAAGAGCATTCCAAGTGCCGGATGCCCGAAGGTAGAAAGCATTTTGTCGGCAATCAACTGTACTGCGTGATAAATTTGAGCTGATGTTCCCTTTGGTAATTAGGTATGTACCTGCACACAACTCGTGATTGGTAATAGTGCTTTAAGTGGAGTATAACGTGGAGCAACCTATTCTGCGCCTTGCATTATAACCTGTTAAATTCCTAAGTAAAATGTTGGGTTTTGTCATGGTGGATGTGACAGTATCCGGAAGCTGGCGCGATCGCTTTCATTTGCATGATAGCGATTGCAGTGGCTGACAAGTGGGAAGACATTTACAAGACTCTTAGATTGAGTGTTATTCCCTAGCATTCTGTGGTGGGCAACTGCACTTTCCAACATTCCGTGCGCAATACGACAATTTCGGTTTCAATAGACATTTATCCGTGTGCTAATAGTAGGTTGACTACTGGATTTTATTCTATGCTAGCCCAGTCAGTCAAGAATGTATTTTATGCGATTACGAATAGTGGGTAGTCAGCTGTAATGCACACGCCACGGGGATGAATAATGAAATGAGGATAGGTATAAAACCACGCTTGTTGAAAAAATTGTCGACAGATCTAATATCCCTGAAGTGATTTACTGACCAGTTCTTGAATGATTGAATATCTATCGTTCAAAAACCGTGACTACCCTAGTGACAGCCTATATAGTGTTGCAGCTCTGTCTGATCGAGGGGATGGCTACGCACTCAGACAATGCGTTGTGGTGGGGGTGGCTAAACTCTGTGCACATTTTCGATGCAAGTTTGTCACAGGAATTGGCTTGGCTGGATACAATGATATTAACAAGTTCCAGCCATGAAATACCGCTACGCCGGGATAGACGCTTCACTGATCTGGCAATTACTATGAGTCTCTTACTCAAGAGACCAAGGAAGATCAAGGGAGAGGAATAGGTCCAGTGACACACACGCAGTGATTAACGCTGGATCAAAAATCGAGGTACAGAAGAAGACCTAAGACGTGTAACATAGAAGGAGAGTTTTTCAAGTTCTGCGAATGTTTTGTTCCCTTGAAGGGACCACGCAAGTCCACTGCTTAGTGTCACTCCTAGGTATTTTACTGATGTGGAAGAAGTCGGACCTCTACCATCGATGCAAAGTTGCGGGCGCTGCGTTAGGATTTGCTGATAGCGATATCCTTTGAAAAACAAATACAGAACATCCTTGCATTTTGAGATGTTCAACGATGCGCAACGAGTTTGGGACTAAACTGTGAGCTTTGTAGTTTAGTCGATGCCTATGAGCTTGGATGATGGGCGTCAAGGATAACGCCGTCTGCATAGTTATGCAAAATGGCTTCTTCCGCGTTGTTGGACGTTCTGCACTCGTGATTCACAACGTCCACCGGGACCGCTTTTAGGTAAGCCAGGCTGGAAGCAAAAAGCCACTTCTGTGACCAGAAACAGTGTACGTTTTATCGTCTGTACTTATGGGTAACAATGCAACCCGGCGTCACGTGGCCAAAAGTATGTTAACTATAAAGCGGGGCTGAGGTTTGCTGCAGAGAAATGGCGGCGACTGTGACACGTGACGGATAATGGTTGTAGCCCGTTGGAAAGACAGAATTTATCCGTGGTAACGCAGGTGCAAATAACTAGCAATTATGAAGCGGAAATGGAATTGCTGGCAGAGTACACCCTAAGGAAACAAACATCTTTCACTACCCATCAAGCGCACACGAAACAGAGCTTTTAGCTCAGCATTCATTTGCTCATAAGCAACAGGCGACATCTTGGCCCAGATTGCAGTTCAGCGCCTTCTCCACTTCCAGCATCAGTTACGCGTCCTGACTGCAGTGCAGTCTGCTCAATCGACATCGTGGCGACGCACCGGCCAATGTAAGTTGGCATTTGTGCAGCAAATTGATCGGATAATTTGGTGAAAGGTGATTACGATTGATCCGAAAAACGATCCGCTCAGTCTGGGCATCAGTGAGACCGAAAATGCGTAACAATGGAGACATCGGTGCGGCAAACAGGCTGAATTAACATCAGAAGTTTGGACTTTTGAATTAGCCTCAAGCAAACCTGGGGATCGTCAGGCAACGAGGGCTTCGAAAGTTTCCCAATGCGCGTGTTAAACGCTGCGGTCACATAACAAACGGGTGTGTTCCTGCGACTGCTTACCGATGCGGACCTAACAGGTAGGTGAAGAAGCTCCACGGTACGCTGCTAAATGTACTGCGTATTGCCGCCGCTCGTCAAATATTAGCAAAAATTTGTGCTCACAACATTAGTCAAACAACATCTTTCGACTGCGGATAGCGCGCACCAGTTGACTTTTTAAACTCCGCTGCCAGACCACTTTGTTTTGTTGATTACTCTGTGCAAAGTAATGTATTTGTGTTATTTGTTAATGAATTCGGTTTCGTTGTCAATTCTCAATTTATCTCTCGTAAAGTCGTTTTCTGTCGACATTTTTTGATGTCTCTTCATGTAGTCTAGTTTAGTTCACAGATCGAACGTTTAGTTTTCTTAGTTATTTGCCGTGGGCGCAAAAGAACACAGCTTCGAGTGGGCTAAAACAAGAGTCCTGGCAAGTGACGAAACAAGAAGAGCAAGGGAGTTCCTGGAAGTGTAATTCTCAACAAAAGACTCAGTCAACATGCATATCGACATTGAACCATTTCGTCAGCCCCTCCGACGAAAAGAACTTAGAGAAATTACGAGTCACTGCTTGAATGGGAACAACCCGAGTGACGACCTCTGCCACGGGGAAATGGATAGAGATCACGAGACACAGATCGTAGCCGTCCCTTCTGAACAATCATCTGCACGCCGGTCACGGATAGACAATTCAATTCGCGAGATTACACTCCACATCTCAACGCACCGATGATGTCACCTCGTTTGGCGGTGAAATGTCTGGAAACACATTTCCGAGCTCGGCGAACGAATGAGCAACTGAATTATCAACCCGACCTACAAGTTTTCCTAAACATTTCAAACACCCTGTGCTTCTTGCTGCAAACTCGTTGTACATCGAGTGGATGCAGTTATTTGCTCTTTGTGTTGTGCGAATATTCATATTTCTTGTACTGATCTTACCATTGAGCAATTTTATGTGAGATTATGAATGACTATGTCCATGTATTTTGCAAACGTTGCCAGAGCAAAATGTAACAGGAGGAAGTCGATAAACGTCGCGAGCCAGAAAGGATGGCTAAGCGTTCTAAGGTGAGTGGCTCCGTGTGTTCACCCTAGAAGGTTGACAGTCCCAAGCTCGAACTAGCCAATTTGCCCGTCGACTGTGGACTCTCCGGTACGATGCCCACCGGCCACTGGAGATCCAGCTGACCTGCCCTATGTTGCGTCCGACGGTAGCTAGCAAAGTGGTATGCGATAACACAAGTAACGTAAGCAAATAACGAAGGCAACGAAGTAAAAAGGAGAGATCAACTGCCTGCGACCAGTGGTGTTGTGACCTTATGATATTTCACGCGCCTGCGTCATCCGATACGGATCTTCAGACTCTTTATGATCACGAAGTTAAATTTCCACGGAGCTTGTTTGATAGGCTCCTGGACGTGGGCAAATAGGGGTTGAGATTGAGGCAAATCACCCATCTTGGGAAAAATGAGGAAGGGAACACTCGGCCTCTATGAGTCAGGTTTGCAAACGACGCTTGTCCGAGGCTGGTACCATCCAGCCTTGGTAAGTTAAAAGGGTTGAAGATCTATATACGTTCAGATATGGATCCGTCGGATCGAGAGAAAATGAAATCCGCTATCATTGAGTTGAATCGGTCTACCGGTAGGGGCGAACCTAACCTATGCCTCGGAAGTTTTCGAGTAGTTCACCGGGTCGACCGGTCGATGAAGCTACATGCTCCCGACGGCGTCTATCGCGGCCTACGCTTAGTCTTCCCAAACTTCCGTAATTTAATGAACAAACGTGACGAGCTACATCGTCGCCTCTCCTCGTCCGGACATACCGGGACTGGCCGCATCCTGGTTCTATCCTGAGATCACTGCCTGGGAATTCCAGATCCGTGACTACACGTGCTTCCAGTGCGACAGGCTATCAAACGATCGAGTCGGCTTGCTGTCATACATTCGGTCCTCGTTGTGCGGGAGACTAGTACACAATTACCATAGCGAAGATGACTTGTGGGAACAGTTATGGTGCTCGATCCACCTGAGACATGGTGAACTGTTTGTGAGTGCGGCTCTTCAAAGCCCCCGGGAAGTCGGTGCCTGGATTGCTTGCCGCATGCCAGAAAATACATGTGTCGGCCCCGCTTCCTGCTTATGGGTGATTTTAACTTCCCTCGAACACAGTAGCCGGAGGTTCAACTTCTCCCCGGGTATTGGGAAGTCGAGACGCAGTTTGTGGAGAGGGTATCTGAAACTGGGGCAGCACAACATGTATGCCAACCTACGCGCGATACACCGCATTCCGCTCCATCGTGCCTGAACTTACTATTGACGAGTTGTGAGCATCGTGTATATGATATTCAGGCCTCTGGCAGCTAGTGACCACTCGATGGTGTTAGCCAGCCTAGAGCTGCAGCTGCCCTAGTTGTGTCCGCTAGAGCCGTCCTACAATTACTGAAAGATCGACTTCAATGGTCTCAATCGTGCTACTAGTGAAGTGGACTGATCGCTACCGCAGGATTCATCTGCTGAAGACTGTTGGTCTATTATAAAAGAGGATGTGCAGTCATTGTGCGCCAAGTTCGTACCCCTCAAATATAGGAAAGCTGGACCAGTGAAACTACAGTGGCTTGACGGTGACGCTTATTATGGAATATATTCCTCGTGTCTGGCTCCATCAAGGATTCTGAGGCCTACAAGTAACAGTGGAATCTATGCAACAGCGCATAAGCACGAAAGCGTCGATGGTTCGAAGAGGAGCTGGTAACCTTAGTGTAGTCGGCCTCAAGAAGTTTTGCTTACGTGAAGCGACGTCTGAGGCCCACAGGTGACTTAGCAATGTTAGCAGACACCGCTGCACAGGCTCTGACTTCCAACACTGGACGTGCGTGCACATTGGCAGCATACTTCGCTTCCGTATTTACAGGTGGGCATGCGCGTGTGCCGAACTCGACGTATTCAGCTCCTACAAGACTTGAGTGCCTGGAGTGCGATGTGGAATATGGCCGAAGTCTACCTGCCAGTCTTGAAGACACGAAGCCTGCCGGACCCGACAGCCTTCAATCGCTAATTATAAAGTCTCCATTGTCCATCGCCTCGCTTGATGTGACTGAGCTGTTCAACTGACCGTTGTCTGAAGTTGAATTGCCGAGCGACTGAAAATGCTGGACAACGAAGCCGATTCCGAAGGTCGATAACACGCTCAAGGTAGACAATTACCGGCCGATTTGTCTCACCTCTGTTTTGGCGAATGTGCTCCAAAAGATTGTGAAAAGAGTCTTTCCAGCTGCTGGAGTAGAAAGATTTCCTGACGCCCGCACAGCACAGTTTCATGAAGGGCCGCTCCTACATCACCAACCTGCTATTGACGCGGCACAGATAGTTGCAGGCGTTGAACCTGGGAGAAATCAACAGATGTTATCTACGTTGATTTCAGTAAAGCTTTCGAGAAGGTGCACCGTGAGGTCCTCCTCCACAAGCCGAGGATGTGCGGTGTTGCTGGTGCACAGCACCAGTGGATCAGTGACTTATTTATTGGGAGAAGCTGGCGGGTTCAGGTGGATGACGACCTAACAGACTGGTACCCCTCCAATAGCGTTGTACCCCAAGGCACAGTATTGTGGCGCATTTAGTTTCTGATCCACATCAACGAAGTACCTCAGCTTCTTTAGTCGCCCTGCGCATTGTTTGCAGACAAGCTGAGGATTTGGAGAGTCATTGAATCTTCCGATGACTGTGATGTCCTTCAGCAGGACCCCTACCGCCTGTCCTCGTGGTCTGCAGAAGTTGATCGGCCAGTGAACACGGTCAAGTCGTCATTTATGAGTCTGAGGAAGGATGGCAATGAGCGTACATACATCCTAACGGGCCATCTGCTGCATCCGACAAGCTTCGTAAAGGATCTAGATGTACACACACGCTATGATCTGAAGTCAGTCGACAACACGAACAGACTGTACGCAAACAGACTATGTCTGCTTCGGGCACTTTGACGCAGCTTATGCACTTGGTCTAAAGAGATTGTCACCCGTCTTTTCTCTTCCATGTTAACACGGGTGCTTGAGTACGGCTCACCGGCCTAATATCCGATAACAATTGGTGAGGTGCAGAGACTGGAACGGGTCCAGCATGTAGTTATCCGGCTCATCCCCAGTTTACGGAGTTATCGTACGAGGACCGATGTAGGAGACTAGGGCTTTATACTCTGTCATATCGTCCGCTTCGCGTTGATCTCATTATGACGCACCGGATACGGCACCTGGACCACTTTTCTACGTTGGGGCCGCTGTTGCACGTTTGCGTACGAAGCAGCACAGGTGGACACCGGTACAGACTAGTGGTACCGGATTTAAAACACATCGCTCACTCCCTATGCTTCAAGCGTCGGGTGATTAAATATTGGAACAAGGTGCCGGAGACAGTAATCGAAGCGAAATCGGTGTCGGAATTTAAGAGAGTACTCGACGCCCACTTTTCGGACTACATGTATAAGGAGCGTATCAGACCCGGATAAGGTGTAATGCAGCTCTGATATGCTGTCATCGTGCAGGATCAACGACGTGGTTTCGCGCAACTGCCCGATCTAACTACGGAGAGGCAACACACATTTACATCTGCTCGCTCTGTACTTCCAGTATTCAGTGTTCATCATCAGCATCATTATCATCATTAAGGTCAAGATCACGGCGCCGGTTCGAAATAAGTCGCTATGCTCTCAGACCAGTTTGTTCCCTTGTTCTGTGTTGTCCATCATAAGTTTTTTGTCTTTAATGAAACACTTCAGTATTCTTTGTGGTTCTGAAGTAGCCAGTAATCTATTGTTGTCTGTTTTAGGCAGTTATACTGTCGTTCTATACTACCTGCTCTCCCGCGGCTTTCCTAGACCGGTTTTCCCCGTTATTTACGTTATTAAAGTCGTGTTTATCCAGCACTTTTGTGTAAGTCAGTGTCAGTTATGATTCCGAATCTAGTTTTCAATAATACTTTTACTACCCATGTTTATTTCCCATGAATGTATAATTCCCATATTCCGTCTTACCGATCGCTCGTAAATTTAAAAACGGTGAAGTCTTCTCCCTGCGGAAGTTGCGCTAAAATCGTCGGGCATCACATAAACGCTGTTTCATATGGCGTTTGCCAGGTGAACTATCACATCTTGTGTTGTGGTCTTTCTGTGGACCGGTTTCGTGTTATCCACGAGATTCAACAGGATTTTGTCAAGGTTATATGTAAAGTGTGCTAGTGTCAACTGCAGCCCAATCCTCCTGGGAAACATAATCGACGTACCGGTAAAGCGAGGCGTTCCAAGGCCCGCAGCTCTGTAAGTTCTGCGCAAAAGGCACAGACGCAAGCATCTTGTACACCTACCACCAGCTGCGCTGAGTGAATCCCCAGATCGCAGAGTAGCCCCTCTTACCACCTGTTATTGCCTCGACGGACACTGCAACTCGAATGCGTGACAAGCCAGGTAGTGACGACCTCTGGCAAACGCAAAGGCCAAAAGCAGAAAACTACGTCCAGTGACCTGAGGCGTCGCAACTTGATGGCCCTCAACACACCTGAATGGCTGGATTCGAACCCACAGGTTCGCTATGAACACGACGTCGAGTTTCTGCAGAGTCTAGTTGATAGACTGCTCGACGTCGGTAAATACGGATTGAAAATGAAGCAAATTGCCCATCTGGGAAAGAAAACGGAGGGAAATGTTCGACGCATGAGCGTTAATTTTGCTGACGAAACTGGTCCGAGGTTGATTATTATGGCGCCTCGGTAGCCTTAAGAGTTTGAAGATCCATGTGCGCGCAGACATGGATACAGCAGACCGAGAAAAACCCAAGCCTGCCGTGATTGAACTAAAGCGGCGCAGTGAAGGTGGGGAAACAAAGTTACGCATTGTAACTTTTCGAATAGTTACCCAGATTCCTCGCCGAATCCAGGTAAATATGTCACTAATGCTTCATGCACGCTCTACGTTTCCTACCGCGGCCTGGATGTAGCCTTTACGAATGTTTGTGGTCTAACGAAGAAACGTGTCAACGTTTGCCACTTTGTTGCCTCTCGGCAACCAGACGTATTGGGCCTAACTGAAACTTGGTTACATTCAGAGATAACCGAGCAAGAAGTCGAAATCAGCGGATATTCTTACTTCCGCCGTGATAGGTTATCAAATGACCACGGTAGCGTGTTGCTTTACATACGGTCTTCCTTGTGCGGGAGACTCGCAAGCATCTACAGAAGCGATGATGACCTGTGTGAGTAGCTATGGTGCTCGATCCACTTGAGAGGCGGCGAACTCTCCGTGGGTGTTGTGTATCGCAGTCCACTGAGCCGCAGCTTGGACTGGTTGTCGCATGTTCGCAACCACATGAGTCGTCCGCAATTCCTGCTCATGGGCAACTTCAAGCATCTTCGAATAAGGTGGCCTGTGGTCGAGCTTCTTCCCGGACACTGCGAAGTCGAGACGAAGTTTGCACATCAATCAGCCGACATGCATCATCATGCGCTCTACCCCATCGTGCCTGGAGGTGTTGCTGACCAGTTGCTAGGAACATGTGCATGATGTTCAAATCCTAGAGCCCTTGGCAGCTAGTGACCACTCGATGGTCATGGCGAATTTAGAGCTACCACTGCTGTTTATTCCTCTGCTGCAGCCAGCCTTCAACTACTGGAATGCGGAATTGAATGGACTCGCTCGAGCCGCAAGCCTGGTAGACTGGTCGCTACCGTAGCATGCATCATTTGAAGCCTGTTGGCCTATCATAAAAGACGGAGTAAAATCATTGTGCGCCTGCTTTGTGCCCCTCAAATATTGGAACTCTGGACCAGTTAAGCCACATTGGTTTGACAAGGAGTATAGCCAATTGGCTCGACGGCGAAGTCGGCTATGGAATAATTCGTGCAATCTGGCTCTGTGCAAGCTTACGAGGCGTACAAGAGGCAATGAAATGACTACAACAGTGCGAAAACGAGCAAACGTCGAAACTTCGAACAGCAGCTTGCAACCGCAGCAAAAACAGCTCCCAAGAGTATTTTGTATGCGTGAAGCTACGCCTGAAGCCGACTGGTGATGTGCCTGTGTTGGAGGGTTTGGACGGACAGTCCTTAGTTTCCAGCCCTGAGCATGCTTCCGCATTGGCTGCGCACCTCGCTTCCGCTTTCGCAGATAACCAGGCATCCCTACCGAGTTTGACGCATATCTCCCTTACCTAGCTGGACAGCCTGGATTGCAGTGTTGAGGATGTGCGGAAATTGCTGTGCAGTCATGACCGTACCAGACCCGCCAGGCCTGACGGGTTCCATCCCATGATCCTCAGATCACTATCGGCCATCATCTCGCTTCCCGTGACTGAGCTATTCAACAGGTCTATCCGTGAAAAGGTAAAAAGCATCAAAGAAAACCCATTATTTTAGCAAGCGATCGATTAGCTTCGATCGTGCATTGATTTCGAAGATTCCGGAACCTTCCATTCCTTCATGTGATTGCCAGCATAGGAAGTTTTGGCAGAGAGGCTGCGTTTCCTAGAACCCGTAGGTCATTGAGCCACCTATATATTTAGCGTAGGTCTGGCGTAGTTGTACATCTTTTAGGCGGCGTTTTGACTAAGTTTAGCGGCATTTTTGTTAATATGTTTTCGCGGTCAAGATGGTTGGACTTTTGATTTTTCTTCGGATGGGCTAGAATATTTACGGAGAAATTTTTGCGTGTTTAATACCGAGTAGCGAGAAGACGTGAAGATCTAACAATGGCGACAGACAAGCAAGCCAATGTTACAAACTTTTCCGCCCAATATTTTTACAAAATGCTTCTTCAGCAACCGTCCCAGATGGAAGCACAAATAAAACTGATTGAAAACTTGACGCATTGCTTGAACGTACACTCAAACAGCAGCTACACGGGACACGCAGGCCGTTGCACTTGATCTTCTTACGAATTCAATCACTGAATTTCATTATGATGCTGATTCCGAATGCACTTTCGATGAGTGGTTCAAACGTTGGGAGGACATGTTTCGGACGGATTCCAGCCGTCAAGCTGATTCATGGAAAGTGCGTCTTTTGCTCTGCAAGCTCGGTACTAATGAACATGCAAGGTTCGTCGATCACATCCTGCCCAAAGAGCTGGAGGATATCACTTTCAACGAAGCAGTGACAATACACCAATAAATTTTTGGTGAGTCAACGTCTTTTGTTTAGCAGTCGTTACCAATGTCTAAAACTTGTTAAGCATGATACAGACGAGTATGGGGCACTAGCAGACGTAGTTAACCGTGAATGTGAACGTTTCAAGTTACGCTGTTTGACGGATGACCAGTTTAAGTGTCTCATACTTGTCAGTGCTTTACAGCCTCCACACGACGTGGAAATCCGCACTCGGCTCCTTGCTAAGTTGGATAAAGATCCAGGTTTGACATTGAAAGTCTCTTAAAGGTGAATGCAAACGGTTAATTACTTTGAAACGCGATACCGCCATGATTGAGCAGAGTCGCCCCACCATTGCCGATAGTGTTCGTGCTGTGCAAAAGCAAGAAAGGCTGGATCGAACCAGCCGTTCAACAGAGCGCCGAACAAGACGCCTACACATTGGTTACGTGACGAATGGCATTTCGCACGATACTGTCCATCCAAGCGTCACATTTGTGATAAGAGCCATAAAGGCGACCACAAGGAATACTTTTGCCAACAGTCCCGGCCAAGAAACGTGAAGCAGTCCTACGGAAGGAAGAACTTCAGAAGCCTGAGACAAAATCACTATCAGTGATTGCCACGTTTCACAGCCATTCTAGAACACGCCGCCGACTTATCACTATACTCATTAACGGGGATCCTAAACAAGCTGAAGTTCAATAGGGCCCCAGACATAACGATCATTCCCAAGAACACTTGGAAGAACATAAAGTGACCGAAGAGGGTTTATTCCAACAGAGTCGCGTACAACGCATCCGGAGGAGTGTCCAAGCTGGTCGGAGAAATAACTTTCAAAAGTGCATTCAACGGAGTGAAACAGGCTGGAACCTGCTACTTTTCTGACCGACCAAACTTGAACCTCCTTGGGTTTAACTGGGTAGAAAAGTTACCCCTGTTTGATGTTCCAATGAGCCAGATTTGCAATAGAGTCCAAACCCATCCTATCCGTGCATCATTGTTGATAGAAGACATGACGAGAAAGTTAAAGCAGAAGTTTGTCTCCTTGTTTGAAGATGGTCTCGATCACTGTACTAAGTTCAAAGCAAAGTTGTGCCTTCGCGAAGGAACCAACCCAGTCTTCAGAACAAAATGAACGGCACTGTATGCAGCCATGCCGCAGTTGATCGGGAGCTCGACCGACTGGAGCGCGCCGGTGTCATCACACCAGTGAACTACTCTTCATGGGCTGCGCTGATCGTTGTTGTGAGAAAGCCGAATGGTAAAGTTTATGACGTCACCGATTTTTGTCTGGTCTGAATGCCGCACTGGACGACCATCAGTACCCCCTCGCGATACCAAAGGATATCTTTGCCCAGGTGAATGGTGCGAAGTGTTTCGCCAAGCTCGACTTGTCCGATGCCTACCTCCAGGTCGATGTTGATGAATTGCCGACCAACAACACTCATGGTGACTTGTACAAGTACAACCGCTTCCCTTTTGGAGTGAAAACAGCACCAGACTTCTTCCAGCAGCTGATGGACACCATGCTCGCGGGAGTTTCTGAAGCCGTGTATGATGTCATTGTAATGGGTCGGACGGCAAAAGAAATATTTGAGCGGCTTGCTGAAGTGCTTGAAAGCATCCAGTAATATGGTTTCCATATCGGTGAAGACAAGTGTACATTTTGTACATCAACCATCAAGTTCTCCGGCTTCATTTTCTTAAAAGACGGTCGTCGTCCTGATCTAGAAAATATCCGAGCTATTCACAAGATGCTTCCACCTTCGGACTTGCCATTGCTGCGTTCATTCTGTGGCCTAATTAGTCAGTACAGCGCTTTTTTGCCCGAACTGCATCGCCTGCGTGCCCCGCTGAACAAGTTGCTGAGCAAGGGCCGAACCTGGAATTGGACGCCAGAGTGCCAGACTGCGTTCAAGCGAGTCAAGTCAGTACTGGCTTCAGAGTACTCCTGACCCATTTTGAGCCCTCCCGAGAAACTGTCCTGGCCACAGACGCCTCAAGTCTAGGGATCGGTGCTGTAGTTTCCCCTACTTTCCCAGATGGATCTCAGAAGGCGATCGCACATGCCGTTAGGATGCTGAGGAAAGCCGAAAGAAACTACAGTCAGATCGAGTAGGAGGTATTGGCCATAGTGTTTGATGTGAAGAAATGCTGTATGGTTGTCGCTTCAAACTCTTGACGAATCACAAGCTGCTGCTGGCCATTTTCGGCTCGAAGAAAGAAATTCCTGACTGTACATCTAATCGACTGCAACGACGGGCACTCACCTTGCTGGGCCATGGTTTTGACATCTGTTATCAGTTAACGGTTTCGATGGGCCAGGCAGATGCGTTGTCACGCCTCATTGTTTCCAAGCAGCAAGCACACGAGGACACCATCACAGCCTCCGTTGAGATCGAACCTGATGTCAAATTTCTGGTGAGCGAGGCATTACATGGTCTGCCAGTTACGGCCGAAGCTGCTCGGGCCGAAACACCTCGAGATCCTATCCTGAAGAAGGTTACACTCTTCCACACAACCAGTTGGCCACCTTCTTGTTCATCTGACAAAACGCAGCAGTTCTGTCAGCGAAGACATTCGCTCTCCATTGTGAATGATTACGTCATGTTCTCAGAGCGAGTAGTCATCCTGCAAGTGTTGCAAGAAAGAGTGTTGGGGCGGTTCCATGCAGGACATCTAGGACTCAAGCGAGTGAAAGCGCTTGCCCGAAGTTATGTGTATTGACCGTTTATAGACAGATAGCTGGAGCAGCTAGCTAGCAGTTGTAGCAACTGCGTTACCGCTTCAGGGGCACCGCCGAAGACTGCACTCCACTCGTGGCCAAAACCAACCAAACCTTGGAGCCGTGTTCATGTCTATTTTGTAGGCCCAAGCAACGGCCAAAACTTTTTCATAGTGGGCGACGCTTACAGCAACTGACCCGAAGTGTCCCTCATGAGCAGCACGAAAACAGGCGCAATCGTCTTGTGGTTGCGACAAAGCTTTAGCAAGTTCAGCTGCCCTGAAACATTGATGACGGAAATGGAGCACAGTTTACTTCGGCCAAATTCACTGATTTCTGCAAACTCTGCGCCATCAACCACCTGCGGTATCCCCCATTCCACCCACCTTCGAACTGCCAAGCGGAGAGATTTGTGGATACATTCAAACGAGCTCTACTCAAATCAAGGTAGGAGGAAGACATAGAAGTGGTGATCGACCGCTTCCTCTTTATGTGCCGATCTACCCAAAATCTACAAACGCCGGATGGAATATTACCAACAGAGTCAATGGTGAACAGAAAACGTCGCATGCACTTTGATGCAGTTCGGTCGTCCTCGGAGTCCACCGCTGGTGAAGAGAAGCTCAACATAGAACTTGACTTCCATAGGCGGTATGATGCTAAACGACGTTCGTTTAAATCTGGCCAGCCAGTACTTGTACGTGATTACCTGGAAGGACACACAAAAGGACGCCAGGCACGATCCAGGGCAAGCGCGGGAATGTCACTTATGCCGGGCTGGTTGGAAAGCAGGTATGGGTACGCCATGCAAACTAACTGCGGCCAACACTGTGTCAGTCACAAGCAACGAAAATTGACGAGTTTCCATTTGACCAGTTGGCGGACAGCTTCAACTTGTCTGAAGAGCCTGTGGAAGAACTCTGTCATCGAAAGAATGATACTAGACCGCAGAGTACGAAACATGAATCCAGAAGACTACAGCTAAGGCGATGGACCGATAGGCGTAGAAGAGCTTCCTGGAGGCTTCGGGTCAATCCCAGGCTAACGTCATACACAGCGGCACCCGTTTCAGGAGAGGAGGTATCCGGAAAAAGATAAAAACATTAAGAAAAACCCATTATTTTAGCAAGCAATGGATTAGCTTCGATCGTGCATTGATTTCGAAGATTCCGGAACCTTCCATTCTTTCACGTGATTGCCAGCATAGGAAGTTTTGGCAGAGGCTGCGTTTTCTAGAAACCGTAGATCATTGAGCCACCTATATATTTGGCGTAGGTCTGGCGTAGTTGTACATCGTTTTGGCGGCGTTTTGACTACGTTTAGCGGCGTTTTTTTAAATGTTTTTTGTGGTCAAGATTGTTGGACTTTTGATTTTTCTTCGGATGGGCTAGAACTTTTGCGGAGAAATTTTTGAGTGTTTAATACGGAATAGCGAGAAGACGTGTAGATCTAACAAGGCTGCTGTCCGCGGGTTCATTGCCAAGCGATTGGAACTGTTCGTTTCTAATAGCGTTTCCGAATTGCGGCGGTACGAGCAGGGTAAACACCGCAACCAGCACCAGCACCAGCACCACAACCTCCACCACCACCACCAACAGCAGCAGTAGCAGCAGCAGCAGCGGCGGCGGCGGCAACGGAGGTGACGTCATCAGCATCTTCATGGTCTCCCTAACGGCAGAGTAAAGCTAAATGGTTAAATTTCCTTCTATGCTCTGCTGGAGAACCGGAGTTTGCGCCCTGGCTTAGCAGTAAACCTTTAGGACCGAATAACTGCAATTGAATCTTGCAGCCGTGGTTTTAAATGATAGTATAATTTAGAAGACATGACTAACGCCTAGGTTTGTGATGTGCGGTAGTGGTCGGAATCAGATAACGTTTTACAATAATCCACCATACTATCCTGCGGTGCTTGTCATGCAGTGGTTCTTGACCCGTAGAAATTCGTTACGCACCATAGTTCATTGTTCAACCGCAACACTAATGTTTATAGCAGATTGAAGGTTATGTAAAGTTGAGGCAATATGTATGCAACTTAAGTGAATGAATAACAACACTCAGATGAGCATGTCACAGTCTAAAGTGCTAAAAGCGTGTTGTTAGTTCGCAAGGTGGAACTAAGTGGAAATAAGGACACTGAGCTATCAAGAGGGGTTAATCCATCTGGTGCAGGCAGTCAAAGTTTATTGTTGGGACTTTACACTTCCCCGGTGTTCATCGCAATGAGGCTGGACCTTACCGTGGTGCGATGGTTTGTGTGCCTCAGCGATCCATTGAGCTATGCTGGGTGGTGCTTTTGCACCTTCAGATTCACTCATACCAGGTTGGTCAATGGTTAGAGGCCAGACAAACTCAGCCTCCTGGTCCTCCAGGTTGGGCGTTGGAATGAGGGTGGACCCTTATTCCTTAAAACGGACTCCTTGTAGCCCACCGCCAAACCCGCTGCCTTGCGGACAGGTTTTTGAACCAAAGGCTTTGGTTGAGAACCCTAATCGTTCTCCTGTCTAGGCCTGGGCAACCTGACAGTATCCTGCTCATACAATACTATGAATCTTACTTCAAACAATTTCTTGATGCTCTGGTCGCCGCAGAGGATAATCAACGGTGCCCTATCTGCTGCATCGAGCAGGGTGGATAGGGGTTTGGGTGCTACTGCTAAAGCCTTCCCGTCTTCTTGTTCCCCCTCTTATGCTTTTTCACTCTTACCGTCCCCTTCCAACTTCACTTATATCCCCCCAGTTTTCAACCCCCCGATCCTTGGCCCTCCCCCAACATGTTTTGCTAGACATTTATCTTCTAATTTCAACTCACAGGTGAACGCAGAGCGTCATTCCTGCACTGTCAACAGGCCCATGGCCAAGCAAGCGGCCCATTCCAGTTCATCGGCTTCCATTTGGAGCCCTCGATCCTCTTTATGCGGTGCCATAACGGAGGTGTTTCACTACCTCTAGCTGACATGTATAATGATGATGATGATGATGGTGTTTATACTTGCCTGCTTCCAAGCATCTTATCATCAATACTCCTTCCGTTATCGATTCTTGCTGTAGCGTCGTCTGATGCCGTTTCATGTAGTTCACCATTGTCCTCGACCGTGGTCGCCGTTCCAAACTGGTCCCGAGCTTAGCATCCTCTTGAATAATCGCCCCTTGCCACCGACATTTTTATGTGCGTGAACTACTATGGCTACATAACTAAGACACCCGAGCACTTACTTTTGGCTATATTTCCAATGTCGTAGAAATCTGGGTTGCTCACGTAAGCGCCCAGTACATTTCCCAATGACTCTGGTGCACCCGTCTTAGTCAAGGCAATTGCTTTCGACACAGTGTTGTTGGGTAGTTTGGAAAACAATCATTCCAAAGCGCTATCCTTCATCTCGACATGCATGTACGTGGCTGTTCCACAGTGTCGCTGTTTCCACGCAATTCGTTCTTTGCCAGTGATGTCAATAGTTCGAAGAGCTACATCATCTTCGGTAGTGGAAGCATTTAATACGGTAGCATACTGCCGCAAAGCGCTTGAAGAAATGTTACGGTTGGTTCTTCTATGGGCAGCTGTCTCCGGCAACTGCGCTGTCTTATGTGACATACCGAGCTCCACAAACAGTAGACTAGTAACAGTAAGATCTTTGGCAAGAGTATCACAAGGAAAAGCTGGTAGAGGGGGTTTCGATTCCACCATCATTGTCATGATCCTCTTTCAGCACATTCGCCAGGAGTGCTAAGTACCACAGCTATTGTTCCGCAATACGGTTCAAGTAGGTTATAGTGAAAAGAAACAAGAAAAAAAGTAACTTCAAAGCATGACAAAATAATTTTGTGCTTGTGTTTTATTCTGCATTGACGACGAGATGGTGGTTGAAGTGGAGGCTGAGCGGGATGGCGTGGGGGGCAAAGGAGCTCACAACACAAACACAATTGAGGTCGGCTCTTCACAACGTCAACTCGTGTGTTCAAGCAAACGTGTTCATCATTTATCAGATCCCAGCCCGGTAGTCGGCAGGCACCAATCGAAGACAACTTCGACTAAGTCATCGCTTGGCACCCCATCCTCTTCTCCCATCAGTTTGGGCAAACAACGCAGGTCGCGGGAGTCGGTGTGTTTTGGTGGGTGCAACACGACCCAACCACTGGAGCGTGGTGCACGAAATAATGGTACCAGATTTGGATTCGGGAACATTGGTGCACACGAGAGTTAACGCAGCGTGGTTTTGTCTAGCGAGTGTTGGCTTTATACTTGTTGCCGGCAATTCGGGTTGTTTAGAAGGCACCACTGGAGTTGACGGTGAAAGCTGCTTTGCGCCACGCGTGCTCCATACTGAAGATGGGCCTATGTGTGTCGCTCCCGGTGTGCTTCTCAACGCAATCGATGCGTACGTTACCTGTTTATTATCTGTACCGGATTGCCTTCGGCTCTGAGCTGTCGGTGTCATGGCTGAATCTCCAAGTGAAGCGTCTATGGTTGGTGAAGTGAAAGCAGGCATGTTTGAGTCTTGTGCACTTATGGGAGTGAGGTGACCCAGTGGATTTAGAGTCACAGACGCTGCAGTGCAGTTGGAGCGTCTAGCTCTCTTCTTCCGCTTAGATTCGGAGCTTACTTTGGCTGGGTGAGGTGTTATCGTGGACATATTTACCTCCATGGGATCAAGCTTAGTATTTACAAAATGGGCGATTATCTCAGTCATCCTATCGCACTTATTCATGAGCAAAGATAAACAGTTGACAACTGGAATGACGACATGTTGGGCAAAACCAAATTGTGTCAGCAACCTTGTTTGTGTGTGTAACACGACCCAGCCACTGGAGCGTGTTGCACGAAATGATGGTACCAAACGGTTCACTCGCTTTCCGTACGTTATAAACAAGACACCAAGGACGTTCACAACCTAAGCGGTGTTCTCACCGGATGGGAGCTATGCTGCAAAGACATTTGTGGTCGAATATAACTAGTGTTGTTGTCGAGTTGTTGGATGATCTATCCAATTAACCAGCCGATTGACCCCCAAAGCCCTAATTGTTTGTTTTAGATAGACTTTTGTTTATCGTTTTTTTTCTGACTAGACTATGTATGCATCAACTACGAAAGGTGCAAGTCCTCTTCAGCAGCCACTTCGGTTACATGTCAGTCTCTCTAACGAGCAAATGGATTTAGTAACTAACTAGACATATTATGCTTTCCGTTAAATAACTCATCAAATAAACAAGTATCCAACTAGTCACTTTGCTTGGTTGACGACACAGACTGCACATTTGCTCACTCGCTACTAATGGGCTTCCTTCGGTCGCTTCGGTTGACGTCTCTATCCGTATCGCTCCAACCTGTTTACGTAAAATCCACTTTGGGCGTTTCTCGCTCCAAGCTCCGAGAGAGTGCGTTGCTGACGTGCGTGCGTGGGTGTTCGATCAAAGCGAGTAGCAGGAGTCCACCCACCGAGAGAAGTAAAAAGGTGATGCGCGCGCGCGCGCACACACAAAGCAGACGGAAGCGAGACAAGATGAGAAATCGACACACCACTTCGCAAGACGCCGTCGACTGTGAGACGAACTTTTACTCTCTGTGATTAGTACACAATTCTCTCTAGTGAAACTGATGATATCTAGCGTATTTCTATTGTTCTGATGCGACACACCACTACAGTGTCACAGCTAACCAAATCTTTCTGTCTGGTCAATTCGTAATGAGATTGCGAGCGGATCGCCAAATGATTCCGTCGCAGCGGATACTGTACTGAAGAGACTAGATGCTACAAGTGTAAGAGTTGTTATCAACGGAAAACTTCTCAGAGCGGTCAACTGAGAAACGGGGTTAAGTCAATATGGGATATGGGGAAGCGTAATGCGGGACAATAATGCCTGGCCTGCGCATGAAACTCATCCAACAAGCATAAGATCGCTCTTTAAAGGGCGCATGCAATACAAAGTTATAGGCGACAGTGATGAGGCAAAAGTCACAGCGTAAAATGGGCACTGAAAGTTTTTCGTCCGTTAGATTTGTTTATGTTTCTGTCTACCATAGGAATGCAGTGTAGTGGGCTTGTCGGCACCGAATAGTGGGGCAGTTGGCAAAGTTTCTCTCCAGTTGTCACTCATGGAGTTGGCCGCTTTCATCAGGAATAGAGGTGAACCTAATCCCCGCATATCACTGACTTTATCACTGAGTTTACATTCAGTAAAGCGAAGCTGGCGAGCCATTTGGGCTCACAGCGAAGGGGGACGGCTGTTTAGCAAAAAGCAAAACAAATGTACAAGCAGTATAGATCACATATTTTGTCGTGCGTACCACTTTGGACCCATCAAACACTCTAAGCGATTGCTTCGTGAACCGCTTTGAACACAGCTGCTATTCACAGGAGAAGAAATGACGCAACCGGTCACTTTCATGGGAGCAGAAGTGATCTCTAAATCTGGTTAATATCTGAAACCGAGCATTTTAATGCAATTCCGACATTGATCCCCTTCCCACCACTGTGTCTAACGTGCAAATATCGTGCTCAAAAAGAAACCGAATACGTAAAATAAGTCAAGTATGCAACTCTGGTCCCTATGCCAGAGTAAGATTTTATTTGTAAATGAAAACGGAGGTAGAGATAAACCTGCACCTTCTCTTTTGACCGACTTACCTTATCGACACATGGATACGTTAATTCTTTCTGGCGTTATTCACCCTTTTATGATGCATAACCACAATTCTACAATAATACACATCTCGCTTTCCATTCACACAGTACTATAGTATAATGCTCTGTAAATCGAAATGCAATCCTCCTTACGGAGCCTGATCACTGTATATATGATTGGGCCAAAATGACTCAGGAGGAACAAAACAAGTGCTTGGGAGCGCTAAAAAGAGTCAAACGCATCAGTCACCGTAGATAAAGTGTACCTAACTGTGTCTAAGTATACAAGTTTCCCTGGCCTGTCACTGAGGTGCACCAATAGCAATTGCTAGTCGCAATGGACTGAATCAGTGACGGATTTTCATATTTCGGCCTATGCCGGCAAACAATTGGAACCCCGGAGAATGAGAACATGGGGAAGCCTAGATAAGTGCAAACTAGCCACAGAGAGCAAGAACTATAACAATTTCAGAAGCTTTTGAATACGAATCGGTTTCTGTAGGTTTTTATTACGGCAACGTTGTGCACTTGACGTAAAATCTTCTTCAGACCGCAATAAAACCTGCAAAAACCTATTTGTACTCAACAGCTTCTGAAATCATGAGATCCAAGTCGGTTTCCAACGTATCCCACGATAATGAACAATAACAATTTTATCAATGAAATGTCATTAACTGCCAAAGATTGTAGACATCTTTTTGTACTTATCAGTGTGATGTTTAAGATCCCTAGCTGAAAAAATAGAAGCCAAACTTTCTATCGCATATTTGCAAGGTCGTATTCGGACTTGCGAAACAACCACATGATTGCTCACATTGCGGGACTTGAGTAAAATATCCGACAGTGTGGGTTATCCCCACACCACAACTGCATACGATAAAAGTGATTGAGTAGAATGTACTCCACGCCAGTGAAACTAACCCTTTTGTCTGAGATATTCTGTTGCAACCTCCGTAAATATATATATGTGAGGCACACAAATGAGCTTCTATCAACTCGCTGTTGGCACGCATGATGTCAAGGTGACTGCAATTAGCTGCTGATAGTGATTGAGCTTCCGATCAAATGCTAAATTCGAACGGCGGGGGATTTCATGATGTCAGCATAGCAAACTATACATAGGATAATCGAAATTGTAGTAAATGTCAAGTTGTGACTCCGTCTAGTGGCCCTGTGTGCACATATCCATACAGGTGCGATACCTCCGTGGACCGGTTGAGAGAAGCCAACTCCTCGAAATATTGGCCAGCGGAACTATGCTGAGTAAGATGCGTTTAGTAGGACCGGTCCGGACGACACACCAGATCATCGTTAACATCAATCGTGGATGACTGTGAGTCAGTTAGGCGACTCTATATTCGCTCACTCAGAAGCCGATGCGTATTCTAATCGGAGTGTGCGCATCTCCTCATAAAGTGGGACTGCATGCGGACTGCCGCAACCAGAAGTTGGCTATAAACGGCTACTGCACGCATTGTCGACTCGCGTGGTCTCACGGACGACATGCTCTGACATGATTATGTGAGACTGGAGAGTAGGTGAACTTCACTGGCTACTAAGATGTTTGTGAACGAGTGCCTGTATCCAAAAACGAGTTTTCATCACACATGACACTCCTTATTGGAGGCATACAAACAATCGCAGGTGTACACGGTTTCTTTGGCTTTTCTGCCTAAGCATTCGTCTCCGAAGTCAGTTGTTAAGCTGTATGTGCGAAAGTGTACGTGAGCCATAGTTTGGGGGTCTACTACCTTTGTATGTGAGTGTAGTAGTAGTCATCACTAATAGCTGTAAATTGGGTGTTTTGAACACATCGAAATGGTGTTCACTTAACTTTGCCAGGTATTCTTCTGAGTGAATTGGAGCTTACACGTAGACAAGCACACCCGAACCGTTGAATGTGTAATTTCTTCGTGATTTCTTTGCTGGGTTTCGTTGCCATTCACGATGCACCTACATACAGAAAACGCAGGCAAATTGAGAAAAACTCGCTTGAAGCGAAAACCTCAACGCTACTTTGTCTTCCGCGGTTACAGTGAATGAAGATTGCTGGACACCGTCTGAACCAAGATGGTCTGCGCGCAACCCATCTGCATAAATGTTTACATTGTGAAACCAGTAATAGGTCAAAGATTGCACTGTTTGGTAAGGAACCGGTTGAAGAGAGGAGCCATCCGGTTGAAGGAACTATCTTGGTTGTGGTAGTCTTCTGCTTCCCCCATATAGATGCCCTCAGCTGGGTTGATCACTCCGGCGCACATGTTAGCTATTTCCAGTGAACTTGAACACACCAAGGTTGTGTGGATAGTGCTTCTTCCTGTCCAGCAGACGGAAACGCGACTGGGCCACCGAAGTGAATATCCATGATCCAGAGGAATCCTCTGAAAGCAACAATTACCAGTTACCTATCAGGGGCAGTTTCGGATAGATCAATCAGTCAGTACGGGGTTCACTGTAGGTATGACAGCAGATCTTTTGACTTGAACTGGGGCATCCACCGTTCGCATCATAAGCGGTTTACTAACTCTATCGATGGCCAAGGACAGAGTGGCATGACAGCAACCGCACATGAATCGCGGCTTATATACTTAGAAACCTTGTTCCCTGATATGAGCCAGTCAGATCAATAATCTCGCACTATAATTCGGTAGCATAGCGAACTGATATCAAATGCTGATGCTCGGCATGTTGGCACATAACTACAAATTTGATTATTAGTCAAATTTCGTGTTATGCATCAGGGGCTTGTTCATGTGGATAAGAAGAAAGACATTTAACCGTTTCTCTTCTGTCCATAAACTGTAAGCCCTGGTCTGCCGTTTCAGTGGGGAGCAATTGTGTTTGTCACACCGACCCACAGTCCAGCTACCACATCTCTCCATGCTGAATTGATTGCTATCATCTCGATAGACATATGCGTTCAGTTCCATGCACATCTACTACTACGCCCCCACTTACACCACCCCGTAAGGCGTTCAGCCTCAGAACCGGAAGTTTACCGGGTGATCGAAAGCATGACCAAGCTCATCCAGTTGGTCGGCCATAGCTACTTACCATTGGACTGTGGGAACCTCGCAATTTATTCCCTTTCATTCGCTAGCCTGGCCGGCCAAGCAAGGAGTGGGAACGGTTATTTCAAACAAATTGGGAAACTATAAGTGCAAATTAGTTTCCCCCATGGATGCGTTGGTATGGCAACTTTTCAGAGACAGTCCCTTCAAGTATGGCACTACACCCGAATGTAATGGCTACTTGTCTATTCAGGTGTCTGAGCAGCTGGGAAATGTTAGGTGATCAAGGAAATTGTTTGGAAGCCACATGCGAGAAGCACAGCATACAGTAGAATAAAAATCATTGCGGTTACCTACACCGCAGGTGCGGTCGGATACCTCCTAATTTTTCAAACGCTTGCGGATGTTCTGGTACACATTGGCTATAGTTACCCGGTGATCTGACACATGCACTAAGCCACCGATGGAGCGACGACTAAGTCGTACGTGGTCATTGCGATTAAGACTGCCTATCTTCATCACCATGGCCACTTCGCATTACCTGAACGTGACACGACATGGTAGTTAATTCGGTGACCTCACACCGTTCACAATCTCATCCACTCACGCTTGTGGTCCAGCTGGTAACCGAGAAAGCTGAACATACGGTGTCGACTCAGACTCTGGGTAGCCCACACCAACTATCAGAAGTGCACACATCAATTGTTCTACCAAACCACCTTCCAAGTTCTGTCAAGTTTCTCATCGTATACTCTGCATGCGCACAGTCTGAATGCCCCTCACTTATCCGCTTCCTTTTCGTGAAATTGCTGCAGTAGGTTTCATATACTGACCCATAGTAGCTGTGTGGATTCAGATGCAAATGTGGCTGAAAGGCGCGTGAACAGCTGCAGTGCTGCCTAGTTGACCTCGTAAACTGAGACAATTCAGAAAAACATTGGTTATTTTTAACTGTCAAGTTTAAGAGTTAAACGGTCAAACTTTAGTTGTCAGTGCTGCCACTGAAAGCAACCTGAGCGATATTTTGTTTTGGTTGAGTCTATAACAGTTGTCAACGCGTTGGTTGTGAGTCGCATGTGTTTGGTGGTGATGATCTCACCATGAGAAGCAGCTATTTACTGCAAATGGGAAGGTGCAGTTGGTAGTCCTCACTGAGTCGTCCTTCAGTACTGAGAACGCATACCGAGATTCGCTCGACAATCCAACGCACGCGCTACTTGGACCCTCCGTTCTCGTGAATGGACTGTGTAGTGGGCCACGTTTCTACTGGTTCTATTACATCCATGACAACCACACCCGGCAATGAACAGGAGCCTGACCCAGAGAAGTGTCACCAGTGGTTCGTCTCCGTTTAGCGAAGGGACTCAGGCCACGAATGTGTGGAACAGTGCCTTCAGAGAATGAAACTAATCGGTGAATTAGTGACAACCCCCAACTCTGTTTCGTTTGTCGGCATACTGCTTAGCGTCAGTCACTGGTGAATATGAGATGATTACTGTGGTAGCTCATTATATCTCAACATGTGGACATTTTGGACCGTTGCCTTCCGTGAAACACTGTCTTCCAACGAACTGGGCAGCCAGTCAACCATGTCATGACTGTCTTCATGGCCCGAATATGAAAGATGCGGTGCAGTACTGGGGAAAGTGATACTGAACCACAAACAAATTGTGAATACAGTGTTTGTCATTCAGTGTAGGTCACCCTGTAAACTGCCATTCGAACTACTTCCAAGAGGGATCTACGTCTGGCAAACGAAATTTGATCTGAACCCAAACAATCTGCACTTCAGAACTGGAACACAGTGCAGCCACCCAACCACCAACCGAAATAAAATTATAAAGTTCACCACAGGCTGGGTAGCAGGGTTATTGATTGAGGGTTCTTTGCAATAACTCCCAGATCGGACATTCTCTCAGGTATCCAGGAAAGCACTAGACAACCGTTTAGTCCTGTCGGAACTAATCAGTAATGCGCAGCACCCAACTCCATTAGTAACAGGTCCCATGGTTTGTGAATATCATTAGCCACGCCATTAACCAGTGGGTCCTCTGTGCAACAGCTCGAACGGGAAAGGATGATAGGTCAGCAATTCTTTGAAAATCGTTTGTCTGTCGACCCTACGCACATGAAACGCTTGTTTCCAGATTCGCTTGTATAACTGTGCACTAGACTTCCCAGTAAATTGTCTGGGTTTTATCTTAGGACTCCATTATGATAACCGAGAACCGCCTGTAGGCCGCGATCACTGACGATGAGATCTTACTAGCCGGCATGCCATTCCTCCGCAACAATCGACTCAGGTTAACAGGGAGTGTAATCCTTTACCTCCGCTCTGACCTACTCGTTGATAGCGTTAAATACCCTGGAGTTCAATTCAGTGACTCACGGAGGTGTCATTAGCACTCAAAGCCAGACGACACATGTCTAGTGACAGTTGTGTACCGTGCCCCAATGTCCAAAGGAAATGAACCAGGTGCCGGCTTCTTCTATACATAACACACACACACACACACACACACACACACACAAGTTCCCCTAATGGGCGACTTCAACGCACATGACCTAGAAGTCTCGGTTATTTTCAGTGAATAACTCAAAGTGAAATCACAAGGCCCACTTACTAGCTGAGTACTATACTTCTATACTGCGTCGATGTAATTCCGGCTATTTTAGACCTGGTCTTTACCAATAAAGATGCAGTAACAATAGACACACCGTCTGAATCGGAGTGATCAACCAACACAACTGTGCAGCTACATCTGTCGAGCAGAACATCTCAAGAAAAGCATCGAAGAATCCCGCTTCGTAACAAACTATGATAGCCTAGCCAATCACTTTGGCGCAAACAACTGGTCCTTCCCAACAGAATGGTCCCTTGAGGTGGTCTGGGAGGAGATTGTTAGTCAGTTCAGCAGGCTACTAGCACGCACATTAGAAATAGTGATCCACCGCTTGAAATGATGTAGCCGTTTCTAAGCATTAGGCCTGGGAGTTGGATGAGCTTGAGGGACTTGTTTTGGCGCTCCGACGTATCCTCTCCAGCGAGGACAGCCGGGGTGTCAATACGACAAAAAGAAACCACTGCGTCAAACTCGGTTATGTAGATGGAACAAACTACTAACAAGACCTTGTGGTGAGATTTTACTAAAACCACATGCCACTTTTGTAATTATGTGAACAAAGTGCGTATGGGTACGGAATTCACGCCCTTCGCACAGCACGTGGGCTAACGCGAACTGCACAAGACGCTGCGTTGCTCCAGGAAAGCTATTCACCCGTAACTACCGAAATGCACCGTCATTTAGCATCATTCTTATCCAAATCACACTGGCACCAGGGTTCAACAGTCTATTGACGGAAACAGTTAAACTGAAGTGAATAGCGCCGCAGTGTGAACACAGCTATCCTGATGCAGATGACATTCATCTAGGGGCTTCGAAGGGGTTACCATGAATTTGGACGAATTGTCAACCAGGTTCCTCGGACGATGTTTCTTGAGATTCAAGTTCCCACTAGGTAAAAGCTAGGTATGGTCACTCCAGTGTACGAAGATGGCAGTCATGCAGACCCTTATAATTTTCCTTCCGGTAACCTACAGAGCCGTGGTCCACTGTCGCTGTAATGTCAATGAGCTGTCTAGAACGTATCGAGATTTGCTTTCCAGACCAGCACAGATTTTGTGAGTATCAATCAAGCATCAAGAACTTACTGATAATCCATTCATACTAGACCGAATCTGTCGATGGTGGGGTGACGGTTGTTATCGCTTGTCTGGAATTCACGAGGGCGTTTGACAGTCTGGGTGATCCCATTCTACTACACAAGCTTCAGAACCATGGAGTCAGTGACCCCACTCCGGTTCGGATAGCCTGATTTCTCATGCAGCTTCATCTGAAGGTAAGGATTCATAGCGGCGTATCGAACTCAATCAAGTCCACTGTTGCTTACCCCAAAATACTGTACCTGGACCAAGTGGATTCCTGTTCTTTAAACGATACCACAAGAAAAGTGTCTTCAAAATTTCCATTATTTACTGATAGACCTAAACACTGGGTATGCTACCAATACATTGAAAGACTAAATGAACTACCTGAAACACTGAGTCCCCTTCAGCCACTTCATTAATGCAGTAAGAAGACAGAGGTTGCGATATGTTAACATTTCGATTGCTCTCGTCAGTCGCGACGCAATACAGGCAAGACAAAACACGCAATATATAGGGTCCACACTTAGTAACAAAGATGATAAGAAAGATAAGAATGACGTAATCAGGTCCAAGGCAATCTAATTGATTGCCTCAGTTGTTTCTGGGCACAGAGGACGGGACAATTCAACTTTATCAGTAGCGCCTCGCCAATTGCCAACAACCTCGGGTTCCTGTTGCGCAATAACACCTTGAATGAATCGATTGGGTTCACCTGGTGACGAGTGGTCATGAGGTGTTTGGTGATAGACGAGGCAGGGTTCCGGTTCATTCTTTGGTCCGCTCGGCCTTGGTTAAACAGCAACTGCCTTAGCCACATTGGGAAGTGTTCCGCCATCCTTTGAGCCAGCCGGCGACCAGTCTTGCCTATGTAAGTGTCACCGCAACTGCAAGTGAACTGATAGATGATGTTAGAGGCCGAACTGATTGGCGAGCTACTCGGACGGCTCTGGAGAGGAATCCTTCGTGTAGTGTGGATAAGTCGTAGTTGTGCGGTAGAGTAGGTGCGCGTTAGAGCGGACTTCAGCTTGTGACCAACTTCATTTGCCACGTGATCCCCCTTGAACGGTAAGAATAAATAAATATCCTTCTTCTCCGCTGTTTGTACTGGCAGTTTCTCCTTCGGGGGTCTGCTATGAATCTGAATGAATTTTTCCGGATACCCATTGGCTAGCAAAGTCCGGTATAAAAACTCTTCTTCAGCCTTGAGCAATTCCGGACTGCAAATCCGCCTGGCTCTGTAGAAGAGAGTTTTTACGAGGCCGCGCTTGTATGCGACCGGGGCGAAGCTGGAAAAATGTAGGTATTGTCCACCCCAGGTCGCTTTTCGGTACACAGTGCGCTGCAGTGTGCCATCGGTCCTTCTTTTGATGAGCACGTCCAAAAACGGCAGTCTGTTCTCTTGTTCCCTCTCCTGTGATACAGAAAGGTTAGGATGAATTGAGTTCAGGAGGGTAGAAAGACGGCCAAAATGTTCCTCATTGGTGAAGACGAGAATATCATCTACATAACGCTTGTAAAGCTTGGCTTCACCAATGCAGGCAGCAGCTTTCCTTTCAATCATACCTAAAAAGATATCTGCCAAAACTGGTCCCAAAGGACTACCCATAGCAACGCCGTCAATCTGTTTGTATGCCGTCCCTTCAAACTGAAATCGCACATTCTCAGTGCACAACAATATCAAGTCTCGCAGGAACTCCAGAGGAAGGCCCACAGAGAGGTTCTGACTCAAAAGAAACTGGCATAGGTCGTCGACCGTTTCACGTAGGGGCACATTCGTGAAAAGTGATTCCACGTCTATGGAATACATGAGCTCCGCGTCGAGTTTAGTTTGTTCCAGTATACTGGCCAATTCAAAGGAATCTTTCAAACAATGCGTGCTCAGGAGCTTACGCACGGGTTCTAAGAGCTTCGCCAACCAACGAGCTACTTTGTGGTAGGGTGAGTTATTCATACACATTATTGGACGTAGTGGAATTCCCGCCTTGTGCAACTTCGGCGCACCCCTCATTCTTGGTGTTTCCGTCCCTGTCGGTTTTAGCTGCCGATATTGTGACTCGGAGATATAACCATGAAGCAAAAGAATTTGTAGATGTCTCGTAATTTGTTTCTCCACCAACGTATTGTTGTCCAGCGTCTTGTCAATACGAAACTTGCGTCCATCTCCGAGAATCAACTCCATTTTCGCGGTGTAATCCGCTTTGTCCATTATTACTACACCCGTGCCTTTATCCGGTTGCAGGAAAATTACATCTTTCATTTTCTGCAGCTCCTTGATTGCAACATAGTGTTCCGATTTCAAGCAACACCTCTGACTAATAGGCGCGTTCTGGAACTGGTGCGCGATATCCACTAATTTTGCTCGAAACCATCCTGCATCAACCGTTGATTTCGGCGATAGGTCGCTGAGTTGATCGTACAGATATTCGAAATTAATCTGTGTGTGAATCCTGTCCATATTCCTCGGCGGTATTCGGTATTTCAATCCCAGCGAAAGAACCTCCAACTGTTCTCGCGTGAACCGCGCTGTAGACAGATTGTACACATGCTTCTGGCCGTCAGTAGGGAAAGGAATGTTGGCCGCTCTCACAAGGGTACCTTGAAGGCCGCGCAGGGTCTTGGTCCTAGTACGCTGGAGAGTTTCAGCAGAAAATGCCTCAAATTTGAAACGGCAGACAAGTGACAAGCCATTCAAAACAACCGCGAATCGCTTTTGTGTCTCCAGAAACTTATGTTCTCGTTCAATGCAAGCCTCGATATGTGCGGACGCAATCCTGGCTAGATTCACACTGTTAGCGGGCAGCTTATTTTTCGACAGAGTTTTAACAAACCGAGATGGAAATCGACCTGACTGGATACATTCTTGATAAAATTTAACCCGTACGCGTTCCACCATGATCTTGCAACGCAACGACAACAATCGATCCAATGACCTCACAACGTCAGCGGGGAGTCTTCTTTTAAGAAACTTGAAACACTGAGTCCCCTTCAGCCACTTCATTAATGCAGTAAGAAGACAGAGGTTGCGATATGTTAACATTTCGATTGCTCTCGTCAGTCGCGACGCAATACAGGCAAGACAAAACACGCAATATATAGGGTCCACACTTAGATGATAAGAAAGATAAGAATGACGTAATCAGGTCCAAGGCAATCTAATTGATTGCCTCAGTTGTTTCTGGGCACAGAGGACGGGACAATTCAACTTTATCAGTAGCGCCTCGCCAATTGCCAACAACCTCGGGTTCCTGTTGCGCAATAACACCTTGAATGAATCGATTGGGTTCACCTGGTGACGAGTGGTCATGAGGTGTTTGGTGATAGACGAGGCAGGGTTCCGGTTCATTCTTTGGTCCGCTCGGCCTTGGTTAAACAGCAACTGCCTTAGCCACATTGGGAAGTGTTCCGCCATCCTTTGAGCCAGCCGGCGACCAGTCTTGCCTATGTAAGTGTCACCGCAACTGCAAGTGAACTGATAGATGATGTTAGAGGCCGAACTGATTGGCGTGCTACTCGGACGGCTCTGGAGAGGAATCCTTCGTGTAGTGTGGATAAGTCGTAGTTGTGCGGTAGAGTAGGTGTTATTGCGCAACAGGAACCCGAGGTTGTTGGCAATTGGCGAGGCGCTACTGATAAAGTTGAATTGTCCCGTCCTCTGTGCCCAGAAACAACTGAGGCAATCAATTAGATTGCCTTGGACCTGATTACGTCATTCTTATCTTTCTTATCATCTAAGTGTGGACCCTATATATTGCGTGTTTTGTCTTGCCTGTATTGCGTCGCGACTGACGAGAGCAATCGAAATGTTAACATATCGCAACCTCTGTCTTCTTACTGCATTAATGAAGTGGCTGAAGGGGACTCAGTGTTTCAAGTTTCTTAAAAGAAGACTCCCCGCTGACGTTGTGAGGTCATTGGATCGATTGTTGTCGTTGCGTTGCAAGATCATGGTGGAACGCCTACGGGTTAAATTTTATCAAGAATGTATCCAGTCAGGTCGATTTCCATCTCGATTTGTTAAAACTCTGTCGAAAAATAAGCTGCCCGCTAACAGTGTGAACCTAGCCAGGATTGCGTCCGCACATATCGAGGCTTGCATTGAACGAGAACATAAGTTTCTGGAGACACAAAAGCGATTCGCGGTTGTTTTGAATGGCTTGTCACTTGTCTGCCGTTTCAAATTTGAGGCATTTTCTGCAGAAACTCTCCAGCGTACTAGGACCAAGACCCTGCGCGGCCTTCAAGGTACCCTTGTGAGAGCGGCCAACATTCCTTTCCCTACTGACGGCCAGAAGCATGTGTACAATCTGTCTACAGCGCGGTTCACGCGAGAACAGTTGGAGGTTCTTTCGCTGGGATTGAAATACCGAATACCGCCGAGGAATATGGACAGGATTCACACACAGATTAATTTCGAATATCTGTACGATCAACTCAGCGACCTATCGCCGAAATCAACCGTTGATGCAGGATGGTTTCGAGCAAAATTAGTGGATATCGCGCACCAGTTCCAGAACGCGCCTATTAGTCAGAGGTGTTGTTTGAAATCGGAACACTATGTTGCAACCAAGGAGCTGCAGAAAATGAAAGATGTAATTTTCCTGCAACCGGATAAAGGCACGGGTGTAGTAATAATGGACAAAGCGGATTACACCGCGAAAATGGAGTTGATTCTCGGAGATGGTCGCAAGTTTCGTATTGACAAGACGCTGGACAACAATACGTTGGTGGAGAAACAAATTACGAGACATCTACAAATTCTTTTGCTTCATGGTTATATCTCCGAGTCACAATATCAGCAGCTAAAACCGACAGGGACGGAAACACCAAGAATGAGGGGTGCGCCGAAGTTGCACAAGGCGGGAATTCCACTACGTCCAATAATGTGTATGAATAACTCACCCTACCACAAAGTAGCTCGTTGGTTGGCGAAGCTCTTAGAACCCGTGCGTAAGCTCCTGAGCACGCATTGTTTGAAAGATTCCTTTGAATTGGCCAGGATACTGGAACAAACTAAACTCGACGCGGAGCTCATGTATTCCATAGACGTGGAATCACTTTTCACGAATGTGCCCCTACGTGAAACGGTCGACGACCTATGCCAGTTTCTTTTAAGTCAGAACCTCTCTGTGGGCCTTCCTCTGGAGTTCCTGCGAGACTTGATATTGTTGTGCACTGAGAATGTGCGATTTCAGTTTGAAGGGACGGCATACAAACAGATTGACGGCGTTGCTATGGGTAGTCCTTTGGGACCAGTTTTGGCAGATATCTTTTTAGGTATGATTGAAAGGAAAGCTGCTGCCTGCATTGGTGAAGCCAAGCTTTACAAGCGTTATGTAGATGATATTCTCGTCTTCACCAATGAGGAACATTTTGGCCGTCTTTCTACCCTCCTGAACTCAATTCATCCTAACCTTTCTGTATCACAGGAGAGGGAACAAGAGAACAGACTGCCGTTTTTGGACGTGCTCATCAAAAGAAGGACCGATGGCACACTGCAGCGCACTGTGTACCGAAAAGCGACCTGGGGTGGACAATACCTACATTTTTCCAGTTTCGCCCCGGTCGCATACAAGCGCGGCCTCGTAAAAACTCTCTTCTACAGAGCCAGGCGGATTTGCAGTCCGGAATTGCTCAAGGCTGAAGAAGAGTTTTTATACCGGACTTTGCTAGCCAATGGGTATCCGGAAAAATTCATTCAGATTCATAGCAGACCCCCGAAGGAGAAACTGCCAGTACAAACAGCGCAGAAGAAGGATATTTATTTATTCTTACCGTTCAAGGGGGATCACGTGGCAAATGAAGTTGGTCACAAGCTGAAGTCCGCTCTAACGCGCACCTACTCTACCGCACACCTACGACTTATCCACACTACACGAAGGATTCCTCTCCAGAGCCGTCCGAGTAGCACGCCAATCAGTTCGGCCTCTAACATCATCTATCAGTTCACTTGCAGTTGCGGTGACACTTACATAGGCAAGACTGGTCGCCGGCTGGCTCAAAGGATGGCGGAACACTTCCCAATGTGGCTAAGGCAGTTGCTGTTTAACCAAGGCCGAGCGGACCAAAGAATGAACCGGAACCCTGCCTCGTCTATCACCAAACACCTCATGACCACTCGTCACCAGGTGAACCCAATCGATTCATTCAAGGTGTTATTGCGCAACAGGAACCCGAGGTTGTTGGCAATTGGCGAGGCGCTACTGATAAAGTTGAATTGTCCCGTCCTCTGTGCCCAGAAACAACTGAGGCAATCAATTAGATTGCCTTGGACCTGATTACGTCATTCTTATCTTTCTTATCATCTAAGTGTGGACCCTATATATTGCGTGTTTTGTCTTGCCTGTATTGCGTCGCGACTGACGAGAGCAATCGAAATGTTAACATATCGCAACCTCTGTCTTCTTACTGCATTAATGAAGTGGCTGAAGGGGACTCATTGTTTCAGGTAGTTCATTTAGTCTTTCAATGTATTGGTATCATACCCAGTGTTTACGTCTATCATTAAATAATGGAAATTTTGAAGACACTTCTCGTGTGATATCCTTTAAAGAACAGGAATCCACTTGGTCCAGGTACAGAGCCTTGGGGTAAGCAGCAGTGGACTTGATTGGGTCCGATACGCCGCTATGAATCCTTACCTTCAGATGGAGCTGCATGAGAAAGCAGGCTATCCGAACCGGAGTGGGGTCACTGACTCCATGGTTCTGAAGCTTGTGTAGTAGAATGGGATCACCCAGACTGTCAAACGCCCTCGTGAATTCCAGACAAGCGATAGCAACCGTCACCCCACCATCGACAGATTCCGTCTAGTATGAATGGATTATCAGTAAGTTCTTGGTGCTTGACCGATACTCGCAAAATCTGTGCTGTTCTGGAAAGCAAATTTCGATACGTTCTAGACAGCTCATTGACATTACAGCGACAGTGGACCACAACTCTGTAGGTTACCGGAAGGAAAATTATAAGGGTCTGCACGACTGCTATCTTCGTGCATTGGAGTGACCTTACCTAGCTTTTACCTAGTGGGAAGTTGAATCTCATGAAACATCGTCGAAGGAACCTAGTAGACAAGTCGTCCAACTTCATGGTAACCCCTTCGAAACCCCTGGGTGAATGTCATCTGCATCAGGATATCGGCGCTCACACTGCGGCCCTATTTACTTCAGTTTAACTGTTTCCGTCAAGAGTAGATCGTTGAATCCTGGTGTTAGTGTGATTTGGATAAGAAGGGTAATAAATGACGGTGCATTCCGGTAGTTACGGGTGAATAGCTTTCCTGGAGCAACGCAGCGTCTTGTGCAGTTCGCGCTAACCCACGTGCTGTGCGAAGGGCGTGAATTCCGTACCCATACGCACTTTGTTCACATAATTACAAAAGTGGCATGTGGTTTTAGTAACATCTCACCACAAGGTCTTGTTAGTAGTTTGTTCCATCTACATAACGGAGTTTGACGCAGTGGTTTCTTTTTGTCGTATTGACACCCCGGCTGTCCTCGCTCGTTGGAGCGCCAAAACAAGTCCCTCAAGCTCATCCATCTCCCAGGCCTAATCCTTAGAAACGGCTACATCATTTCAAGCGGTGGATCACTATTTCTAATGTGCGTGCTAGTAGCCTGCTGAACTGGCTAACAATCTCCTCCCAGACCACCTCAAGGGACCATTCTGTTGGGAAGGACCAGTTGTTTGCACCAAAGTGATTGGCTACGCTATCATAGTTTGTTACGAAGCGGGATTCTTCGATGGTTTTCTTGAGATGTTCTGCTCGACAGATGTAGCTGCACAGTTGTGTTGGTTGATCGTTCCGATTCAGACGGTGTGTCTACTGTTACTACATCTTTATTGGTAAAGACCAGGTCTAAAATAGCCGGAATTACATCGGCGCAGTATAGAGGTATAGTGCTCAGCTAGTAAGTGGGCCTTGCAATTTCACTTTGAGTCATTCACTGAAAGTAACCGGGACTTCTAAGTCATGTGCGTTGAAGTCACCCATTAGGGGAACTTGGCTGTTAGACCACACCTGTGTGTTATGTGTCGGCTGGTGGCCGAGTAGTCTGCACGTTTGCTTTGCAACCATAAGGTCACCGGTTCGATTCCGCGTATGGGTGGGCGTCCTCGCGGTATACTCAGCCCGCGCGCGACTAATGGTAGTCGCGCGGCAGCGAAGCGCCGTTACGGCGTACAGCTGACACTATTATTTTTCGTTTTTTCGTGTGTTATGTATAGAAGCCGGAACCTGGTTCATTTCCATTGGACTTTGGGGCACGGTACACAACTGTCACTAGACATGTGCCGTCTGGCTTTGAGTGCCAACGACACCTCCGTGAGTCAGTGAATTGAACTCCTGGGTATTTAACGCTATCAACGAGTAGGTCAGAGCGGAGGTAAAGGATTACACTCCCTGTTAACCTGAGTCGATTGTTGCGGAGGAATGGCATGCCGGCTAGTAAGATCTCATCGTCAGTGATCGCGGCCTACAGGCGATTCTCGGTTATCATAATGGAGTCCTAAGACAAAACCCAGACAATTTACTGAGAAGTCTAGTGCACTGTTATACAAGCGTACCTGAAAACAAGCGTTTCATGCGCTTGGGGTCGACCGACAAACGATTGCCAAAGAATTGCTGACTTATGGTCCTTTCCCGTTCTGACTGTTGCACAGAGGACCCACTGGTTACTGGCGTGGCTAATGGTGTTCACAAACCACGGGACCTGTTACTGATGGTGTTGGGAGCTGTGCATTACCGATTAGTCCCGACAGGACCAAACGGTTGTCAAGTGCTTTCCTGGACACTTGAGATAATGTCCGATCTGGGAGTTATTGCAAAGAACCCTCAATCAATAACCCTGCTGCCCAGCGTGTGATAAACTTCATAGTTCTATTTTGGCTTGTGGTTGGGTGGCTGCACTGTGTTCCAGTTCTGAAGTGCAGATTGTTTGGGTTCAGACCAGATCTCCTTTGTCAGACGTAGATCCCTCTTGGAAGTAGTTCGAATGGCAGTTTACAAGGTGACCTACACTGAATGACAAACACTGTACTCACAATTTGTTTGTGGTTCAGTATCACCTTCCTCAGTACTGCACCGCATCTTTCATATTCGGGCCATGAGGACAGTCATGACATGGTTGACTAGCTGCCCAGTTCGTTGGAAGACAGTGTTTCACGAAAGTAACGGTCCAAAATGTCCACGTGTTGAGATATACTGAGCTATGACGGTAATCATCTCATATTCACCAGTGACCGAGGCTAAGCAGTATGCCGACAAACGAAACAGGGTTGGGGGTTGTCGCTAATTCACCAATTGGTTTCACTCTCTGAAGGCATCGTTCCACACATTCGTGGCCTGATTCCCTTCTCTAAACGGAGACGAACCACTGACAACACTCTTCTCTGGGTCAGGCTCCTGTTCATTGCCGGGTGTGGTTGTCATGGTCGCAATAGAACCAGTAGAAACGTGGCCCACTACACAGTTCATTCACGAGAACGGAAGGTCCAAGTATCGGTTCAATGGATTGCCGAGCCGATCTCGGTATACGTTCTCAGTACTGAAGGACGACTCAGTGAGGACTACCAACTGCACCTTCCCATTTGCAGTAAATAGCTGCTTCTCATGGTGAGATCATCACCCACAAACACATGCGACTCACAACCAACGCGTTGACAACTGTTCTGGACTCAACCAAAACAAAATATCGTTCAGGTTGCTTTCAGTGGCAGCACTGACAACTAAAGTTTGACCGTTTAACTCTTAAACTTGACAGTTAAAAATAACCAATGTTTTTCTGAATTGTCTCAGTTTACGAGGTCAACTAGGCAGCACTGCAGCTGTGCACGCGCCTTTCAGCCACATTTGCATCTGAATCCACACAGCTACTATGGGTCAGTATGTGAAACCTACTGCAGCAATTTCACGAAAAGGAAGCGGATAAGTGAGGGGCATTCAGACTGTGCGCATGCAGAGTATACGATGAGAAACTTGACAGAACTTGGAAGGTGGTTTGGTAGAACAATTGATGTGTGCACTTCTGATAGTTGGTGTGGGCTACCCAGAGTCTGAGTCGACACCGTATGTTCAGCTTTCTCGGTTACCGGCTGGACCACAAGCGTGAGTGGATGAGATTGTGAACGGTGTGAGGTCACCGAATTAACTACCATGTCGTGTCACGTTCAGGTAATGCGGAGTGGCGATGGTGATGATGGTAGGCGGCCTTAATCACAATGACCACGTGCGACCTAGTCGTCGCTCCCCCGATGGCTTAGTGCATGTGTCAGATCACCGGGTATCTATAGCTAATGTGTACCAGAACACCCGCTAGCGTTCGAAAATTTAGGAGGTATCCGACCGCACCTGCGGTGTAGGTAGCCTCAATGAGTTTTATTCTACTGTACGCTGTGCTCCTCGCATGTGGCCCCAAACAACTTCCTTGATCACCTAACATTTCCCAGCTGCTCAGACACCTGAATAGACAAGTAGCCATTACATTCAGGTGTAGTGCCATACTTGAAGGGACTGTCTCTGAAAAGTTGCCGTACCAACGCATCCATGGGAGAAACTATATTTGCACTTATAGTTTCATAATTTGTTCGAAATAATCGTTCCCGCTTCTTGCTTGGCCGACCAGGCTGGCGACTGAAAGGGAATAAATTGTGAGGTTCCCACAGTCCAATGGTAAGTAGCTGTGGTCGACCAACTGGATGAGCTTGGTCATGCTTTCGATCACCGGTAAACTTCCGGTTCTGAGGCTGAACGCCTTACGGGGTGGTGTAAGTGTGGCGTGATAGTAGATGTGCAAGGAACTGAACGCATATGTCTATCGAGATGATAGCAATCAATTCAGCGTGGAGAGATGTGGTAGCTGGACTGTGGGTCGGTGTGACAAACACAATTGCTCCCCACTGAAACGGCAGACCAGGGCTTACAGTTTATGGACAGAAAAACGGTTAAATGTCTTTCTTCTTAGCCACATGAACAAGCCCCTGATGCATAACACGAAACTTAACTGATAATCAAGTTGGCAGTTATGCACCGACATGCCGAGCACCAGCATTTGATATCAGTTCGCTATGCTACCGAATTATAGTGCGAGATTATTGATCTGACCGGCTCATATCAGGGAACAAGGTTTCCAAGTATATTAGCCGCGATTAATGTGCGGTTGCTGTCACGTCACTCTGTTCTTGGCCATCGATGGAGTTTGTAAACCGCTTATGATGCGAACGGTGGATGCCCCACTTCAAGTCAAAAGATCTGCTGTCATACCTACTGTGAACCCCGTACTGACTGATTGATCTATCCGAAACTGTCCCTGATAAGTAACTGGTAACTGTTGCTTTCACAGGATTTTTCTGGATCATGGATATTCACGTCAGTGGCCCGGTAGCGTTTCCGTCTGCTGGACAGGAAGAAGCACTATCCACACAACCTTGGTGTGTTCAAATTCACTGGAAATAGCTAACATGTGCGCCGGAGTGATCAACCCAGCTGAGGACGTCTAGATGGTGGATGCAGAAGGCTACCACAACCAAGATAGTTTGTTCAACCGATTCCTTACCAAAGAATGCAATCTTTGACCTATTGCTGGCTTCACAATGTAAACATTTATGCAGATGGGTTGTGCGCAGACCATCTTGGTTCAGACGGTGTCCAGCAACATTCACTGGAACCGCCGAAGACAAAGTAGCGCTGAGGCTTTCGCTTCAAGCGAGTTTTCCTCGATTTGCCTGCGTTTTCTGTATGTAGGTGCATCGTGAATGGCAACGAAACCTAGCAAAGAAATCACGAACAGTGACACATTCAACGGCTCGGATATGTTTGTCTACGTGTAAGCTCCAACTCCCTCAGAAGGATACCTGGCAAAGTTCAGTGAACACCATTCCGATGTGTTCAAAACATCCAATTTACAGCTATTAGTGATGACTACTACTATCACACTCACTTACGAAGGTAGTAGGCCCCCAAACTCTCGCTCACATACACTTTCGCACATACAGCTTAACAACTGACTTCGGAGACGAATGCTTAGGCAGAAAAGCCAAAGAAACCGTGTACGCCTGCGATTGTTTGTATGCCTCCAATAAGGAGTGTCATGTGTGATGAAAACTCGTTTTTGGATACAGGCACTCGTTCACAAACATCTTAGTATCCAGTGTAGTTCACCTACTCTCCAGTCTCACATAATCATGTCAGAGCATGTCGTCCGTGAGACCACGCGAGTCGACACTGCGTGCAGTAGCCGTTTATAGCCAACTTCTGGTTGCGGCAGTCCGCATGCAGTCCCACTTTATGAGGAGATGCGCACACTCCGATTAGAATACGCATCGGCTTCTGAGTGAGCGAATACAGAGTCGACTAACTGACTCACAGTCGTCCACGATTAATGTTAATGATGATCGGGTGTGTCGTCCGGACCGGTCCTACCAAACGCATCTTACTCAGCATAGTTCCGCTGGCCAATATTTCGAGGAGTTGGCTTCTCTCAACTGGTCCACGGATGTATCGCACCTGTATGGATATGTGCACACAGGGTCACTAGACGGAGTCACAACTTGACATTGACTACAGTTTCGATTATCCTATGTGTAGTTTGCCATGCTGACACCATGAAATCCCCCGCCGTTCGAATTTAGCATTTGATCGGAAGCTCATCCATTATCAGCAGCTAATTGCAGTCACCCTGACACCATGCGTACCAACAGCGAGTTGATAGAAGCTCATTTGTGTGCCTCACATATATATTTACGGAGGTTGCAACAGAATATCTCAGACAAAAGGGTTAGTTTCACTGGCGTGGAGTACATTCTACTCAATCACTTTTATCGTATGCAGTTGTGGTGGGGATAACCCACACTGTCGGATATTTTACTCAAGTCCCGCAATGTGAGCAATCATGTGGTTGTTTCGCAAGTCCGAATACGACCTTGCAAATATGCGATAGAAAGTTTGGCTTCTATTTTTTCAGCTGGGGATCTTAAACATCACACTGATAAGTACAAAAAGATGTCTACAATCTTTGGCAGTTAATGACATTTCACTGATAAAATTGTTATTGTTCATTATCGTGGGATACGTTGGCGACCGACTTGGATCTCAGGATTTCAGAAGCTGTTGAGTACAAATAGGTTTTTGCAGGTTTTATTGCGGTCTGAAGAAGATTTTACTTCAAGTGCACAACGTTGCCGTAATAAAAACCTACAGAAACCGATTCGTATTCAAAAGCTTCTGAAATTGTTATAGTTCTTGCTCTCTCTGTGGCTAGTTTACCCTTATCTAGGCTTCCCCATGTTCTCATTCGCCGGGGTTCCAATTGTTTGCCGGCATAGGCCGAAATATGAAAATCCGTCTCTGATTCAGTCCATTGCGACTAGCAATTGCTATTGGTGCACCTCAGTGACAGGCCAGGGAAACTTGTATACTTAGACACAGTTAGGTACACTTTATCTACGGTGACTGATGCGTTTGACTCATTTTAGCGCTCCCAAGCACTTGTTTTGTTCCTCCTGAGTCATTTTGGCCCAATCATATACACAGTGATCAGGCTCCGTAAGGAGGATTGCATTTCGATTTACAGAGCATTATACTATAGTACTGTGTGAATGGAAAGCGAGATGTGTATTATTGTAGAATTGTGGTTATGCATCATAAAAGGGTGAATAACGCCAGAAAGAATTAACGTATCCATGTGTCGATAAGGTAAGTCGGTCAAAAGAGAAGGTGCAGGTTTATCTCTACCTCCGATTCATTTACGAATAAAATCTTACTCTGGCATAGGGACCGGTTGTATATTTGAATTATTTTACATTTTCGGTTTCTTTTTGGGCACGATTTTCGCACGTTAGACACAGTGGTGGTAAGGGGACCAATGTCGGAATTGCATAAAAATGCTCGGTTTCAGATATTAACCAGACTTAGAGATCACTTCTACTCCCATGAAAGTGACCGGTTGCGTCATTTCTTCTCCCGTGAATAGCAGCTGTTTCCAAAGCGGCAATCGCTTAGAGTCTTTGATGGGTCCAAAGTGGTACGCACGACAAAATATATGACCTATACTATTTACTCATTTGTTTTGCTTTTTGCTAAACTTCCCTCCCCCTTCGTTGTGAGTCCAAATGGCTCGCCAGCTTGGCTTTACTGAATGTAAACTCAATGATAAAGCCAGTGATATGCGGGGATTAGGTTCACCTCTATTCCTGATGAAAACGGCCAACTCCATGAGTGACAACTGGAGAGAAACTTTGCCAACTGCCCCTCTATTCGGTGCCGACAAGCCCACTACACTGCATTCTTATGGTAGACAGAAACATAAACAAATCTAACGGACGAAAACTTTTCAGTGCCCATTTTACGCTGTGACTTTTGCCTCATCACTGTCGCCTATAACTTTGTATTGCATGCGCCCTTTAAAGAGCGATCTTATGCTTGTTGGATGAGTTTCATGCGCAGGTCAGGCGTTATTGCCCCGCATTGTGCTTCCCCATATCCCATATTGACTTAACCCCGTTTCTCAGTTGACCGCTCTGAGAAGTTTTCCGTTGATAACAACTCTTACACTTGTAGCATCTAGTCTCTTCAGTACAGTATCCGCTGCGACGGAATCATTTGGCGATCCGCTCGCAATCTCATTACGAATTGACCAGACAGAAAGATTTGGTTAGCCGTGACACTGTAGTGTGTCGCATCAGAACAATAGAAAGACTAGATATTATCAGTTTCACTAGAGAGAATAGTGTACTAATCACAGAGAGTAAAAGTTCGTCTCACAGTCGACGGCGTCTTGCGAAGTGGTGTGTCGATTTCTCATCTTGTCTCGCTTCCGTCTACTTTGTGCGCGCGCGCGCGCGCGCGCGCATCACCATTTTACTTCGCTCGGTGGGTGGACTCTTGCTACTCGCTTTGATCGAACACCCACGCACGCACGTCAGCAACGCACTCTCTCGGCGCTTGAAGCGAGAAACGCCCAAAGTGGATTTTACGTAAACAGGTTGGAGCGATACGGATAGAGACGTCAACCGAAGCGACCGAGGGAAGCCCATTAGTAGCGAGTGAGCAAATGTGCAGTCTGTGTCGTCAACCAAGCACAGTGACTAGTTGGATAGTTATTTATTTGATGAGTTATTTAACGGAAAGCATAATATGTCTAGTTAGTTACTAAATCCATTTGCTCGTTAGAGAGACTGACATGTAACCGAAGTGGCTGCTGAAGAGGACTTGCACCTTTCGTAGTTGATGCATACATAGTCTAGTCAGAAAAAAAACGATAAACAAAAGTCGATCTAAAACAAACAATTAAGGCTTTGGGGGTCAATCGGCTGGTTAAATGGATAGATCATCCAACAACTCGATAACAACACTAGTTATATTCGACCACAAATGTCTTTGCAGCATGGCTCCCATCCGGTGAGAACACCGCTTAGGTTGTGAACGTCCTTGGTGTCTTGTTTATAACGTACGGAAAGCGAGTGAACCGTTTGGTACCATCATTTCGTGCAACACGCTCCAGTGGCTGGGTCGTGTTACACACACAAACAAGGTTGCTGACACAATTTGGTTTTGCCCAACATGTCGTCATACCAGTTGTCAACTGTTTATCTTTGCTCATGAATAAGTGCGATAGGATGACTGAGATAATCGCCCTTGTTGTAAATACTAAGCTTGATCCCATGGAGGCAAATATGTCCACGATAACACCTCACCCAGCCAAAGTAAGCTCCGAATCTATGCGGAAGAAGAGAGCTAGACGCTCCAACTGCACTGCAGCGTCTGTGACTCTAAATCCACTGGGTACCCTCACTCCCATAAGTGGACAAGACTCAAACATGTCTGCTTTCACTTCACCAACCATAGACGCTTCACTTGGAGATTCAGCCATGGAACCGACTGCTCAGAGCTGAAGGGAATCCGGTACAGATAATAAGCAGGTAACGTACTCATCGATTGCGTTGACAAGCACACCGGGAGCGACACACATAGGTCCATCTTCAGTACGGAGCACGCGTGGCGCAAAGCAGCTTTCACCGTCAACTCCAGTGGTGCCTTCTAAACAACCCGAATTGCCGGCAAAAACTATAAAGCCAACACTCGCTAGACAAAACCACGCTGCGTTAACTCTCGTGTGCACCAATGTTCCCGAATCCAAATCTGGTACCATTATTTCGTGCACCACGCTCCAGTGGTTGGGTCGTGTTGCACACACCAAAACACACCGACTCCCGCGACCTGCGTTGTTTGCCCAAACTGATGGGAGAAGAGGATGGGGTGCCAAGCGATGACTTAGTCGAAGTTGTCTTCGATTGGTGCCTGCCGACTACCGGGCTGGGATCTGATAAATGATGAACACGTTTGGTTGAACACACGAGTTGACGTTGTGAAGAGCCGACCTCAATTGTGTTTGTGTTGTGAGCTCCTTTGCCCCCCACGCCATCCCGCTCAGCCTCCACTTCAACCACTATCTCGTCGTCAATGCAGATTAAAACACAAGCACAACATTATTTTGTCATGCTTTGAAGTTACATTTTTTCTTGTTTCTTTCACTATAACCTACTTGAACCGTTATTGCGGAACAATAGCTGTGGGTACTTAGCACTCCTGGCGAATGTGCTGAAAGAGGATCATGACAATGATGGTGGAATCGAAACCCCCTCTACCAGTTTTTCCTTGTGATACTCTTGCCAAAGATCTTACTGTTACTAGTCTACTGTTTGTGGAGCTCGGTATGTCACATAAGACAGCGCAGTTGCCGTAGACAGCTGCCCATAGAAGAACCAACCGTAACATTTCTTCAAGCGCTTTGCGGCAGTATGCTACCGTATTAAATGCTTCCACTACCGAAGATGATGTAGCTATTCGAACTATTGACATCACTGGCAAAGAACGAATTGCGTGGAAACAGCGACCCTGTGGAACAGCCACGTACATGCATGTCGAGATGAAGATAGCGCTTTGCGAATCGATTGTTTTCCAAACTACCCAACAACACTGTGTCGAAAGCAATTGCCTCTGACTAAGACGGGTGCACCAGAGTCATTGGGAAATGTACTGGGCGCTTACGTGAGCAACCCCAGATTTCTACGACATTGGAAATACTAGCCAAAAGTAAAGTGCTACGGGTGTCTAGTTATGTTAGCCATAGTAGTTCACGCACATAAAAATGTCGGTGGCAAGGGGGCGATTATTCAAGAGGATGCTAAGCTCGGGACCAGTTGGAACGGCGACACGGTCGAGGACAATGGTGAAACTACATGAAACGGCATCAGACGACGCTACAGCAAGAATCGATAACGGAAGGAGTATTGATGATAAGATGCTTGGAAGCAAGGCAAGTAAATAACACCATCATCCATCATCATCATTATACATGTCAGCTAGAGGTAGTGAAACACCTCCGTTATGGCACCTGCATAAAGAGGATCGATGGCTCCAAATGGAAGCCGATGAACTGGAATGGGCCGCTTGCTTGGCCATGGGCCCTGTTGACAGTGCAGGAATGACGCTCTGCGTTCACCTGTGAGTTGAAAATTAGAAGATAAATGCCTAGCAAAACATGTTTGGGGAGGGCCAAGGATCGGGGGGTTGAAACTGGGGGGATAAAAGTGAAGTTGGAAAGGGAGGATAAGGGTGAAATAGCATAAGAGGGGGAACAAGGAGATGGGAAGGCATTAGCAGTAGCACCCAAACCCCTATCCACCCTGCTCGATGCAGCAGATAGGGCACCGTTGATTATTCCTCTGCGGCGACCAGAGCATCAAGAAATTGTTTGAAGTAAGATTCATAGTATTGTATGAGCAGGATACTGTCAGGTTGCCAGGCCTAGACAAGAGTATGATTAGGGTTCTCAATCAAAGCGTTTGATTCCAAAACGCAAGGCAGCGGGTTTGGCGGTGGGCTACAAGGAGTCCGTTTTAAGGAATAAGGTACCACCCTCATTCCAACGCCCAACCTGGAGGACCAGGAGGCTGAGTTTGTCTGGCCTCTAACCATTGACCACCTGGTATGAGTGAATCTGAAGGTGCAAAAGCACCACCCAGCATAGCTCAATGGATCTCTGAGGCACACAAACCATCGCACACCACGGTAAGGTCCAGCCTCATTGCGATGGCCACCGGGGAGTGTAAAGTTCCCAACAATAAACTTTGACTGCTGCACCAGATGGATTAACCCCTCTTGATAGCTCAGTGTCCTTATTTCCACTTAGTTTCCACCTTGCGAACTAACAACACGCTTTTAGCACTTTAGACTGTGACATGCTCATCAGAGTGTTGTTATTCATTCACTTAAGTTGCATACAAAGTGCCTCAACTTTACATAACCTTCAATCTGCTATAAACATTAGTGTTGCGGTTGAACAATGAACAATGGTGCGTAACGAATTTCTACGGGTCAGTAACCACTGCATGACAAGCACCGCAGTGATAGTATGGTGGATTCTTGTAAAACGTTTATCTGATTTCGACCACTATCCGCACATCACAAACCTAGGCGTTTAGTCATGTCCTTCTAAATTATACCATCATTTAAAAACCACGGCTGCAAGATTCAATTGCAGTTTATTCGGTCCTAAAGGTTTACTGCTAAGCCAGGGCGCAAACTCCGGTTCTCCAGCAGAGCATAGAAGGGAAATTTAACCATTAGCTTTGCTCTGGCCGTTTAGGGAGCCATGAAGATGCTGATGACGTCACCTCCGTCGCCGTCGCCGCCGCTGCGGCTGCTGCTACTGGCACTGTCTTGGTGGTGGTGGTTGGTGGAGGTTTGTGTGCTGGTGCTGGTGCTGGGTTGCGGTGTTTTACCCTGCTCGTACCGGCCGCACTTCGGAAACGCTATTAGAAACGAACAGTTCCAATCGTTGGCAATAAACCCGCGGACAGCAGCCTTGTTAGATCTACACCCTTTCTCGCTATTCCGTATTAAACACGCAAAATATTTCTCCGCAAAAGGTTCTTGCCCATCCGAAGAAAAATCAAAAGTCCAACAATCTTGACCACAAAAAAACATTAAAAAAACGCCGCTAAACGTAGTCAAAACGCCGCCAAAACGATGTACAACTACGCCAGACCTACGCCAAATATATAGGTGGCTCAATGATCTACGGTTTCTAGAAAACGCAGCCTCTGCCAAAACTTCCTATGCTGGCAATCACGTGAAAGAATGGAAGGTTCCGGAATCTTCGAAATCAATGCACGATCGAAGCTAATCCATTGCTTGCTAAAATAATGGGTTTTTCTTAATGTTTTTATCTTTTTCCGGATACCTCCTCTCCTGAAACGGGTGCCGCTGTGTATGACGTTAGCCTGGGATTGACCCGAAGCCTCCAGGAAGCTCTTCTACGCCTATCGGTCCATCGCCTTAGCTGTAGTCTTCTGGATTCATGTTTCGTACTCTGCGGTCTAGAATCATTCTTTCGATGACAGAGTTCTTCCACAGGCTCTTCAGACAAGTTGAAGCTGTCCGCCAACTGGTCAAATGGAAACTCGTCAATTTTCGTTGCTTGTGACTGACACAGTGTTGGCCGCAGTTAGTTTGCATGGCGTACCCATACCTGCTTTCCAACCAGCCCGTCATAAGTGACATTCCCGCGCTTGCCCTGGATCGTGCCTGGCGTCCTTTTTGTGTGTCCTTCCAGGTAATCACGTACAAGTACTGGCTGGCCAGATTTAAACGAACGTCGTTTAGCATCATACCGCCTATGGAAGTCAAGTTCTATGTTGAGCTTCTCTTCACCAGCGGTGGACTCCGAGGACGACCGAACTGCATCAAAGTGCATGCGACGTTTTCTGTTCACCATTGACTCTGTTGGTAATATTCCATCCGGCGTTTGTAGATTTTGGGTAGATCGGCACATAAAGAGGAAGCGGTCGATCACCACTTCTATGTCTTCCTCCTACCTTGATTTGAGTAGAGCTCGTTTGAATGTATCCACAAATCTCTCCGCTTGGCAGTTCGAAGGTGG